>CM056049.1:481084113-481824113 GCA_029574335.1 Rana kukunoris | reverse complement strand
GGGCTTGCATCTTCATGTGGATTGAAGGAGAGAAATAGCATGGAATGGATCTTTTCAGCTGCAAGAATGAAGAAAGCATTTAAGTTAGGACTAACCAATGAAAGAACAGTCCTTTCTCCTTTGTTACATTTGTATATCCAACAGTGTCTGTATAAAGAATAAATCAACATAAAAAAAACAGATCACTGAAAGACAAAAAACAAGCAGTACTGTTACACTTTTATTGTTGTCATATTTCTCACATTAAAACCATCTGAAAACAAATTAAAGCGGAGTTCCACCCAAATTTGGAACTTCCGCTCATTCAACTCCTCACCCCCTTACATGCCACATTTGGCATGTAATTTTTTGGGGGGGGGGGGGTGGAGTGGGGGCTTAAGGAGGAGTGGGACTTCCTGTCCCACATCCTCCTTCCGCCGAGGGCTGGTAAGGCAATTAAGCTTAATCGCCTTACTGCAGCCCCTCCCCTAGGCGATCGTCTAGGACACGTGACAGGTCATAGACGATCGCCTGTCGAATAAACATCAAATTTGGCTGGAACACCTCTTTAACAGAATAAAATGTTTCCTTTTTTGTGCATTTGTAAACAATACCTTCCGCTATGGCAGCGAGGAGCACGCTTTCTCCTTGTAGGCTATCTGCACTATCAGATCCAATAAACAGTCTCATCTTGGATCCTTGAGAAGAATCGTCAAAACCGTATATGTCAGCCATGTCTATGCAAAGCTGTAGCTTTTCACTCAATGTTTGCATTATATATGCATCCTTCAAATTCAGACGCTCTGCACAAGAAAGAAAGAAATATACAGGAATAAAGGTATAAGACATAATGTGTATTTGCTATCTTTAAATGAATTTAAATAAAACATACTTCAATTAGAAAAACAAAAGTAATTTTGATTTTTATTTACCTTCGTAATCCTTAATTCTAGCAGCACGCTCAAATGCCTGTCTCCGTTCAATATCTGCTTCATTTGTTATTTCTTCTTCATCGGGACAACTTAACAAAAGAATGGATAATTTTTAAGAAATGAACAAGCAATGAATAATGCAAGTAGAGATCAATAGAATAATTCTATATATTAACCACTTAAGGACCGCCTCCTGCACATAAACGTTGGCAGAATGGCACGGCTGGGCACATGTACATACAGGTACGTCCTGTACTAGTACCCAGCCATGGGACACGGGCGGGCGCCCGCAGCGTGCTCCCGCAACCCGGTCAGAAGCTCCGGGACCGCAGGACTTGCGGATCCAATCGCCGCTGGAGTCTGGCGATCGGTCCCCGGAGCTGGAGAACGGGGAGAGCCGTGTGTAAACACGGCTTCCCCGTTCTTCACTGTGGCGGTGTCAACGATCGCGTGATCCCTTTTATAGGGAGATACAATCGATGACGTCACACCTACAGTTGTAAACACATATTAGGGAACACATAACCCCTTCTGCGCCCCCTGTGGTTAACTCCCAAACTGCAAATGTCATTTTCACAATAAACAATGCAATTTAAATGCATTTTTTGCTGTGAAAATGACAATTGTCCCAAAAATTTGTCAAAATTGTCCCAAGTGTCCGCCATAATGTCAGTCACGAAAAAAAATCGCTGATCGCCGCCATTAGTAGTAAAAAAATATTTTTTTTTTTTATAAAAATGCAATAAAACTATCCCCTATTTTGTAAACGCTATAAATTTTGTTACCAAAAATAGGTAGGAGAATACGTATCGGCCTAAACTGAGGAAAAAAATTTTTGTTTGGGAGGCATGCCGCACGACGGCGCAATTGTCTGTTAAAACGACGCAGTGCCGAATCAAGAAAACCTAGCCGGGTCCTTTAGCTGACTAAAGGTCCGGGTCTTAAGTGGTTAAAGTTGGAGCCAGCAAGAGCACTAAATTTAAAAACACACTATGTGGTAAATTAAGATATTATTCATAACTACATAGTAAAAAGCTGTTAACGGAAAATTGTGTTCCTGATAGAAAGTGTTTAAAGAAAGTACAACTTAACCACCGTTTACATCGGTGTGATTAGTCATGTGACTTGACAGCTCCAAATTTCGACTTGCATAGACTTCTGTTACATGAAGTTGCAAGCTGTAATGAAGTCAGAGGTGCAAATCACTCTGATCTGCAGTTTTGAACTCACGCTGACGTATCGCCGTACCAGTGTTAACCAGGGCTTACGATCCAAAATCAATTTCTGCTTTCAACTGTTTAGTGCGTTATGGAGAACAATATAAGGACTCAAATGGTGAGGGGCAGCAAGAACACGAGGCCAAATGAACATCCTTGTGTAGCATGAACTACATTTAGCAAAGATATAAAAATCCAATATAAATCAGGGACTCAGACTGCTGTGGTATACCTCTCCACAGCACCACGAATTAGTGTCATCCAGGTATTCCTCTCTTCTTTGGAGGCAGTATGAATTTCATACATCTCTGGGCCTTTCAGTGAAGCACTTATGAGGAACATGGCCTTTTCTTCATTAGCCACCTCTCGGACTATCAGCTTTTGTAATGAAATAACAGGTGGTTTGGCATCCTAGAAGATAAAATGGTTTATATAGGTGATGAAATGCTATCAGTTAAAACAGGCTTTTTTTCTTTTAACAAACATACAATTTTAAAATATTTTGTGACTTTGCCCATGCTTATTAATACGAAGTGACACTAAACACTAATAGACACCAATTATTCTCAAAAGAAAAATCCATACACAATACTTAATGGTCCGGTAACCTATTTTTTCCTGAAATTGTTTCTTACTGTATTTATCTGCCTCCTTGTATTGCCCTGTGTGAGCTCCTGAACCTCTCTTTTTTGCCCTCACTTCCATTTCTTTGGAATGAGTAGTGCATGTTCGTTGCAGTCACATGCACTGTTCTATGCAAATTATAAACCCAATTGTTCATGGTCCATCTCAGGAGATTGCAGGAGAGGATGGCTATGTACCTACATACAGTGGGGCCACGTAGAACAAACATAACCATCCTCTATCTGGCCTAATCACGGCAGCAAAAAGAAAGAATTTGGAGATCCACAGATGGTACTTTTTGAGTCAAGAATACATATCTGAATAGAATTGTTTTAAATTAGATATTGTCGCACTTTAACCACTTGCTGACTGCCAAACATTAAAAAATGTTCTAGCTGCAATGGTGCCATTTTCTTTGGCCCTCTTGTGATAGCAATCACTTTAAATAAAGAAAATTAAAAATAAAACAAAAAAAAATAACTTAAAAGGCACCCATAACCCAACTAACTGAATGCAACATTGTTTTTTATATTTTACCAAAAACTGAGTATTATATTGTATTTGTGAATAGTAAATTTTAGTGTATTGTTACCTGAAAATTTATATTTGATAAACAGCTGTGCAAAAATCGTGACACATAAAAATGTTCAATAGCCACCACTGTAATCTCCAGGGCCTCTGCTTTAAGGAAATATATCATGTTTGAGTTCCAAGGAATTTTAGAACAGAAAATGTTGATTTTAACATGTGTGATAAAAAGGTTAAAAACTGGCAGCAAGTGGTTAGAAGTCATTATGTTTTATGAAGTAACTTTATACTGAAATATATGTATCCTGAAATAACTATACATACGGTAACATTTGTATGTAGAAAACCAAGCTTGATTTGAAATTTTATGTGAAATAATGGCAATCATACCTAACAATGCTATAAAAGACCTTTAACCATTTCCCACCCGCCATATAGCAATATGACGTGAGCAAAGTGGTTGTGTTATCGTGACCGGACACCATATGATGTCATCAGGATAACAAGCTAGGGCATGCCTGCAGGGGCATGTGGCGATCAGTGGTGCTGTGTGTCAGTCTGACACACTGCATCTCCGATCTGGGTAAAGAGCCTCTGAGGGATGCCAATCACGGCCCACATATGATGCCAGCCAGTGCCTCCATATCAGTGATGCCCAGTGCCACCCATAAGTGTTGCATATCAGTGACCATCAGAGAAGTAAAAAAAAATTACTTATTCACAGAATTTTATAACAGAAACTAAGAAAAACTTTTTTTTTTTTTTTCGGTCAATTGTTTTTGTTTAGCAAAAAACAAACACCCCAGAGGTGATCAAATGCCACCAAAAGAAAGCTCCATTTGTGGGAACAAAATTATAACAAATTAGTTTGGGTACAGTGTAGCATGACCAGGCAATTGTTATTTAAAAAGCGGTAGCGCTGAAAATTGGCTTGGGCAGAAAGGGGGGAAGTGCCTGGTATGGAAGTGGTTAACTACTTCCATAGCGGGCCAATTCTGGCACTGCTTTCATACATCATAATTCTTTTGAAAATTACTCATAACCCCCAAACATTTTTGAAAATTACTCATAACCCCCAAACATTATATGTTTTTTTTAGCAGAGACTCTAGGGAATAAAATGGCGATCGTTGCAACTTTTTACGTCACACAGTATTTGTGCAGGAACTGTTAAAGAACTGTTAAAGAATAATAAAAAAAAAAAAACAGTAAAGTTAGGCTTTTTTTATATAATGTGAAAGATGAAATTACGCCGAGTAAATAGATACCCAACATGTCCCGCTTTAAAATTGTGCATACTCATGGAATTGCGCCTAACTTTGGTACTTAAAAATCTCAATAGGCGACGCTTTAATTTTTTTTACAGCTTACCAGTTTAGAGTTACAGAGGAGGTCTTGGGCTAGAATTGTTGCTCTTGCTCTAATGCAGGAGACAATACCTCACATGTGTGATTTAAATGCCGTTTAGATATGTGGGCGCGAGTTACGCATGTGTTCGCTTCTATGCACGAGCACAGGGGCACTTTTTAATTTTAAGTTTTTTATTGTTTAATTTACCTTTATTTTTACACTAATAGGAATCGTGCATGAGAGGTCATCTGTATAGAGACCCCAGATCTCTCCCCCAAGACTGGGCCGAGATAAAAAAAAAAATGAGTCCCCGCGGCTTTGTGACCTCCGAGGGTCATAGAGATGACTGGGGACTTTGAGCTGGAAAGGGTTTAAGGAAGTGGGGCAGGGAAGTGGGCTCAAAATAGTATTAACTATATCCAATCTGGATACGTTTGAAAGCTTCAGCTCTACCACCAACAGGTGAGATTTTTTTTTTGTTTTTAAAGAGAAGTACCATATTTATCGGCGTATAACGCGCACCCTAATTTTAAGAGGGAAGTTTCAGGAAAACAACTTTCAACAGCCCCTTTTATATTCCAAAGCCCCCCCTGCACATTACACAAAGCAAAGCCCCCCCCCCCCCCCGCACATTACACAGAACTCAGCACATTACACATAGATCTCGGCACACAGATCCTGTCCCATCAATTACCGGACAAGGCGGCACACTCGTTTTCAAACTGTCTGCACTGCTTCCAGCCTGGGACTTCAGGCGAGTGCTGTATGGGTGGGGGGGAACTCTGCCCTCCTACCTGCTTCTCTTGTCCCAGCATGAGCCGCTCCACTCGCCCAGCTTCAGCGTCTAATATAATAATACGGATACCTTGTTCAAGACAGCGCCGGATTGGGTCCCCACGTGTCCCCGCAAAGCTGGTCAGGATCACCCGCTCAAACCACACAGTCAGGAGAGGTGGGATGGCAGGCACGACACCCCCGCCCGATCCCTGCCCCCCCCCCCCATTGGTGAAAAAAAAAAAAAGACATTGGCATATATCGCGCACCCACTATTTCCCCCTGATTTTAAGGGGAAAAAAAGTGTGCGTTATACCCCGATAAATATAGTACTTAATGTTGGGGTTTTGATAACATTGCTTTAAAACACTTGAACAATAAAAAAAGCATAAACAATATTATGACAAGTAGTTCAAAATGTAAAAAAAAAAACATGACTCAATTAGATGGATTTTAAAGAATGAAGCTTGTTCTATGACCCAACACACTTACCACAGAAGAAAAAATATACTTTTGATCCTTCTCTTGAAGAAGCAGCAGTACATCAGTCAATAAAACAGCCAAGATATCTACACACCAGAAAAATATATATACATATTACAAATCAGAATCTTTAAAATATTGCATTAAACATATAAATAACCGATGCTTTAACTTTGCTAGTTTCCTAAGGTAATTTGTTGGTAGTTTTATCAGGTATCTATAAAGCTGAGACCTTTAGTTCCCTTTCAGACTTATACGACTTGTAGCACGATTTTGGATGCCAAAAATCGTATGACAAGTCATTCTTCATGATTTTCAATCACTACCATTCATACTGGCACTACTTTAAGTCGTGCCGACTTCAAAGTAGTTCCTGCATTGCTTTTTTTTCTGAAGTCGGATCAAAGTCGAATTCCGTATTAACAGATCCGACTTTGGCATGCGACTTGGAGATCCACGCCTATTTAAAAAAAAAAAAAAAAGTCATGGGTTCCCCCTTCATGAGCATACCGGCCCTTCGGTCTAGTATGGATTGTAAGGGGAATTTCCCACACTAAAAAAACTGCGTGGGGTCCCCCCCAAAATACATACCAGACCCTTATCCGAGCACCAGCCAGGCCGGTCAGGAAAGGGGGTGGGGACAAACGAGCGCCCCACCCTCCTGAACCATACCAGGCCGCATGCCCTCAACATAGGGGGTGGGTGCTTTGGGGCGGGGGCCTGCACCCCCCACCCCAAAGCACCTTGCCTCCATGTTGATGAGGACAAGGGCCCGTTCCCGACAAGCCTGGCCATTGGTTGTTGGGGTCTGCGGGCAGGGGGCTTATCGGAATCTGGGAGCCCCCTTAATAAGGGGGCCCCCAGATCCCAGCCCCCCACCATATGTGAATGAGTATGGGGGTACATCTTACCCCTACCCATTCACCTGGAGGAAAAGTGTCAACAAAAATAAACACACTACACAGATTTTTAAAATCATATATTATATTAGTCAGCTCCGGTCTTCTTCCGACTTCTCTGCTCTCTGGGGGTTCCGTGCTCGCTCGTCCCCACCCCCTTTCCTGACCGGACGGGCTGGTGCTCGGATAAGAGTCTGGTATCGATTTTAGGTGTGGGGGGTTCCCCATTAAGTCCATACCATACCGAAGGGCCCGGTATGCTCATGCCGCCTTTTTTTTTTTTTCAAAAAAATTGCTGTGGAGTTCTCCCTAATTATTGGGGCATAAAAGTCGCGTCCCTGCTCACTGAAATCGTACTTCAAGTTGCGGGGCAAATTTGGATCCACAGTAGTATGACTGTGTAAAATCACGTGACTTTGAAGTCACACAAGTGTAAAAGGGGCCTTAGGCTGTTTATTGCGAACAAATAGTAAAGTGGATTTTTAATGAGATATTGGGCATAGTCCACATTTAAAAAAATAAAATAAATACAAAATGCACCCACATTCATAAAAAAGAAAACAATGTGCATTTGAGACTGCAAAGCACTGCAACCACATTCAGTAAATCACAGTTTTAATGCAAAGGCTTCTGCTGACTGTTCTCAAACCCCAAACCCCAGTCAGTACAGAGGTAGGAATTTTCAATTAAAGAGTTGGAGGAAGTAACAACAGATTTAAGCGCAGTGAAGTCACTTAATTGAGAACAGTGCCACAAAAGTGGCAGATGGGACACGAGTGGCAGATGGGACACATAGTCTATTTACAGATTTCTTGGTGCCATGCACAACTATGCCAAATTTTAAATTAAGCAGAAGCCTGTGGGAAAAAGCACCAAGTGATTAAGTTAAGTGGGGATGGAGTGCACTGGGGAATGGCACTACATAACTCCCTTAATATGGTTGTAACAAGAATCATAATAAACTATTGTACACTTCAATTCAATAACAATTTAAAATCCAAACTGGTACAACCAGGTACCCCTTTAAAAATAGGTCACAGTTATTTTTTTATGCTTGCAAGTCTATACCAAATGGTGCCATTGAATTAATTCACTTACAGGTCTAGAGGATGCCCCAATTCTCTATGGTATGGGAGATTTGGACGGAGACCAAGGACACGGTAGTCTCAGCGGGAATGCACCAATAGTTGGTATTAATTTGCTCTCATTAAAGCATATAGGTTATTTCATTGTACTGTGGGAACATGTTCTCCTGACATCTAATTAGTGCCTACCAGAATTGTCGAGTAAGGTCACCTTTGGCATTGGATGCCAACCATTTCAGTTTTGAATGCTTTGTTTTGTGTTCTCAATCCTAGGTATGCCCAATAGACTTTGTATACCTTACCTTTTAAATTCAATCTTTTTGATTTATTTTTACAAAAAAAATAATATAGGCTACTAAAGAAAAATCTAATTTCCCCATATACCTTTCAATCTTCCCGAAGCCGACTTCCAATAAAGCATGCCATCAAGAAGAAGTTGCCGGTTTTCCATGTTATGCTTCCTAAATGTCACCCCATTCTTTAATTTAACAGAGGATTTTGGCTCCATTTTGGCTATGATTTCACTCAGACGTTGTCCCTTCTCACTCCTATGAACACGCAAATCTACTTCTGTGATGGTTTCCTTTAGGAGTGTAAGAGCCTGAGTCAATGCTTCATAGTCCTCGGTCCCTTCTAGGTAAAGCCATGAAAAAAAATTACATAGCTTGACTTAAAACAAAATCTATTAAACCAAAACAAATTTATTATATGTTCTACAGAAATTAAAATTAAGTGTTAGAAAAATCACTTCCTGACAACGTTAAAGAAAATTATAGCTGTAAAGTATTAGAGCACTGTAAAAACAAAGATGGTGCAGTGCACTGGTGGATTTTTTTCTGACACTATGCAACAATCACAATGCGCAATTGCAGCGGAGTGCAAAAATTACACTACCTTCTCTTCTTTTTAAATAAATAGGAATACACGGAGTATTTGCCCTACCTTCTGTATTTTGAATGATCCTCTCCACAAGGACTGGATATTTTGTAATCCTCTGTGTAACCAAGAGTATACACTCAGGGACTCCCAGACGCCTCACAATAGAGGAGTTACCTATTTTCTGGTCAAAGAAAAAATAAAAATAAAGTATAAACTTAAATATCCTACAACATTTTATTGCCTACTCACACAATGAGTAAAAGCCAAGCGATGATGAATAAAAAAATAAAAAAAAGACATAATTCATAGTTCATTTTTTTTTTTTTTTATTCTGCACTCAATTTACTTCTATTGCATTACAATACATATAGTTTTAGACAACATAATAAAGCTATTTAAAGTAGAACTATGGGAAAAATAAAAAATGATATACAGTATGATGCAGAGTGTCACTAGAATTAACAGAGCAGTTTTGTTTTTTGGAGTCCCACATAACAGTTTAATTACCTGTTGATCTTGACAGTGGATTCCAGGTAATTTTTCCACTTTCTGTAACAGTATAGGCTGTCCAGCAAAAGTGGATACAGGGTTGGGAAAAAAAGAATGGGAGTACATCACAGGACGCAGGGTCTCTACAATCCCAAAAAAGTTAGGACGCTGTGTAAAATCTACATAAAAACAGATTGCAATCATTTGCAAATCTCATAAACCCATATTTTATTCACAATAGAAAACATATCAAATGTTTAAACTGAGAAAAAGTACCATTTTAAGGAAAAACCAGTGACAGTAAAAAAAAAAAAATTGGAAATTGATTGTAGCAGCAGATATCAAGTTGGGATAGGGCCATATTTACGATGGTGCAGCATTTTGTTTTAGGCCCCTTTCACACATGCGGACCGGATGTCCGCTTTTTCATCAATCCGTTTGCTGATGAAAAAGGGACATACAGTCCCTATGTGATTGGGGGTGTCAGCAGATAAACATCCGCTGACACCCGTAATCACCCGCCTCCGCAAAGATCCGATTTTGCAGACGGAAGAATGTCCTAATTTTTCTTCCGTCTGCAGATCGGATTGGATGAACATGGACATACGGTCCGTGTTCATCCGATCCCCCATAGGGGAGAGCGGAGAAAAGACTCAGCGGGGATTTACAGAGCGATCCCCGCTGAACTTACGGACATACAGAGGCGGATCATTAATGATCCGCCCCGTGTGAAAGGGCCCTTAGTTTAACAACACTCTAAACATCTGGGAATAGAGAAGACCAGTTTCTGGAGTTTTTGGGGAGGAATGTTCTCACATTCATCCAATATTTCATTTTGGCCTCGTCCCTTGCACACAGATTTCTCCAAAGATTCTCAATCTTTTGAAGATATGTACTGTAGATGATGATATATCCAAAGTCTTTACAATTTTACATTAAGAAACATTATTCTGAAATTGTTTGACAATTTTTAAACACAGCATTTCACAGACTGGTGAACCTTTGCCCATCTTTACTTCAGAGGCATGGACTCTCCAAGATGCTCTTTCTAAACTGAATCATGTTACTGACCTGTTGCCAGATGTTCTTTCTGCTTAACCACTTTGCCAGCTTTCTGTTTCCCTGGACTAAATTTTTTGAGACGTGCTGGTGCCATCAATTTCTTTACCTAGCTTTTTTTTTTTTCTTACAATGGTACATTTTCTCAGTTTAAACATTTGATGTGTTTACTACTCTCTATTTTTAATAAATTATAGTTTTATGATATTTGTTTTTTTGTTGATTTTACACAGCAACCCAACTTTTTGGGAATTGGGGTTGTATTAGAACAGGTTAATTATAAGAGGTTATGCCACCATCAGGGGACTAGACACTGGCATAAAAAGAGATAAAAAATCCCCTGCCAGGCATAATTCCATCTTGTTAGCCAAGGCTTCAAATTTTGTAGCAAGCCAGAAGCCAGAAAAGACAGAGGGTGGGATCCCTGTGTCCTGTGATGTATTCCAACAAAGGGATTTTACAGGTAAACCAAAAATTAAATTTTCTTTATTGTATATCCCTGGACACAAGGTATTTCATCTCCATTTTGAGGCATGTCCCAAAACACTCAATATGAGGGAACATAAACACGACAAGTCAACAGGCCCCAAACAGAAGAGGTTAGAAACCTTCCGCAGCAGCCCACAAAACTCACCGACCAAAGGTGGTGTCCTCAGCAGCACAAACATCTACATGGTAAAACCTTGTTAAAGTATATAGATGGAAGACTAGGAAGCCAATTTACAAACGTGAGCTACTAATGCCCGATGACAAATAGCCCAGGAGGCATGAGTACTCCTGGTAGAATGAGCCATCACTGAACATGGTGGAATTTTCTCCTTCAGTTTAGAAGCCTGAGATAAAAGTTGATAGGTCCAACAAAAAATGGTAGATAAGAAAGCTGCATTACTCTACCTTCAGTGAGCACAAAGAGGATAACAGACTGAGGAATGAACCACATCTAAGGTGTGAAGAGCCTTGCTGCCTGACGTCTGAGGCTTAGGACAAATAGAAAGGAAACATAATGGGTCGATTTACTAAAACTTGAGTGCAGGAAATTTTGTGCAGCCCTCGATAGAAACCAATCAGCTTATGGGTTTTCTTTTTTGTTTTTTTTGTCAAAGCTTAATTTAACAAGTTGAAGTTAAAAGCCGATGGGCTACCATGCAGAGCTGCACTAGACTTTGCACCCTCCAGTTTTAGTATATCAAACCCAATGTCTTGATTGAAATGGAAGAAGAAACCACCTCAGTTAAAAAAAAAAATGGATGGTAGAAGCAGTAGAACAACCTTGTCACATTGAAACACCGAGAACAGTTCCTTACGGGAAAAAGCAGGCAATTCAAAAACTCTGCAAGATGAAGTAATGGCAACCTGAAAAATAATCTTCCAGTGCGGATTCTAAGATATATCACAGATGTGATTAAACAGACATTTCTGCAATACAAAAAGTACCAAGTTCATGTCCCATAGAGTGAACAGAGTCTTAACTGGTGGAACAATACGTGTGATAACTTTCAGAAAGACACACAAGGGATATGAAGCAGTAGGTCTCAGATTACTGACTCAGAAGTAGGTCATCCAGGAAACCTATAAGAGGAATTCCAAGGGAACTAAGGAGACTCAATAGTGCCAGGACTGGAGCCAGGACCTTGAACGCTCAGAGAGCAATGGAAAGGGAGAACCGCAAACCCACAAAATGAAAGTGCCGATCCTTCACCTGAACACACAGAAAATGTCAGTGAGGAAAGATCGTGTAGATAAGCATCTATGCTATCTACCGATGCCAGTAAAATCTCCATACTGGAGCAAGGCCACTGTACCTGTAGAAACTTGCCGAGTCTTTTGAGGTCCAAGAAGGGACGAACATCGCTCAGTTATGTAACCATAAAAAGTTTTGAGTAGAAACTGCAAAACCTTTTGCTCTCGGGACCAGAATGACCATTTCCCATAATAGAAGATTATCGATTTTGCAAAAAGATAAAGCGGTTGTATAGTCCCATAAAAAAAAAAACAATATTTTCACCTGTAAGGCAAAAGGCATAATGAGCTAGTATGCACCACATACTAGCGCATTATGAAATACTTACCTTAGAATGAGGTGTTGGTAACTCACCTGGTCCATGCCGAGATAGCCGACATGTTGCCTCTGCATGTCTTCCGGGTATCGCGCCTCCAGCGCTGTGAGTGGCTGGAGCCGCGATGTCGTCACTCCCCGTAAAGGTTTAGGAGATTTTTTTTTTTTTTTTTTTTTTTTTTTAAAGTGTATTTTTGTGCGTGAACTCGAGAGAGAGGAGCCGGACTGCAGGAGTTGGGAGTAGGCAGACCCTCCCCCCGGAGGCAATCGCCATCCTTCTCCATGCCCCTGGTGGCAATGGCGGGTGTGAAGGGGGGCCTCCCACTCACCCCACCCTACCTGCTCCTCTTGGGAGCCCAACAGGGGCCCAACGGGACCCCAATGGGGCAGAGGGACTCCCCCTATGAGGGAGTGAGGGGGCCTAGCCCACCCACCAGCCCCGTAGGTCCTTCGCCTCTCTTTATTTTAAGAGACCGCATGGCCAAAGTGCATGTGTTTTTAAACCAATTTTGTGTGCGTGCAAGTGTGGTGGTTTTTGTGGGGGGGGGGTGGGCGTACTAAGCACAGGCGTACCTTGCATAGCACAGCCACCGGGATCCGGGCTGAGACCACCAAACTCAATTCACATGTAGCCGAGACCGGGATCCGAACCCTTGGCTGCAGAGGTGAATGGCTTGTCAGCGCAGTGCCAATCACGTTGAGCCACCACAGCTCCGGAGAGATTTTTTTTTACCTACAGGTAAGACTTATTATAGGCTTACCTGTAGGTAAAAGTTACAAAAAAGACTATACAACCGCTTTAAACCTACGGTTCTTTCAAGAGAAGATTCCTTGGATGAAGATTATTCTGCGTCTCCTACCAGAGCAGTCTTTCTTTACCTTACCCTCCACTGGTTTCTCCTCCATTAGCAGGGAGGAAAGGAGGAACACATTTGCTTGCAACCAAGGTGGTCCAAACCAGCACATCTATATATATAAAACTCAACGTGTGTGTGTGTGTGTGTATGTGTATGTATGTATGTTCCAGCATCACGTCCAAACGGCTAAAGATATTAACATGAAACTTGGCACACATGTTACTTATATGTCAGCAACAAACATAGGATAGGTGGTTTAACCCTTACCCACCCCTATTTGCCATGGTCAGGGTTTTTCTTTAAAGTCCCATTCAACTCTATGGGAAAGGGTTTTTCTTTAAAGTCCCATTCAACTCTATGGGAAATACATGTTACTTCATAACTTCCAAACTGCGGTTTTTGTTTCAAGTCCCATGCAAGTATATGGGACTGTGGTCTCTTCATCACAGCTCAGCCACAGCTACTGATGTCAACACAGGTCCTTCAACCACAATCTCTTCATCACAGCTCAGACACACCTACCGATTTCATCACAGGTCCTTTTACCACAATCTCTTCATCACAGTTTAGCCACACCTACTGATGTCATCACAGGTCAAGAGCTTCAGAAACCGAACAACAGCGTGAGATTAGACTTCTGGATATGAGGGAGAGAGCTACTACTTCTAGAGCTTCAGAAACCGAACAACAGCGTGACATTAGACTTCAGGATAAGAGGGAGAGAGCTAATGCTTCTAGAGCTTCAGAAACCGAACAACAGCGTGACATTAGACTTCACGATAAGAGGGAGAGAGCTAATGCTTTTTTGGCTTACTGTTTGAAGGATTTAACTACGACCGACAAAAGGTCTACTCACAACATGCCAGTGTTACCATTGGAAAAATGGACATAATTTGTCATTTCTGTCAAGCCAAGAAATTCAAATCAGAGTCACCTGTAATGTGCTGCAAAAATGGGAAACTTAAACTATCTCAATTGGAACCACCACCAGATGAACTTTTGTCTTACACATCAGGAGATACATTGGAGTCAAAGCATTTTCTCAATAACATCAGAAGGTACAATTCATGTTTTCAAATGACATCCTTTGGTGCCACATTAATAATTAAACATCCTGGCTTTTCATCAACATTCACTGTGCAAGGTCAGATTTACCACAAGGCTGGATCATTGCTTCCCTTGCCTGACCAAGCCCCGAAATTCCTACAACTATATTTTATGGGAGACAAGCAATTGGAGGCCGACCAACGATGTGACTACATTTTGGGAACAAGGCGTCAGATTGTATTAAACTTACAAAGGAAGTTTCATGAGCACAATTGTCTAATTAAAACATTTAAAACAACATTGGAACGTATGCCAACGGATGAATATAAAGTAGTTATTAGAGCTGACCGAATACCAGCAGGAGAACATGAGCGACGCTTCAATGCTCCTCAAGTAGACGAAGTAGCAGTAGTTATATCAGGCAACGAATTTGATAAACGAGATATTATAATTCAGCGACGAGGTGAGTCATTGCAGCGTATTTCAGAAACTCATCGATCTTATGATGCTCTACAGTACCCAGTGATATTTTCCAGAGGGGAAGATGGATATCACTTTAATATAAGGCAGGTCAACCCAGCAACAGGTGAAACAACCAGGAAAAAGGTTTCAGCAATGGATTTCTATGCATACAGGCTAATGGTTCGAGAAAATGAACAGAACCACATATTAAACTGTAGGCAGTTGTTTCATCAGTTCATCGTTGACATGTATGCGAAAATTGAAAGTGAGCGTCTTCTATTTATTCGTTTAAATCAGAGTAAGCTAAGAGTAGAAGAATATATTCACCTGAGAGATGCTGTGGCAAATGACGCCAACGTTGAAGACATTGGGACCTTAGTTATACTACCAGCAACGTTTACAGGCAGTCCCAGACACATGCATGAATATACTCAAGATGCTATGACAAAAACGTTAAAAAACGGTCAAGTACCCAGTGACCGCCACAACTTAATTGTGAGAGTCTTCAGACAGAAAAAGTTTACATTGATCGAACTTATAACAAAGGCCCATGTGTTTGGACCACCAAGATGCTGTATGTATACAATTGAATACCAAAAGCGAGGATTACCACACTCACACAATTTAATCTGGTTGGCAGGCAAAATCCAGCCCACACAAATAGATGAGGTTATATCTGCTGAACTCCCAGACCCAAGAGAGGATCCCAATCTTTATACAGTGGTAACAAAAAATATGATCCATGGACCCTGTGGAAATATAAACCCCAATTCACCATGTATGAAGGATGGAAAGTGCAGCAAGAGATACCCAAGGGAATTGATTAAAGAAATACAAACTGGAGATGACGGTTATCCTCGATATAGACGACGAGCTCCACAAGACGGAGGGTTCACGGCGAAAGTAAAGTTACATGGCACAGAAATAGACAACAGGTGGGTTGTGCCATTTTCACCTCTGCTTTCTAAAATGTTCCAGGTACACATTAACGTTGAGTACTGCAACAGTGTAAAATCAATCAAGTATGTGTGCAAGTATGTAAACAAAGGCAGTGATATGGCTGTGTTCAGCCTAAACAATGAGAAGACAAACAATGAAGTCATCCAGTATCAGTTGGGTAGATACATAAGCAGCAGCGAAGCAGTGTGGCGGATCCTAGGGTTTCCAATTCATGAAAGACACCCTACAGTTGTTCACCTGAGTGTTCATTTGGAAAACGGTCAGAGAGTTTATTTTACAACGGAGAGTGCGCCTAGAGTAGTTGAACAGCCACCAAAAACAACTTTAACAGCATTCTTTAAACTATGTAAAGAGGATCCTTTTGCAAGAACATTGCTTTATCCTGAGGTTCCTCGATACTATACATGGAATGCCCCAAGGAAAGTTTTCTGTAGAAGAAAAGTTGGACAGCACCTCCCTGGACACAATAAAGTGATGCTTTAGGTAGAGTGTATACAGTTCACCCTAACAATGCTAAATGTTTTTTTCTAAGAATGCTTCTTCACACAGTTCGAGGACCAACTTCTTTCTCAGCGCTGAGAACAATAAATGGCGAGGTGTGCCAAACATACAGAGAAGCCTGTCAGAAGCTTGGTTTGCTTGAAGGAGACCAACACTGGCATAATATATTGAGAGAAGCCGAATTAATTTCTTTACCAGATCAAATCAGAAACCTGTTTGCTATAATACTAACAACATGCAGTCCTTCAAATCCAAACACTTTATGGGAGAAGTATAAGGAAGCACTAAGTGAGGATATACTTGCCAAAACTCGGAGGGAAAACCCAACATTGGAAATTACTTTTTGTCCCAAGATTTTCAACAGGGCGTTAATAATTTTAGAGGACAAGTGTATTGCCATGATCAATAAGACATTAGTGCAGTTAGGCCTGCAAGCACCAGTACGAGATCAACAAGATGTACTGAATGCAGATTACATGAGAGAGAAGAACTACAACATGGAAGAGCTGCGTGCATATGTGGCAGATAAGAAACCACTTCTAAATCAAGATCAAAGAAAAGGATACCAAATCATTATTGATCATATAACAAGACAACAAGGTGGGATTTTTTTTCTCGATGCCCCTGGGGGTACAGGAAAAACATTTTTGACTAATTTACTTTTGGCTGAGATTCAGGCTCAGGGAGAAGTTGCTCTTGCTATTGCCTCCTCAGGAATTGCAGCTACACTTATGGAAGGAGGGAGAACAGCCCACTCTGCACTAAAATTGCCATTAGACATCGCAAGGCAACAAAATCCTTCATGCAACATAAGCAAGGCAAGTGGTCAAGCGCAGGTGCTTAAAACACGCAAATTAATCATCTGGGATGAATGCACCATGGCCCACAGAAAAGCTCTCGAGGCCCTTGACATAACTCTTAAAGATTTGAGAGGGAATAATAACTTTATGGGAGGAGCTCTGGTGCTTCTCTGTGGAGACTTTAGACAAACCCTGCCTATCATTCCAAAATCAACACCAGCAGATGAAATATATGCCTGTTTAAAGCATTCAGTTTTGTGGAAAAGAGTCAGAAAAATCTAATTAAAAGAAAATATGAGAGTACTTCCAAGGGATGAGAATGCTCAATTTTTTTCAAACACACTTCTTGAAATCGGAGAGGGTAGACTACTAGTTGAATCTTCAGGAAACGTAAAACTTCCCTCTGATTTTTGCAAACTGGTATCGTCAGTTGCAGAACTAATAGATGCAGTATACCATAATATTTCAGGCAATCTAAACTAATTGTGTGAGAGGGCTATTCTTGCTGCTAAAAATTAGGATGTCCGTGAAATTAACAATCAAATACTTTCTATGATACCAGGAGCAGTTAGACCTCTTTCACACGGAGCGGTCCGTTTTTCGGTCCGCTCCGTGTGTGTCCGTCGGCTCAGCGGGGGGTCCTGCTCAGCTGTCAGCGGACAGGGCGGTCCCCGCACACTGTGCAGGGACCGCCCTGTCTCTCCTCCGCTATCCCCTATGGGGAATCGGATGGAAACGGGCCGTCTGTCCGTTTGCATCCGATCCGATCCACCGGACGGAAGAAAAATAGGGTTTTCTTCCGTCCGCAAAACGGATCCAGACGGACGCGGATCGTAGGCGGACATTAGCTGTTGCATCATCCGCTAACGGATCTGCTCCCATAGGAACACATTACAAGTCCGTAAACGGACTTGTAATTAGCGGACCGTTCGTCCGCTCATGTGAAAGGGGCCTTACTGAGTACAAATCTTTTGATACCGTAGTAGATGCCGATGAGGCTGTGAATTTCCCACCAGAATTCCTGAATTCCCTTGATCCAGCTGGATTGCCACAACATCGCCTATCACTTAAAGTTGGATGTCCTATTATTTTATTACGAAACCTTGACCCACCAAAACTGTGCAATGGAACAAGGCTGTGTGTGAAAAACATGTTGCCTAATGTGTTGGAAGCTACTATTTTGGCAGGAAAGGGAAAGGGAGAAACAGTTTTTATTCCACGAATACCTCTTATTCCAACAGATCTGCCTTTTAGTTTCAAGAGACTACAACTCCCAGTGACGCTTGCATTTTCCATCACGATCAACAAGTCACAAGGGCAGTCCATTTCGTACTGCGTAGTTGATTTAAGATCACCATGTTTTTCACATGGGCAACTTTATGTAGCGTGCTCCAGGGTGGGTTCCCCAAATAATTTGTTCATTTTAGCAAATGCGGGAGAAACTAAGAATATAGTATACAAACAAGTATTGCAATAATATGTCAGTTGAGTTAACCGCACTTTTTAAAGGTCTGTGAGTTGGTACTAATCTGCTTCATTGTACCATATTTTGCTCTGTTTCAACATTCACAAACTGAAAAGGAAAATGTTATAAAAGTTATGAAATACAATACTCTTTAATCAAATAGTAAATTTTCATATTTTTATCTGTCAAATTTCTTATATATTTATATAACTATGATTTTCCTCCCCAAAAGGTTAAGATAGGAAGACCGGGCAACGCCGGGTATTCAGCTAGTATTTCATGAAGCTAATGCTGTATTCAGCGATAGACTTGTTGAGTCTCTTGAGGTCGAAGAAGAGACAACCATTGAAGCTCGGTTTTGGAACCATGAAAAGGTTTGAGTAGAAACTGCAAAACCTTTTGCTCTCTGGATAAGCATAATCACAATAAGCTGCTGCTGTACTCCCTCCTCTGTCGCAAGGAACTGAAGAAAGGTGTCCCATAAGAAACATTCCCAGGAAGGTGGTTGAGAGGGTATGGTTTCATTTAACACCAGTGCGCTGGTTATCCCAGGAGACTTCTATCTCATCAGTGCACGACAAGTAAATGTTGTGTGGCCTGTTTAATTAATACTTGTGATTTTTTGTCCCACACAAGAATGGCTCTACTGTGAGCTATAGTCTCACAGTGAAAGTCACTCTGCTGCGAACTGTAGTCCCACAGAAAAATTATCTGTTCTGCTGTGTCCCACTAAGAGAAATTCTTCTGTAACCCTACAGAGAGCCTGCACTGCCGGCATACACAAACTAAAAGTGCTGGTCTCCCACAGCAAAAAACAGAAACCAATGGTGTGTTGGGAAAATGGGAATAGGCATCTTGTATACTCAAAGATGTATGAATTGCCCTTGTCCAAGTTTGACATTTTTCTGAAGGAAAGGGTACAACCAACCCTTGTGACTGAAATTGGTGCAAGGTGGTAATTATATGCGTGTTCTTTTGGTCTAAAGCTGGCAGATTAGAAGGAAGAAAAGTTAGGAATGGGCAGAGAAACAATTTTGTAACCCATCGGAATTTTAAATTGAACACAGAGGTTCAGGACATCAAACAAGGAATTTAACATCAAATGACATGAGTTTTGTAAAAAAAAGCATGTTCAGAAGACAAGGTTTTTTTTCTGGATGCCCCAAACAATCAGAAAGGGTATTCATCAGTCAATTACTTTACCCCAGTCCTCAGCAGTCCATTCCCTTTTACCTTTTGCAGAATATCAGTCAGTCCCTGATGTTTTTCCGGGAGAGAAGTGGCTTCTTTGCTGCCCTTTTTGACACCAGGCCATCCTCTAAAAGTCTTTGCCTCACTGTGCATGCAGATGTCCTCACACCTGCTTTCTGCCATTCCTGAGCAAGCTCTGCACTGGTGGTGTCCCAAACCTACAGATAAATCAACTGTAGAAGACGGTCCTGGCGCTTGCCAGACTTTTTTGGGCGCCCTGAAGCCTTCTTCACAAATGCAGTGCAAATGTTTTTTTTTTATGGGATGAAGTTTATTTTCATGGCAAAGAGGAACTTTGCAATTAATTGCAATTCATCTGATCACTCTTCATAACATTTTGGAGTATATGCAAACTGCCATTATAAAAGGCAACAGACTTTGTTATAAAAAAAAAAAAAAAAAAAGTGTCATTCTCAAAACTGTTGGCCATGGCTGTATATCTATGACCCCTTACAAAATCTCTTGGAATCTTGATATACAAGACCTGAACTGTGTGTAGAGAGGTATACAATCGATAGTCTAGGAAAACTTACTAAAAATCTTTGGGCGAATACATTTTTCTGCTCTCACAAAGTATCTATATTTCTATTTTTATATAACCCACATTTCAATTTCTGTATACTGAGATAACAGAACCACCAATAATCAGTCCCAGTGCCTTTTTTGTTCCAGAGCGGACTCTAGTCACCTGCATACTCTGCCACTGAGATCAATGAACCTACATGCAACATTAATAGGTTTACATAAAAAAAAAAAAAAAAAGAAAAAAAAAGGGGGGGGGGGGTGTTTTTAACAGTAATCGGTACTCACCTTCATGAGGTTCTGAAACTTCTTATTTTCTCTCATCAGGAACTTGTAGTGACTAACTGCTCTATTGTGCTGACTACAGAACACACCATATTTGTCCTTCATCCTTGCAGCCGTGTCACCTGAGAACTGAAAATAACCAACATTACCCCCACAAAAAATCAGTACTTGAAAAAATAAAATAAAAATTAGTGCTCATATACTTTGTAACAAAATGGATTAAGAAAAAACTTAGCTGCCATATGCAGGTCATGTTCTCATTGTTGAAATTCTTGTGGAAAGCTATCCAAAAATGACACGTCTAACTTAAAGGCTTACTGATTTAAACCTTATACCTTCTTATACCTAAATCAATGTAGTATGGGTTTATGCAATAACATGAGTGACTATACTTTATTTCTGGTTTGTAGTGTTCAGTCTTTCATGGTCTGCCAGTACCACTCCCATGCTGGCTGGCAGGAGGGAACAGCCCTCTGGTTGATATCCCTAGCTGAGTCTAACTGCATTCCTGCCTGGGGTAAGTCTTCTAATTCTATTTATGGTGCCGGCTGATTATTGATTTTATTTTTTGTATATTTCCTTATGTTCTGCATTACAGTGCAGCAGCTGATTTACGTGAAACATGTAGAGATATACCGATTGTGGAACTGTTCCCAAAGGACGGACTTGACAGTTAGATGTTATAACAGTTTCTATTATCATGTTTTGTACACCAGTTGATACTATACGTTTTGAATCTTTATGTGGGAACTGAGACCAAGGATGGGAGCCTTTTTTAAATATAATTGGGATGTGGTAACGGTAAATTTACTTACTGGCACTGCTTCTAGTGTTACCAGACCAGAAAAGCCATCAAAGGCCATTACATTTTGATTTTTGCAAAACAGAAAAAGGTAGGTTTGTGTGAAAAAAATATTTTATTAAATTGACAACTTTGTGTAAATATATATATATTATATATATTTCCATTTTCCACTTTATCCAAACACTTTTGGCAAAAATGTAGGTCTTCAAAATACTTATTATGGCTCTTTAAATATACCCTGGTGTGTTTACTTTCCAAAATGTGTTAATTGTGTGGATATTTCTACTAAATAATGAGTTGGGTAGTGTGGAAATGCATAATTTATACCTCAAGAAAGCCTTAAAGTGATTCTAAAGGCTGAAGGTTTTCTACCTTCATGCATTCTATGTGTGCAGTGCCCCCCAGCCCCCCTAATCCTTACCTGAGCCTCCTCTGATTCAACAATGTTCACGCTAGCTTCAGCTGTATGGGGCTCTCCCTCAACATTGGCTCGCATAGCACACTGTATGGACGCATAGAGCAGCGGCTCGGGAGAAAACATGCAGTAGTGCCCCCAGGGAAATCGTCTTTCTCTGGGGTTACTGCTGGGTCGGGGGGGGAGCCAGGAGGGCCAGCGGGGGACCAGAAAAGAAGAGGATTGGAGCTGCTCTGTGCAAAACCACTGCACAGAGCAGGTAAGTATGACATGTTTATTATTATTTTGTTTAAACTAACATTTAATACCACTATTAGGTGCTCCTTGGATTTTGGACCTCTCCATGTGGATTAGGCTGTAAAAGTTTCACACATGTGATATTGCCAGTCTTGGGAGAAGTAGCATTTACATTTATTTTATTTTTGCCTTTTCCAAAAACTTGTGCCAAAAAAAAAATGGGATTTTTTTTACTCACTGTAAAATCCTTTTCTCTGAGTTCATGGACAGACACAGCATCTTATTCTTGATATTAGGGTGTTAGCCTTCTATTAGGAGAGGACTAGGCAGAAAAGCATGTTAAGTGTTAAACATACATCTAAACTGTACAATACTGCCCTGGGGGCGGTCCCTCTAGGTACAACCCCTCTCCCTGCATCATGCAGCCTAAGTTGGTCAAAAAGCAGTACAAACATATAAAAAAGAAGGGGTGGGTGCTGTGTCCGTCCATTAAATCAGAGAAAGGATTTTACGGTGAGTACAAAAATCCCATTTCTCTTCTGTTCATGGACGGACAAAGCATCTTATTCTTGACATTAGGGACGTCCCCAAGCAGTGTCAAAAACGAGGGGTGGGAACAGCGATTAAACCAACATCACCCCAAATAAACAGAGCGCCTCAAACAAGCAGTTGCAACCTTAAACAACCGCCTGCAAACCCTTGCGGCCGAAGCAGGCATCCGCCAAGGGTCGCGGAAGAACCCAGCCAAGGCTGACATCTGCCCCTCAATGGAGCGAAAAGCAAGTCTTTCAACCACTCCACGCTGTAAAAAACAGCAGGATCCTGAAAGCCAAATATGTACGTAAATGCCACTCCATCTCCACACCTAGAGAAGTAGGCCCTTCAAGTGTGACGATAATTCATCCGAACGATGACTTCCGCGCCCTCAGCACGGTGGAGGCACCTAAACGACGGGCAATGGTCACTTAGTATCCGACTGTCAACAGCCCTGTCGTGAAGGCCAGTACCTGCAAACAGGATAAAATGTATGACCTTGTTATAAAAGGTCCCATCGCATTGGCAGCTGCTAAGGAACCTCCGCCACCAGTCGCACCAAGCGGCAACCCAGGGACGCCGGAATCAAACCGGGGCAAGAAGAGTACTCGGATCCCCTCCGCCACTACACTGTGAGCAGACGAGAAAGAGTATTTTCAGGAGGAAGACATACATAGCCGAGACTGTCCCCACAGGACCACATAACGCGTCTGATGCGTCCTCCCAGGAACCTTCGATCCTGGCCACAACCCCAAAACCTTCTGATTGGGTCAAGAAGCCAGGAGATCCCCATCATCCGATCCCCATCTCCGGTAGAGGAGTCGAAACACCTCCGGGTCTAGAGACCATAGTCCATGGCCCAGCAACTGCCGACTCAGGGAGTCCGCCTGCTAGAGCTCTACGCCCAGACTGTATGCTGGTAATAGGGCCAGCACAACCTTTCCCCGCAGGACGTGAGCGACTAATTCCCCCTCGATGGGTGACATATGCCACTGCCGTGGCGTTTTCTAACCGGATCCTGACTGGACGGTCCCGCAGCCTCTGTGACCAAGTGGAGGAACACCGCCTGAATGCCCAAAGGAGCACACTGATTGGCAGATTGGGTTCTTCCTGCGTAAAGAAACTCTGTGTCGTCCAACAAAAAAAAGCAACGACTTAGCGGACTGAAAGGCTGGAGAACTCAGCCACCAGATCAAAGATCCCAGACTTGCCAGCTTACCCGGCTTTGACAATCCAGGGACAATGGAGCAGAGTTCCATGTCGACAGGATCTCCGTTCTGCAAGACTCGAGAGTGGAATTAAACACACAGGACCGCCTCGAAGATGGCTACCAGGAAAAAAACAGGACACGCCACACCACCAGCGTGATGCCCCCCGCTGTACCGCAGCCTGAAGAGACTGCAACTTGCGAAGGGAGGAAAAATAAAAATCTCTCGCCTTTGAGGAGTCCAGATTGAACCCAGGTATTCCAGGCATGAAGTCGGCACCAACACCGACTTCTGGGGGTTCAGTACCCAACCAAAAACTCCTGAAGAGTCAGACTGGCAAACGCCACATCCACCCCGAATTCCGAGATGGAATCTGCACGCAGACGGAGATCGACCAAAAAGCCCATGATTGCGATCCTTCCTTGCCTCAGCAAGGCCAGAATCGGGGCGAGCACCATGAAGAAACCCCGGGTGCCGACACCAGGCCAAAAGGGGAGAGCCACCATTTAGCAGTGCTCACCCCAGACTGCAAACCGCAGAAAACTCTAATGCGTGATGCAATTAGGGGCTGCAATAAAAAGCGTCCTTGATGTCCAAGGAAGGCAGCAAAAAAATTAAAATTAATCCCCCACATGTAGTGCAGTGACCACAAAGGGACAAAACTGCCATCCTGAATCTTTGTGCCATCACAAAGCTGTTGAGGGTCTTGAGATCCAAGAACGGACCGACCTCTCCATTCTCTGGAACTACAGATTGTAGATTCCTTGAAAATAAACCGCGCCGGCACAGGTGCTATCCCCTGCGCGTGAGCAGGTCCTGCACTGCCCCAAACGCGGCAGCCCGGCAAGCCAGAAGGGGATGAAGGTTGGAGTAGGGAGGTCCACGAGCTGCAAGCTCACGTGGCGACCCCCCAAACCATAGTCGGGCGGGGGTGAAAAACCTCCATGTTACTGCAGATATGCTCGCAAGCATGTTTTGCTTGCGAGAAACAGGGATACCATGTTAGTCCCTTAGCGGGCGCCCTGACGGCTTGGGAATGCTTATCCTGTGGGCCCGGCGGAAGAAAAAAAAAAAAAAAGCTTGTGTGCGGGAAAAAAGGAGGGCCCTGACCTACGGCGTGGCTCCTTAAGTTTTTGAGTCTGTGAAAGCACAGTGCTCTCACCCCAAACAACATTTTTGTGTTATCCAGCGAGGCTCCAAAAATCTCTAACTCCGGCAGAGAAACTCCACCAGAGCCAACCTGGACGTCTGGTCCGCAGACCAGCATCCCAGTCAAACCACACGGCGTAGCCCCACCGCAGATTCTGATGGTACTTGACAGCCAGGAAGCTGTATCTAAGACCGCATTGCAGACATATGTAATGCCATGCACCACCTGGTCCGCTATCAAGCAGCCCGGGGAAGCCATTTGCAATCCAAATTACGGTGCAGCAAATCTTGTCCATTAAGGACGTGACCCCAGGGTCGTGGCCAACAGTGGCCGCCATGCTGACCCCCATACCCTGAACAAGGGCAGGCCCTTGGATACTAGGGGGCCCCATCGGGGTAGATGTCCTATATCAGGAAACATTCCACAAAGGGACAGCGAACAGCCATTTATTGAAACGCTGCGGCCGTTCCCATTTTGAGCATGTAAACTTATCTAATAAGCTTGTAGGGAAAACGTCCCAGTGGTGTGGGCCAGCTTGAAGGACCCAGAAAGGACCAACACCATAATACATGCACTCACCGTAACCCCCATTTTGTTGGGGAGCCCGCACGCGGTGATAAGTGCTCCAACAAGCGCCTTCTAGCACTGACCAGGACACCGCTTCTACCCTGGTAATAAAGGCACTCCAGGACCACCGACAAGGCATCCATATGCACCCCAGGTACAGGGCACCGGTTGCCACCACAGTCAGGGAAAGAAAACGCCAGCTTCTGACACCATGCAACCCGCACTTGCCTGACACCCATAGGGACCAGGCAAGACAGCAAAAACAAAATCCACCCCCCTGGCTGCTCAGAGTGAGGGACCCCAGGGGACTCTTCGCTCTGATCCAGGTGCTGCCAGCGCCGCTGTCCACTCTCCCCATATGCCTCCTAACAGGCATGGCCGCGGTGTATTCCAGTGCCTAAGGTGTTCTGCGCCGTTCGCGCCACTCAGAAGGGACATTTTCCCACACTAAAGGCAAAAGCCGAGCCGGGACTACAAGAAACTGGCGCCAGCCGCCCCTATACAAAGCATGCGGTACTACAAGAAAATGGCGCCGGACACCGGCAAAATGGCCGCCAAATGCTTTTGAGGAACACGCCCCAGAGAGCGGACTTTGGGCACCCCGCACAGCCCCCAGCCAGGCCAGCAAGCCCCCCCCGGAGGACCCCCGGTCAGTACAGCAGGCCCAGCTCCACAGAGACAGGGAGGGGGGAAAGGACAGGGAGGGGGGAAAGGACAGGGAGGGGGGAAAGGACAGGGAGGGGGGAAAGGACAGGGAGGGGGGAAAGAACAGGGAGGGGGAAAAGAACAGGGAGGGGGAAAAGAACAGGGAGGGGGGAAAGGACAGGGTGGGAACCCCCTAATCGACCTCCCAAGGAATGCCTAGCCGCACCACCCTGCCGGAGCAGGGAACTGCTACTTACCCGTCCTACGACGACCGCCTGACAGTATCCCAGACAGAACCAACGTCCGCGCAGTTACGACATGGCTGTCGGCCTGGCACACTGTGACACGGACATAGAGCTCGGTCATATGTGTGCCCTGGAGCATATAGCTCACCGGCACCACCCAGAGCAACGGGGCATGTCGGTGCATGGGCCCAAAGGGAGCCATGTCATTCTATGCTAGGCAGAAAAAAAACTGAGGCTGCATGATGCAGGGAGAGGGGTTGTGTTTAGAGGGACCGCCCCCAGGGCGGAACTGTACAGTTTAGATGTACGTTTAACACTTAACATGCTTTTCTGCCTAGTCCTCTCCTAATAGAAGGCTAATACCCTAATGTCAAGACATGCTGTGTCCGTCCATGAACGGAAGAGAAATTACGTTTTCAAAAGACTCACTATGCCTTTCAGAAATTACCTTGGTCTTTTTGTGGGTGGAAATGCTTCTTCACAATAAGAGATAGTAAGGAAAAACTAGTTTTGGCCAGCTTAGTAGATTGTTTTAAAAAAAGAGCTGGATGCATTCCTAAATGCATAAAATATAACCGGATGTTAATATTTACAGGTAATGAAACCGGAGATTGTCAATCCATGGAAACATTTTCCTCCACTGAGCAAATTAGACCAAACTTTAACAAGGTTTTATTGCCTTCCTTTTTGATCAACTGTGGGTGCATGTATAGTGTATTATATGGAGATTTTCAGTTGGTTAAACTAGATGCAACAGGAATTCTGTAGGACATAAAAAGGTGGAGTTCCTATACAGTTTTATAAAGCATCTGAAAACACAATCGCATAATCTGAGGAGTATCAGAAAATGGGATATGAACAGTTATCAAAACTACTATAAATAGTGAATGCGTTTCAAATGTTTTCTACAAAACAGTGTATTTTATGCAAGGATAAATAAAAAAGGTTTTATCAGTACGTTACAATTGATATGTGTGCACAAGGGATCTTTTACCTGGTGTACAAGAATATCACCAATCTTCTGTATGATGTAGTTTCTATCACTCCCCTCTTCTAAGGATTCTTTGCGCCTCTCTTTGAATCGAGTTAAGAACTGCCCGTGCAACTCCAGAAGTTCATCCAGACAGGGCAAAAGTTGATGGATTTCCTTATTCCAATGCAGTTCTTCTTTAAGTGCTCGACAATACACTTTCAACATGATTTTAAGTGTCCGGACATGGTGCATTTCTGTCTGCATTAGTTCTGAAATCGGCAAAAGAAAAAAAAAAAAACTTGAAAAATCCACATTAGCTGAAAATGTGTAACAACAAACTATTTTAAATTAAGTGAGCTATTCAATTGGATACAAGATTGGATTCTCACCATAAATTACATCCTGTCTCTTGATAACTTCTTTCTTCTGTTTTTTGGCAAATAAAGGTTCAACTGCACTGCTCCAAGACTCGGTCTCAAGGTCAACAGCATCAGCTTCCAACTCAGATCTAACTGAGGAATAAAATGCTTCTGAAAAATAAAAATATATAAACAAATATAAGATTGCGAGTTCTAGCATGAGTGAAAGTGTGCCAAGATGTAAAATTGCAAATCTCAACCACATTTTTTTAGAAAGTTTAAATATACTATGTTATATTCTTCTTACTTGAATTAAGCATTATGTAAATTATCAATACTCTCTTGTGGGATGATGACCCTCTGAAACTAATGATACATTATAATTTGGGACATGCTGATAGTAGCAAAAGAGAAGTTTTTTTTAGAAAGTCATCTAGACAGCGTGGTCTTGTAGTGGTACTAGCACAATGATTCCTTGGGAGAAGAGGTGATTCAGGGCATTCCGAGACCTGCTTTTGAGACCTTCTGTCCTGAAAATAAAACCGTCCCTCTTGAATGAATTGGCCAAGTGCCTCACCAAAAAGACATCTTCTTTGGAACGGCTTAGGCCAGGTTCACACCTATGCGAATTGAGTGTGGCTTAAACTGCATCCAATACGCAGAACATTTCTAAATACATTGTTTTCAATGAGGCTGGTTCATATGTGCGAAGCATTCGCACTGCGCATTGCAAAATACGTGTGCGTATTTTATGACTTGCGGTGCGGCTCAGGTGCGAATTCAGGCCCATTATTATGGGTACGCAGCTGATTCGCAGATGTGCACAGATGTGTTTATTTCTCTTCAGGATTTTTTCTTATTTAGCTCAATACACTTCCCCCTCCCCCTCCCCTCTCCCAGGTCTCCAAATTCGCAGCTAATCTGCAGTTAAAACGCAATGAATCTGCTGAACACTTCTCTTATCTCTCTGCAAAGATAAGAGAGCTGAAATTCATACCGCACTAGTGTGAATCCAGCCTCACACGCAAGTCGCCTTTCGGCTGTCCAAGCTTTTAGACATAAGATTCTGCCCACCCCACCCATTTCCCTGGGTGCAGGATCTCACTTTATTTCTTGCCCCAGAGACATGACAAGGAGTAGAAACCTCCCCAAGATGAGGGGAAATCATCACCCACAGGCTTATTATGGGGAATCCGTTGTCCTGTGTCCCTCCTCTACCCTGAAGCCAACGCTGGGAGCCAATCATGCAACCGGATCGAAGCGCCCCAAGAATAGGCAAGTATGCAAATCTTTCTTCTACAGGGTAGGTTGAATAGGAGTTAAAATGGGAGTGGGAGCAGATTTAAGATAGTATAGGTTTAGCCCAGGCTTCCACTTTAATAAAGCATCAATGACCATTTTCTTAGAGAGGAACCTACAAGGTAAAGCCATAATGTGCTAGTACGCATTGCATACTAGCACATTATGTGAGACTTAACTTGGAACAAAGCCTTCCAGCTGCGAGCTGTCGCCACTAGAAAAATGGTAGCAATTACGACCAGCTCTGGATTTACAGTGGTAAGTCAGTGTTCAGAATGCACTATGCCTGTCCTGGGAAGCAATTATTAAAGCGGAGTTCCACCCTTAAAACCACTTTGTTTCATCCCATCCAGCATACTGGCGTCAGCGCCAGTATGCTGTTTTTTTATTTTTTTTATTTCATGTACTTACTTTATAATAGATCATGTAATTAACCGCGGTATGTCGCCGCTATAAGGCGTCACGCCTTCCGGAAACAGCTGATTAGCGTTCGGCTCTTCTCGGCGCCTGCGCACAGACCCAGGAGCTGACTGCGCAGGCGCCGTATATAGCCACGTCACGCCCTCCGAAAAAAGCCGAACTAGGACCGGCTATTTACGGCACCTGCGCAGTCAGCTCCTGGGTCTGTGCGCAGGCGCCGAGAAGAGCCGAACACTAATCGGCTGTTTCCGGAAGGCGTGACGCCTTATAGCGGCGACATACCGTGGTGCGCCCAAAATTACATGATCGATTATAAAGTAAGTACATGGAATAAAAAAAATAAAAAAACAGCATACTGGCGCTGACGCCAGTATGCTGGATGGGATGAAACAAAGTGGTTTTAAGGGTGGAACTCCGCTTTAATGTGACAGCTTCCCACATAGTACTCTTTTCCTGGCCCCGTTCAGCTGTTAGCCAGCTGTTGGATAAAAACTAAAGTGGACAGCAATACTGGCGGTGTCATTACCTAAATATGGTATTGCACACATCCTCACAACCGAGGTAGACCTGATGGGGAACTAGTACCAAAGGCCGCAGCACCTGTTGAGTGGGTGGAGCCTGGGGGAAAACAGAGACTAGTTGTCCATTAGTTCCACCTTGCTTTTGATTGACTTTGGATGGCAATGGGTGGATTTTAATTCTATTCATGAGCTGAATAGTGAATATGGATATACCCATTGCTAAGCACCGTCAGTCAAAAGCAAGTCAGATCCGATATATCCATCAGGCTCTGCTTGCCCTACTTAAAAACTGCTTGGTCACGTGCCTGCGAGTGCGATGGGACAGTGGCTGGGGAGGGAGCACATCGAGGAAGGTATGTTCAATATAGTCTGACCTCAGAGCCAGCCAACAAAATATTTATGTACATATTTCTGACAGGTGCAAAAATCTGGTGCAAAGAACAATTTTAGTGCAGAGGCCCATTGAAAATTTTGAAAGGTGTCCAAGTCCATTTATAAATTCCCCTGATTGAGCGCTACACGATTTTGCCTTAAAAGTACATATAGCTTTGAGTTTGATATCTTTAAAGTATACACTGTTTTGTGAACATGTGAAAACAATCTCTGTGCCCTGGGGGTGTAAAATGGAAGCATATCTCGCATATAACAAGAAAGAAACCATTTTTAAAACATTACCTTCCACAAATGATTCTGTACTTGAAGGGGCCAAAGATAAATTGTCTTCTGTGAATATCTTTAGTTTGCTAAAATTTGAGTCCAACTCATCCATATCTGCTGCGACGGAACTAAGAAGATAAATGAACACAAAGCAAAAATAAATATTCTTGCATAGTGTAACATGTGCAGTTATGTAGTATTTGTAAATTTAATAACAAAAGGTTTAAAAGAGGAAATGGGAGAGGTGGTCTTCAAATACATATAGAGAGGTTTGCAATGTTCCCTTAAAAAGATGAAGCCTCTCATTTAACATTTAAAAACTGTGACCAAAACGGTGAAGTAAGCAGTAGGTGTTTAAATACAGTACGTTACCATCTTATCCTGGCAACATGATGATAAAACACCAAGCACCCATAGTGGCCAACAGGACACTTCTAACCAAAGACACATGCTGTTCTAGGGACCATGGGTAGTTTCTCTAGGTAGACTGATGTGAAAGTGGTTGTAAAGAGTTTTCTTTTTTATCTTAATGCATTATATGCATTAAGATAAAAATGCCTTGAGTATAGCCATCTACTCAAAGATCCTGCTTGAAGACAGACATATATTTTCTTAATATTCAAGTAGAACTAAAAGATTAAGGGATGGTACTAACCTCTATCAGATTTTTTTTTGTGCCCCATTGGGGGAGATTTCCCTTCACTTCCTGCCCCATAGCCAAAACAGGACGTGAAAGGAAATTCCCATTGGAAAATGTCCCCTATTCCTGTGATACAGACAACCAAAAATTTGGGATTTTTGTTCACTTTCACTCTAGAAAACGGTAAACAGAAGAAATAGAGAGGGTAAATCTCCCTAACCAAGACACAGACCACAATAAAAAAAAAACTGACAGGGGTTCCAATCTCTCTCAAATCTGTTATAAAAATTTAAAATGTTTTGCCTTTAGATTACACACACCATTGATTTGGTTAATGCAAACACTACAGATACAACCAAAAACTTAAATGTAATTTATTGGGATTTTACGTGATGTGATCAACACAAAGTGGCACTTTGTGTGTATATATATATTACACACACATACATATATATGACAGGGAAATTATAAATGGTTTTCAATTTTATTTTACAAATAAATATCTTAAAAGTGTGGCATGCATCCTTTACTCGGATTCCCCTAACTGAAATCTAGTGGAACCAATTGCCTTCAGAAGTCACCTAATTAGTAATCTCAGTATAAATAACGCTGTTCTGTGAAGCCCTCAGATGTTTGTTAGAGAACCTTGGTGACTAAACAGCATCATAAAGGCTAAGGAACACACCAGACAGGTCAAAGATAAAGTTGTGGAGAAGTTTAAAGCATGGTTAGGTTAAAAAAAAATTGTCCCAAGCTTTGAACATCTCATGGAGCACTGTTCAATACATCATCCGAAAATTGAAAGAGTATGGCACAAATGCAAACCTATGAAGACATGGCCGTCCACCTAAACTGGCAGGCCGGGCAAGGAGAGCATTCATCAGACAAGCAGCCAAGAGGCCCATGGTAACTCTGGAGGAGCTGCAGAGATCCACAGCTCAGGTGGGAGAATCAGTCTATAGGACAACTATTAGTCGTGCACTCCACAAATCTGGCCTTTATGGAAGAGAAGACCATTGCTGAAAGAAAGCCATAAGATGATCTATTTGCAGTTTGCGAGAAGCCATGAAGAAGCTTTGGTTAGATGAGACCAAAATTGAACTTTTTGGCCTAAAAGCAAAACGTTATGTGTGGCACAAAACACTGCACATCACCCTGAACACACCACCTCCACAGTCAAACATGGTGGTGGCAGCATCATGTTGTGGGGATGCTTTTCTTCAGCAGGGAAGCTAGTTAGTGAATGGGAAGGTGGATGGAGCGAGAAAGGGTTGAAACCACCGCAAAGCGCCTCTGCAGAGGGAGGTGATTTGCTGGCGGTATAGCCACGGTGCCCATTGATTTCAAAGGACAGGAGCGGTATACACAAAACCCTTCCTCCGATTTGGATGTACATACACTCAAATTAAACCTAAGAGTGTGCACTTTCAGCCCATATTCATCATATAACTATAGCTTGAATATGTTTTGGTAAATACCTGAAAAAAAATCTTAAATTGTGCTCATGTCCAAATATATATATATATATATATATGGACCCAACTGTAGACACATGGAATAGCATTTAATTTGTATTTTATATTAATATTTCTAATGTTGTAAATAAAATATGTAATTTTAAATAATATTGTTATGGGTTTATATCTTAAGCCCAGGTTGACACTGATGCGGGTTTGAAATTGCGCAAGTTCAGCTGAACTCGCATGATTTTAAAACCAGAATTGCAGTCCAACTTCAGGGGCGATTTGATAGCCTTCTGTGCGGGTTCCAGCACAGGTGGCTATACAAATCGCCCCAAAAGTAGTACAGGAACTGCTTTTGGGGATCTGTGTGGTACCGCAAAGCCAGCGTCACACCGATCCAAACGGTGCCATTGCCGACAATAGTTGCTGATTTGACATTTTAAATCGCATTCTAAAATCGGCACAAAGTGAATGTGGGCTTAAGCAGTATTAAACCCAAAAACAAGCATTATATTACAGCTTACCAATTCTTAGATGTTTAATGGCTGTATTAGGTTTCCTTTTTTAGGCTTGCTTTTTCTATTTTCATCAGGTAATCCAACCAGCAAGTCTGTTTTTCACAGCACAATTTCTCCAACAGAATGTATCATTTTACGTGGATGAGAAAAACCACTGGTGGGGCAATTACGGTAAATAAATCAGCTTTTACTCCAACCTTTATCCCAAAAGGAAAAAAAAAATCTTTGCTGTAACTGCTTATGAAGATGAGGTTCGGCGTCAATTTGAAAGTGGTTCTAAATCTGCTAAAAAAAACTAACACTACCCTCCCCCAAACTGATAATGCTGCTGTCTGCCGTGTCCTGTGATCATTCCTCCAGAGTTGTCTCACTAATACTGGTGGTGTATTACTGGCTAAATCACCAGGTGAGAGTAGAGAAAAAGCCAAAGAAAAGAACCCTAATGCAGTCACCACATCTAATGAATGGTAAGCTGTGATATACATTTTTGGTTTGGGGTTTAATACTGCTTTATCATAAGTCGAACTACTCTACTACAAGGGGCTCTTCCATTTTCTAATGCCTTATTTTTGTCACTATCATTCTAACAAATGTATGCATTTTGAATTAACAAAATTCAGTGCTTACCCTGTTCTGCTCCCTGCCGTTGCTTGTATTTCCACTCTTGAATTGCCTCTATTGGTGACAGTCATTCCGGGCCCTCGTCCCTGCACATGAGCCCCATCCAGACCTACAATAGCAATGCGATGAGGGTCCTTCAGTGAGGCTGAAAAAGAAGCAAGCACCGAGTTGGAATAGGAATGACTACTATCATGCTGAAATCTGCTGTTAGTTTTCTTCTGTAGTGCAGAAAAAATGCGAAATGTCAAAAGCTCATTTTCCAAAAGAAAGTTCCTGCCCCACTTCTTTGGATAGGAGCTGTACACAGAGATTCTGGAAGAGAAAGGTTGGGAACCACTGCCCTTCTCTCTTCTGAGACTGGCATTCCCCATACTTTAGTTCAGTCAATGCTCAACTCTGAGTACTCCGTCAATGTCCCAGAATTTCTAGCTTTGAAAGTTTCCAGCGATGATTCTAGAAACCCCTCCTGCTGCTTCACTAACCATTATTGATTAAGCTTCTATGACTAGTGATCAAAGAGACCATTTCACCAGGTGCTTCTTTAACAGCCAATTGTGGACATGAGATAAATTACTTTAGCCCCCTCTGCAGCGAGTGCTAACTGACAATCTGCTTTGCAAGCGACATACGTGTAAAGCTGATCTTCACAAAGAAGGAAAAAAATTAAAAAACTGTCTCCCACACCACCAATTATATTGAAATTTCAACATATGAGTGCAAGAACAGATTAAAAAATGTATTTGAGAACACAATCTAATTGTTAGAAGCTCAGTAAGCACTACACTAGGAAAATGAGTGACAGAATACAATAATTCATGGAACATAAAGGATGTATTTTAAAACTTTCAAAAATAAAATTCTACAGTGATTTCATCGAGTACAATAATGCACCATCAACAATAGTGCAATCATTGATTTGATTAATAACAGCACAGGTGGTTACAATGGTTTTGTTCAAAATGTAGACAAACCAGTACTGCAATGGGCAATAGATCAGACAACAGCTTCTGGTATTAAGCCCCCTCCCCCCCCCCCCCCCCCCGAATCGCTGAAATCGTGAGACTTCACTTGAAAACGCACAATAAGCCACATGTCAGTGCGATTTGGCTGAATGAATATGGAAGTCGCACCTGAAAAATCCATAAAAATAGCGCAGGAAGTTCTTTTTCAAATCGGTGCGCACCGCAAAGTCAGCATCTAACCAATTTAAACAGTTCTATTGCTGAAAATAGGGTGCGACTAGTGATGCGATTTGAACCTGTCAAATCGCATGACAATTCGCACCCGTGTGAACAGGGGCTTAACACAAGCAATATATATATAGTAGCATGCTAGTCCTTAGATGTGGCGACTATATTTTTATTTTTTGAGCTTTCTTCTCTTTTTCGCCTAGTGACCCGGCTATTGGGTCATTTTTATTTTTTAACATCCTTGAACAGATTAAGTAATCCAGCAAAAGTTGTAATTAGGGCATTGAAAAAAAACATTTAAAACTGATCGTCTAACGCTGCCCTCTACCCAGATTGGCAGTGTTGCTGTCCAAAAGGTGTCTTCCATGGGTTTGGCCCCCACAGAGCCCTGATCCCAAAATTGACTCTTTCTGGGATTACTTGAAGAGACAGAAGTATCTGAGGCAGCGTACATCCACAGAAGATCCATGGAGAGGTTTTAAACAACCAACCTCTATCTCCGACCTCTTTTTGAAATCATCAGCAGCCAAAAACTGCTTTATCACTCATATGCAGATGATACGCAACTGTATTTCCGCATTTGCAACAAAAAGGATCACCACCTCAATCTAGAGACATGCCTCTGTTTGATAGAGAATTGGATGACAAAGAATTATCTTAAACTCAACGGAACGAAAACAGAACTTCTCCCGTTTCACGCCAGTCGTAAGAATCAACTTGCAACAACTTGGAAACCCCCCCGCCCATTCTTGGCAAAATCATCACCCCTAGAGCCAAAGTCAAAAGTCTCGGGGTCATCTTCGACTCCTACATGACAATGGACGTACAAATAGGGTCAGTAGTCAGCGGATCTCACCATCTGCTGCGCCTACTACGCAGACTTACTCCTTTTATTCCCAAAGAAGACATGGTGGTGGGAGCAATTGTAAACTCCAGACTGGACTATGCAAATGCCCTCTACCTCGGACTCCCAAAGTACCAAATCGCTCGTCTGCAAGTCGTTCAAAATACGGCCGCCAGACTTGTGACTGAGAAAAAACCCTGGGAATCAATCTCACCTTCACCGAGATCCCTTCATTGGTTGCCAGTAAAAAAGACAGAATTGCTTTTAAAGCACTCTGTCTAACGCATAGATGTATCCATGGGAATGCTCCCTATTATCTATACGAAAAAATAAAAGCTCATAATCTACTACAGATACCGAAAGCTAACTACAAGTCCAAAGGAGAAAGAAGATTTGCGGTCCAAGGTCCCAGACTATGGAACGCTTTACCAACCAGCATTCAGTTGGAGGAGAACCACCTAGCAATCAGGAGAAAGATCAAGACTCATCTCTTTTGATATCAAAGGAGACAAGAACAACAAGCGCCCAGAGGCGATTCAGTTCGCATGTGCTGCGCTATATAAGTTTCTCATTCATTCATTCAACCTGCAGAGTTCCTTCAAAAACTGTGCAAGTGTACCTAGAAAAATTAATGCTGCTTTAAAGGCAAAGGGCGGTCACACCAAATATTCATTTGATTTGGATTTCTCTTCTATTCATTTACTTTCCATTTTGTGAATTGATAAAAAATAAACAATTAACACTTCTAAATTCTAAAAGCATTCTTCATTTACAGCATTTTTTTTTACACCTGCCTACAACTTTTGTACAGTACTGTGCAAGGGTCAAATGTGTCCAGAACTGTGACCAAACTGTCAGTCAACTCAGGGTGACATACTGATTATTAGGACAGGTTCCAAAATGACGTCAGCACTGTGCAACCAATAATAATGCAGAAATATCAGAAACCCCCCCTCCTACCAGCCTCGGGCATCACAGCCCATATAAATCTCCAGCTGTAGCCGGTGTAAATTGGTTGGAATTGGCAAGCTGCAATATATTGCATTTTTTTTTAAACGCTTTAAATTCAATTTTTTGTTGTGAGAAATATAGTTTCATGTACTACATAAAAGCTATGTGTGCAATGGGTTGTCCGACAAGATTCCATTCCTTTACTGAACTGACCTACAGTGGTTAAACTATTTATTTCAAGTGTTCATAAATATGTTGATTTCAGTAGTAAACTGGCCTTATGTACAATTTCTTTATTATGTTAATCAACATGCTCTTTAACTCGTCTGTTTAACCACTTCCCGCCCGGCCAATAGCCGATTTACGGCAGGGAAGTGGTTATGAAATCGTGACTAGACGTTCTCAAACGTCTAGCATGATTTCAATGCCGCGCGCGCCCGTGGGGGCGCGCAGCGCGGCGATCGGTGATGCGGGATGTCAGTCTGACACCCTGCACCTCCGATCTCGGTAACGAGTCTCCGGCGGAGCCTCGTTACCATGTGATCAGCCGTGTCCAATCACGGCTGATCACGATGTAAACAGGAAGAGCCGCCGACGGCTCTTCCTCACTCGCGTCTGACAGACGCGAGTACAGGAGAGCCGATCAGCGGCTCTCCTGACAGGGGGGGTTCGCGCTGATTGTTTATCAGCGCAGCCCCCCCTCGGATCGCCACACGGACCACCAGGGAAAAAAAAAAAATACAAAAGAAAATACAAAAAAAAAAGACAAAAAAAAAAGGGGGGGCAGTAAAAAAAAATGATGCCAATCAGTGCCCACACATGGGCACTGATTGGCAACATTGATCCATCAGTGCCACCCCTCAGTGATCATCAGTGCCACCCCAGTGTCTGTCAGTGCCACCCCACAGTGCCAATCCATGCCCAGTGCCCACCTACCAGTGCCCACCTGTGCCGCCTATCAGTGCCCACCTGCGCCGCCTATCAGTGCCCACCTGTGCCGCCTATCAGTGCCCACCTGTGCCGCCTATGAGTGCCCACCTGTGCCGCCTATGAGTGCCCACCTGTGCCGCCTATGAGTGCCCACCTGTGCCGCCTATGAGTGCCCATCAGTGCCGCCCATGAGTGCCCATCAGTGCCCAATACCAGCGCCGCCTATCAGTGCCCATCAGTGCTACCTAATCAGTGCCCATCAGAACTACCTCATCGGTGCCCATCAGTGCCACCTCATCGGTGCCCATCAGTGCCACCTCATCGGTGCCCATCAGTGCCACCATATCAGTGCCCATAATTGAAAGAGAAAACATACTCATTTACAAAAAAATTAACAGAAAAAAATAAAAACTTTATTTTTTTTTCAAAATCTTCGCTCTATTTTTAGTTGTTGCACAAAAAAAAAAAAACGCAGAGGTGATCAAATACCACCAAAAGAAAGCTCTATTTGTGGGGAAAAAAGGACGCCAATTTTGTTTGGGTGCAGTGTAGCATGACCGCGCAATTGTCATTCAAATTGCGACAGTGCTGAAAGCTGAAAATTGGCTTGGGCGGGAAGGTGCGTAAGTGCCTGGTATGGAAGTGGTTAATGTCTACATTTCAGTTTTGATCCATGTGTAAGCATTTTATTTAATTTCAACTGTTTATGACTGCAGTTTAAAGTGAAGATCACCGATAATGAAAAACATCCAACTAAAAGAATAAACATGCACCCTTGGCATGAAAAAGCAATGCACATTAGACAGTTTATCAGTCTATCTAGCATAATGCCTGGTTCACACTAGTGCAATTTTAGATGCACCCTGAGTCAAGCAGAATCACATTATTCTCTATGGTGCCCATTCACATTATTGCAGCTCGACACATTTTTGGAAACGGGTTCAGTCCTAATTTGGTGCGGTTGCAGCAAGATTGTCACTGAATAAACTTTAATAGAAGCGCACCAAAAAATGCATGTACCTGGGTTTTTGCAGGTTGTTAAGGATCTTTAACAACCAGCATCCAGCCACCAAAATGCAGTAGTATCAAAAACACAACCAAGTTGCACTACATAATTGCACTGAAAATAGGTAAAAATTGCAGCTGCACCAATGCAAGAGGTTCTGCAAAGATGTAAAGTGCCAATGAGCTATGCTCGTGCGATCAAGGTTGCGGGAGCAGATGGTAGAAGCTTAATAGAGTAAGGGCACTTTCACACAGGCTTTCCAATCCGGTCCGTCTGTCAGTTTTTCAGACAGACCCGATCGGATGCTCCATTCAGCCCTATGGAGCGGCGGATGTCCGTGAAATAAACCCAGACAGACGAAAACCCAATTTTCCCTCCATCCGGAGAATCGAATCAGATGAAAATGGACAGGGCGGTCGGTTTAATCGGATCACCATAAAAGACAGCGGGGCTTTGGCAGGTCTGTCTCCGCACAGTGAGCAGAGATGGACCTGTCACCCGCCTGCTCAGAGGAGATCAGCGGATCAATCCCTGCTGAGCAAAGCGGAATCCATACACGGACAAAGCCTGTGTAATTCAGTGTAAATACATTTAGGCTGCTAATTGGCCAAAAATTGTCAAACAATCTACCTCTCTTTACATCTTTCATAATATTGCATAGTATTAGATTTTTATAACAGGAAAAGATTTGTTCTATAAAGTATAACAATTACTAGCTTTTGGACAGTAGCACATTTTAGGGCTTTTTTATACTTGCGGTTGGGGGACAGTAAAAGCACATGGTTGAATCTTGTTTTTACTGCCCCCCCAACCACCTCACCTTCAGCGCCAAAGGCAGTGGACAGGGGAATACACATGCTGCTGGCACAATGCTTTTAGGCAATAATCATCTCTTCTGTCATGTTCGGCGGGAAAACTAGAAAATATGGAAAAAACACTGCGCTAAACCAAATTGGGTGGAAGTGCTGCTAGTACCGGTACTATAGATACATATATTGGAAGAACTTGGAAAAGGGGGGGGGTAAGGTACAGCGCAAAACCAATGTGTGTGAAATTTATGATGATGATATCAAAATTGAAAAAGTGAGTGAACAATAATAAACCAATCTAGGAAAACACGATTGGTTGTGTGAAATATGAAATATGACAAAATTAGTGAAAATTAATAAATAATATAACAAGTGTATAGTACAATACTGTTAAATAGTATACCATGAAGTGGTTAAATTGATATAAAAAGGGTATATGATACCTGAAATTATAACACAACCAAGAAATAATTACATGCACATCAAGATAAATAAATATATGAAAAAAATGAAGAGTCCATAAAATATTCCCAGATGCATGAAAAAAGGTATCCGTGTAAACGTGAGCTATAAGAAGTCTTCCAAAAAGATGTTCAAAGCTTGGCACCAACTTCCACCAAGGATACACCCAAGTGTCAGAAATATATTCTCCTTACCAGACGTCCTGACCACACCAGCGGTCAGACGGCACACGGGTTAATTTAGATTCACCCAAACGACTATATGCTGGAGCTACTTCAGAACTAAATCAGCCAGAGCGGATGGATGTCTTGTCCCCAGTGCAGTACAGCTTCATCATATAACTGGTGTGGAGGTGAGCAGGGACACTGACTGGCTGATGATGTCCTGGTCTGGAGGTTGATGTGGATCTCCTCTGATGGTTGGGGTCCTCTCGGATGGTCCCTCTAGGCTCCTTTGATGAGTCTTCTATGGTTGGGGTCCTCTCGGATGGTCCCTCTAGGCTCCTTTGATGAGTCTTCTATGGTTGGGGTCCTCTCGGATGGTCCCACTTGGCTCCTCTGATGAGTCTTCTATGGTTGGGGTCCTCTCGAATGGTCCCTCTTAGCTCCTCTGATGAGTCTTGGCCAAGTGGGACATCTTTTTGGAAAACTTCTTATAGCTATACTATTTAACAGTATTGTACTATACACTTGTTATATTTATTTTCACTAATTTTGTCATATTTCATATTTTATATTTCACACAACCAATCGTGTTTTCCTAGATTGGTTTATTATTGTTCACTCACTTTTTCAATTTTGATATCATCACACACATTGGTTTTGCGCTGTACCTTACCCCCTTTTTCCAAATGTCATGTTCGGCGACCCATTTAAAAGGGGCTGCACTGCAACAGGTTGTGACATTTATGGGTTTAAAATAGGCGATAGGGAGGTAAAATGTCACCAGGTGCCAAAAAGGTTCTGAAAAGTGATCTGTCTGTGGATCACTTTTAAAAAGGCACAGCAGTCCTTGCCAAACATGTAAAAAAAAAAACTTCAGTTCTTGTAAACTGAGCAAGTAGAGGGACTGAGCAAGTAGACAAGATTATTATAATTAAGAATAAGGTGACCGGGGCTTTACTCCTCTGACTGGAAGGAAAGCCTAAGGGAAAGAGAGTTGGAGTATGTGAGCTAATAGGAACAGTAAGATGTATACCCCCAAGTGCTACATGTAACCATACACAACACAAATCACAAACATGCCAACATATATTATTCAAAAAACAATGATATTGAGTAATCTGCTGGAGTAAAAAAAAAAAGAAGAAAAATAAATTATGACTTTCCTGTAAACTCCTCATCTTGGAGTACAGCACAGGACACATGGCTTGTATTCATACAGCATGCAATTTTCTGCCATGTTCTTGATGAAAATAGCAAGACTCGTCAGGGCATATTCATAAAGCAGTGAATGAGCCTTTAATCGCTGTCATTTAAGACACATACACCGGGAATATTTTCCTGTAGTAAATGCTTGGTGTCAGATTTACCAATTTATAAAAATGCCCCTTAGCCCTCGCTCCAGTTGGAGCGACTTGTCATGCGATTTGACATGTCAAAAATCGCATGACAATTCACACCTTATTTTCCGGCAATTGCACTGATCAAATCGTGTGACGCCGACTTTGCGGTGCCACGCCAATTTAAAAAATAGTTCCTGCAATTTCAGGAGTGACTTGCATAGACATATGTGCATTAAGCCACAGTCTTTTAAGTCAAACTGACATATGGCTTTGAAATCATGTGAAAAAAGCCACAGTCAATGTGAACAAGGGCTTAATGTGAACACCAGTCTTTAGTGGATTACATTGATTGTACAGTGCGGAAAAAAAGTATTTGAACACCCTGCTATTTTGCAAGTTCTCCCACTTGGAAATCATGGAGGGGTCTGAAATTGTCATCGTAGGTGCATGTCCACTGTGAGAGACATAATCAAAAAAAATATTCCAGAAATCACAATTTATGAATTTTTAACTATTTATTTGTATGATACAGCTGCAAAGAAGTATTTGAACACCTGTCTATCAGCTAGAATTCTGACCCTCAAAGACCTGTTAGTCTGCCTTTAAAATGTCCACCTCTACTCCATTTATTATCCTAAATTAGATGCACCTGTTTGAGGTCATTAGCTGCATAAAGACACCTGTCCACCCCATACAATCAGTAAGAATCCAACTACTAACATGGCCAAGACCAAAGAGCTGTCCAAAGACACTAGAGACAAAATTGTACACCTCCACAAGGCTGGAAAGGGCTACGGGGAAATTGCCAAGCAGCTGGGTGAAAAAAGGTCCACTGTTGGAGCAATCATTAGAAAATGGAAGAAGCTAAACATGACTGTCAATCTCCCTCGGACTGGGGCTCCATGCAAAATCTCACCTCGTGGGGTCTCAATGATCCTAAGAAAGGTGAGAAATCAGCCCAGGACTACACGGGAGGAGCTGGTCAATGACCTGAAAAGAGCTGGGACCACCGTTTCCAAGGTTACTGTTGGTAATACACTAAGACGTCGTGGTTTGAAATCATGCATGGCACGGAAGGTTCCCCTGCTTAAACCAGCACATGTCAAGGCCAGTCTTAAGTTTGCCAATCACAATTTGGATGATCCAGAGGAGTCATGGGAGAAAGTCGTGGTCAGATGAGACCAAAATAGAACTTTTTGGTCATAATTCCACTAACCGTGTTTGGAGGAAGAAGAATGATGAGTACCATCCCAAGAACACCATCCCTACTGTGAAGCATGGGGGTGGTAGCATCATGCTTTGGGGGTATTTTTCTGCACATGGGACAGGGCGACTGCACTGTATTAAGGAGAGGATGACCGGGGCCATGTATTGCAAGATTTTGGGCAACAACCTCCTTCCCTCAGTTAGAGCTTTGAAGATGGGTCGAGGCTGAGTCTTCCAACATGACAATGACCCGAAGCACACAGCCAGGATAACCAAGGAGTGGCTCTGTAGGAAGCATATCAAGGTTCTGGTGTGGCCTAGCCAGTCTCCAGACCTAAACCCAATAGAGAATCTTTGGAGGGAGCTCAAACTCCGTGTTTCTCAGCGACAGCCCAGAAACCTGACTGATCTAGAGAAGATCTGTGTGGAGGAGTGGGCCAAAATCCCTCCTCCAGTGTGTGCAAACCTGGTGAAAAACTACAAGAAACGTTTGACCTCTGTAATTGCAAACAAAGGCTACTGTACCAAATATTAACATTGATTTTCTCAGGTGTTCAAATACTTATTTGCAGCTGTATCATACAAATAAATAGTTAAAAAAATCATACATTGTGATTTCTGAAATATTTTTTTTGGATTATGTCTCTCACAGTGGACATGCACCTACGATGACAATTTCAGACCCCTCCATGATTTCAAAGTGGGAGAACTTGCAAAATAGCAGGGTGTTCAAATACTTAATTTCCGCACTGTATATCACCCATATAATTTAGAAACAATTTTTTTTTGAACTATTACTACTATTAAAACACTCATAGAAAGTAAATTACCTTACCTTGCTGATAAAATGAATATACGTGGGAAGACGCTGCAGGCTTGTAAAAACTATCCTTCTGAAAAGAAACAGTTTTTTTATTATTATTATTATTAAATTAAAGGGTCACTAAAGGAAAAAAAAATTGGCCTGAAATGACTGTTTACAGGGTATAGAGGCATAAAAGATAACCGATTCCTTTTAAAAATGATTAAAAATAAATAAAAATCAATCATATAATGCACCTACAGTTTTAGTTTAGTTTTTGCTGTTATTTCCTGTCTCTCTGATGTACAGAGCCAGAGAGCCAATAGAGGGCAGTGATGGTTTGTCTAAAACCCCTCAGCACCAACCCAGTTTCAGTTTATACACAGTAATCGCACCTCCTTGATTAGTGACCACAGTGAGAAAGCTCCCAGGACTGTGGTTATAAGAAAACAGACAACCAGGAAGTGTGGAGATCAGAGAAGAATTACAGCAACAAAAAAAGCAAAAACGGACAATGAGGACATGAAAATAGCACTGCAGTAAGGTAAAGGAAGCTATTTAGCTAAAAAAAATAAAAATAATTAGTGACCTTTTAAGATTATAAAAAAAAGAAAGGTGGATGTAAACCCTTCATACACCCAGTGAAGTGAACCCCCTCATATGATACACAGAGATGAAACCAATATCCCTACATGTATATCTTGCTGTCTTCACATTTATATACTGTTTAGAAAAGATAATTAATCGGTCTATGTCTCTTGTGGTGCCACATCTAAATAAAGAATCAGAAGAAAAAATTGGTCCCCTGACTGGATTTTAAGGGCACGAAATTGTAAACCACAGAGTGGATGACGTAATAAAAAAAAAATATATAACATTTTTTGTAGAAATACAACATAAATTGAGTTAAAACATTAGCATGATCTGGAGTGAACATAAGCTGGTGTACAGTCGAGTTCAAAATTGCGGGAAAACAATATACAGCAATATACAGCACGATTCTTCAAATTATCCCAACGTTTCTGAGAGATGTCTCTCTTTCCTCAGGGGTATAGCGAAGAGTCAACCGTCATTCCGATAGGTCATTCCGATCATGTGTTTAAAAACAAAGTTACATGAGCAGCCTTCTGGTCTAGATTCACTGGTGTGGTCAATCATGGGGGGGGGGGGGGGGGAGTAATTAGACCCCCTGGTATGTGCCCTGGACTCCCCAGATACAGTGCTGCTGGAGCCAAACACCGCTGGGCCCAGATTATTTGCAGTTGACAAAATATATTGTTGTGGCTTTCAAGAGCTGAGAATGGATTAGTGGAAGGGAGCAGTCATGTAGTCTAAACCTGAGCTGGATCACTGCTTTAGAAGTGGGGTCCATGGTTGACTAATTTGGTAATAGGGAAATTTGGTCTCTGTTTGATCATGTTCCATGAACTGTAAAGGTTTGGAAGACTCCTCTCCAGCCTGACAGATTTGCATCTGTTGCTAATTTTAGGGAAGGAAAGTTTTTCTACTTTTCACAGATAAAAAGGATAAGAACGAGCATGGGTAGATCCAAATAAAGAACCTGCTTTTTCAATGCTGCTTAAATGTTCAATCGGAGAGTTCTTGATTGGAATTGAACCAAAAGGTACTACCTCAAAAGGAGGCTCTTATTAGACCCAGAAATCTCAAGGCACATATCACTGTGGGAAATTTTTGGGATCTCAGTTGTTGACCATGAGCTTTTAGAGAAAGAACTATCTTTTTTTGGAAAGAAGACTTTTGTTTGAGATGTATCCAGGATTAGATCCAAGTATTCCATTTGAAAAGAACGCTGAAGAGCAGATTTGTTGAAGTTGATCACCCAGCAAAATGCCCGGAACAGCTGAATGGCCTTTTAGAAATTTGCAATGAAGATGAATCCTAGTTTGCAGACTAAATAATATACACTGATGTGGGTTCTTTTCACCAAAGAAATGTAGCAGAATACATTTTGGCCCTAATTTTATTTATCTGCAAAATGTTATAAAAGAAGCGTTTATATAGAAAAAACTAAAAGCAATTTCATTTGGGTGCGGTATTGCATTGACTTTTTTGCCCCTGAATTTGAAGGGAGAGGGATAGAGGGGGAGAGGGGGAGAGGGGGAGAGGGGGAGAGGGGGAGAGGGGGAGACCCTGATCCTCCTTTTTTGGAATCCCCCATCAGTGCTGTTCGCTCCTCCCACCTGCCGAGTGCCCCCATAGCAAGCCACTTGCTATGGGGGCATTCATGCCTGCTCCCTCCTGAGTCAGCTGTGTGTGTCCAATAACACACACAGCACAGCTTGCCAAATTTGGCAAGGCTTCTGTCTCTCAGCACCTGGGCTTCAACATTCAATAACCATGAGAAGTAGAATGCAAAACTGGACCCCAAGACAACAGGCTTGAAATGATCGACTGAAGCCACAGTGTGTCAGCAAGCAGGCAAATTAAGTCTGTGTATAAAGTCTGGATGTATGAGAACAACACCCCCTGCTTCCAGTTCTTTTCTTTGAAGATGCTTTAAGTGGGGTACACAGAGTAGTGATCCCAAGAAACTACCAATATCATAAAGCAGCGATCCCACGGAGCTAACAAAGTGTTTGCCACAGCCACCATAGGATGCTTTGACCTGGCAATGAACTTGTACACCGCTTTGTTGAACCAAGACCCTACCAAAGCCCCCTATTTGGAGTCCCCCACCATAGTCAGATTTGGCTAACCACCTCCTGGGGAAAAACACTTTTCCTCAAGATCTAGGTGTTGATGGCTGAGAAAATCTACTTGCTGGGGAAGCTCCATTAGCATTGCTGGTTGTCTTGTCATACCAACGGCCACCACAAGATGGTGCCAGATCACAGAAGGAAGAATAGGCCTGCAGAAGGACGCAAAGCCGCGGCCTCAATTAACAGCCGGCGTGGCCCAATGCGGTTGCGGCGGGGGAGGTGGGGGGTGAACGGAGACGCAGGATACCCCAGCTGTGCTGCCACAGATCACTAATTCTAGTCGCAATTGCGACCTGGTGCCCGGGGTTTGTCAAACCCTGCCCAAACATATCCAAAACCGTCCTCTCCGCTCTTCTCAAGACCTCCTACTGTCAAGCTCTCTCATCTCCTCCTCCCATGTACATCTCCAGGATTTCTCCAGAGCCTCTCTTATCCTCTGGAACTCATTACTTCAACCTGGCCGGCTATCCCCTACTCTTGCTACCTTCAGGCGATCCCTGAAAACTCACCTCTTCAGGGAAGCCTATCACGTCTCCAACTAATCTTCTACCACTTCCATCAGCTCATTCTCCACAGTTACAACCTTTTGTACCACCTGCCCCACCCTATTAGATTGTAAGTGCTTCTGAGCAGGGCCCTCTCAATCCTCTTGTATTTTATTGTATTGTATTGTAACTGTATTGTCTCCCTTTTATATTGTAAAGCGCTGTGTAAACTGTTGGCGCTATATAAATTCTGTATAATAATAAATAATAATAAAGTGAGGACAGAAAAATCACTCATAGGTCCAGCAGACCGATTGCATATTCGGACACCGACCAATCATCCTGCATTAAACAGGTGCCCAGAGCTCTGCTTCAAAAGCAAAGGCTTGAGTCCATCCTAAGAATTTTTTTTAAGCTAAAGAAAAGACCTGCTGATAGTATTGGATAGGTTTCTTCAACACAGCAGAAGGTTAGATAAACTTTTCACTGAGAAGCAGATATTTGCTTTGCAAAATCCAAGTATGCAAGCAAGCAAATGGAACCGCCTACAGCAGGAAGATAATCAGGCCTAGAGCCCTCCATACAGTTGTGCAAAGACAACCTGTTTGTGCTCAAATTTTCAGTTTACAGCCCCAATCGTTTTCTGAAGAAAAACACTCACTTCGGGTAGTGCAGGTAGGCATCTCAAATGTCTATGGAAGGCAGAAGTGACACTTACAGTATTTTATAGCAAATTGAATTACGTAGCCTTTAAAGGGGTGTTCCAGACAATATTTTTGTTTGTTTATCAAAAGTCAGCAGCTACAAAAAGTGTAGCTGCTGGCTTTTAATAAACAATCACTTACCTGCTCCAGCGTTCCAGCGACCCCAATCAGCCCATGTCCTCCCTGTCTGACCCTCCTCCTGGAAGTGTTCCTCGGAAGTAACCATGTGACCTGTCACGTGACCCGTGAGGCTGGAACAGGCCTCATCCTGATGGCCACAGGACAAGCCTAAAGACTCAACACATTCTGCTATCTTTACTTCTAAGCAGCCCATGGATCCAGGACGAGGACTACAGGATGCTACAGATGAGCCTTCTTTCCTTACCTTCTTGTAAGTGTGTTTTGTACAATGTGTCATTAAAAGAACCTCTTTAATACTGCACTTAGGTGGCGCTTCCTTTCTCTACCCCTCTTTTGTTTACCACAGAGTCAGCTCTCTGAGGACAGCAGCTGCCATTGAACAACCAAATCACCTGCATTGAACTGCCTGGTTCTATTACTTTTAATGGACTAATCACCATACCCCTACCACACATGTACTTTGTATCTGCGCTGACAGTTACCTTTCCTATTGTATTCATGTATTAAGCCAGATGTTCCACTGATCTCTAAATTTATTTTGCCGTAAAGGATTTTTTTGATTCTTTGAAGATAACTTACACAGAGGGTGTACGCTTGCAGCAGATATGCTGCTAAAGGCCCATCTAACTTTCTTCACAAAATCTGCTGCCACCAAATAGACATAAGAGAATAATAAAAGATATAATAAATTACCTTTGACTTGCTACCGGTACATTCAGGAAGTAATGTCTTGCAGTTTTTATGAACATTTACAGCACAGTCTGAAATAGATATTTGGAAAAAAAGAATTTATTTTCTTGGCATTTACGCAACATTATTTCTAAATGGAGAGAATCTATGGATTTAGCATTAGAAAACATGCAATGTTGTGACGAATCAAAAATGTGCGCTAAAGGAAGAATGAGCTTGACCTAAGTAGCAAAGAGACATGCATGAAAAACTGTTATTCTTTGATGAAAATGTATTACATATAAAAAGTTATTTGCTTATAATCAAAAAACGAAAAAAAAAAAAAAAGACTCATCAGTGAAGAGTTTGACGTTTCTTGTCGTGGATAGCAGCCAGTCAAAATCCTTGCTTCATTTTAAACTCTCCAGCAGAAATAACGGTAAAGCCTCGTACACACGATCAGGTTTTCCACAGACAAAGCCTCAGACATTTGTCTGAAGGGCGTTGGCCAGTAACTTGTCTTGCATACAAACGGTACACAATTGTCAGCCAACAAACACGAACGTAGTTATGTACTACGTGGTTTTTCAGCTCTTTAGCGCCACCCTTTGGGCACCTTCTGCTAATGTTGTGTTTGGTGAGCATTGCTTCGAGGGACTTGCGTACACACGATCGAAAGATCCGACAACAGACCGTTGTCCATGGAAATTTTAAAGGCTGCCATCCAACATTTGTATGCAAAAAATTTCACAATTGTCCGATGGAGCATACAAATGGGTTTTCCACCAACAGGCTGTCAACACACAATTTCCGTCAGAAAAATCAGATCGTGTGTACGAGGCTTTAAATGCTGGTTGGTTAAAGTGGAACTAAACCCTCCTATCCTTTTCAGCCAAGGAAGCTTCCATCTTAGGCTGCATTCACACTGTAACCGTGCGTCCTGAGCCGCGATTTGCGGCTACAAAACACCTCGTTTTTAACCCCCTTTTTGGAGAGGTCCACTATCTCCTATGTCGAACGCCGAAGCCGCCGGGAAAAAAGGGTCCGGGACTTGTTTTGAGCTTCCGGCGTTTCGACGTTCGGCGTGGAGATGTGAACCATCTCCATAGAAGGGAATGTTAAATTTCCCCTCTGGCGTATGCGGCGTCGGGCATAAAAACACCTAGATGTGAATGGAGCCTTAGACCCCAATGCACACTATTAGATTTTCTGCAGATTTTTGTCTTCAGATTTACCAATACCATATAATATGAGGTCAAACATTAAAGGAATTTTTATTTTTTATTTTTTTGCTGAAATACAGTTTACAGGGTATAGAGACATAATAGTTAACTGATTCCTTTTAACAATGATTAAAAATAGATAAAAATCAATCATATAATGTGCCTGCAGTTTCAGTTTTGTTTTTCATCTAGTTTCATGCTTTGTGAAGGACAGAGACACAGAGCCAATACAGGGCAGTGTTTGTTTTTAAAATGAAACCGATGGTTCTGAGGGGTTTTAGCCCTGGTTCACACTGGGCTGCGGGAGTGAAATCGCGCAATTTCACTCCCTCTGGCAGTCCCGATTTTGGCACGATTTAGGAGACATCTGTGCAAGTTTTTTGCACAGGTGTCAATGTAAATGGCGTCCTGAAACCGCAAAAAGTAGTACAGGAACTACTTTTTGAAATCGGTACAGCGCCGCAGATGCGGCGTCGCACTGATTAGGACGGTGTCATTGCCGGCAATTGCCACCGATTTCAGATGCGATTTATCATGCGACATCGCATCTCAAATCGAACTAAATCGTACCCAGTGTGAACCTGGGCTTAGACACACAGTAATCACACCTTGATTAGAGACCACAGAGAGAAGCTCTCAGTACTTTTTTCATAAGGAAACAGACAACCAGGAAGTGTGCAGAACAGAGAAGGATTACAGCAAAAACGAACAATGAGGACATAAAACCAGGACTGCATTAGGGTAAAGGAAGCTATTTAGCAAATTAAAATTTCCTTTAGTGACCCTTTAAAAGTTTCAATTTATATGCAATCAGGTAGGCCCTTGCACTACATGGTTTTGGTAAATTTGAAGACAAAAATCTGCAGAAGATCTAATAGTGTGTATGGGGTCTTAGCCTCTGTTTGATCTGTTAAAATCACTGGTATTATTTCTGCTTTATTATGAGCGACACATGCGTTTTCTTGCTGGAAATCTTTACATACCCAAAGCGGACCTAAACCTATCAATTTAACGGTTTCAAAAAACATGCTGGGTTTGCTAACGGTCACGTTGGTTGTGCTCTCAACCAAACTGTCAAACCATCAAATGGCTGGTATCATAACTGAGCACAATGGAAGTTGAAGATCAAACAGAGGTTAAGATGGCAGCTTCCTTGGCTGAAAAAGATAAAAGGGTCCTCGTCCCCGGCCAGAATTGCCAAAGTACTCCCTTCATACTCCACAGATTGCTGTACAGCATATTGACATAGCATTTATGAACTATAATTTAGTATATTTTTTAATATATTATTCATATATACCAATTTCTATGCTAAGTTTGGTATGTGATTTTTATGGCAATTTATGTTTTTCACTACTTATTCATTTAAAATTTGACATGTTATAAGTCATTGGTCACACATGTACATATCACGGTTTTGTTCCTTTGACACTCTTAATTTGGTGATTTTTGATTTTAGTTTTCACTTGGTTAAGGAGTAGCGTGATTTTTTCTATCAATGAAACATGGCTGATGGGTTTCTGCATGCACATTTTTGATCTGTTTCCGATACGTTTTTGATGCTTTCCAGCACATTTTTTCTTCACATCAAAGCAGAGTTCCACCCAAAAGTGGAAGCTCCACTTATCTGTCTCCCCTCCCCTTCAGTGCCACATTTGGCATCTTTCGGGAGGGAGGGGGAGCGGCTACCTGTTTTTGACAGGTACCTGTCCCCACTTCCATCAAACCTTGCTGCTGTGAGGTAGGTCAGAAGTTCAGCCCCTCTGTCATCGGGCCAGAAAAAGAGCACAGCGTGCATTCGCAGCAGTGAAGCCACTTGGCTTCATTGCTGGGTTCCCTTACTACGAATGGCAGTAGCAGCATCACTGGATTCCAGCACAGGTAAGTGTCCTATTATTTAAAGTCAGCAGCTACATTATGTGTAGCTGCTGACTTTAAATCTTTTCATCAAGGGGAGTTGGGACTCCGCTTTAAGGGCCAGTTCACACCACATGCAGTCCAGTTCAGTTTTTTTTCTGCATCAGAAATGCATGAATAGTAGGTTATATGGTTTCCAATGGTATAGTTCACAACAGTGCAGTCAGTTCCAGTAAAAAAAAAGTAGAACATGCTGCTGCATTTTTCTGCACTAAGCTGTACTGAAACATGGTAAAACAAATCAAAAATGCATTGGAATACACTTAAAAAGGCACATGCCCCTATTTAAGGTGAGGGGGAAAAATGTGGTGGAAAGCATCAGGAATGTGTTTTACCGCGTTCCAAAACAATAAACATGCAGCATGTTCTACTTTTTTCTGGAACTGGAATGCACTGGAATTGACCGCACTGGTGTAAACTATGCCATTGGAAAACATATATCCTACTATCCATGCGTTTCTGATTAAAAAAAAAAAATGCACTGGCCCTTAGGATTTTAAAAGATTGCATACCTGCATTCTAGTTCATCAACATAACTGACAAGAACACTACACACTCCATCTGTATTTAGGCTGAGGTGCCCAGTTTTCTGCATAGAAAATGCAGTAGCAATGATGTGCAATAGTGTAACTTTGTTACTGAGAGAATTGCAGACAGAACAGAAAACCACCAGCAGCGGCCAATCTTTACAAGTCTCTGCGCTAGCATCTACTGGGGTGCACATTGTTAGCCTGTTAATGTTTTCCTGGACTCCCTGCTGCTCTGCACATTGATTGCTAATGTGGTGGAGACATATTGATCCACAGAAAAATGGAACCCTGCTGGCTGACCTGTACTTTCATCCGTTACTTACTGAAGACCTAATTATCTGCAAAACAAAGTCCACATTTCCAGTGGCTCTACAAATACTCTCTCCTACAAATTCAAGGAAGTTTTTACTGAAGACAAAACAAAGAGCGCTTAGCCAAACACCTCAGCAAAATGTATTATATAACAGTTTATAGAGCTCAAACCAGGGTTATGTAAAAAGAAAAAAACACACACACACACACACAAGGTCGAAGATTAGACACATGTAAACTTCTTTTCACAAGGTACTGTCACATAAAACTCTATTTTACAGTTCTTATCAAGGCTGAAACAACTAATCCAAGGCTTCACTAGTTTGCTTTGAATCTAAGAGCCAGCAGACATTTTTTTTTAACTAACAAATCTTACAGCTGGAACATGCAACATGTTCCTGGAGGTGAACTTCTCCTTTAACCCTTTTGCTGCCAGAGCCGTTTTAGGCCTGTAGATTACATAAAACCCTCAAACATTATATATTTTCTAAAAGAAGACACCCTAGATCAGCTTTTTTCAACCAGGGTGGCCAGGCAAAAATCCTAAAAGCATCCCAAAAATTGTATACAAGCCAACGGGTGGATGAAGTTGCCTTTTAATTATACATTTATTTTTATTGTGCACCATTATGACCTTCCAATAGCATCATCAGTTAATAATGAGGATGCCAGTAGCCTGTTTAGCACATCCTTGTTTAACCGGTTAAGCCCCAGGCCATTATTGCAGGTTAAGGACCTTGCCCCTATTTGCGATTCAGCACTTCAACTGATAATTGCGTGGTCGTGTGACGTGGCTCCCAAACAAAATTGGCGTCCTTTTTTTCCCACAAATAGAGCTTTCTTTTGGTGGTATTTGATCACCTCCGCGGTTTTTATTTTTTGCACTATAAACAAAAATAGAGCGACAATTTAAAAAAAAAAAAAAAAAAATGTTTTACTTTTTGCTATAATAAATATCCCACAAAAATATAAAATAAATAGGCCAATACGTATTCTTCTACATATTTTTGGTAAAATAAGCGTTTATTGATCAATTTGCACAGAAGTTATAGCGTCTACAAAATAAGCATAGTTTTATGGCATTTTTATTAATATTTTGTTCTTACTAGTAATGGCAGCGGTCAGCGATTTTTATTGTGACTGCGACATTATGGCGGACACATCGGACACTTTTGACACATTTTTGTGACCATTGTCATTTTTACAGCGATCAGTGCTATAAAAATGCACCGATTACTGCAAATGACACTGGCAGTGAAGGGGTAAACCACTAGGTGGCGGTGTAGCAGTTAAGTGTGCCCTAGTGTGTGATTCTTACTGTGGGGGGGGGGGGTGGCCTGGCGTGACATGTCACTGATCGTCGTTCCCTATGACAGGGAACAGACGATCACTGACACTAGAAAGAACGGGGAAAGGTTTGTTTACACTTACCTCTTCCCGTTCTTCAGCCCTGTGACCCGATCACAGGACACTGGCAGCGATCGGGTCCCACAGCCGCGGTCACTGAGTTCAAAACCGGGTCGTGAGCGTGGTGGAGCACCCGTGACCCATAGCTGGGCTCTTTAAGGCAACGTACCTGTACGTGATTATGCCCAGCCGTGCCGCTCTGCCAATGTATATTGTCGTGCAGCAGTCCTTACGCGATAAAAAGGGTAAGTTCACCTTCGCACACTTTTTTTTTTCATTCCAGCTCCCCTATGCACCAATATAGCATTCATGTACTTTTTTTGCCAAAAATCTGAAGCTTTCCATTAAATCTAGAGTCAGGCTGGGTTCACACTACGATTTTCCCGTCCGTCAGCCGCATACGATTTCAGTTTTGAAAACGTATGGGCACGTACGGGAAAACGCATACATAGACAATGCATTGCAAATCGTATGCACTCAGATGCATCCGGGTGCGTACGATTTGCTGGCAAAACATTTTTTAACAGTACGCAAAACCGTGTTCGACCACGGTTTTGAGTCCGTTTTTGAAATCGTATGGGAAACGCATCCGTTTTTTTTTTTAACATTAAAGTCAATGGAAAACGCAGATATGTGCGGTTCCATACGTTTAAACCGTATGCGTTTTTCGTCTGCGCATGCGCATTTTCAAAACAAGAAAATCTTTATTTATTAAATGACACTAATTCCAAAAACGTATGCGTTTTTTTAATCAAAACCGGATGGAACCGTACGCACTTTTTGAAACCGTATACGTTTTATAAACGCATACGTTTACGTACGGTTCAATCCGTTTCAGCCGCATACATTTTTTCATATAAATCGTATGCGGCTGACGGACGGGAAAATCGTAGTGTGAACCCAGCCTCACTTACCTTTCTTGTCCTAATCCACGTTTCTAATGTCTTTCCTCCTGAACAGACTATAGGTCATGACAAAGGAAGGAGTTGACCAGCTGACCTCATTAGCACACATCATCCACCCTCCCACTCCCAGCTGCATGTTTTTAAATGAAATGCAATCAATCACCCTTCTCACTAAATACACAATCAGACTGCATAGTGTATGGCCATCTTTACACAAAGTACAAGTGAGGAGTGAACAGAAACACTCAGCTGTCAAGCCCCGTTCACAACTCTGCATAGCAGGAACTCACATTCCCACGTGTTTTTTTTTTTTTGCAAGGTAGGAAGGCGTTTCGGAGCATTTTCCCTCATCACACATAGGGCAACCTATCCACCTGAATGGTGCATTTTTTACTGCGATTTTTGGTGCAGCTCATTTCTAAAATGCAAGAAAACGCACAGATGTGAATGGAACCTCATTGTTCTTGTGTTACTGAACCAATTTCACTTTCAGGCTCGATTCACATCTAGCATAGTGGGAGCGTACATTTTGTGGCTCATTTTTCGCGTGACACGCATAGGGCAGCCTACTGATTTCAATTGGCTGCACTACATATGGTTAATGGGACATTTCGGCGTTTTGTGGGTTGTGTGTTTTTATTGTGCGTTTTGCAGCATTTGCCCCTCATTTCACATGGCAAAATGTGTTTGCTTCTGCGTTTGGTGTACCGTTAATTAATGGCACTGAAAGCACAACTAGTAAGTTTAGGTGTATAGACATGGCCATACACTATGCAATCTGATTGTATATTGTGTATTTAGTGAGAAAGGTGATCACTGATTGATTGCATTTCATTTAAAAAACGTGCACCTGGGAATGGGTGGGTGGATGATGTAGGCTGTGTGCTAATGAGGTCAGCTGGTCAACTCCTTCCTGTGTCATGACCTAAAGTTTGATAAGGAAGAAAGACATTACAAATGGCAACATCTGTACCATATACAGACCTGGCAACAAAAGGGTTAAAGCAGTATTAAACCCAGCAGCATTGCAGCTTACTAATTCTTAGATGCAATGTCTGCATTTTTTTTTAGGCTCTCTCTCTCGCTCTTATTTTCATCGGATGAGTCTGGTTTTTCAAAAGAACAACGTTTTCTTCCAGATGTATCAGTTTACATGGATGAGACAAATCATTAACACTGGCAGGGGGAGCTTGGAATAATCAGCTTTTATTTATCCATGTAAAAAACTTTTATCCTAAAAAAAAAAAAAAAAGATTGCTGTAACCGATTATAAAGTGTGAGCTGGAGTTTGGCTTCAATTTGTTAGTGTATTTAAATCTGCTAGTGCAGGGCTCAACAAATCCCAGGCACCAGGTTGCCATGGCAACTGAAAATTGCATCTTGGCACCTGGGCCTTAGTCAGCCCATATCCAGGTGAGCAATTCCTATTGCCCGATGCCTAGGACATGCAGTTCCGGGTGCTGGGCAGCTGGTTGCCGACCACGCTATCGGCTCGTTCTGGGGGGGGTCTATTGGTGTCCTACCAGAACCCCCCCAGACATGCCTTTGGAAACAGCTGATCACAAATCAAGGTAAAAGGCCAATCACAGTAGCCCTTCACTATGTAAACAGCTGTGTCCAATCACAGCTGATCACATTCTAAACAGACTTGCCGGTTATCGGCAGTCCTTTTCTCACGTGCTGTCACAGTGTGAGGACAGCCTGTAACCGACAGTTCTGACGGGCACATTTACACTGATAATCAGTACACTGACCATCAGTGCAGCCTCTTCAGTGAAGAAAAATTACTTATTTGCTAAATTTTTTAATAGAAATAAAAAAAATAAAAAATAAAAATCTCCAAATTTTCGGTCTTTTTTCATTCGTTTAACAAAAAATTAAAACCCCAGGGATGATTACTGTATTTATTGGCGTATAGCACTCGCTTTTTTATCATGAAAATAGGGGGTAAACTGTACCTGCGTGTTATACGCAGGGGGCTGTGGAAAATTTTTTTTTCTGAAACTTCACTCTCAAAGTTAGGGTGCGTGTTATATGCCGATAAATACGGTATATACCACCAAATGAACGCTCTGTCTCATAAAAAAATGATTAAAATATCAATTTGGGTAAAGTGTTGCATGACCACACAATTGTCATTCAAAGTGTGATAGCGCTGATAAAAAAAAAAAAAAAAAAAAAAAAAGAGTTAAAAGTGTTGTTGAAAATAAAGCTGTGTTAGTTAGAAAAAAAGAAAAACTGTCTCCTATCTTTTTTAGATGGCTCCTAGATTCAAAGCCAATTTGTCAAGCCCTGTGCTAGTAAAGTTAACCCTATCCTCCCCACCCCAGACTGACAATGCTGCTGTCTGCTGTGCCCCCTGTGCTTATTCAACCAGAGTGGAGGCACTCCAATACATGAGATGTGTTACTGCCCAGATCAACAGGTGAAAAGGTCTAAAAAAGAAAACCAATGCAGCAGCCACCACATCTAATCTGCAATATTACATTTTTGGTTTTGGGTTTAGCACGGCTTTAAAGTGGTTTTGAACCCTTTGCAACCACTTTAACCTACACGCAAGCCTAGATTAAGGCTCATCTTTAGGTGCAAGAAATATCTCTCAAACCTAAAAGGTTTAGGAGATATTTGCAAAGAATAGCGGCACCGATGCCTACAGCTCATACGCAGTAGACAGCGGGCGCAGGCTCACTGAGCATGCTGCTACTAACGGCATCATGCCGCTAGTGGTGGAATGCGCGGGAGTGACGTCATCGCTGCTCCGGCCAGTCACAGTGCCGGAGCAGGGATACCTGGAAGTCCCTCCGGGTATCATGGCGTCATCAGAGGAGGCAGCGAACGAGGGCCACTGCAGGGGCTTCAATCTCAGGTAAGTACTTCATAATGACCTAGTATACTATGCATACTAGCTCATTATGCATTTGTCTTGCAGGTTGTCTTTTTTTTTGAGTTTACTTCCTCTTTAAGCTCACATCAGCAGAATCATGAAATGCGATTTTTATCAGTTTTTGTTAAAGGGGTGTTCCAGCCTAGTTTTATGTTTATTAAAAGTCAGCAGCTACAAAAAGTGTAGCTGCTGGCTTTTAATAAACAGACACTTACCTGCTCCAGCTTTCCAGCGACGCGCCGACCGGGGGTCCGCTCCTCTCCCCCCCTCCCCGGCCGGCATCCTCATCGCAACTGTGGGCACCCTGCCGTGACAGCCTTCGGCTTCACGGCCGGGCACCCACTGCGCATGCGCGAGCAGCACTGCGCATGTGCGAGCAGCGCGGCCCGCCGCTGATTGGACAGGCGATCGCATGGGACCTGTCAGTGTCCCATGCGATCGCCTACAGGGAGGGGCTGCTGTAGGCGATTAAGCTTAATCGCCTAACCAGCCCCTCGGCAGAAGGAGGAAGTGGGACAGGAAGTCCCACTCCTCCTGAGGCCCCCACTCCCCCCCAAAAAAATTACATGCCAAATGTGGCATGTAAGTGGGTGAGGAGTGGGATTAGTAGAAGTTCAAATTTTGGCTGGAACTCCGCTTTAAAGCAAAACTAACATTCTGACATCCCCAAATGAACAAGACAAATATCAGTAATAACAAAAAGACTTTGCCAAAAGAGTATACCATAATGATCCTGTGAAGTACTACGTTGTGCAACTAGATAAAGAGAAACCAAAACTGGGCTGGGTTTAGGAATGCAAAATATGCAGTAATTACCTTGCTCCGCAAAATAAATGTTAAGTCATACGGTTTCATAGCTGTTCAGAAAACATCCCACACCAACATTTTATAGAGGCACCCTCCTGAATTTGTGTTATCTGTAGTCTGTAGTTCTCCACATTCTGTCTACATGCATTTGTTACCTATCCTAGTAATCGTTACTGTCACCTACATTGTTTCAAGGTCACTCAGAGTCATAGTGAGAAAAACAAAAGGATTACAGGAGAACAATAACCGAAATTAAGACAAAAATTGGACTTTTAGTGCCGGTTCACACTACAGCGACTTGGGATCCGACTTGTCAAACCTCAATACGCTTGACATCAGTAATCCCATGTTAGTCAATGAGAGACGTCTTAATGTACACTACTGAAGTTCCCCCGACTTCAGAAAAGGTTCCTGTACTACTTCAATCCGACTTCTAGGCAACTTGTACCCATTGATTTCAATGGAAGTCGCCTCCAAGTCGGATCTCCGTCTTAACTGAAGCAACATTACAGGGAAAAAAAATGTTTTACCCAGGAAAACCCCTCCCTCCCACAGAGCTGATTATTCTGCGATTGGCCACAGACAAAGTCGCCTGTCCTGGAGGCAACTTTAAGTCTTCCTGAAGTCGCCTTGCAAAGTCGTGCTGTAAGTCGGGTTGCCCCTGTGTGAAACAGCACTTGGGGTACAATTTGTATATACCAATTGTCTGTTAAAAATTATACTTCTGACTACCACCCAACCATATCCTTAAGTATATACTGTATGCATAGTCATAAATATAACCTTATAATGTGATGATGGGGAGGCTGTACTCATTGTTAAACACTTTTGTGAACTGGTTCTCTTCTACAGGATGAAGTGGGTACATGTCTCACAATGACCAGATTCCAACATACAGTAAGTTTTAAAAAAAATCACTGCTGTCACCTATTGTGTATGTGTGTATGTGTCCTCCCGATAGGAGACACCAGGAGAATAAAGGGAGAGGAAGTCACCCACTCTGTATGGCTAATGTATTCAAATGTGATGGGTTTGAACAGATTCTGGTGTGCTTTGAGATTTGAAATTTAGTTTTAGTCGGTTCCAACATAGGCACCGTGACCTAGGGCTATGTGTGGAGGGACTGTTAGATTGTGAGGGATCACTTTGAGGAGACGTTCAAGTAGTATAATATGCCCAAGATCGGTCACACTATGGAATGGTCCTCAATGTCAGCACATTTAGGAATAGCATGATCCATGCAATCTCAGACCTCAACCTGCAGCAAAGCTACACTGTTCAAAGAACCTTCACACTAACTTCTGGGAATTTTAAATGCAAAGATCCTTTGCTCTGCTGCAGAATGAGATGCTATGAAATGTACTTTTATAGGTACCTTCATAAAAGTTTTTTTAAACTTTATGCTTTAGTTTTTTTTTGGGGGGGGGGGGTTTCTTTTTACTATGTGATGAATACCTTGTGAAAAATAATACTGAGAACCTTTGTCAAAATGTGGTATAAACTGCGCTAATAACATGAAATAAACCTTATAACAAAAAAAAATGTTTGTTGCTGTGATGCAAACAATAATGAAGCTGCGATTTGCTGTGTTTTATAAACAGTGGACAAAAATTGAAAAAAGGAAAAAATTGCGCTAATGACTGGTGAACAAAATACATAAATGTGATATTTAGTACATAAACTTGTAAATTAAGTTGAAAGAAACACTAATCAAACCCAAAACATAGAAATGTTGATTCGTTCATGTATCCTCATGTGTGACAAACGCCTATAGTTTTCCTAAACCAGAAAGGCTAGCGAAATGTCAAAACAGAAAATAAGTCCATATGATCTGAAAACAACAAAGAAAGAAAAGGGGGAGTTTAAATCCTCCTCCACCCAGGTGAAAAAAGTCCTAATTAATGTGATCTTGCGCAATACATTATGGCTTATGTTGATAGGTGATAATCCAATAGAGACCTCCACCAAAAAGCATGCAAATCTGCTTACCGGAACGAGAGGGTCCCTTAATTACAGGGGACCACAAGTCGCATGTAGTGTATAGCAAACTGCTGGGCTCCTTGAGAAGTGGACAGCCTGGTATGGATCATCCCCTTAATGAGTGACTCCAATGATGGTATTTAACATGTAATTGGAAAGAGACAAGGATGCCTCGATAGTGTTAAAAATTTTAAAGATTTATTGGTTACAAATTCATATGGGTTAAAAACTCACAATTTGCAGTTGGAATAACAGCCTTAAATCTGCAGCACCGGCAGGTTGCATGCAGATAAACCCGTCTTGGTAAGAATCGTAAAGCAGTCCAGGGGGTGATGCCAGTGTGCCGCTCGGTCCACCCTGACTAGTTTTGTGAGATATCACTTTTTCAAAGGGCCCTGGCGCTACTGTACCGTTAATTACAAAGCATCATATACTGTGTGTACCTGGCGCTACTGTACATACGGTAACAAAGCATCATATGCTGGATCTCTGGGACTTATAGTTCACCCGTTTCCTTTTTGATTTCATATAAGTGATACCGTAATACCTAACAGATTTCAGAAATGGCTGATAGACAGGGCCCCAGCATTGCTCCAGCAAAAAGAAGGAAACATGAAGCCAGTTTTAAGCTCAAAGTTGTAAACTTTGCGAAGGAAACTAATAACTGCGTTGCTGCAAGACAATATGGAGTAACAGAAAAGGTGGTCTGAGCCTGGAAAGCAAATGAAGATGCATTATAGAGTATGCCAAGGGCTAAGTGTGCATTAAGAAGAGGCACCCCACATTGGCCAGAACTCAAGAAACAGGTGCATGAGCATCGTCAAAATGGTTTTGTAGTGACACAAAACAGCATACTGATTGTTGCACTTCAGTGGGCCAAATCTAACCAGGATCACAGCAAAGGATTTTAAGGAGTTGTAAATAAAAAAAAAATGTTGTTTTGCTGAAATGACTGTTTACAGGGTATAGAGACATAATAGTTAACTGATTCCTTTTAAAAACAATTAAAAATAGATAAAAATCAATCATATAATGTATCTCCACAGAGAGAAAGCTCCCAGTACTGTGGTCATCAGGAAACGGACAACCAGGAAGTGTAGAGATCAGAGAAGAATTACAGCAACTTGAGAGCAAAAAAGAACAATAAGGACATGAAAACAGCACTGCATTAAGGTGAGGGAAGCTATTAAGATAAAAAAAAAAAAAAAAACGTTTACAAACCCCTTAAGGCCACTGTATCCTGGTGTACTAGGTTCTTGGAAAGGCTTGATCTGCTTGATAGCAGCGGGGATGCGTGTGAGGGAAAAATCGCCCCCACCTGTCCCCATAGCTCTGCTGGGCAGAAGCGACTTCAAAACATCTGTCCCGCCCAGCGTCTTAAAGAAACATTTTTTTTTTCTGTCATTTGAAAAATGACAGTTTAATTTATTTTTCTTTTTTTGCATTTAAGTCTAAATATGAGATCTGAGGTCTTTTTTAGGGTTGTCCCGATACCACTTTTTTAGGACCGAGTACAAGTACCGATACTTTTTTTCAAGTAGTTGCCGATACCGAATACCGATACTTTTTTTTTAAATGTGTCCCCAAATGCAGCCATGTCCCCCACATATTGCAGCCATGCATGTCCCCCCACATATTGCAGCCATGCATGTCCCCCCACATATTGCAGCCATGCATGTCCCCCCACATATTGCAGCCATGCATGTCCCCCCACATATTGCAGCCATGCATGTCCCCCCACATATTGCAGCCATGCATGTCCCCCACATATTGCAGCCATGTCCCCCACAGATGCAGCCATGTCCTGTACCCCATATTGCAGCCTTGTCCCCCATACCTGTAGTAGTAGATATGATGCCGCCGCATACCGCCGCGTTAATCCCCCTGCATTACAGCGCGCATTACAAGCTTTCGTTTGAATACTTGTAATGCCTGCTGCGCCATGTATAGACACTCCCCTTCTCGGGATTGGACGGATCCGTCCAATCCCGAGCAAGAGGGTGTGACTATACACGGATCCGTGCATAGACACTCCCCCTTGCTCGGCATTGGACAGATCCGTCCAATCCCGAGAAGGGGAGTGTCTATACACGGTGCGGCGGGCATTACAAGTATTCAAATGAAAGCTTGTAATGCGCGCTGTAATGCAGGGGGATTAACGCGGCGATATGCGGCGGCAGCACTGGGGGGGAGTATTCTATTTAGGTATCGGGGGTATTTGCGGGAGTACAAGTACTCCCGCAAATACTCGGTATCGGTCCCGATACCAATAATGGTATCGGTATCGGGACAACCCTAGTCTTTTTGACCCCAGATCTCATATTTAAGAGGACCTGTCATGCTTTTTTCTATTACAAGGGATGTTTACATTCCTTGTAATGGGAATAAAAGTGATCAAATTTTTTTTTTTATTATTTCAGTGTAAAAAATAAATTAAAATAAATAAGAAAACAAAAAAAAAATTCTTAAAAACGCCCCGTCCCGACAAGCTCGCGCACTGAAGCGAACGCATACGCAAGTAGCGCCCGCATATGAAAACGGTGTTCAAACCACACAAGTGAGGTATCGCCGCGATCGTTAGAGCGAGAGCAATAATTCTAGCCCTAGACCTCCTCTGTATCTCAAAAAATGCAACCTGTAGAATTTTTTAAACGTCGCCTATCGAGATTTTTAAGGGTAAAAGTTGGACGCCATGCCACGAGCGGGAGCAATTTTTAAGCGTGACATGTTGGGTATCATTTTACTTGGCGTAACATTATCTTTCACAATATATAAAAAAATTGGGCCAAATTTATTGTTGTCTTATTTTTTAATTCAAAAAAGTGAATTTTATCCAAAAAAAGTGCGCTTGTAAGACCGCTGCGCAAATATGGTATGATAAAAAGTATTGCAATGACTGCCATTTTATTCTCTAGGGTGTTAGAAAAAAAATATATAATGTTTGGGGGTTTTAAGTAATTTTCTAGCAAAAAAAAACAGTTTTAGTCTCGTAAACACCGAATCTGAAAAACAGGCTCGGGGCTCAAGTGGTTAAGTACCAGAAAGTCAACCGTTTTCATTAAAGTTACCATGTATTAATCAAATCTGATGTTAAGTCTGATGTTTTTTTTTTTAAATGGTGTTGCCTCGGAAGGGGGTAGTCTTATACGGCGAGTATAGCCCAAAAGTTTTCACTGGAAAAATAGGGGGTCGTCATATGCACCGGCAAATACGGTAGACCAAATTTTAATGGTTCAGGCAAAATCGTCGGTCCTCACGCCCTTCGCTTCTTTAAATCTGGTCCTCTCTGAAAAAAGTTTGGACACTTCTGGACCAAGCAATCTATTACCAATAAAGTTTAACCAGCAATAAATTCACAGCATCAATATAAGTTAAAACGGATCTCCGCTGAAAAACAAAAAATATTAAAAACCAGCAGCTACAAATACTGCAGCTGCTGACTTTTAATATTAGGACACTTTCCTGTCCTGGAGTCCAGCGCCGTTGGCAGCAAAAGACGAGCAATCGCTCGTCACTCTGCTGCCCCCACCTCCATCCTCTGGGAGGGAATCAGGAAGTGAAGCGCTCCAGCTTCACTGCCCGATTCCCAATGGCGCATGCGCGAGCCATGCAGCGCCGTCCTCACTGGTCCCCCTTGTGTTCTGGGAGCCGAGTGTTCCCCAGAACACAACAGGCAGGGGCGGGAAGTGACGCACTACCCGCAGAATTCCCACAGTGAGGACTCCCGGAAGTGGGTGCAAATACCTGTCTTAGACAGGGGGGGTTTCGATGAGTGGAAGCTCAACTTTAGGGTGGAGCTCCGCATTAATGAAAGGTCGGTTCACCAATTGAGGTCCAGAGGTCACAAATACTGAGCACCATAACACATTATAAAATGATGCTTTTTTGCCTGAAGCCATCCTGCTGCTGCATTACCACACCTGAATGCCATACATAAGAAATTCTACTGTAGTGTAAATTTTATTAAACCATGTACATATAGGGAGTTCCACTCAACAGCTGCCTCATGTATGTTAAACTATATAGTAAAAAAGTCCACCTACAATCTCAGATGGTAGGTGACTGGAATTGGTGTAAAAATATTGTTGTTTACACTTGCAACAGCCCTTGCCACCCCCTTTGAAAAGTGATTCACCATGACTGGTGGCTGGTAAGCAATATATAACCTCCCTTCCAACTGTTTAGTGAACACCATCACACCATAACCTGAACAGGTCATGTTTACGCTAGGGCAGTGTTTTTCAACTCCAGTCCTCAAGGTGCACCAACAGGTCACTTTTTCAGGCTTTCCATTATTTTGCACAGGTGATTTGATCAGTTTCACTGCCTTAGTAATTACCACAGCTGTTTCATCTGAGGGAAATCCTGAAAACATGACCTGTTGGGGCGCTAGGGGTATAATGCTTGCCACACACAGCATGTGTACAGCCCCCTCCAACCGATGTGTAAAGTTGAGGAAGGGGGCGGTAAAACTGGACTGAAAGTGTAAACTAGGTCTTTCAAGTGGTTGTAAAGGTAAAAGTTTTTGTCTACCTTAATGCATTCTCTACATTAAGGTAAAAAACCTTTTAATAGTAGCACTACCAGCCCCTCCTTAATATTTACCCAAGCCCAATCTGGATCTAGCGCTGTGTACATCTGCTTGGTTCAGAGCAGCGGGAGCCATTGGGGTAGGGGGTGTGTGTCTGAATAGACAGCTTGGCTCAGGATCGAGTATGTATGAGTGCCCCAATTAGTGGCTTCCTACAGTGCACTCGGCAAGGGCAAGTCAGGAATGCTGGCAGGAGGACCGATCACAGAAGAGGAGGATGCGGCTGCTCTATGCAAAAGCATTGCACAAGGCAGCTAAGTATAACATGTTTGTTGGAAAAGAAAGCTTTGCAATCACTTTAAATCTATAGGTCAAATGCAATGGTATTTCACTTAAAAAGCATGTCCGCTGAAATTTTTTTTATTAAAAGCCAACAGCTACAAATACTGCAGCTGCTGACTTTTAATATTAGGACACTTACCTGTCCTGGAGTCCAGCGCCGTCCGCAGCAGAGGGCGAGCGATCGCTCGTCACTCTGTCGCCCCCCCCCCCCCCCGCCATCCTCGTGAGGGAACCAGGAAGTGAAGTGCTCCCGCTTCACTGCCCGGTTCCCTACGGCGCATGTGCGAGTTGCACTACGCCTGCCGATTGGCTCCCGCTGTGTACTGGGAGCCGAGTGTTCCCAGCACACAACGGGGGGAGGGGGGGTAGGTGACGTAATGCCCGCAGTCTGGCCGAGACTGTGTGGCCGGAAGTGGGTGCAAATACCTTTAGACAGGTATCTGCACCCTCCTCCCCCCTGAAAGGTGTCAAATGTGACACCGGAGGGGGGGGGGTGTTCCGATTAGCGGAAGTTCCACTTCAGGGTGGAGCTCCGCTTTAGGAGAATAGATGTGCACATAATACCCTAGGCCTAAAAAAACAGACCTGTGCTATAGGGAATGATCTGTCCCTAGTCTCACATTCCACTGTTGCAAAAATAAATGGCCTTACACTGTCCATCTCCATCAAATGAAGAGAGACCTTATTCCAGCTAAAAAGGCCCTTCATCGTGGGCTGGTAAGCTTCATAAAATCAGCATTATCTTGCCCCTTTGGGAGAAAAGGACTTCTGAGAGAAAGCTTGGGTAGTGTACCAAAATCTAGAGCTTGCAGCAAACAGCCCGGAGACTGTTTACCAGTGCAGTCAGAAAGCCAAACACCTGAGACACACCCCGGTACCGGTAATTAAACAATTAAAACTTGTTCCCATGGAGCATATGAATCTGTGCCCAGAGTGAGGATGGTGTTTACCCACATAGGGCTGCACAGGTGTTCTGTGCATCCCTGAATAGGCAGCTCCATAGCTGTCAATTTGGATGCAATGTGACATATTTGCGACCCAGAATGCTTTTAATAGTAGCGTATACATTACATTTTCCGCATTCCAGTGAGATTTGCAGTCCATTCAAACGAATGGGCTGCAAAATCGCACCGGGTGGTAATGGCATGGAAACGTGGCGTGCATTCCTGTGCAATCCCAGGGTGAACCAGCCTTGAGACCACACAAAAAGGAAGCATGTAAATGAAGTTCCCAAACAATCGCACAAATACAAATGGGGTAAAAGGAATCTGAATCGGAGTGACTCATTAATCAGCTAAAGCACATGCTGTGTTCTGATAAAGAACATTGTAGTATTTCAATCCCTTTGGAAGTCTCTCACCAAAAATATATTTTTTGTTGCAGAGGGAGCCAAAAATATGACATATTATAGAGCAGACTTCCAGGTAATCAGTGAGCCAATCATACAAGCAGAAAATATTTTGGGGGGTTCCATAACGCAATGGTGTATAAAACACCTCCAGATTGATACATTGCATTGAATTTTACAGAGAATTGCAGCGCTGCAGATTGAAAAGGGAAAGGTCATTTTTAATAACATTCAATTCCAAAATGACTTGTGTAGCAATTGTACAATATATGCTTTAATTAATGTTTTTTGCAATTTTTTTTTTCTTTTGCAACAAAAGTAGAACTTTCATGGATTGCTTCCAACTGCTATTGGACTATTTGGCTGCCCAAAGACCAGAGCACATTTTGCGAGCCGGCACTGCATCGATTTAACTGACAATTGCGTGGACGTGGGTCCCAAACATTTGATTGATTTTCCCCCACAAAATAGAGCTTACTTTTGGTTGTATTTGATCACCTCTGCGGTTTTTATTTTTTACACTACAAAAAAAAAGAGCAACAATTTTTTAAAAAAAAGCTATATTTTTTTACTTTTTGCTCCAATAAATATCTCCCAAGGATTAGGCCGATATGTATTCTTCTACATATTTTTGGTTAAAAAAATAAAAATAAAAAAATCACAATAAGCGTTTATTGATTGGTTTGCGCAAAAGTTATAGTGTCTACAAAACAGGGGATAGTTTTATGGCACTTTTATTAATATATTTTTTTACTAGTAATGGCAGCGATCAGCGATTTTTATCATGACTGTGACATTATGGTGGACAAATCGGACAATTTTGGGACCATTCAAATTTATACAACGATCAGTGCTATAAAAATGCACCGATTACTGTGTAAATGGGACTGGCAGTGAAGGGGTTAATCTGTAGGGGGCGCTGAAGGGGTTAAGTGTGTCCTAGGTATGTGTTCAAACTGTGTGGGGGCGGGGCCAAGAGTGACACCACATTAATCACTGCTCCCGATGACAGGAAGCAGTAGATCACTGTCCTGTCACTAGGCAGAATGGAGAAATGCTTGTTTACATCAGCATTTCCCACGGGACCCATGGTCACACTTACAGAGCTTGAGGCGGGCGCGTGCCCACAATGCCGCGTCTTAAAGGGGACGTGTGTATATATATATATATATATCCATCCATATGCCCAGCCGTGCCATTCTGCCAACGTATATCGTCATGCAGCGGTCGGCAAGGGGTTAGAGAGAAAGGTTCCCCCCCCCCCCTTTTATACTTACCTAGGTGGATACAGCATGGGTTCGATGCTGCATCTGTCTCCCGACACCTCTGGACTGAGAACCGAGCCATCGAACATTGCAGATCCCTCGGTTCTAACAGATCCCTGAGAGAAGAGCTGCAGACTGTCAATCAGTAGCTCTCCTCTCTGCTACTCCACGCTCACTGGAGCGCTGAGCTGGGGGGGGGGAGCGGCCATCTCAGCGGCTCGCTAAGAGGCTGAGACAGGTATCAGTCCAGGCACCTGGTGGATCCAGACTCCATTGTCATGATGAGGCTGTGCCTGGACCGATTATAGTGATATCAGCAGAGAGTAGACTTTAGCTCGCTCTCTGCTGAGAACAGATCGCAGCAGTGCAAAACAAATTGCACTCCTGTGACCCTTAGGACAAGCCCTGCCAAACAAGCATTGGCTATACTTTATTTTAGATAACAATTATCCTATATATCAGTGTTTTTCAACTCCAGTCCTCACGCCCCCCCAACAAATCATGTTTTCAGGCTTTCCATTATTTTGCACAGGCGATTTGATCAGTTTCACTGCCTTAGGCTCCTTACACACGGAGCGGTCCGTTTTTCGGTCCGCTCCGTGTGTCCGTCAGCTCAGCGGGGGGTCTCCGCTCAGCTGTCAGCGGACGGGGCGGTCCCCGCACACTGTGCAGGGACCGCCCTGTCTCTCCTCCGCTCTCCCCTATGGGGAGTCGGATGGAAACGGACCGTCTGTCCTTTTGCATCCGATCCGTTTGGCCGGACGGAAGAAAAATAGGACATTCTTCCGTCCGCAAAAACGGATGCGGATCTGGCGAACGTTAGCGGATGCATCATCCGCTAACGGATCCGCTCCCATAGGGGCCCATTACACGTCCGTAAACGGACTTGTAATGAGTGGACGAACGGTCCGCTAGTGTGAAAGGACCCTTAGTAATCACCACAGCCATTTCATCTGAGGGAAATCCTGAAAACTTGACCTGTTTGTGTGCCTTGAGGACTGGAGTTGAAAAACACTGCTATATATTGTCACATGCATCTTTCTTCACATTCTTTTATTTTTCCAGCAATAAAAAAAACCCTGTAACACGAGTCAGGATCATCTAGCCTGATGTGTAACATATGTTCTGTCATTAATACAGAGGGTGACAACAATTTAAAACATTTCAGAAATGTGTCAAGTTTGTAATTAAATTACAATTGCTAACAAAAGCATTTAGGTGATGAAGCACATTGTGTAAACATGAAATCCTAGATGACGTGTCTACACTGGCTTTGAAAGATGTTACATTACACAAAGTTCTTCTATAATATGCCTAAAAATGTTTCTAAAGCTGGCCATACATTATACAATTTTCTTGTACAATTTTCCTTCAGATTTACCAAAACCAAATAATATGAAGTAGTCAAACCTAAACTGTTTCACCTTGTATGCAATCAGACAGGCCCTTGCACTACATAGTTCAACAAAGGAAAACTGAATAACAAAATTGTTCAATGATTTACAGTGCGGAAAATAAGTATTTGAACACCCTGCTATTTTGCAAGTTCTCCCACTTGGAAATCATGGAGGGGTCTGAAATTGTTATCATAGGTGCATGTCCACTGTGAGAGACATAATCAAAAAAAATAATTCCAGAAATCACAATGTATGATTTTTTTAACTATTTATTTGTATGATACAGCTGCAAATAAGTATTTGAACACCTGAGAAAATCAATGTTAATATTTGGTACAGTAGCCTTTGTTTGCAATTACAGAGGTCAAACGTTTCTTGTAGTTTTTCACCAGGTTTGCACACACTGGAGGAGGGATTTTGGCCCACTCCTCCACACAGATCTTCTCTAGATCAGTCAGGTTTCTGGGCTGTCGCTGAGAAACACGGAGTTTGAGCTCCCTCCAAAGATTCTCTATTGGGTTTAGGTCTGGAGACTGGCTAGGCCACGCCAGAACCTTGATATGCTTCTTACAGAGCCACTCCTTGGTTATCCTGGCTGTGTGCTTCGAGTCATTGTCATGTTGGAAGACCCAGCCTCGACCCATCTTCAAAGCTCTAACTGAGGGAAGGAGGTTGTTGCCCAAAATCTCGCAATACATGGCCCCGGTCATCCTCTCCTTAATACAGTGCAGTCGCCCTGTCCCATGTGCAGAAAAACACCCCCAAAGCATGATGCTACCACCCCCATGCTTCACAGTAGGGATGGTGTTCTTGGGATGGTACTCATCATTCTTCTTCCTCCAAACACGGTTAGTGAAATTATGACCAAAAAGTTCTATTTTGGTCTCATCTGACCACATGCCTTTCTCCCATGACTCCTCTGGATCATCCAAATGGTCATTGGCAAACTTAAGACTGGCCTTGACATGTGCTGGTTTAAGCAGGGGAACCTTCCGTGCCATGCATGATTTCAAACCATGACGTCTTAGTGTATTACCAACAGTAACCTTGGAAACGGTGGTCCCAGCTCTTTTCAGGTCATTGACCAGCTCCTCCCGTGTAGTCCTGGGCTGATTTCTCACCTTTCTTAGGATCATTGAGACCCCACGAGGTGAGATTTTGCATGGAGCCCCAGTCCAAGGGAGATTGACAGTCATGTTTAGCTTCTTCCATTTTCTAATGATTGCTCCAACAGTGGACCTTTTTTCACCAAGCTGCTTGCCAATTTCCCTGTAGCCCTTTCCAGCCTTGTGGAGGTGTACAATTTTGTCTCTAGTGTCTTTGGACAGCTCTTTGGTCTTGGCCATGTTAGTAGTTGGATTCTTACTGATTGTATGGGGTGGACAGGTGTCTTTATGCAGCTAATGACCTCAATCAGGTGCATCTAATTTAGGATAATAAATGGAGTGGAGGTGGACATTTTAAAGGCAGACTAACAGGTCTTTGAGGGTCAGAATTCTAGCTGATAGACAGGTGTTCAAATACTTCTTTGCAGCTGTATCATACAAATAGTTAAAAAATCATAAATTGTGATTTCTGGATTTTTTTTTTTTGATTATGTCTCTCACAGTGGACATGCACCTACGGTGACAATTTCAGACCCCTCCATGATTTCCAAGTGGGAGAACTTGCAAAATAGCAGGGTGTTCAAATACTTATTTTCCGCACTGTAAATCTAAGATCTAAAAAAGTTAGGAACCAGATTTTTTTTTTTAACTAATAAAGCTTTATTTTCAACGACAAACCCCCTTTCTTATCTAGCCCTGATATGTATCTTCACAGATGCATGGCACAGGTTTACACAGTTATGCCTCTTAGATTTTGCCTATTAACCTTCTTAGGACCTCTAAGAACTTTGTACATATAAAACCGTAATAAGTTAGCGATAGTTTGACTATCCGTCACTGCGATTACAGTTTTAAATGTACTAAGATCTTAAGGTTAGGAGGGTACGGTGTGATGAGAACCTAGTTTAATGTGACGAATAGAACAGCCCATGAATCCAAAGATCAGTTAGAAAGAGAGGGTTGCTGGGTGCAGAGGGAGGAGGGAGCGATGATCTTAACTACACTCAGGGCGCTTCACTATTTGCAACATTGCAGAAACAATGTAACGGAGATCTGAGAGCTGAACTTAACAGAGTAAGAGCTCTGGCATGTTCGGACAAGAGCCCAAACCCACCCAAGCTATCCGGACACAGCACCCTCACCTTTGCATACGCGTCGCCTACCGATTGACCAGTAAATCATGATTAACGGGCTGCCGACTAAGGCGCTACGCCTATGGTGAATGCACTGACAAAAGCCCAGGTGCCAGGATGCAATTTCTAGTCACCATGGCTACCTGGCGCAGATCTGTTGAGCCCTAGTAGTGTATGGCCAGCCTTACACAGGGGTCATAAAAGCAGGAGGTTATTAGTGCAATCCATCATAATATTTATCACTGGGTTATGTTGATGAATGCAATCACCCGCACAAACTAATCACAAACAAAGAAATCTATTTAATCAGTCTGACTATATTAACAGATTCCTTATCACTTTTGCACTGTATCCTTTAGAACAAGTGTTTTACTTTGACAAAAATGTATATGCTACAGATATTGTCATTTTATTCAATAAACGTAATGACAACTTGCAAAGGGCAGCAACCCATAGTGACAACCTGGATGTGTCTGATCAGAGAGATTGGGAGGAATATTACTTTTTTTCACATAGTACTGCACTTGGGACACATAGAGAATAGAGAATAAGCAACAAAATGTTATATTGCCTATTCAGTCTACAGATACCTTTCTGGGAAAGCCAAGAGCATACACAATGAAGTGGGTCCATGCAGATTGTGATCAGATATAGTGCCTGCCGCCGAGAATGTGTTTTCAGCACGCCAGCATCGCGCTGAATCTCGGCGACAGGCTGCCGATATCTCGCACTCGCTGGAATAGTAAAAGCACATTCCAGCGAGTGCGTCATAGAAGCGACGGGGATCCGACGCGGATTCCCGCCAATTCTACACGTGGGCGGAGTTTGTTATGAATCCTGAAGGAGAAATCCCCGCCGGATTTTTAAAGAAAAATCCGGCATGGGTTCCCCCCTCAGGAGCATAACGGGCCCTTAGGTCTGTTATGGGTTGTAAGGAGACCCCCTACGCCGAAAAAACGGCGTGGGGGTCCCCCCACAATCCATAACAGACCCGTATCCAAAGCACGCCGGCCGGTCAGGAAGGGAGTGGGGGCGAGCGAGCACCCCCCCCCCTCCTGAGCCGTACCGGGCAGCATGCCCTCAACATGGGGGGGGTTAGGTGCTCTGGGGCAGGGGGCGCACTGCGGCCCCCCCACCCCAGAGCACCCTGTCCCCATGTTGATGAGGACAGGGCCCCTTCCCGACAACCCTGGCCGTTGGTTGTCGGGGTATGCGGGCGGGAGGCTTATCGGAATCTGGAAGCCCCCTTTAATAAGGGGGCCCCCAGATACCGGCCCCCCACCCTAAGTGAATGAGTATGGGGTACATTGTACCCCTACCCATTCACCTGCAAATAAAAAGTGTAAACACAAATAAACCACACAGGGTATTGAAATATTTTATTAGTTGGCCGCCGGGGGGGGGGTGTGTATGATCGCTTTTATAAAAGCGCCCCCCTCCGGCGGGCTTCTGTGGGGGGTGGGTGCCGCCGTCTGGTTCTCTTCCGCCGCCGGGGGGGGCGCTTTGATAAAAGCGCCCACCACCCGGCGGGCTTCTTTCGACGTCTTCGGCGGCTGGGGGGTCTTCTCCCACTCTCCGGGGGTCTTCTCCGCTCTCCGGGGGTCTTCTCCGCTCTCCGGGGGTCTTCTCCGCTCTCCGGGGGTCTTCTTCTTCAGGACTCGCCGCCGCTAACTTTGTGTGTTAGCTCAATTACTAGCGGCGGCGAGCCCCCTCCTCTGTGACGTCGTCTTCTTCTTCTTCTGTTCTCCAGATGTTGACGCGACGCTTCCTTCCGCTGTTATGCCGGGCGCGCGGCTCGCAGCGAGTTATATAGGCCTGTCTTGTGACGTCGCAGTCCCATCATGCTCCGGTAGGTAGCACGTGGTACCTACCGGAGCATGATGGGACTGCGACATCACAAGACAGGCCTATATAACTCGCTGCGAGCCGCGCGCCCGGCATAACAGCGGAAGGAAGCGTCGCGTCAACATCTGGAGAACAGAAGAAGAAGAAGAAGACGACGTCACAGAGGAGGGGGCTCGCCGCCGCTAGTAATTGAGCTAACACACAAAGTTAGCGGCGGCGAGTCCTGAAGAAGAAGAAGACCCCCGGAGAGCGGAGAAGACCCCCGGAGAGCAGGAGAAGACCCCCCAGCCGCCGAAGACGTCGAAAGAAGCCCGCCGGGTGGTGGGCGCTTTTATCAAAGCGCCCCCCCCGGCGGCGGAAGAGAACCAGACGGCGGCACCCACCCCCCACAGAAGCCCGCCGGAGGGGGGCGCTTTTATAAAAGCGATCATACACACCCCCCCCCGGCGGCCAACTAATAAAATATTTCAATACCCTGTGTGGTTTATTTGTGTTTACACTTTTTATTTGCAGGTGAATGGGTAGGGGTACAATGTACCCCATACTCATTCACTTAGGGTGGGGGGCCGGTATCTGGGGGCCCCCTTATTAAAGGGGGCTTCCAGATTCCGATAAGCCTCCCGCCCGCATACCCCGACAACCAACGGCCAGGGTTGTCGGGAAGGGGCCCTGTCCTCATCAACATGGGGACAGGGTGCTCTGGGGTGGGGGGCTGCAGTGCGCCCCCTGCCCCAGAGCACCTAATGTTAAGGGCATGCTGCCCGGTACGGCTCAGGAGGGGGGGGGCGCTCGCTCGCCCCCACTCCCTTCCTGACCGGCCGGCGTGCTTTGGATACGGGTCTGTTATGGATTGTGGGGGGACCCCCACGCCGTTTTTTCGGCGTACGGGGTCTCCTTACAACCCATAACAGACCTAAGGGCCCGTTATGCTCCTGAGGGGGGAACCCATGCCGGATTTTTCTTTAAAAATCCGGCGGGGATTTCTCCTTCAGGATTCATAACAAACTCCGCCCACGTGTAGAATTGGCGGGAATCCGCGTCGGATCCCCGTCGCTTCTATGACGGCTTTGTCTCCATCGCGGCAAGCCAGCTCGGCGCTGGCTCCCGCGATGGGGCTCGTAGGTGGTCAATCTCGCCGAGAAAGGGAGCGAGATTGACACAATATCCCAGTCACCTACTGTATATGCTGCTGACAAGACCTCTGCTCTACATGTTTTCCAGCCTACTTTTAGAGCTAAATGCAGGTTGTATGCACACCAAGCCATGGAAGATCTGACTTCGTACAGTAAGATATCGCTGAGATTAAAGGATAAGTTCTATAAACATGTATTGTTCGATATAATATTTTATTATTTGCTGATCCCAGGGTATAGTGAATACAGAGTGCACGCGAGTACAATGCATTGATACCTCTCGCTGAGCAACAACTAATTGCTCAATTTGTTTAACAGCTGTATACATTACCCTACACAACAGAATAATTACCATCTCCACAGGGAAGGGAATACCCCCAACCATTAACAACATACAAGGGGAAAATGAGCCGTCATTCACACAGGTAGTAATGTGTGTCTAACCTGGGCACTGAAATATTCTATAAATAACAACTGACACTTTATAGAAAGACAGATACACAGCACACATTTATATGATGATCGAATTATAATTTTTGAGCTCCCGTCATCTTAACGTAATATAAAACCTACAATTATCTTTGTAAGCTAAAATAGCAATACACAAACAAAATCAAGACTCAAATAGACGGCATTCACACCATAGCATTTTGTGACCGCGTGCCAAATCACATCTTTGCACTACACGCATCGGCCAGCATATTTGAATAGTCTGCCCTACAAGTGGTGAAGTAGTTCAAAAACCTTTCAGAGCTTTGTACATCTGGGATGCCATTAAAGTAGAACTAAACTATCTGAGCACCTGAAACTGAAAAAGCTATTTCATTTATTTTTAGTATTCAAAACTCCCCCCTCCATCCATGTCTCTATGTTTTATTAGAGAAACGACTTTAAATAAAAAACCCCCCGCTAACCTTTCTGCCCGTGGCCATCTAGAGTGAGAGCAGACGATTCATGTAGTTTTTACTTTCTGATCAGATTTTTTTTGATTTTTATCAAATTTATTTTAATAAAATGCTATCTAAGTATAGTTTTCTATTTAAAGTGGTTGTAAACCCACTTTTTCGACTTTTACCTACAGGTAAGCCTATAATAAGGCTTACCTGTAGGTATAAAAAATATCTCCTAAACCTATACGGTTTAGGAGATATTATCCCCGCTGATTGCAGCGGCGCATGCGCAGGGGGGATTCTACGGCCAAAGGACCGGCCACCGCCGTCCTGGCCGGATTTAAATCTCCCGCGCGGGAGTGACGTCATCGCCGCTCCAGCCAATCACAGCGCTGGAGCGGCGATACCCGGAAGACACGCCGAGTCAAGATGACATCTCGCTCGGCGTGCACCAGGTAAGTTCCCTACACCTCGTTCCAAGGTAAGTATTTCATTATGGCTTTTCCCTTGCAGGTCTAAAAAAAAAATATATTTTTTTTTGCGGTTTACAACCGCTTTAAGATACATTAATAAATTGGTTTAATCAGCACAAAATGGAGCTTAGTTATGTAGCATGAGGCTGTACATTCTGCAATTTTTACATTTTTGGTAAACTCATTCAATATATCCAAGCTTTGCAAGCTGAAATAACATGCACTGCATGGACGCATTCACACAATGTCACAGTAACCATGAGATAAACCAAAGTTCAGGAATATTCCTGGGAGCAGGCTCACAGCAGGGGTCCAGTACATCCCTGTTCTCAATTTCAGGAACGAATCAGGCCCGAATTTTGGGCTAGATATAGACCTTAAACGGACCAGAAGATGCACAGGACTCTTCTGAAAACTGCCCCACAGCTGTCCTAGGGATGTGTGAAGCGGCTCCATTGAGAGCTGGTCACAGTCTCTTGACATGCGAATTGGATGTGGAGAAATCCACATCCAATTCGCACTAGTGTGAACCCAGCCTTATCCGATTGGTTTTTCAAATCAATTCATACTACAAACTGTATGATTAAATCGGTTCTGATATCGCTGTTTTACTATCATAAAAGCTTATTATTCTAAATAGAAAACCATTTTGTTTGTAAATATTAAAGATCCGAACTACCAGCAAGAATAAGCTCTTACATAAAAAGAGCACCTGTCATTTCAGATCCATCAGGGTAGCGCCTGTTAGCAGGCATCCACTCACCTGCTGCCATGTCCCTCACCTTGTTGTGTTACTGCCGCATCACCAGCCATCCCATTAAAGTGAATGGGACTGTTGCTGAGTCAACAGTGAGTCAGAGGAGGAGCTACTTACTGCAGGACAGAGATAACAGTCGCTCTTTAAAAATTATGATTTAAAATCGAGCCAATTTAAAATTAAGCTTTTCTACCAGTGATTTCAATCAAATCCACCCTGCTTCTTGGAATCAATCTGCCTTAGCTCATGCATGCAGGCAGGAGGGTGTGCTTAGCTGAGAAAACCCCTCCTCCAGATGAAACGAAAACAAATGCCCATGAGGATTCCTGGAATGTGTGACATTTTGGCCCAGTTCCGAAAACAGGAAGAAACTAAAAAGAAAAAAAAGAGGTTTAAAAGAGAAGTTATGGCCAGAGAGGTCATACTTCTCATGCGAGTCACAGGAGTGCACTCTCAGCTGTCACAGAGATGACCCAGTCTTTGCATGTATCCTGAAAATGTCGGGATCCACCCAGAAGCCTGCCCGATGACATATGTCTGTCATCCCAGCACACAGGGACCATGCCGGTGAAATATTTATTTTTTAGCTCAGTGCACTGGAAGTAACATGCACAAGTGGGGGGAATTTACCAATTCTGGAGCAGACAGAATGTGAAGGAGCTTTGCATAGTAACCAATCTGTTTCTATCTTTAGCTTGTAGTTATGCTTTGAAAATTAAAGGTTTAAGCTAGTGATCGGGCAACGTTGACGACCGTAGACGAGTGGACGGCTAAGGAAACTTAATTCAGCAGATGAAAAAGACACATCATTCTTACTTCCACACTGGAAGATATCCAGTGGGGCCATCCACACAGAACTGGCAGAAACCACTGGGACCAGGTATACCCATCTACGGTCTATAGAATTCTGGCCAAAAGTGGTCTTCATGGAAGAATTGCAGCCATACCTATGATGTGGAAACAAGGCTAAGCGACTCAACTATGCATGAAAACAGCACTGGGGTCCTCATTGCTGAGAAATACAGGTGAATAATTATACATCATGCCGTACCATCACGGAGGCGTGCAATTGGCCCCAAATGTATTCTACAGTCAATGTCATTAAAGTGGAAGTAAACTCATGCATGATCTTTACCTATAGGTAAGCCTATAATAAGGCTTACTTATAGGTATAGTAAATATCTCCTAAATGTTCACTATTTAGAAGAATTTGCACAGTTTTGGAGGCATAGGGTGGTCACGCCAAATACTTGCATGATTTGGATTTCTCTTCAGTTCATTTTGTTAATTGATAAAAATAAAAAAAATTCAATAGAACACTTTTATCTCTAAAAGCATTCTTAAAAGGAGTTGTAAAGGATTTTTTTTTGCCTAAAATTAATGTCTACAAGGTAGACAGACAGAATAGTGTAATGATTCTGTTAAAAAACAAGTAAATACCTATTAAATTCCTTCATCTATATCACCTCCGGCTTTCTAGTTTCTGTTCTCTCATTCACTTCCTGGTTTGCGGCGCTGGTTCATGTAAGAACTACATTTCCCAGTATGCATTGCGGCACGCCCTGTAATTCGCACCTCCTTAAAGTCTCCAACACGTAGAGAGCGTCCTGCCACACAGATGTAGTTCCCAGGAGGGGGCGAGCACGTCACTGACCACTGCAGTAAAGCCTCCCTTCACGGTAGTCAGTAACAATCATACAAGCAGGAAGTGAACAGAACAGAGAAGAAAGAGCAACTTCTGAGCAAAAACGAACAATGAGGAAGTGAAAAGAGGAATGTCTGCAGGTAAAGGATGCTTATTATGAAAAAAAAAATATGTTTCCTTTACAACCCATTTAACCATATAGCAAAATGACGGTGGCAAAGTGGTTCTGTTATCCTGATTGGCCGTCATTTGACGTGATCACAATAACTAGCCTGCGCGGGGGCAGTCTGACACACTGCAACTCCGATCTAGGTAAAGAGTCTCTGACGGAGACTCTTTACCATGTGATCAGCTGTGTCCAATCACAGCTGATCACGGTGTAAACAGAAAAAGGCGTTTATCACTTTTCCTCACTCACGTCTGTCAGAAGCGAGTAGAGGAGAGCTGATCGGCTGCTCCTATGAATGATTATCAGCACAGCCCCCTCCGAGGATGCCCAGACTGGACCTCCAGGGATACCACCAGTGATGCCCACCACTAGTGACCACCAGGGATGCCAATCAGTGCCTGCAATGAATGCCAATCAGTGACAAACAATATTGCTTGCCAATCAGTACCATCCATCAGTGCCCATCATTAATGCCCATCTCCTTGGTGCCCAACAGTGAAGGAGAAAAATTACTTATTTACAAAGTTTTGTAACAGAAAATAAAAATCCTAGAGGTAATCAAATACCACCAAAAGAAAGCTCTATTTGTGGGAACAAAATTATTAAAATGTAGTTTGGGTACAGTGTAGCATGACCGCGCAATTGTCATTTAAAGTGCGACAGCGCTGAAAGCTGGTCTGGGCAGGAAGGTGTACAAGTGCCCTGTTTTCTTTCCCCCACACCTGCCTAAAACTTTTGCACAGTACTGCGTGGATGACTATATGACCTAAATGATATCACTTCATAACTAGTGGCAATAAATAACAAATGTCTACATAAATCCTAAAAACTAAATGGGACACTGTGGAGTTTCATGTACACATTTAATTATTCATTGCCACTAGTTTTGACATGATATAATTTAGGTCATAATTTTTTTTATATATATATATATATATATATATATATATATATATATATATATATATATATATACACACACACATACACACACATACAATATTTAGCGGTAATAAATCTCAGAAGATTTCTGCACATGAAATTTATTGTAGGAAAAAAACAAAACTCAAAAAGAAAAAATTCTTGTTCAGTCGATCAAACACTGAATAAGTACTTTTGTAAGTAATGTAATATATTTCTATATTAAATTTGATGTGCGCTCTCTCTCTATATTCTATAAAAAAAAAAAAAAAATTAGGACGTGTGTGTGTGTGTGTATATATATATATATATATATATATATATATATATATATATGTGTTGTCAAAAAAAAAAAAAAGTTTATATATATATATATATATATATATATATATATAAATAATTTTATAGAATATAGAGAGAGAAAGTAATATACAAATATATTACATAACATACAAAAGTACTTTTTCAGTGTTTGATCGACTGAATAAGTATTTTATTTATTTTTTAGTTTTGTTTTCTCTACAGTATATTACACATTTTTATAGTGTAAGTGTGTGTATATATACATACACACACATTTTATATATATATATATATATATATATATATACACACACACACACATATATACACACTCACACATACAGACACATGCTTAGAGCTGTATTGAAGTATATGATTTGTACGATTTGTTGTGGTTTATTTATCAGCTGCAATGTATTCCAATCTTGTTATGTTCCCCTCATACTATAGAGTACAGAGAGCATACCCTATGAGTGAGTGACACTAGGTTGGAGATGAGTGTACCAAGGATGCTCTCCCCTGATACCCCCACCACCCATAGGCATTGGGGGTGTTGTAGTAGCACATAAAGCTTGGAGCTTGGAGCTGGGTCACTCTCCTCCAGAGCTGCTGACGTACTGTGTGCACCGGCTATGTACTAATGAACTGGCAGCTCTGGCAGGCACACACTGTGCCAGGGTGGCACTGAGAATAAACCCCCCCACAGGAGGTGAGAAAAACAACACAGTCCCAGCCCACTATTCACTCTACCTGTCCGCTGTCTCCGAGGACACCGACTGGATTCCACCTGACTGGATCCCCGGGAAGCGGAAGTGGTGAGGAGGGGCACTTCCGCCGCTGGGCAAGGAGGTGTTCCCACATTGGCTCTGGGAGTTGCTTTGGTTTCTTTTACCTGCAGATAAGAGCGGAATGAAGGGGGTGGCTGGGTGCGCTGAGGGGTGTGTGCGGTCAGTGACCTTGCATAGACTTTTCATACAGAACCGGAGCGCCCCGAGGACTCGGCACCCTCATTGGGATCTATTGTCTGTGTAATGTACACTTGTGGCTGCTCCTCAGGTGGGGAAAGGACACGTGTTGTGCTTGTCATACATCATCGCAGATGTCTTCTGTTATTTTAAAACGACCTTTGCTCCAAAATTTGTAGACAGAAAAATAAAACTGTTTTGCCTTTAGTTTAGTATAAAAATAAATCTTTAAAAAATGAACCTCGTGAATTGGATAGGTGAATCACTTAAATGATATGTAAAGCTTTGTGTTTAAAAACAAAATGACAAACATGTCCTACTTTCTTCCTCTGTGCAGTTGGTTTTGCACAGAGTGCCCCCGATTCTCCACCTCTGGGGTCCCTCAGCTGCGCTCCTTTTCTCACATGCCCCCTCGGAGACATGCATTCCATGGGGGCACTCGTGCGGGCGTACACCCATCCTGCTGCTGTGTCTGTTGACACAGACATCAGGACTCAGCCCTGCCCCATGTGTCACTGGATTTGTTTGACAGCAGCGGGAGTCAATGGCTGTGCAGTCAATGACTGTGCTCGTCCCCGTTGCTGGAAAGACTGGGTTCAGGTAAGTAAAAAGGGGGCAGCTGCATCACAGGTGTTTTTTTTATTTTTTAACCCCCTATTCATACTTGCCTCGGTGGATGCAACATTTGTCCGATGCTGCATCTGTCCATCTGCACTGAGAACCGAGCGATCAAACCGCCAATCGCTTTGTTTTAGAGATCATTGAGAGGAGAGCTGCAGACTGTCAATCAGCAGCTCCCCTCTCTCACACTCACTGGAGCACTGAGCTGTGGAGGAGCGGATGTGTCAGCGGCTCGCTGAGACAGCTATCGGACTGATTCCAGTGACGTCAGAAAAGAGCAGACTTTAGAGCACCTAAAAAAGTTACATTGCTTGTAATGTTAATGGTCAAGTTTGCTTGTGTTTTCAGCCCTTGTTCACAAAGGAGAGATTTGACATGTCGAAACGCAGCCTATTGCCAGCAATGGCACTGTCCCAATCGGTGCGACACTGCACTGATTCCCAAAAGTAGGTCCTGCACTATTTTTGGTGAACTTCGGGGGCGATTTCAATAGACATCTGTGCATGAACCCGGACAGATGTCTTTCAAATTGCCCCAGAACTCACACTGACATGACTGTCATCTCACATGATTTCAAACCCTCCTTCAGTGTGATCGAGGGCTCAAACTAACTGTCAAATCATCTGGAGTCCTAAAGCTTCATGTACAGTATCTCACAAAAGTGAGTACACCCCTCACATTTTTGTAATTATTTTATTATATATTTTCATGTGACAACACTGAAGAAATTACACTTTGCTACAATGTAAAGTAGTGAGTATACAGCTTGTATAACAGTGTCAATTTGCTGTTCCCTCAAAATAACTCAACACACAGCCATTAAAGCAGAGGTTCACCCAAAAATCCACATTCTGACATTAGGTCCAGCATACTGCTAACATCTGCAGTATGCTGTTTTTTTTTTTTTCAGTACTTATCGTTATACGAGCCCTTGTTATCCGGCTCCGAGGGGGGAATCCTGCGGGGAGTAGGCATTTCTAAGCGAAGAGGAGTTGAATGAAGGCTGCTAAGGCGCGCCACGCCTTCCGAAAATACCCAAAGTGAAACTCGGGAGTTTACTGCGCCTGCCGTGTAGAGCTGACTGCGCAGGCGCCGTAAACACCCGAGTGTCACTTCGGGCATTTTCGGGAAGGCGTGACGCGCTTTAGCAGAGCGTCAATCAACTCCTCTTCGCTTAGGAACGCCTATACCCGGAAGTAAACCCCCCGCTCGGAGCCGGATAACAAGGGCTCGTATAACGATAAGTACCGAAGAAAAAAAAACAGCATACTGCAGATGTTAGCAGTATGCTGGAGAGATGTGGCTAATGTCAGATAGTTTATTTTTGGATGAACCCCCGCTTTAATGTCTAAACCACTGGCAAAAAAAGTGAGAACACCCCTAAGTGAAAATTTCTAAATTTGGCCCAAAGTGTCAATATTTTGTGTGGCCACTATTATTTTCCAGCACTGCCTTAACTCTCTTGGGCATGGAGTTCACCAGAGCTTCACAGGTTGTCACTGGAGTCCTCTTCCACTCCTCCATGACGACATCATGGAGCTGGTGGATGTTAGAGACCTTGCGCTCCTCCAGCTTCTGTTTGAGGATGCACCACAGATGCTCAATAGGGTTTAGGTCTGGAGACATGCTTGGCTAGTCCATCACCTTTACCCGCAGCTTTAGCAAGGCAGTGATTATCTTGGAGGTGTGTTTTGGGGTCGTTATCATGTTGGAGTACTGCCCTGCGGCCCAGTCTCTGAAGGGAGGGGATTATGCTCTGCTTCAGTATGTCACAGTACATGTTGGCATTCATGGTTCCCTCAATGAACTGTAGCTTTCCAGTGCCAGCAGCACTCATGCTTCCCCAGACCATGGCACTTCCACCACTGTGCTTGATTGTAGGCTTTGTACTCCTCACCCGGTTGCCGCCACACACGCTTGACACCATCTGAACCAAATAACTTTATCTGGGTCTCATCAGACCACAGGACCTGGTTCCAGTAATCCATGTCCTTAGTCTGCTTGTCTTCAGCAAACTGGTTGCAGGCTTTCTTGTGCATCATCTTTAGAAAAGGCTTCCTTCTGGGACGACAGCCATGCAGACCAATTTGATGCAGTTGTTGCAGGAGCCTGTAAAACATTGCACCAGCGATCACCAGATTGCTGATGCCATGCAGACCTGTCAGTATATCGGCTTGCTCATACCTTGTATGAGCAAGCTGATACATGCTGACAGAAAGATCAACTACCTCAACGCCATAAAAGTTCATTGAGAACTACAACCCGACAGCCTCTAAGGCAGTTTGGGCTTGTAGTTTTCCATTTACAGAACACTCTGCTTTTATGACGCAGGTGTGGCTCCACATGGCCATGTTTTTTTTTATAATTGTGACAGTGGGGGAGGTGGAGAAGATCACTGGCTAGCATGATAGACCCTGGATATGGATGTAACTTGTTATGAATGTGAAGATGCATACAATGTACATGTATGTGCGATCTGTGCAATATTTTCTTATACTAAGCTTTGTACAGGTTTACTGTATTGTGGTGCTCTGATGCCAATAATGAATGTAATGTACTTTTTTTTTTTTTAAATCATTTGTTTTGAGATAAAAAAAAACATGTTATACTTACCTGCTCCATGTAATAGTTTTGCACAGGGCAGCCCCAATCCTCTTTTCTAGGGTCCCCCACCGGCACTCCTGGCATCTCTCCCCTGCCCTGGATGACCCCCATAACAAGCCACTTTCTATGGGGCACTCATGCATGCTCCCTCCCAAGCCCCTCTGTGTGTCCAAAAGACACATAGGGCCAGATTCAGGTAGATGGGAGCATCTTTGCTCCAGAGTAACGCTTTTCATTTACGTTACTCTGCCGAAATTTTAGCAGCAAGTGCTGTCATTCACGAAGCACTTGCTCCTAAAGTTGCGGCAGCGTAACGAAAATGAGCCAGCGGAATTCAAATTGGGCGGGTACGGGGCGTGTATTATTTAAACTAAGCGCGATCCCGCCGCGAACGTACTGCGCATGCGTTGAGTGTCAAAGCATCCCCGTGCGCATGCTCCAAATTCTTTGAATGAACGTCAATGACGTCACATTCCCATTCATGATCTTTTTACGCAAGCGACGTGATTTTTTTTTTTCCCGACGCGATGACGACGCCTATACCTAACATAGGATACTCCAACCCCATGTAGGTATATCTTCGCGCCGCGTATCGCTTCCGGAAACGTCGTACCTTCATTGCGTCGCGCCGGAATTCGCTCGTGAATTGCCGATTTCCGCTCATTAACATATTTTTTGAGCGGAAATCGGCGGGAACGCCCCCGGCGCCATTTTTAAGTTGAAGTAACGATGCGATGGCGAAACTCAGTTACGCTGATCGCATCGGAGCTTCAACCCGGCGTTTCTTGTTTTCTGGTTACAGAAAACAGAAACGACGGCTCAAAGTGACAGTTAGGCTGGCGGATCACTGGATCCGCCAGCCTAACTGTTCCTGAATCTGGCCCATAGAGCGAGGCTTGGCCCCTGTTTTTTTTCTCACTGGCCGTGATTGACAGCAGTAGGAGACAATGGCTAATGAAATGCAGATTCCATCAGCTTCTGCCCCAGCCATACAGGCAATAAGAAGGGGAGGAGAACAGACAGAGGCTGCTGTTACCAGGGGTGTTTGGAAGCGATTGGGCAGCTTACTAGCCGCTGGATCATTTCCATCTGACAGCCAGCAGTCTGCTTGTTAGATATAGACACTCTCAGGCGGCGTACAGACGATCGGACATATCCGATGAAAACGGTCCGCGGACCATTTCCATCGGATATGTCCGATCGGGAGTTTGATCCGATGGCGTGTACACACCATCGGATCAAATTCCCCGCCGCCGGACGGCACGGTGACGCGGCGGTGACGTTGACGCCGCCGCGTCACCGCACCAGGAAGTAAAACACTTCCGCGCATGCGCCGAATCCATTCGGCAGCGGCGCGGCGGCGGTGGGGGCCGACATGTCTGCTGGTAAGTGTACTAACCAGCAGACATGTCGGGCGGACAGATTCCACCGGATAGATTTCAAAGCTTGCTTTGAAATCTGTCGGGTGGAGAAATCTGTCCGCTAGCCCATACACACGAGCGGAGATGTCTGCTGAAACGGTCCATCGGACCGTTTTCAGCGGACATATCCCCTCGTGTGTACGCCGCCTCAGTGATTGCAGACATATTAAAAGTAATCTAAAAAGCCAGACGTACATCCTGAACTTTTCTACAAAGATTAATATCCCTTTTTTCTACACAGATGACCAGTACATGTGTTAACTGTGAAGCAGAGAATCTTTGTCATGTTTCATCGACAGCGTCACATAACCTCTCAGCTTTAAAAATAGTGTTTGGTTGCTCAAGAGATGGCTCATGCTGATTAAACATCGTTTTTCCTAAATCTTCTCCTGCAGTGAGATAATGAGTTTAGTAATAACCTTGTTTTCATGCTTTGAAGCATTAAGAACAGACAAAAAAAAATAAGGCAATGTGAACGTGGCATCCCCTCCAACCAAAGAAGCAGTGCCTACTCACGCATGCATTGCAGTCCACGCGCATTTACAAGTGCCTTGGTGCATAAAGTGCATTTGGTGTGATTTGAGAAGCAGCCTGGCTCCAGCTCATGCCCATTGACATTCATCAACTTGTCCTTTGGTTCTCTTCCCTTTTCTTTCAGCTGCTCTTTTATCTTACCCTAGAAGACAACATAAAGAGCAAAAATAAATTGTTACCAACATTTAACATTTCTGTAAAATTACTATTGAGACTATGGTAATACGCATTATTCATGACACATTTAGTATTTAATAAACAGCATATTTTTTTGGAACAAGATACAGTTAAAGCGGAGGTTCACCCTAAAAATCAACTATTTACCATTAGATCCAGCATACTGCTGACATCTGCAGTATATTGTTTTTTTTGTTGCTGTACTGACCATTTTATCGTAGTTCTCATCCGGCTCCGAGCCGATTCCCCGCGGGGAATAGGCGTTCCTAAGATGAGGCACCCAGCATACTGCAGATGTCAGCAGTATGCTGGATCTAATGGTATATAGTTTTTTTAGGATGAACCCCCGCTTTAAAACTACATCGGCAATCACTTATCACTATTAGGGTTGTCCCGATACCACTTTTTTTAGGACCGAGTACAAGTACCGATATTTTTAAGTATTCGCCGATACCGAATACCGATACTTTTTTTAAATGTCCCCCCACAGATGCAGCCATGTCCCCCCACAGATGCAGCCATGTCCCCCCACAGATGCAGCCATGTCCCTCACATATGCAGCCATGTCTCCCCATACCTAGATGCCGCCGCCTAGTTAATCGGCGTGCGGGGAACATTACAGCTTTCATTTGAATAGCTGTATGTTCCCCGCCGCGTATAGACACTCCCCCTTGCTTGGGCACTTTGATAGACAGATAAACCATCCAATCCCGAGCAAGGGGGAGTGTCTATGCACAGCGGGGAACACACAGCTATTTAAATGAAAGCTGTAATGTTCCCCACACGCTGATTAACTAGGCGGTGGCATCTAGGTATGGGGAGACATGGCTGCATATGTGAGGGACATGGCTACATCTGTGGGGGGACATGGCTGCATCTGTGGGGGGACACGCTGATTAACTAGGCGACAGCGTTGCGGTATGCGGCGGCGGGCAAGGGGGGTGTAGTATCGGATCTGGCAACGAGGGCATTTGCCGGAGTACAAGTACTCCCGCAAATGCTCAGTATCGGTCCCGATACTGGTATCGGTGTCGGGACAACCCTAATCACTATATACCTGATATCCTTGGAAAAATTGTGGCTGCACCCATCATGACTGCCATATTGTGCAATGAGCACAGAGCAAAAAAGGGTCCCAATTCCTGACGGAAACTGGGGTTTTGCTTGTTTCAAAATTACCCAGCTGTAAAGTGCTAAGGAGGTCGGTTGCATCAGAGCTTCCTAAAATACTCAGAGTAGGTATTTCTTCCCAACATGGCAGTGCTAGAACTTAAATACTGTAGCTGCTGACTTTTAAGGGATCCAGTGACATTCTCGCCTGAACCAATTCTTTAATAAGCTTCGGGTGCAGGTGCCTGCATCTTGGGTAAGGTTCACAGCCAGTTTTTCTACTGCTCATGCGTGAGCCATGCTGAGCTTTGTGAATGGTCCTGCAGTCTTCTTGGACCTGTGATGTGTCCCAGAATGCTGCGGGGGAAAAGAGGAGAGGGCCGAACCAGGTACCCACTCCACCCCAAAAAGTTCCAAATGTGGCAGTGGAGGGGAAGGATGCAAACAAGCAGAACTTCCCCTTTTGGATGAAGTTCCGCTTTAAGCAACATACCTACAAGCCTCAGCATTGTCAACTGTGGTGAGCAGGGGTTCCTAAGCCTATGCAGGTACCGACTTGACAATGAAACAATCTGACACCTAATTATGCTGGTCATTTGACCTTTTTCCAATACGGGTGTATTTAAACACAAGGATTGTAGTTTTCTAATCCTCCCTTCCTTCTGTTCTGGCTCCCCCACAAAACTTTCCTCCTCTCAGTTTGGTGGTACTCATTAATCTACCTCATCATCCACACCCTCCCTCATCACTGGAGCCCACCTTTCTAGTAAGCTCCATTTTCTGGAACAGCAGTGCTTCATGCAAATCCCTATCCGATGTCCCCCCCCCCCCCCCCCTCAGTGATCATGGTGCTATTTTCCTTATCCTCAATATCTGAAAGTAGGAATGCTTGCACATGACCAAGATCATCCTCTTGCAGCAAGTCAGTGACCTTGTGATCAAATAATTCAATGACTCCTCGTAATTAGTTTGCAGGACTATGCCAGGATTAGCAAAGGAGGAAAAGGACGCATTAGCAGCAGTTGACATTTTTAATAAAGGGAATTATCTAAATGTAATTGCAGTTATGGCAATAAGGAAAATATGTTGTGTTTTGGTATGCATTACTTTACTGGACAAATGTGCAATGGTCTGCTGCAAACCCAAGTCAACTTTGCCTGTGTCTAGAACAAGTATACACTGTGGCCCCCCAATATAAAAAATTAGTTCTGGCAAAAAATGTTTTACCTCCACTGTAAAAAATTAACACTAAAATACTAAACCCAACCCATTTTTTAAAAATAATTAAAAAAAAAACCAATAAGACAACTGTGAGGGGCTAGCTCGGCAGCGGGTCTGTGCGACTCCCTGGAAGGGTTCAGCACACAGAAAAGAACTAGGCACAGCAGACCGTGGTAGGAGAAAACAAAAGAAGGTGCGGTTTTATTTTAAATACACCACAAAAAAAATTATGACAGAAAACAAAAGAAATAACAAAAATAAATCCTGGTCAACTTGACCTGCTTGCTACACATGCTGGTGTCCCTAACTACCAACTAGGTACAGCCTTGTGCTGCCCCAGTCCCTGACTCCCTGGAGTTTAAATGTTTTAGGAATAGCCACACAGGCTTTAGCTCACCGCACAAAGCACAAACAGTCCACACAGGTCTGCCTCCAGCTTGGAGTGACACTCTATAAGGGCCCTTTCACACGTCCGTTCAGTTCGTCCGTTTTTTGGACGTCCGTTAACGGACCTCCATGCTTCCCTATGGGTTAGCGTCCGTTAGCGGATGAGCATCCGCTAACGTCCGTTAACATCCGTCTGCGGTAAGCTCCGTTTTTTTTGGACGGAAGAAAACCCTATTTTTCTTCCGTCAAAAAAACGGAACGGACGAAAAACGGACGTTAGCGGATGATCCGTTTACCATCCGATACGCTAACGTCTGTTTTTCATCAAAATATGTAAAAAAAAAAAAAAAGTTCTAAAAAAAAAAAAAAAAAGGATGAAAAAAACGGATGAAAAACGGACGAAAAAAGGAACGGAAACGGATGTAAACGGACGGAAAACTGATGAAAAAACAGATCAACTGAAGGGGGAAAAAACTGATCTAAAAAACTGAACGGACGTGTGAAAGAGCCCTTAATGCTGGGAGCTTTTACAAGAGGCCCTAACGAGCCCACCTGAAACAGCTGGGGTAATCAAGTCCTCCTAGCAGGACTCCCAGCACTCCCCCTAGAGATAAAAAGTGGCATAAAGCCTGAATCTAGGAGAGATATACCTGTCCTCTTGGACGCAACCAGGGGATTTAACCTGCCTACTGTCACACAACAAAGACTTTAATTAAGGGGGCCCAGAAACGAAATTGTTGTCGAGACACATTCTTTGCTACTGGCACTCCAAGATGAGCATGCACTATGGGGTTAATTATTTTACAAACATGTCTTTTGTACCTGAAAGACATCCTTGTACTATCGGAGCTATTCTTTCATTCTCATTGTACATCAGTGGAAGTGGCTGAATGCAGAGCAGAAACAGGTGCTGGGCACTGAAATGCAAAGCCCCTGTAGAGACATAAAAATCTCAGCTGAACCTCTAGCAAATGCAACAGCTCCGCTGCACAGTATTTAGTATGCCATTGTGCCCCGTCATGTATCTGGGAGTTCTCCACGTGAAAAAGATCTCTTTTGTTACCCAGGTTAAAAAAATCACTTCTATTGGGTTTTTCTATACCCATTCACTTGTTGACTGGGCTGTTGGAGACATACAGTCCTTACAGCAGTGCATCCTCAGTCTTTCCCTTTGCCCATTGTTCCACTATTACCGTTGATTCTTCTGCAGCAAGATCGGGAGTTTTTTGTTGTGTAATAAGGTGAGATTTAGCCTCCTCATTGGCTGCACAATTTGCTATAGAACTGCTGCCTGACACAACATCTCTCAAAGATGGATATAACCCTTCTTGCTGGAAATACAAGGCACATCTGACTAAATTACCGACCACCTGAAGAGGAGGTTCATTTGGAGGTACATGTCACCTGCCCAAACCAAGCTGCATCAAGGTTCAATGCTTGATTCCTCTTCATGTTCAACTTCCTCTTCAAATTGGTAAAACCACTTTCAAACATCATAAAAACCTGCCCCAAGTCTTTTCCAGGCTATGTTTTTAGACATTCTCGCAGTACCCCTGCTGCTGCACACGTCCTCTGTAGGTTAAGTCCGGAAAAGCTACTGTATATAAAACAGTAAAATCAGTGCACTCAGGAGTTGCCTGGGCAAAGACCTCTCTGCATATATGATCTCTGTTCCAATTCTGATACCTGTTTAAGAGCTTTGTCAGTTTCCCACCAGTCATTGTTATCTGCCTGCCCTGACCTTTTGCTTGTTTTAGAGACACAGAGCAATTGTCTTACTAAAACTGAAGAGTGCAAAATCTGGTACAGCTCTGCAGGGTAGCCAATCGGCTTCTAACTTCAGCAAAAACAAAAAACTAGAAGCAGTTTGCTTAAAATACAAAAGCATGTAGTGTATTTTTTGCTGCTACTGTATTTTACCACGCATCAAAAAATATGTTTTAAAAACGGGTGTGCAAAAACACACTGCAGAAACATATCAAAAGCAAACTGAATAAATGTAAAACGAACATTAATGGAGGCGGATGTCAGCAGATGATCATCCGCTGATATCCGCTTGCCCATAGAAATTGGTATCTATTTTTCAGATGAACGATTGACAGACAAACAGAACGCCCGTGTGAAAGGGGCCTTACCCTTTGCTCTCTTTTATACAATGTGTATGTGTCAAAATATGGGTTCGTCAAGGTCTTTATGGACTTTGCTTTGTGCACTGGTGTGTAGTCATGTTGGAACAGGAAGGGGACATCCTCACACTGTTCCCACAAAGTCGGGAGCATTAAAATTGTCCAAAATGTTGATGCCTTAAGAGTTCCCTTTACTGGAACTAAGGTGCCAAGCTCAACACCATAATCCCCCCCCCCCCCCCCATCTCCACAAAATGAATTGGACCAGTGCACAAAGCGAGGTCTATAAAGACATGGATGAGTTCTTTCCTCCTGGGAAGCACAGATTGAGACTGCCTTACCTATGTATAGAATCACTTACATTAATCGTGGCTGCCCGTGGAAATACGAAAAAGTGTGAGCTCCTTGGTTCTCCTCATAATGGCCCTGGGAGGGCGTGTGGGTTTTTTTTCTTTTGTTTTTTGTTTTTCTCTTTTTCATTGGTGGATTTTCCCTATTAGCCATTGTTTCTCTCTGATTACTATGATGTGGCCTGTTACAGTGCCTGATCTAGGCTATCTTCTGTAAGTGGATGCTCCTTATTGTCAGACCTGTTTTGTGCCATGTTGATGGGTATACTGTATTATATGACCTTCTCTTACAAAAAAGCACCTTTGTTTGTTAAAAAAAAAAAAAAAAAGACGTGGATGAGTGCCTTACCTCACAAATATGCTTCTAGAAGAATGGTCAAACATTCCCATAGACACGCTCCTAAATCTTGTGGACAGCCTTCCCAGAAGAGTTATAGCTGCAAAGGGTGGACCAACTCAATATTGAACCCTACGGACTGAGCCCTGGTTCACACTGGTGCGTTTTGACATGCGATTTGGCATGTCAAATCGCATGTCAAAACGGCGGATTTTGCCGCAAATTGCCGGCAATGGCACTGTCCTAATCGGCGCGACGCTGCATCTGCGGCATTGCACCGATTTCAAAAAGTAGTCTCTGTACTACTTTTTGCGATTTCAGCCTGCGATTTACATTGACATCTGTGCAGAAATCTGCACAGATGTCTCTGAAATCGCGGCTGAAATCGGGACTGCCGGGCGGGAGTGAAATCGTGCGAGTTCAGCTGAACTCGCACTGCTTCACTCCCGCAGCCCAGTGTGAACCAGGGCTAAGACTGAGATGCTAAGTGCTGTGGCTGCCTGCCTGGCGGAGTCTCTCCCATGTGAAAGGGACCCTAAATGTTTGTTACTTCACATGGTGTTAAGCCATAAAAAAAATTTTGTTATGCAATATATTAATCATGTCAAAACTGAAAAGATTTTGAAAGATTTTGAAATTCTGCAAATTCTCTTCAACTGATGCAACGGCGTGTTCCCTAATCCACCTTCCTTAGCAGCAGGCACATACTCCTTTCCCCACAATCCTCTGGGCACCCATCATCCCCTGGACCTGCAGACGAACCTATGGGATTATAAACTAGTGCTCTTCCCTCACTCAGGTGTTTAGGAAGACTGCGCCTGATGGGACAGCAGTGACTGGGCATGTGAACCGTCAAAAGTTTGTTGGGTCCTCCATGATTGTTCCAAGCATAAGGACTGTTGTGTCAGGACACAAGAGCACGCGGCTTCATCTAAAGTCTCTGTGCTGGCTGGCTCTGGGGTACTCCCTTTCCATTGGGGTAGCCTTGCTTCTTCAGCTGCCCTCTTGTACACCCATCCCTATGCCTTCTTCCACTACCTAAGCATTTTGACCAGAGATGACTCCTGCTTTTTCTCAATAGAGCCTGTTTGGAGAACCCTGTGGCCAAGCACCTGGTTTACCAGCTGCAGCCAATCTCCTTGTGACAGAGGTGTTACAACCACCACAAGAACTACAAGTCACTGCATTTATACTAGACTGTACTGTTTATGCCACAGTGATTCTTCTATATACCTCAATAGTTACATAGTAGGTGAGGTTGAAAGAAGACACAAGTCCAACCTTTGTGTGTGATTATAGGTCAATATTACATTGTATATCTTTGTATGTTGCAGTCGTTCAGGTGCTTAGCTAATAGTTTTTTTTAAACTATTGATGCCCCACGCTGAAACCACCGCCTGTGGAAGGGAATTCCAGATCCTTGCCACTCTTACAGTAAAGAACCCTCCTACGCAGTTTAAGGTTAACCCTCTTTTCTTCTAATTTTAGTGAGTGGCCACGTGTCTTATTAAACACTCTTCCGTGAAAAAGTTTTATCTCTATTGTGGGGTCACCAGTATGGTATTTGTAAATTGAAATCATATCCCATCTCAAGAGTCTCTTCTCCAGAGAGAATAAGTTCAATGCTCTCAACCTTTCTTTCTAACTAATATCCCCCAGACCCTTTATTGGCTTTGTTGCCCTTCTTTGTACTCGCTCCATTTCCAGTACATGCTTCCTGAGGACTGGTGCCCAGAACTGGACAGCATGCTCCAGGTGTGGCCGGACCAGAGTCTTGTAGAGTAGGAGAATTATTGCTTTATCCCTGGAGTTAATCCCCCTTTTAATGCATGCCAATATTCTGCTTGACATTGCATGCTATTGCTGAGCCTATCATCTACTAGGACCCCCATGTAATTTTCCATCCTAGATTCCCCCAGAGGTTTACCCCCTAGTGAGTAGATTGCATTTGTATTTTTGCCACCCTAATGCATTATTTTAAATTTTTCTACATTAAGCCTCATTTGCCATGTAGTTGCCCACCCCATTAATTTGTTCAGATCTTCTTGCAAGGTTTCCACATCCTGCGGAGAAGTTATTGCGCTACTTAGCTTAGTGTCATCTGCAAATACAGAAATGTAGCTGTTTACCCCATCCTCCAGGTCATTTATGAAAAAAAAAATAAGCAGGATTGGTCCCAGCACAAAACCCTGGGAGACCCCACTTCCCACCCCTGACCATTCCGAGGATTCCCTATTTATCACCACCCTCTGAACTCGCCCCTTTTTCAATCCATGTACTCGCCCTATGGTCCATGCCAACGGACCTTACTTTGTTCAGTAAACGTTTATGAGGAACTGTGTCAAATGCTTTTGCAAAGTCCAGATACACCACATCTACGGGCCTTCCTTTATCTAGATGACAGCTCACCTCCTCTTAAAAGGCTAATAGATTGGTTTGGCAAGAATGATTCATCATGAATCCATGCCGATTACATCTAATGATGCCATTTTCAATTCTAAAATCGTGTATATAGTCCCTTATGCCCTCCAAGAGCTTGCATACTATTGATGTTAGGCTAACTGGTCTGTAATTCATAGGGATGCATTTTGGCTTTTTTTTTAATATTGGCGCTACATTGGCTTTTCTCCAATCATCTGGTATCATTCCGGTTAGTAGACTGTCACTAAAAACTATGAGCAATGGTCTGGAAATTACTTGACTGAGTTTCCTAAGTACCCTCGGGTGCAAGCCATCTGGTCCTGGTGATTTATTAATGTTAAAGGGGTTGTAAAGGTTGTTTTTTTATTTTCTAAATACGGTCCTTTTTTTTTTTATTATTTCTTTATTTATAAACAGGGAAATGGGTCCATAAGAACCACCACGGCATTACAATCATCAGTCAGAAGAGATATTACATCAATGTGCACAATACAAATATAAAGACCCGTCATCCCAAACATTGCCGGTTAGTACTGGACATCACAATTGAGGGGTCGGTCTTTCCTGTGGATGCTTGAAGATATGGCTGAATGCCTAACGGAGCCGCCAGTCCATTCCACCTCACTCTCTTCTCCCCCTCGACCACATGGGAGACCCAACTCATGTGTTAATGGTCGGACGGGTCACCATGGCCTCACGGGTCCAGATCCCTTACTTTTTTTAAATTCATTTAGAGAACAGTAGCAGAGAAGTTGGATAGAGATAGAGAGCGAGCCAGCTCCTTAGAGAATACAGAAAGAGGAGCCGATAAGGGCACAAGGCTAGAAGATAGAGAGTGAGTTATTAAGAAAAGGGTGAAAAGGAAAGGGAGTAGAAGGGTGGAAAAGGGGGGGGGACTAAGGGGAGACGAGGGGGGTACCGCGAACATGGACACCAAGCATCGTACAACGACGGAGCGGTCACCATTTCTGGATCACCCCCATTTTCTCGTGTGGAGAGCTTCCAACCGACGCAATCAAAAATCTCAGGTTGGGGTTTGCCCACCTTTAAGGGCCTGACCTTCAGCAGAGTACGAGAAAATATTCCAGATACGCCAGGTATCCGTGTACGCCTCCTGTCTGTCCTGTTTTGTAAGAATGAGATCTTCCATTTTATTAATTTCGTCTATTTCCTGCAACCACATGGTAATAGTCGGTGGGTGTATCGATTTCCATCTAAGCGGGACACAGGCCTTGGCCGTGTCCAGCAGATGGCGAACAACCGTCTTCTTGTATACTCGTGTGGGAGCGTCAGTTGCATGGAGAAGGAAGAATGTAGGATCATCAGGGACCGTACAATCCGTGAATTTCTGCGTTATCAGCCTGACCTCGCTCCAGAAATTCCGGAGGCTAGAGCAGGACCAGAAAACGTGCAACAGTGTGCCTTTTTCCCCCAGGCAATGCCAACATCTGTCCTATACCATCCGGTTAGAATTTTGTAGTTGGTGCATATAGAAGAATTGTGTGTGTGTGTGTGTGTGTGTGTGAGAAAGAATCTTCTCTCTTTTCCTATCTGAAAATGTGCAATTCAATGCCGTTCCCACCCACCGAAGCACGGAAGGCGGATATCTGTCCCTGGCATACTCAGCAGCTCGTGTGCGAGGGACAGTGTGTGTGGTAGCACTCTCGATTTAGAGCACCACACCTCCAGCGGAGTAAGGGACTGACCCGCCGCGGGAGGTGATGACATGGTATCCAGAAAATGGCTAAGTTGTTCAGCCCGTAAAAAATCCAAGCAGTAAACTCCCCACGGGTCCATCAGCTCCAACCTCGTATTCCATCATCCCGCCTCGCTAAAGTGGGATGCCTGGTAGAAGCCTAATTCTCTCGAAGTGGATTACCCAGTATCGGGCGTAATGGTGAGACCTGGGAGCTTAGGTTTGCCACTGTCAGTAACCTTGTGCACACCTTGATGGTGTTTCCAATGAGCGGGTGTCGCCCGGCGTCCCCCCCCCCCCCCGCGCATGGCGGCGGGACACCAGGGACCCCGCTGCAGGAGAAATTCACACTGGGCTTGTTCCAGATTCGGCCAAAGCTTGATGCCGCCATGGTGGCACCAATCCACAAGCCGGCACAAATGTGCCGCTCGATAGTAGGTGCGGACATCAGGCATCGCAATGCCACCAGCAGATCCTAGTAGCAGAAAGTAGGGAAGAGAAGAAAAAAAGGCGCACCAGCCTAGTGTGTTACCGTTTATTCATTAAATTGTTTACGGTAACACACTAGGCTGGTGTGCCTTTTTTTCTTCTCTTCCTTCCTATATGGGGAGGTAAAATGCGCCTTTTAGGAGTTCTAAATGATCACAGATATATCTCAACCTAATGTCAAATGCAAGTGGATTGCCCCTGAAAGCAAGCTGCATCTAAACGAAAACTTTTTTGCATAGAATAAGGGAGGGTTATAACCCATGTAAGGTTTATTTTTGCTATCTGTGTCAAATTGAGCAGATTTCCCTTCCTTTCCTGACCCATAGCTAACACCGGAAGTGAGAGAAATACCCTTTAAAGTAAGGGAATTCCTGGTTGTCACCAGGGTCACCAGAACTAGCATCCCCATTGGAAAATATCCTCACTAGTCCTGTTCTAGGGACAATCTTAAATTTTGGACTTTCTTTTACTTTCACTTTTGTTAATAATGGTTAACAGGCCTGTTTGAAAGAATAAATCTACCCTATAGGGCAGGGGTGGGCAACTTCGGCCCTCCAGCTGTGGTGAAACTACAAGTCCCATGAGACATTGCAGGACCCTGACAATCACAGACATGACTCCTAGAAGCAGAGGCATGATGGGATTTGTAGTTTCATCACAGCTGGAGGGCCGAGGTTGCCCACCCCTGCTATAGGGTGTTCTAATCCCTCTCCACTCTGTCCAAAACCAAAATAAAAAACATTTGCCTTTACTTATACTTTAAACTACAAAAAAAAAAAATTGTATTTGTTTTACAGAACACTTAACATGTATCCCTTACTGTTGCATAGGATTTCATTACGTATGTATTAATGCTGACATCTGGTGGCAATTCCATATAACCACAGCTTGTTATTGCTATATTTGTTAATGGTATAATCCAGTTTGCCTGTATGTTGGGGCTAGTTAGTTCAGTCCTTACCAGTGTTAATTTTGTTGCCGAAAATATTCTTATAGTTTTCGTCAGCGGCGTGTTTACAGTGCTGAAAATGAAACAATTTAATTCAACTTTTTCCCGATTGATGAAAACTATGAGGAAAATAAATTCCAATTTTCATCAACACATGAAAATGGAATGAAAATGTGAGGGAGTGACGTTTACCCACCTGAATTTCCACCTTCTTCAGTGCTCTGCCTGTTGTTTAAAGCCCCAGCCCTCTGACAAGCTTCATTGGCTGAGAGACGCAGGCTCCCTCTGTCTGCCTGCTGCCTGGGAGTTCTGCAACAATGCCCTGCAAACCTTATGATAAGTGTTTCCCCCTTCCAGCAAGGTAGCAGTGCTTAGCACTGTGTAAAACAACAGCCTCCCCAGACTGTCCAGTCCTCTGCAATGTGCACTCCCTTCAAGAGAAATGCTTAAATAATCCATTATAATTTAAAAAAAAAAAACATTCGATTTTTTAGTTGGCTAAAATGTAGGAGTTTTTAGTCTACTAAAATGTACTGGAGAGTTTAGTAGACTAAAATACAACTAAAACTAAAAGAAATTGAGATGACTAAAACTAAAATGGCATTTTAATCAAAAGAACATTGGTCCTTAAATAGACCACTTCCTTCTTCAGGTTGCCTGAATAAATTACCAACTTTCGTAGTGGGCATAACGCTGGTAAGATTATTGCTTCTTTGCACTTCAAATGACCTGTGAACATCCCATGTATAGTGCATTTTCACAAGTAAAACTAAGTTGGATTAAACTCTAATGTCATTGGAGAGTTGAGCTGTCTGTAGAGGATGCAGCAAGTGACCAAACTGGGCAAGCAGACTAAGGTCTAAAGGAGGTATGTGAATGCATAAAGCTGTGTTTGAAACAGAACAATATGGTAGACCTTAGAAGCTGACGTTTAGTCATTTTTTTTTTTTTTTTGGTGAGGGGTGGAGGATACAGCATCATACACATTAGGAATTTGTAATAATGGGGTTGATTTTACTAAAACTGAAGAGTGCAAAATCTGGTGCAGCTGTGCATTGTAGCCAATCAGTTTCTAACTTCAGCTTGGTCAATTACGCTTTGACGATAAAAAATGAAAGCTGATTGGTTTCTCTCCAACTTTATTAAATCAACCCCAATGTGTGTATTACCTGCAAATTACTCCTTTTGTTTATAATTCTCTGTGCTGTGTTCCCTTAACAGCTGATGGTTACTGTGCTAAACTTTTGTCCACTGGTCCTGTGAAAGTTAACCATGAAAGGTCCTAATCAGGAAAGTTGCGCTGCTCGCCCACCCCCTACTCCCCTATTCATGGAACTCATCTTACTGCACTCCCACAATGTACCATGTTCCTTGAATAGGTGAGGAGTTGATTAATAGCATCCCCTCCACCCATTCACAGAACTCAGTGCATCATGAGAGTGCAGTAAGATGAGTCCCGTGAATGGTGGAGGGGGCGGGTGAGAGGCACAACTTTCCTGATCAGGAGCCACTGCGGTTAACATTTACAGGACCAGAAAACAGCCACTTAGGACAGTATATGGTAGCTGTAAAAAGGACAAAGCATGGATGATCTGGAGCAGAAGCAGCCATCTGCAGGTAATAGGATACACATCATTACACATAACTAATGTGTATGGTGCTGTATGCAAAGAACTAAACATTCATTTTAACATTTTACTTTTTGGAACACTTTGCCACCTAAAATGGTAACTGGAGTTTAGTATATAAGTCTTAATTATTTTTGCTACAATACAGATTGCTTGATATTCTGTGGCAGTGAATTATAATGCATCCATTGTTGTACCTTATCTTTTTGCCAAGATCCAGTGACTCTGTTCTTTAGGGAGCTTAGTCTTCTTTTCACTTTAGTTCCTCTTTCCACCTTCTCAGGTTTACCTGTGTCTTCTGTCCTTTAAGTGGGGGAAATGGTAATAAATGTGTAAACTATAGAGGTCAAGTTATCCCTGCTGCAATTTCATGGCTACACAAACCCAATGTATGTACCTTGGCTTAAAAATTTTCAGCCACTAGAGTAACTATTCATAATTTGATATTCCCAAAATTCTTACTGTAATATGTGCAGCAGTCCTCGTGCTTAGGAAATGTTGTGCAGTAATGCCTAAAATGTACCTAAAGCCATTTTTTTTCTTTTTACTTTTGAATGGAGGGGTAGGGTTAGTTCACTTGTCAGGTTTTTATTGCTTTCTAAAGCCTCACTGGAGAGATTTACCCTCACTTTTTGTTTTGATTGTTAGCAGAACTAATGCCGCGTACACACGATCATTTTTTGTGATGAAAAAAAAACGTTGTTTTTTAAAACGTCATTTAAATTGATCGTGTGTGGGCAAAACGTTGTTTTTTGTCTTCAAAAAAACGACCAAAAAAAAATTCCAACATGCTTGAATTTTTTGTGTCGTTTTTCAAAACGTCGTTTTTTGTTTCACAAAAAGTCACCGTGTGTAGCAAAAACGTCGTTTAAAACAACGTTTTTCAACCCGCGCATTGCCCAGAAGCTAGTTATGAAGCGAGCTTCAATAGAAAAGAGTGGTGAACGTAACCTCGCTTTTTGTGAAAAAAACGATGATGTGTATGCAACATCGTCTTTGAAAAGTGACGTTTCAAAAACGTCGTTTTTTACTTCACAGAAAACGTCGTTTTTTTTTCATCACAAAAAATGATCGTGTGTACGCGGCATAAGGCCCATTCACACCTCAGCGTTTTATAGCTTGAAGCTCAAAGGTTCCAAAAGACTAATGTAGAAATACATACAGTAGTATAAATAATTAAACCCTTACTTAAAAATAAATAAATAATAATAAAATAATAAACACCCAATCCGGAAGAAAAAAAATACAATAAAAATAGGATTTTTGTACTCCCCGTAAAATAGTTTTCTCTGAAGTCCATGGACAGACACAGCTTCATTAAATCTTGACATTGGGTTATGTTCTGCCAAATGTCAAGATTTAAGGAAGCTGTGTCCGTCCATGGACAAAAGAGAAAATAGGATTTTTGTACTCGCCGTAAAATCCTTTTCTCTGAAGTCCATGGACGGACATTAACGGCTGGATGGACGGCTTCCTTAAATCTCTACATTTGGCACAACATAACCCAAATGTCAAGAATTGGGGAAGCTGTGCCCGTCCATGGACAAAAGAGAAAATAATAATTTATTATTAATAATAATACTTTTTGTGTTAGGGTATTTATTATTATTATTATTATTTCATATTTTTTTTATATTTTTTAATGGGTTAGGGGTTCATTATTTATTTAATTTTACATAGTATTCATTTATTGTATTATTTATTTAGGGGTTAATTATTTATTTAATTTTACATAGTATTCATTTATTGTATTATTTATTTAGGATTATTTATATTTTACATATATTAATTCATTTAGTAGTAGCAGTAGTAGTATTAACACCCTGACCCTAACAAAATAAATAAATAATAAGAGAATAAATTAAATGTTAACCCCTAATCCAACAACTCCAAAACCTAACCTAGCCTTAACTCTAACCCTTTACACTAACAAAAAAAAACTATAAATAAATAATCATAAAAAATAAAGAAAAGCTGATGGAAAAGCTAAAATGTCTGAAAACAGATAATGGTTCTCTTTATTAGATAATAAATAAAAAAAAACAAAGCTAAAAAACGCTGTATAAAAACAAGCAAAAACACACCAAAACCATGCATAAAAATGCGTGGAAAAAAACGCCAGAAAAAAAAACTCTAATGCTCTAAAAAACTCTAAAAAAACTCTAATGCCGCGTACACACGATCACTTTATGTGATGAAAAAAACCGATGTTTTTGAAACTTCAATTTTCAAAGACGATGTTGCCTACACACCATCGTTTTTTCACAATGTTCTAGCAAAGCGAGGTTACGTTCACCACTCTTTTCCATTGAAGCTCGCTTTATAACTAGCTTCTGGGCATGCGCGGGTCGTTTTAAACGACGTTTTTTGCTACACACGGTCATTTTTTGTGAAACAAAAAACAATGTTTTGAAAAACGACACAAAAAATTGAAGCATGCTTTTTTTTTACAAGACATAAAACAACGTTTTCCCCTACACACGGTTAATGAAATTGACGTTTTTAAAAACGTCATTTTTTTTCATCACATAAAGTGATCGTGTGTACGCGGCATAAGGGAAATCCTACACTTTTGAGTTGTCAAAAAGAATAGAAGGTAAATCTTCATTTTGTTCACAGAAAGTGAAGAGAAATGTCTTCTATGGGACAGACAGAAAAAAAAAGGGAAAGTGGAAACAAAAATGCTTTGGCTTTAGCTATACTTTAAGGGATCATGCAAGGCAACATTTAAATAAGACTCTTTTAAAGGGTAAGTTTACTTTACTGTAACCATGTTTCAATGTCCGTTACCTCCCTAATTATCATAACTACATACCCAAAATGCAGACCTCAGACTAAATATTTTTACAAATTTTGGTGCTACAAACTACAACAGGTGGCATATTGCTACCCTGGGAACCAGGCTGATCACTACTGCCCATGTGCTGGCTCCATGTCATAGAATACAATGGTCAGTCTGCTTCCATGTAGGCTTGCAGGGGGATAGCCAATTTATATTTAGACCATGCACAGTACTGCCCAGTGGGAAACTGCACCAAGCATAGGTTACAGAATCTGAAGCTAATTTTTTATTTTTTTTGGGTGTGTTTAGTTGTAACGAGAAGGCAACTGGACCATGGTTTCCTTTCAGTACACTTATACTTTATATGTATAATGATATACAACGCAAACCTTTTTAAAGTAGCTGAAAGACATTGCCAAAGGCAACCAATTAGGTATTTCGTTCTATTTTTCCAGTGAAAATGTAGTTAAAGTTGAACTCCAGGCAATTATCAATTATGATATGTGTACAGTATGTTCAATAAAAAGTATTAAAGGGGTTGTAAAGGTTTGTTTTTTATTTTCTAAATAGGTTCCTTTAATCTCGTGCAGTGTTGGTTCACTTACCCTTTCCTTTGATTTCCCTTCTAAATGTTTTTATTCTTTGTTTTCTTTGTCTAAATTTCTCACTTCCTGTTCCTCCTCAGTAAGCTGTTCTGGCTGACTAACCCCCATGGATGATGGGGGCAAGCTTACTGAGGAGAAACAGGAAGTGAGAAATTCAGACAAAGAAGGGAGATCGAAGGAAAAGGTAAGTAAATCAACAATGCACCAGCTTAAAGGAACCTATTTGGAAAATAAAAAACAAACCTTTACAACCCCTTTAAATGTATTGTTAAATTCAGCTAGAGTAAGTACCAGAATTTGACTTTGTCAACCCCCTTTTTTTAAGCTTTAGAATGCGTTCACACGGAAAGCACCCAGGCTTTTCAGTGCTCCTAAAGCTGAACTTGCACAATTTCATTCCCACTGTCAATGTGAACCTAGGCTAAAATAGGCTTCATCTGACTGACGTAACTTGCCTACGCCGGCGTATAGTGGACGCATAGTTACACTGGACGCATTTGGCACTCCCATTGATTTTCAATGCAAATATGCAAATGAGGGAGATACGCCGATTCACGAACGTACTTGCGCCCGGGGCATGTTTTAAGCGATTTGCGTAAGGTTTACATCCAGCGTAAATGATGATATTGGAGGCGCAACTCAAGCAAAGGTATGGACCAGGGAACGAACGCCGTCAAATTTTACGTAGGTTACGTAGTACGTGAATAGGGCTGGGCGTAGGTTACGTTCACGTCGTAGGCAGGGATTCGACGTATCTTAGCCAGTTGTTTCGACGTGATTGTGAGCATGCGCACTGGGATGCGTCCAATGTACGACGCATGCGCAGTTCATTTTAAGTACTTGTCTGAAGCACAGCCCATCATTTGCATGGGGTCACGCTTTATTTAAATGTATCACGCCCACTTCCAGCCCACTTTGACTTACACTGCCTTACGCCTACGACTATACGCTACGCCGGCGCAACGTTGGGAGCATTTGCTTTGTAAATTACATGCTTCCCTCTCTGTGTTGCACCAGCGTAGCGTAAAGAAGATACACTACGGCAGCATATATATGCGCCGAGGTATGTGAATCAGGGCCATACTGTATATGAACTTGATCTGTGAAATTATATGCTTTCCTGTAGTTCGTGTTTAGGTGTAGATCCAGACACCATTAGGCTCCATGCACAATAGTGTTTTTTATAAGCTCATAAAAACACTGATAATAGCATTTTTTGTGCCGAGTTGTAGTAGCGTTTTAGGAGCATTTTGTGTTTTTTTTTTTTTTCCTGCTAGAGAATGCTTCCAAACACTATGCAAAAACATTTTTTTTTCTTCTCAAATGCTGAAGCTTGAAAAATTCTAGAGCTAGTGGGCAGGAGTTGAGGAGCAGCTGCCTGGATTATTTGAGGCCTCAGCCAATCCCCAGTAGTGGGCTGACAGGGGGCAGAGCCTACCTCATAAATAGCCATGAGTCATGCTAGCAGGGTAGTCGAGTGGAATATGGAGATGCAGTGCTAGGGAGACTGTCGGTGGCCCTCAATGGTGCCCCCTAGTCTGGGGGGGGGGGATTGGCATTGGGCTGGGGCTCAGGTGCTGGGAAAATTGTTCTACAACACACAGGAGGAAGCCCTTCTTGGAGGCACGGGAGTAAGAGAGGACAGAGTAGCACTGTGGGAACTGCAAAGGGGGAAGCCTGCCACATGTAGTCTGGCTCCCTTGAAGACTGCGGTGTGCTGGAGGAAGAAGTTGAACCTGTATATAGCAACTGTATATAGGAAGAATGTCCCTGAAGTTTTGCTGAAGTTAAAAAGGGCAATCGGCATTCCAGAATCTTCCATCCAAGTTAAAACCCCCTAATAAAACATAAAATCACTATTCTCTGACTCTGGAGTGCCTGTGAAAATTCAGTTCACCTGTGGCTCATTAGGGGGTGCACTACAGATGTGTTAAAGGGAACCTTGAAAGTTCCACATATGTGGCTGTCCCTCAGCCCCCGTTGACAAAACATGAGGAAAAGCCTTACAAATTCCTATTGCTGACATCCCTGGAACACACAGAGGGATCTTGGGAAAGCTCAGGATCCCAATGTTTCCAGAAGGGTGCTACTGCACTATATAATATATATATATATATATATATATATATATATATATATATATATATATATATATACAGTGCGGAAAATAAGTATTTGAACACCCTGCTATTTTGCAAGTTCTCCCACTTGGAAATCATGGGGGGGTCTGAAATTGTCATCGTAGGTGCATGTCCACTGTGAGAGACATAATCCAAAAAAAAAATCCAGAAATCACAATTTATGATTTTTTAACTATTTATTTGTATGATACAGCTGCAAAGAAGTATTTGAACACCTGTCTATCAGCTAGAATTCTGACCCTCAAAGACCTGTTAGTCTGCCTTTAAAATGTCCACCTCCACTCCATTTATTATCCTGAATTAGATGCACCTGTTTGATGTCATTAGCTGCATAAAGACACCTGTCCACCCCATACAATCAGTAAGAATCCAACTACTAACATGGCCAAGACCAAAGAGCTGTCCAAAGACACTAGAGACAAAATTGTACACCTTCACAAGGCTGGAAAGGGCTACGGAGAAATTGCCAAGCAGCTTGGTGAAAAAAGGTCCACTGTTGGAGCAATCATTAGAAAATGGAAGAAGCTAAACATGACTGTCAATCTCCCTCGGACTGGGGCTCCATGCAAAATCTCACCTCGTGGGGTCTCAATGATCCTAAGAAAGGTGAGAAATTAGCCCAGGACTACACGGGAGGAGCTGGTCAATGACCTGAAAAGAGCTGGGACCACCGTTTCCAAGGTTACTGTTGGTAATACACTAAGAAGTCATGGTTTGAAATCATGCATGGCACGGAAGGTTCCCCTGCTTAAACCAGCACATGTCAAGGCCAGTCTTAAGTTTGCCAATGACCATTTGGATGATCCAGAGGAGTCATGGGAGAAAGTCATGTGGTCAGATGAGACCAAAATAGAACTTTTTGGTCATAATTTCACTAACCATGTTTGGAGGAAGAAGAATGATGAGTACCATCCCAAGAACACCATCCCTACTGTGAAACATGGGGGTGGTAGCATCATGCTTTGGGGGTGTTTTTCTGCACATAGGACAGGGCGACTGCACTGTATTAAGAAGAGTATGCCCGGGGCCATGTATTGCGAGATTTTGGGCAACAACCTTCTTCCCTCAGTTAGAGCTTTGAAGATGGGTCGAGGCTGGGTCTTCCAACATGACAATGACCCGAAGCACACAGCCAGGATAACCAAGGAGTGGCTCTGTAAGAAGCATATCAAAGTTCTGGCGTGGCCTAGCCAGTCTCCAGACCTAAACCCAATAGAGAATCTTTGGAGGGAGCTCAAACTCCGTGTTTCTCAGCGACAGCCCAGAAACCTGACTGATCTAGAGAAGATCTGTGTGGAGGAGTGGGCCAAAATCCCTCCTCCAGTGTGTGCAAACCTGGTGAAAAACTACAAGAAACGTTTGACCTCTGTAATTGCAAACAAAGGCTACTGTACCAAATATTAACATTGATTTTCTCAGGTGTTCAAATACTTCTTTGCAGCTGTATCATACAAATAAATAGTTAAAAAAATCATAAATTGTGATTTCTGGAATTTTTTTTTTTGATTATGTCTCTCACAGTGGACATGCACCTACGATAACAATTTCAGACCCCTTCATGATTTCCAAGTGGGAGAACTTGCAAAATAGCAGGGTGTTCAAATACTTATTTTCTGCACTGTATATATTGCATGTTCTTGTTTAATTTGAGGATCCAACTTTCCCAGGATCCATCAAGAAGACACACAGATGTTACCTCATCTAGGCAAGGTGGACCGAAAGCTGAAAGTAAGATTTCCTTCCAAAAGTTTTTTTTTTTTTATGTCCGTTATATAGTATTCTGAAAGCAAGGGGTCTGGGCAGGCAGCCACATAAGTGCATCCACCATTTTAGTGCACTATCCGCTTTAATGAATACAGAGCTGCATTTTGTTGAGTATTATAAATTTGCATGGAGTTCAGCTTTAATCAAAGAGTCATTTAAACAAGGCTCATTGTGACATGCAAATTGCTTTTAATGTAGTTTTGCATACATATTATTTTTGTCAGTTTCCATTACCACTTTCAGGCTACTGTTATTGACATCATGCATGTTCATGCACAAATTGTATGCCATGCATCGGCAGTATGTTACATGTAGCTGTTTTGAGTTTAAATAAAAAAATCTTTACAGATTCAGCTGCAAAAACTTATACAAATTATACCATGAGAAACTACCTTTTGTTCTCAGAAGATGGGATACATTTATCCTAGGTTCTCTTTAAAATTCACATTTACAAAAACGCATTTGTCTAAATTACCCACTCGTTCGACAGGAACTCGTACCAGGTCAGATTTTGCTTCGATCCACTGCTTGCTTCTTGTTTGCTTTTAGTTCTATCGGAGTAAAATTAACAAAGATTTTTTTTACATTCTTGCACATTCAGGTAATCTGCATGAAGGTTCCTCTAGCAATTGGAAAAACGTATAATGTTTTCCGATCTCTTACAATAAAGTACATTAAATCTAAACAGAGGGTACTGTTACTTCTGCCTTAAATCCAAAAAACAAGGGGCTCTATCCTTCATTTAGAAATGCATAATGGGCAGATCCAAATAATTCCTTTCAACCTACTGTATATCTCCAATGGCATAGCCAGAATCCCTAGTTTGCAGTATGTACAGTATCAACCTCGTAGCTTTTGAAATTGTAATATTATTTGGAGACAATGACTTTGATCATTTACAACAGTAAAAGCTATGATTAGATATGCTAACAAAAAAGTCCTCACAAAATTACATGGAAGTACAATACTACCTCCTTCTATTACAAAAAAGGTTTTATTTCTTTCTTTCTTAAAGCCCAGGTGCAGCCAAAAAATTTTTTCTTTGGAATAAGTGGAAAAGTCAGGTTTTTATCGCAGTCTCTGTCCCCATTTACTTCATTGTGACGGGAAACCACTGCAGACCGAAGCAAACCACTAAACGGGGAACAGGGAATGACTTCAAAGCAATACAACCATGACCAAAATGCTTACTCTTTAACATGTCTACCTAAAACTAAAAAAGTTTTTTAGATGAGCTGTAAATGTGCCTCTGCTTGAAGAATAGATTGACAAATTGATGGCAAATAGACGGCAAAGCAATCAAGCAAATAAAGATCGAGTGAGTAGACTATATAATGTACTGCTTTATGAAAATGTATATTAGCATGTTAAAAGTGAATTATTTGATCAAACTCCTTATTAAAAGGAGAAGTATTAGCCAAAGCTTGTTTGACTGTACTTCACCTGTGAAACCGTTTTCAGCAGATAGCAAGCTGAAGCCCGCAGATGTCACAGAGCGGGTCCAGGCTGGGGTAAGATCGCGACAATATGGTCGCGATCCGCCCACAACCCAGGACTGGCACCTGGCTTGGCCTCTCCCACCCCCTCCACAGCCCAGTGCTCCAATGAGCGCTGGGGGCAGAGCAACCAGCTCTCTGCTCATGGAGCAAAGAATCGAGTGATCAGCGGTCTTTGATCATTTGGTTCTCAGTCTTAGAGCCAGTGGGGGTCCGATGCTGCATCCATCTAGGTAAGTATGATGCTTGGGGGAAAAAAATCTTCACCTTTTCTTTTAAGAGAGAATGTAACATTTGATGAGATGATTATTATACCCAATTTGAAGGGGGAACAGGGGTCAGGAAATATCCAATACATGCAGCCCAAACCGCTATGAATGCAGCCCAAAACAAGATCGTAAACTTAAAATGTATTTTCTTTAGGAATTAAAAAAAAAAAGCATTTACACTTAGAGAACACATGAGGAAAAAATTGTCAGTGTCTCTTTATTGGCCATAAGTTTTATCTTCCCAAAGATAAATATCCCGCATTAATGCCTTATTCATGTCATCAGTTTTTGGCAGTACCTATATTTGTGAGCAACTAATTTTAAGGATGAAGCATGCAAAGGACAAAATTAGAGCCAAAATATCTGATGAGCAGCTTGAGAATTCATTGAGAATTGCTACTACATCCATAAAACCAGACATTGATGTATTAGTTTATAAAAAACACAGTGTCAAAAGTCACACTAGTTTAAGTTGCCCATTTTCATTTTATAATAAAAATACTATAAAGAAAATTAAGCTTTTTTAAGATAGGTACATTAGCTATATCCGTGATCTTGCCAACTTTTTCTGCTCATCAGCCATCCTTCTTGTTAGTGTATATTATGTGTGGCCCAAGACGATTCCTCTTCTTCCAATGTGGTCAGGGGAGATCAAATTTTTGGACACCCCTGCTATAAGGGCAAGAGTGAAATGAAGTTCATCTATATCCTGCCAAAGCTCCCCAGATTCTGTATTTAGACTGTGTTAAGTGAATGGGCACACACTAGATTTTAGCGTGTTTTCCACATTAGGCTTTATTACAGCGATTGTCTAATGGCAATATATTCACTAGGGATGAGCTTCGCGTTCGACTCGAACCCATGTTCGAATCGAACATTGCTGTTCGATTGTTCGTCGAAATTCGAACAAAACGGGTCGTTAGCATCAAATTCGAGTGATGCGTCACGGCCCATAATTCACTGCTGATAATTGGCCAAGCATTCACTATGACCCGCATGCTTGACCAATCACAGCGTGCAAAAAACGGAGAGCAATAATTGGCCAAAGCTAGGGTGGCTTTGGCCAATATGACTCAGGGCTTTAGCACACGCCCCACACTATAAAAGGCCGCCTGCTGGGCGGCCTCGTGTAGTGTGTTGTGGCGGTGTTAAGGAAAAGATCGGTCCTAGAGAGAGAGACAGTTTCTTTTTTACTAGATAGATAGATAGAGCAGGCAGGCTAGTCAGTTTAGTTAAATTTACAGTGTGTAGAGGATATATATATATACATCCCAGGAGTTGTACATATATTTATACACTGTATAGTTTAGCTAGATCTGCTATTCCTATTTGTCAGGCAGTTGATTGTGCTAGCTGCAGTCTTCTAACGAGTTGTATTTGCACTTAAACCTACTTGTAGTTGACTGCACTTGCGCTGTATAGTTAGCACTTAAACCTATCAGGTGTTTACTGCACTTGCGCTGTATAGTTTGCACTTAAACGTACCAGGTGTTGACTGCACTTGTCCTGTATAGATTGCACTTAAACGTACCAGGTGTTGACTGCACTTGTGCTGTATAGATTGCACTTAAACGTACCAGGTGTTTACTGCACTTGTGCTGTATAGTTTGCACCTAAACGTACTTGGTATATACTGCAAGTGTGCTCATTAGTTTGCACATAAAGCTACTTGGTGTGTACTCCACGTGTCCTCTGCAGTTTGCACCTAAAGCTACGAGGTTTGTGTACTGATTTTGTCCTCTGCAGGCCATTATAATGTCTGGAAGGACAACAAAGAGAGGCAGAGAGTCACAAGGGCAAGCAGGCTCTGCATCTAGAGGCAACAGTGCTAGTGGTGGACACGGTTTATCCTCTTTAGCACGTGGCCGTTGCACGCGCTCGTCCTTCTTTTTGGGAGCTGGCCTTGTTAAGCCTCAACATGCAGACAAATTGGTAGAGTGGCTGATGACCAAGCCATCCTAATCTTCCTCATCCTCTCTCACCCAGGCTCAGGGTACTTTGTCTGGCAAATTAGCTGCCAAGGCATCCTCTTCCCTCTGCTCAATGGGATCACTTACTCCTTAGTCCCACCATGTCCTCCTGAGGAGTCCCCCGAACTGTTTCAACACAGCGTTGGGTACATCCTGCCTGAAGATGCGCAGCATTTTGAAGGCTCCTATGATGGAACACAGATTGAGGAAGGCATTAATGTGAGCCCAGAGAGAGGGAGTGCCCGAGTGGGACAGCAATCTGGCAGTCATGTTCCCCAAGCTGCAGCATACTGCCAGGTTTTTGACATTGATGAGGAGGGAGGGGATGATGAGGTCACTGACTCTACATGGGTGCCTGATAGGAGAGAGGAGGAGGAGGAGGCACAGGCACATCTCCAAAGAGGCAGGATGCCCCCCAGGGCACAGCTTAAGGGCAGCACACCAACTGCATTACATCACAGAGCTACGCCTGTGCAGGGCGCTGCTGTGTCTTAGCGTTACTGCAAAAGTTCTTTGGTGTGGGCCTTTTTTGAGACATGTGGATCAGATCGCACCATTGCTATTTGCAACATATGTCTCAAGCGTATCTCGCGTGGCCAAAACATCACCCGCTTGGGCACCACATGCTTGACCAGACATATGTCGACCTGCCATGGAGTTTGTTGGCATACCTCAAAGACCCACACCAAAGAACAAAGCGGACCTCCCCTTGCCCCTCATCAGCTGGGATCTCCAAATCTACTATACCCTCAGTCCTCTCTGAAGCCTGCACTGATAGGACTGAAGGTGTAGAATTAGGTATGTCACAACCTAGTAGCACATGCAGGCAATCTACTATCTGTACACCAATGTCAGAATGTACCAGCCAAATTTCCCTGCCCCAGCTGCTGCAGCGCCGAAAGAAGTACTATCCCAGCTATCCACATCGGTTGAATGCTAGCTTAGCGAAATTGCTAGCATTTCAACTGCTGCCTTTTCAGTTGGTAGATTCTGCCCCCTTCCGTGAGTTTGTGGAATGTGCGGTACCTCAGTGGCAAGTTCCCAAACGCCACTTTTTCTCACGGAAGGCGATTCCGGCTCTCTACCGCCATGTGGAAGGCAATGTCCATGCCTCGCTGGACAGGGCGGTCAGTGGTAAGGTGCATATTACCGCTGACTCATGGTCCAGCAGGCATGGACAGGGACGTTACCTCTCTTTCACGGCGCATTGGGTGACTCTGCTGGAAGCTGGGAAGGACGCAGGGCAAGGTACAGTAGTGTTGGAGGTTGTTCCGCCACCACGCCTCCAAAACAACACTACTGGTTGTGACACACCTCTCTCCTCCACCCCTCCTCTTCTTCCTCTGTGGCCTCTTCCTGTGCGGATGTGTTCTCAGAACAAACGGTGCTCCGTAGGCATACGAGGGGCTACGCAGGAATGCAGGTAAAGAGATGCCATGCAGTGCTAGAGCTGGTGTGCTTGGGAGACAGGAGCCACACTGGGGCCGAGGTTCTGTCAGCTCTGCAGGGGCAGGCTCAGAGGTGGTTGACGCCACTCCAGCTTAAGCCTGGAATGGTGGTTAGCGACAATGGCACCAACCTAGGGAAAAGAGACCGCCGCTCCAGATGAGTGCAACTCGGTGGTGAGTGTTGGCTCAGGGGAACCCAATGGGTGCAGGCAATGCACGGAGCATAAATGGAAACAGGAAAATTATGGACAGATGCACTACGGTAAATGTAAAAAACAATAAGAGCCTTTAATCCAGTAAAAAAAAACACTACAAAAACAGAAGAACAGCAAACGGTGGGATGATACAGAGAAGAACAGCAAACTGTGGGATGATACAGAGAAGAACAGCAAACGGTGGGCTGATACAGGCACCAACCTCCTCTCTGCCGTGCGACAGGGAAAACTGACCCATGTGCCCTGTTTTGCTCATGTCCTGAATTTGGTGGTGCAGTGGTTCTTGGGCAGGTACCCAAGCTTACAGGATGTCCTGAAGCAGGCCAGGAAAGTCTGTGTGCATTTCCAAAGGTCATATAATGCCAGTGCTCGGCTGACAGACCTCCAAAGGGAATACAACCTGCCCAAGAACCGCCTAATCTGTGACATGCCCACCAGATGGAACTCTACATTAGCCATGCTGCAGCGGCTGCACACGCAGCAGAGGGCCATCAATGAGTACCTGTGACAATATGGCAGCAGAACTGGGTCAGGGGAGCTTGGTTTTTTTTCACCGCGCCAGTGGGCCTTGATCAGGGATGCATGCACTGTCCTGTCACCATTTGAGGAGGCCACGAGGATGGTGAGCAGTGACAGTGCATGCATCAGTGAGACTGTCCCTCTTATTAACATGTTGGAGCACACGCTGCGTGGAATAATGGACAGGGCCCTTGAGGCAGAACAGAGGGAGGAAGAGGAGGACTTCCTTACCTCTCAAGGCCCCCTTTATCCAGACAGTGGTCCTGCTTGCCCGCCTAGCACACAGGAAGAGGATGAGGAGGAAGAGGAGGATGATTGTATCATCCGAATGGAGGTGGAGCCTAGCACTCAGCATCAGCACCAGCAGTCTTCAAGGGATCATTTACAGTCCCAAGGAACCCATGGACTCCTGTCATCCTCAGTGACCCAGAGGACTGTGCCCGGAATTCCTCAGCAAACCTACGCTGCATGGCCTCCCTGATCCTACAAAGCCTGCGTAAGGATCCTTGTATTCGTGGAGAGGGATCATTACTGGCTGGCAACTTTCCTTGATCCACGTTACAAGGGTAAGGTTGTGGACCTTATCTTGCCGTTGCAGAGGGAGCAGAAGATGAAAAATCTTCGGGAGGCCTTGCAGAAAGGTCTGTGCAACGCGTTCCCAGAACCTGGGGGACTACCAAATCCTGGTCCTGGACAACGTGTTGCTGAGGCTTCGGTGAGTCACAGAAGGAGCGGTGGAGAAGGTGGCCGTCTGACCAATGCATTCAGACAATTTTTTAGTCTGCAGCCCCAATGTATGGCCCGTTCCAGCAACCATTGCCAGCGTCTGGTTTACATGATGCGGGAATACCGAGGGGCAAGATCAGACTTGGACACCTTCCCCACCGAAAATCCTCTGGCTTACTGGGTCTTGAGGATGGATCAATGGCCAGAGCACAGTACGCAATTGAGCTACTGGCTTGTCCTGCTGGAAGCTTTGTGACCGATCACAGGGTGCGCCTCTCCACTGACTCTGTCGATCGACTAATCCTTCATAAAAATGAATCAGGCTTGGATCAACACCAGCTACCAAGCACCTGATGCTGATGTAACTGAATCATTTTTTGGAAGTGTCAGATCCCTTGGAGACTGCTTATGCTAATGCTGAGTGACTATCCTGTTATGCTGACTGAATATCCTTTTCCTCCTCAATGATCTTGCTGATAGCTAATATGAACATTTTTGGTTCTGGGCATCGCCACCAGTGCCTAGAGCCCAATTTTTCTGTCCCTGTTTAACAGAGGCGTGTAATAACAATTTTTGATGCAATACTTTGCATGTGGCTCCAGCATCAGTAGCTAAGGCCCAATTTTTCTGCCCCTATGTAACAGGGGCGTGTAATTACAATTCTTGATCTAATATTTCACAGCAGGGTGTTCCAGCGCCCACCAAGACTAACTTTGAGGGCTTACAGTGTTGTGGCAACACCAACACCTATGAGTATATACGTCAGGCCCCTACTTTCAAACATCCAACTTACAAACGACTCCTACTTGCAAACGGAAGGAGACAACAGGAAGTGAGAGGAAATCTACCCCTAGGAAGGGAAATTCTCTTCTGTAAAATGTGTCTCCTGTCCACTGATGCTTATCACCAATCCTTGTTTCACCAAAAAAAAAAAATGTTTCAAAAAATAATTTTTCATTGGGACAGAAAGTGAGGTGCAATCTTTTGAACAGATGAACACAGACAGAAAAACAAGTGTTACAGGGGTGATAATAACCCTTCTCTGTGTTTTCAGAAAAGCTTAAAAAAAGATTTTATGGCTAAAGCTGCACTTTAAAGAAGTACCAGTTAAATATTACAAACAGATTCTACTTAACAGTTACCAAAAAACCTACAGTCCCTGTCTTGTTTGCACCACCTGTATACTGCTGTGCAAAGTATATAGGGCCAAAGGGGCTTCTAATGACCTGGGGGGAGTGGTAGCGGGGAAACCCATGCTATTTTTTTCAGTGATTTTTATCCATATTGCAGGGACCAAACATTACATTAAAGCCGCAACCAGTCTTAAATTACTTTTCTTTATCGTACATCACGGGACACAGAGCGGCAATCCATTACTATGTGGGTTATAGAGTCTACCTTCAGGTGTGGACACTGGTGTAATTAACTACACAGGAAGTTCCCTCCCTATATAACCCCTCCCATACTGGGAGCTCCTCAGTTTTTTCATCAGTGTCTAAGGCAGGGGTGTCAAACTGGTGGCCCTCCAGCTGTTGCAAAACTACAAGTCCCATGAGGCATTGCAAGGCTAACAGTTACAAACATGACTCCCGCAGGCAGAGGCATGATGGGACTTGTAGTTTCGGAACAGCTGGAGGGCCACCAGTTTGACACCCCTGGTCTAAGGTGTTGGTCACGAGTGAACATGTGCTCTTAGGAGCTCCACTGGAGGGATCCATGCTGGATGTAAAAAACCTCCATAAATCTGGATCCGTCCAAGGTACTTCATAGCCAAAGTGGACGGTACCCGGGCCTCGGTACGAAGAACGAGGTTTAGCCTATAATGCCTCTCTGTGGAGGGCTGGATCCTGGGTTCCAGAACTTTGTGCCTTCTAAGGACCAAATGTTTTTTCTGCTGCCAGGATGCTATATAGGTCCAGGGGAGTTGGTGTTCCTGCCATGGACCCCGGTCCCTGAAGGTCTAGGACAATACCCACGGTGAAGGGGGAAGATTGGGCCTCTTGCTTGGCAATACCCTGCAGCGTGGAGAAGGTAAGAGGAGGGCCTACGGGACTTGGTTCGACAGTAGGTCCTCCGTGGGGGACTTGGGTCTCGCCTATATTATGCTTCTATGCATGGGCAATGTAAACCACTATGTCTTCTGAGACAGGATGGCTCAGGGCACCCATATACCTCCCCTAGCCGGCATGCAGCCTGGCCCACCATGTCTGTTAGACAGGATGGCTGCAGTACCTATATATCTCCCCTTGAAGGGGCGGTACATAAATAAAAAAAAAATATGCCCTTAATCCTATACAAAGGATTGTCTTCCGTGAGTAGTTGCAAGTCTTATCTGTGTTTCCACTACTATGGGCAGTAGAAGACATGCCTGATGTTTTTGCTTACCATGCTTTCCAGAAAACGGAAGCTTAAGTGTTAGCTGATCTATTGTGTCCCACTTCCTCCGCTTCAGACTCTACCATGTTGCACGTGCTTACCGGCTCAGTGCTGTCGCAGAGAAGGTTCTTCAAAGGGCCCGGACGTCAGAGCTCTGTAAAGCTAGGGGGACACAAACGTAAGCACCTTGTGTGAGTTGGATACAGATTCATCTAAGACGCCTACTCGCATCTAGCTGTGCAGATTAGCAGGCATTGTGTCAGACTAAATTCAGCTATTTAAAGCACCTGGGTTAAGTGCCTCTGCTTTAGCTTAGGACTTGGTCTCCCCATTGAATAAGGTCAGGGGTAGGAATATAAAGAGAGATCGCCACCTGAACCTGGTGGACCCTTATTCTCCTCTGAAGAGACTTAAACAGCTCATAGATTGAGCCATCAGACCTGTCAGGCAATGCAGCCTTCCCCCAACATTGCAATCACTCTGCATGTGTTTTGTGTTTTGCAAGAAAAAAAAAAGGGGGTGTCCCCCTTTTCCTGCTTTAATCCTGAAACAAAGGGATTAGAAAGCTTGGGGATAAAAGTTTCACTGTCAGAGGACAGGAGACAGGAGCTGCAGCCTAACAAGGAGAAGCTATCAAAAGCCCTACAGGTTCTGTTTACACCTCTATCTTCTCCTTAGAGTGTAAAGAGAGGTTTTCCTATAGGTGGCTAGTAAGACCTCCATATAATCCTCAGCCTGGTGTCGGCTTCAGGCTAACCAAATGCATCGGAGGGATGCACAGTTGCGGGCACACATTGCTAATGTCTCTTAATTGAGGAAACACACATCTGCAGAGGATAATTTCCTCTTTACCAGTCCGCATGTTGCATTACATACATGAGTTTGGAATGCATGTGGGATAAAAACAAGTAACAGAGCAGATTCTATTGTGGATCGCATAAACATACATGTTTCTGTCTATATGGTGCTGCATGTTTCCACAAAAGAGGTCGCATAAAAGATGCTTGTAATGCTGAATCGCATAAAGACGTTTGTAGGCATAAAAATGCTGAATCACACATGATTACCTGATCACCCAAGTCCTTGTTTCCCCCAAGGATGTTTGGTTACACAGAAGAGGTTTGTTTCCACAGAAAGGCCTAAAATCGCATAAAGTTGCTTGGATGCAAAAAAGATGCTGGATCACACATGGTTAACTGATCATCAGCGTCCTGGATTACCCAAGGATGTTTGGTCACACAAATAGGCTTGTTTCCACAAAGGTACCTAAAGTCACATAAAGATGCTTGTATGCATAAAAATGCTGAATCACACATGATTACCTGATCACCCAAGTCCTTGTTTCCCCCAAGGATGTTTGGTTACACAGAAGAGGTTTGCTTCCACAGAAAGGCCTAAAATCGCATAAAGTTGCTTGGATGCAAAAAAGATGCTGGATCACACATGGTTACCTGATCATCAGCGTCCTGGATTACCCAAGGATGTTTGGTCACACAAATAAGCTTGTTTCAACAAAAGTACCTAAAGTCGCATAAAGATGCTTGTATGCATAAAAATGCTGAATCGCATAAAGGATGCTTGTATGCATAAAAAGGTTGAATCACACAGGATTACATGATCACCCAAGTCCTTGATTCCCCAAGGATATTTGGTCACGCAAAGAGGCTTGTTCCCACAGAAATGCCTAGAATCGCATAAAGAGGCCTGAAGGCATAAAAATGCTGAATCACACAGGATTACCCGATCACCCAAGTCCTGGATTACTCAAGGCCTAAAGGGATCGCTTAAAGATGCTTGAATGCAAAAAGAAGCTGGATCACACATGGTTGTTGGATCAACAGAGTCCTGGATTACCCAGGGATACTTGATCACATAGAGAGGCTTGTTTCACAGAAATGCCTAAAGTCGCATTAAGATGCTTGGGTGCATAAGGATGTTGGAACGCACAGGGGTGCTTGGTCACACAAGGGTTCTTGTCCGCACAGTAGTGCTTAAAATGCATAAGATGTTGATCGCATGGAAGATGCTGAATCGCATGCATGGTTACTTTAAAGTTGCACATGGTGGCTTAATTAAGCAATACAGGATGCCTTGTGTTTGCATAGAGATACGTGTCTGCATGGGTTCATGTTGCACATTGTTGCATAACACGTTTATAGCACATGCTTGCTTGCCTGCAAGGATGCTCGTTCCAGAGCACACATGCTATATGCATGTTTGGCGTGAGACATATTTATATGATTTCATGCTTCCATGAACACACACTGCCATGTACACACGCCTCCATTGAGGCATATGGCTTTAACACTTGCCACATACACATATGGGGAGCCAGTTGCATATGTGTTTATTTACTTGGGACTGCAGAGGTTGTCTGCGTTGTGCAGGGGAACAGCACTATCTCCAGTTGGTGGTCTTGCCCTTTTGGGTTAGCCTCCGTGTCTGGGTTGTCAGGGTGCTAGGGCCCGCCTCTAGCAGGTCTGTAGGCCCAGGGTATAGCAGTAATGGCATACCGAAGCAGACTCCTGCTGATGGATCAGTCAGCAGCATGGTTGGACCTAAGGGTGTCCAGCATGGTCAGGTATCTGGATCTCCTGGGTTAGGATTCCAGTCTAAAGATACATTCTTCATTGACAAGAAGCTGGGTATGTTTTGCACCAGGAGAGTACTTTTGGCCTAAGACAAGACCATCGCTATAAGAAAGCTGGTCTAGGTGTTTACGGCAAGGAACAGTTCCTTACTTTTGGCCTTCTGCTTAAAGGCACTAGAGAAGATGCTGCTTCATTCAAGACAGTTCCCTATACTTTTATTCAGGACTGTTATAAACAGTATTGTGTTGGCCTAGAAGGAGTGGATCTTGACCTAGCATTATCCAAAGAACCGGTCCCAGAGATAGGCTGGAATTCCTCTTGATGGTTCTTAACTAAAGGGTTTGCCAGGTCAGGAAGAGACCTTGGCCCAGGGGAAGTAGTCGAGCTCCAATGGAGCCTTATCTGTCAGCTAGAGCTACCGATGGAGCATCTGGCTTAGGGGCCTGAACGTTCAGGGGCTGGTTGGTTCGGTCAGAGTTCAATCAGACTATACCATATTAAGTGATTTACTTAATTTACCAAGGAGGAGCTTGTGCCTTGCCTATTGACATTCGTCATTTCATGAAATGCAGAATTGGCAGGCGATTCGCTGTAGCCGTCAACAAGTGTCTCCAGGAGAAGGACCTCTACACCCCGACTGTTTTCCTGACCAAGGGCCACAGAAATAGTACCCTGTACATAAGATGTATTGGCGTCCAGGCTCAACAAGAAATTGAACAGCTTGAGGTCAAGGACAAGGGATCCACCCGCATGCGGGGCAGATGTGTTAGTAATCTGGTGGGACCAGTGGTCACTGGTTATGTCTCTCCCCCCAGTGCCGCGGCGTTTGTGGCTTCCATGCAACATTAGAGGATGGCGGAAGCTGGCCTGATTACTCCGGCATAGCCCTGACAACCTTTTCTGTGCAGGGACAGTAGGGGTGGTAGTAGAGGACCCACGGTCCCTTACATCTTGTCCAGGCCTACTTCGAAGGGGGTATTACATCCTGTCGTGCAACAGGTGAATTAATGGTCTGGCTATTTTAGCCCACATTCTTCAGGATCAGGGTTTTTAGAATCAACGGCACTTCCTTGATTCATACAGGAAGGCTGGCCTCCAGGATCGGGAGAGCCCATGTTCCTGGTATGAAACAGATGGTGGCATCCTTGGAAGTTTGTCAAAGATAAAATTCCTGCCTTCCTGCATTCGGAAAGGAGACGGAGCCAGCCTTAAGTTACATCAAGGATCTGATCTCGGCCTTGCCTCCAAAGGTCGCTTGCTTCACACTCTTTGTTCCGAGCCATTATACAAGGGGTGACGCGCATAAGTCCACCAGTTTAGTCGCCCTTGTGCTTGGAGGATTGGCTCTAGTTTTGTCGGCTTACAGGGTCAGCTCTGTGGGCCGATGCACCATATTTCCCTTCAGCCTTTAACAAGGGAATTGGTGTTCTTGGTTGTGGTAGCCTCCAAGAGAGTTTCAGTTGTTCTGGATAGGCACTCTCCAGGACCACACCTATTCTCCTGCTCTCCAGGATTGAGTCTGAAAGAGTGACTCCTCCCCAGGGCTTGAACTGACTCCAGTAGTAATCGGCGTGCGTCCTAAGAGTAGGACGTACGGCTCCTGGAGCCAGATAGGCAGGGTTCTCCTCCCCCAGCATCAGCCTCCACTGTCAGATCCGCTCCGACCTCGAGCCGCCCCTGGATCCCCTGGTTTCTCTCTCCCTCTGGAGCCCCCACCTGCCAGAAACCAGACAGGCAGACGGTGACAGACACTGCTAGGCAAGCCTGCACTATCCCTCCATTCCTCCTGCAATCCACCGCTTGGCTTCCCCCTGCTTCACCTGACCCCCCTGGCTTCCCTCCGTCACCCTTCTCCAGCAGGTAAGCCTTTCACTGAGGCTGCAGACGGCCGTCCTTTTGAGGACAGCAGCTGCTGCCACTTAAAAGCCCCTGCTATCTCCCTATCCACATCTCCCCTCCTATACCCCCTCACTACCCATCCGCCACCTGCCCTGCAATCCTTGGCAATTTTCAGCCATTTCTGGCATTTCTGGCTTCCAGGCCGGCGTTTTTCGATACATCCGCGCCGGCCTGGAAGCAATCGCGGCAGCCGCAATTTAGGAAAGGCCGCGGCTTCACCCGCGGCCTAGTGGCGCGCCGCTTCTCACCCCCTCCAACCGCCACCAAAGTCCGAAAAGGACTTGAACCCCACCCCATACCCCCAGGAAAGTTACCTCACACCCCGGTCTAGTAATCCTGGCCCCAAATAGTAGCACCGATCCACCCAATCTGGAAGCTTTACCAGTCTGGATCCTGCTACCGATCGGCAGGCCATTTTTGCTGCACCCAGCCCCAAATCTTAATCACCACTACAACTTGATCCAGGGGTTACCCGATCGCCTCTTACAGGGGTCAGGAAGGAATTTTTTCCCTGCCGGAGCATATTGGCCGAGCGCCGCCAGGGTTTTTTGCCTTCCTCTGGACCAAGCCAGGAGAGAGGAGTTTAGCCAATTCCTCTCCCCACTGCCCTAAAATCCCCCCCCTCCCCCCCCTGGTGTATTGACGAACATGGCATGTAGGCAATATTCTGCCGAGACCATTTGGAGTTTGAGGCAATGCGCCGCAATACTGCCAGCCATCACCAGAAAGGCCCTAAGAACTGAGCGACTATGGAGAACCAATCATAGATCGACGGTTAGACATTTCAGACATTTACCCCAGGTCAAGCACATATCATGTGCTCTGATCAATACTAGATCGGCAGTAAAACACCGACTAGAAATCCGCGACTTCATTCAACAAAAGGATCTAGACTGTCTTTTTATTACAGAGAGCTGGCTCACAGCCGACTGTAACACCATTCTAGGAGAATTGGTGCCAGAAAATTACCGTATCATAACGGAAAACAGAATAGGGCAAAGAGGAGGCGGCCTGGCGGTGATCCACAAGACTCATCTTACGATCACCAAACCAGTCCGCCAAAACCCTCTTCCATTCATGGAAACCCTTACTCTGCAACTGCAAGCAAGTTCAAAGGAGACCGTCCACATTCTGCTCTGCTATAGGCCACCCGGCCCAAAATCGCAGCTGCTCTCATCATGGACGGATTTCTTCTCCACTTATACCCTCAACAGTAAACAACTTTTGCTGTTAGGGGATTTCAATCTCTGGGCCAATTCCTCACAAGACCCCATTGCCGACGCCTGTATTGACCACCTGGAAGGATTAGGATTGCAGCAACTAGTATGTGGGCCTACACATGCTTCAGGTCACACACTCGATCTTATTTTCAGACAAGCTCTGGAAATAAAAATTAGGGAAAATGAAAAATTGCCATGGACAGACCACCAGGCAATTATATTCAGTATTTCCACCATCCCCCCCGCAACAAAAACATCGAATCCAGTGGCAACACACTGGACTAGATGTCAGAAGAAGCTCCACTCGGAACTCTTCAAAACGACTTTAAGGAAAAAAATAGAAACAACCCAGCCGCAGCAAACGGCCGTTGAAACATTGAAAGCCATAAACTCGGCCATGCTACAGTCAGCCGACTTGGTAGCGCCGAAACGAATAACCCGCATTCGGAAAAACAACCGCAGCTGGTTTAACAACCAGCTGTCGTTACTGAAGCAAGAACGCAGAAGGGCAGAATCTGCCTGGAAAAGATGTTCTTCTGAGCTAAACCTATCCATCTACAAGGCGACCACAAGAAAATACCACAAAGGAATTTTCCAAGCCAAGAAGAATTATTTTTCGGAGGCTATCAACGGTGCCCAAAACCGCCCCCGCGAACTCTTCAAGATGGTCACCCAGACCATGAAACCAGGATGCATTGAAGCCCCCAGTTCGGACACACAAGAATTTTGCAATGAGCTATCGGATTATTTCGTTAATAAAATCGAGGCAATCCGTGAAAGCATTCAGCAAAATTTTTCTCCCCTCAGCCCCCCCTGTAGCCTCTCACACAGCACCCATAGTAATTCTCCGATATCAGGTAAGTTCACCCTGGAACCCATCTCCATCGAGTCCACTAAGAATGTCATTTGTACTCTGCGCAATGGCGCAGCACCAAATGACATTATCCCCACAAAACTGCTGAAGGAATGCGCCGACATCCTGGCTCCTCCCATCACGCAGCTTATCAACCAGTCTTTCTTGGAAGGCATAGTGCCCTCACAGTTGAAAGAGGGTGTAATCCAACCCATCCTGAAGAAACCCTCCCTGGACCCCAAGGACCCACTCCACCGCCGTCCCATAACAAGCCTCAACGTATTCTCTAAGATAATGGAAAAAGTAGTGGTACAACAGCTGCAACTGCATCTAGATACCCACAAGCTACTTGATCCATTGCAATCAGGCTTCCGTCCCGGACATGGGACGGAAACAGCATTACTGAAAGTATGGGACGATGTTCTCAAGGCCGCAGACGAAGGAGAATCTTGTCTCCTGGTTCTGTTGGACCTAAGTGCAGCTTTTGACACTGTAGACCACAATCTGTTACTGACTCGGCTTTCTGAAGTAGCCAGGGTCGCAGAAGGCGATTTATCTTGGTTCTCCTCTTTTTTGGAAAACCGATCGCAAACAGTGAATCTAGGACCTTTTACGTCTGAAAAACGCACAGTAACATGCGGAGTCCCTCAAGGATCGCCTCTGTCACCAGTGCTATTCAACATCTACCTTCGTCCTCTTTTTGAGATTATTAGCAGCCAAAATCTGCTTTATCACTCTTATGCAGATGACACGCAACTGTATTTCCGCATCTGCAATAGACAGGATCACCACCTCAATCTAGAGACATGCCTCTCTTTGATAGAGGACTGGATGACAAAGAGTTATCTTAAACTCAATGGAGCGAAAACAGAACTTCTTCTGTTTCACGCCAAGCGAAGGAATCAACCCTCAACAGCGTGGACCCCCCCGCCTATTTTGGGCAAGCTCATCACCCCTAGCGCCAAAGTCAAAAGCCTAGGGGTCATTTTTGACTCCTTTATGACAATGGACGCACAAATAGGGTCAGTGGTCAGCGGATCTCACCATCTACTGCGCCTACTACGCAGACTCACTCCGTTCATCCCTAAAGAAGATTTAGCGGTCGTGGTGGGAGCAGTTGTAAACTCCAGGTTGGATTATGCAAATGCCCTTTACCTCGGTCTCCCCAAATACCAAATCGCTCGTCTGCAAGTCGTTCAGAATACGGCCGCCAGACTTGTGACTGGGAAAAAACCCTGGGAATCTATCTCACCTTCACTGAGAGCCCTTCATTGGCTGCCAGTTAAAGACAGAATCGCTTTTAAAGCTCTCTGTCTTACGCATAGATGTGTCCATGAGAATGCCCCCCTTTACTTATGCGAATTAATAAAAGCGCATAATCCAAATCGCGTTTTGCGATCCACGAATCTGAACCTGCTCCAGGTTCCGAAAGCCAACTTCAAGTCCAAAGGAGAAAGAAGATTTGCGATCCAGGGTCCCAGACTATGGAACGCTTTACCAACCAGCATTCGGTTGGAGGAGAACCACCTAGCATTTAGGAAAAAGGTCAAGACTTTTCTCTTTTGATATCAAAGGAGACAGGAACAACAAGCGCCCAGAGGCGATTCAGTTCGCATGTGCCGCGCTATATAAGTTTTCATTCATTCATTCATTCATTCAGTATTGGCAACCTCTTGGTATAAAACCATACTTATTCTTACTAGTAGGGTGATGTTAATCCTCACCCAGCCTTATTTACTAGAAGGATCTAGTGTTCATTTGAATCTAGATATTCTTACCTCCCCCTTTTTCAAAACCTTGTTTTCGGAAGGAAAGGTTATTGCTTTCTCTCAGTAGAGATGAGAGCAGTTAAATATCTATCTGAAGGTTCAGATATAGAAATCTGAAGTTTTTATTGTGCTGCCAGAAGACCCTAGATGTGGGCAGGCAGTGTTCAGTTCAGCTATAAAAATGGTTACACTCTCTCCTTTGGAGTAGAAGGGTCAAGGCCTATCTGAAGCGCCTGCTCGGATACGGAAAGCTGATGTTATTGCGCTACCAGGAAGCCCCAGGAAGGGGCAGGCAGCGTCTAAAATCAACTGTTTTCAAGATTGATTCATCAGGCTTGTGGTTCGGAGAGTGGGACTCCCCCTGTTTCTTGGGGGGGGAGGTGCTCCGTACCAGGATAGTAAGCGCTTTATGCGCGATGCTTTACCAAGCCTTTATGACGCAGATTTTCAGGGCCGCAACTTGGCGTCTGTGCTTAGGTTCACTGATTCTTGTCAGATGTACATAGGAGGGCAAAAGGATGCAGCTTTTTGGCGCAGTATGCATCTGGCAGCATTATAGATCCTCACATCTGATGGCGGCCTGCGTTGTTTGTGTCTCCCTCCCCTCAGTAAGCATTGCTTTCGGACATCCCACATAGTAATGGATTGCCGCTCTGTGTCCCGTGATGTACGATAAAGAAAATAGGATTTTTTATGACAGCTTACCTGTAGAATCCTTTTCTTGGAGTACTTCACGGGACACAGAGCTCCCGCCCCTCTTGTTTGGGGATATTGGGACACTTATTGCTTTGCTACAAAAACTGAGGAGCTCCCAGTATGGGAGGGGTTATATAGGGAGGGAACTTCCTGTGTAGTTAATTACACCAGTGTCCACACCTGAAGGTAGACTCTATAACCCACATAGTAATGGATTGCCGCTCTGTGTCCCGTGATGTACTCCAAGAAAAGGATTCTACAGGTAAGCTGTCATAAAAAATCCTATTTTTTCTTATAGTAGTCTCATTTTGTGCAGGGATCGTACTAAACATGTGCCACTACTATAGACACCCACCAGGTACGATATTTTAAGGATTTTTTCTTTTTTTTTTTCACTTTAAGCATCATTAAAATAACCATTTTTAAAACTTTTTTTTCCATTGATACATGTTCCCTGGGGCAAGACCCAAACACATTTTCTGACAATAACTTGTATATTGGGCTTTAAAATGATGACTTTTGAATTCGAACGTTCGAGTCCCATAAACGTCAATGGGGTTCGATACGTTCGCGCAAACTTGAGGTCCGTTCGAAGGTTCATCCCTAATATTCACCTTACAGGTGAAGGACAGGGACATGGATGTGTTTCTCATTGTAAAATCGGTGCCCTTTCAAAGAATAAACTGATAGTAAGTATACATTTCATGTCATTACACTGGAAAATGGTCACAGAGGGGTTAATGTAAATACAATGCTGGCTGATCACTAAGTGGTTAATGTATATAATGTGCAGAACCGGTTACTAGAGGGTTAAAGCACATACATTAGGAGATTTTCACTGTATGGTTAAGTCTGATACAGTGGAGACATGTCACTGAGGGCTCATGCACAACCACATGCGTTGAGCTGCATTGATGAACATAAGCTTCATCACAAGGACACAAGTCCATCCAGTTCAACCAACAAATATATGCCCTGTTCACACCAGCACTTGTGCATTATACAGATCTTAATGTGTGCAGGCTTCAGTGAACAAGCCCTGAAGGTTAATGTGTAGTGTAATGGTATTAGCCAAGGACCAGACACACAGTGAAGTTTACTTGACCTTTACGTGTTGCATGCAAGACAGACAGGTACAATGAGTTATAACAAGTATTAAACTATGGGTTATAAACAAAAGGTATCCAAACAGAGTAACATGAATCTCAGCATCAATCCTTAAATTGGCCCCTTAGCTGGCAATGTGGCATAACTATTAATATAGCACAGGAAAAAGTCAAATACTTGTAGTGCCCTGGATAAATATAGCCTGCCACCTGTTAGAGGACCGACTGCAGAGGCTAGTCCTGGTAGCTGAGGTCAGAAATCCTGCAGCAGGCTCCACGTAGCTACGAGTTTAGAAGTCTCTGAAAAAGCAGCAGCTCTGAGCAATGCCATTCCACTTGATTGGCTGTACTGGGGAATCAGTCTGGACAATATTCGCCAATGTGACTGGGACTTAATGCGTTAGGTTAATGCGTGTGCTCTTATGCCCTTCGGTGGCCTGCATACTTATTCTGATGTAGGGGGTGCTCTGTACCTGATTTCAGCTGGATAGCCCAGTCATAGCTGCCCCCATCAGACACAGGCCCACTGGGCGCAAACTGGGCTGGAGTAGGACAAAGAATGCAAAGGAAGAATGTGGTCTTGGCTGAGGTAAAAAGCCCAAACCACCCTAGGAAGAAAAGAGGCTATAAGCCTTAATACTACCTTTATGATTTAGCTCAGACACATGTCTTTCAGAGATGATGATGATAAGGAAACACAAAGGGTAAAGGAAAATATGGATAAAGGTTTCAAAAAGGTGGTCTTAGAAGAGCTACATGAGAGGCACTCTGTGCAAAGGTTTTAACCTAAGAATGGGAGGCTAGCAAACTTTGAAATAAGGTGACTAGACCATGCATGTAACCTGCATGTCTCCTGCAGATAGGAGCTACCTATTGCTATCCGGCACTGAAGTAAAAAGGCAGAAAGAGAGTGAGGAGTGCGTGCGCCAAATTCAACTAATGATGCAACATAAAATTCATCAGCATGTTACAGAATAGGGTGGTAAGGTAGAGTTCAACGTTTCCAACTACTGTATGCAAGAGCTCCTGCAGCTCAGGTGAAATGGTCTACTCATTTAAGGTCTACAGAGATTGGGTCACACCAAAGGCTGTGAACATGGCTTCGATTTTGGGAACGTTCTGCGGCTAACTAACATAATTACCGTAGGTCTGGGGAATGTAAAAATCCTCCTGTGGGCAAAAATATAACCCAGTTGTCTCAAATGAACTGCTGGCCCTTAATGAACAAAGAAAGAATGGAAAAGAAAGAGCTTCCTTGCCTTTTTTGTCTGTGTAATGAATGCAGCTTTCAGAGATTCTTGATTGTTATCGGTACTTGTAGGTTCCACCTAAGACTTCCTTTTTGAATTAAAGAAGGCAACATTGTATTTCAGTGGAGAGTTCTTGGTTCCTTTTGGCCTACCAGACCATGAATTTATTGGCTATTTGGCTTAGTTGTTTCCAAGCCTCGGTCTACTAAAGTACGGTAATTATTTCAATAGCCTTCTTGCACAGTATGCTAGCTAATGTCTGAACCAGCTTTATGCAAATGGTTAAATGGCTCAGTATATTTATTTTATCCATTTTATAAACTACTCATTATTTTGACGTATTTTGCCCTTGATATCATCTGTAAACCACAAAGCAAGGGGGACATTCAGGAGGAATAAGCATGCAAATCGCTTCTCTCTCTCAATCAGTGGCTGCCCATTCATTTGCAGGCTTTTGTTCCACCTTGTGGCGCTTTCCGATGCGCCGAGTAACTTCCGCCAGGTGCTCATAGTATCTATTACTACAACCGGGCAGTTTGATTGACATCTGTGTTAGATGACACTTCGTGTTTTCTCTCTCCCATTGCGCCCGAGAGAGCGAAAACTGGAAGTATGAGGAGCGGACTCCTCCATGGCCGCTGCCAGTGGAAGGAGACCCAACAGGAGAGGACACAACACAGCAAGGTAAGTGAAGCCGTGCTCATGCGGAGAAGGAAGGGGGAGGGGGGTTTGATGCGACACAGGCTGCATTTGATGCGACACAGGCTGCATTTGATGCGACACAGGCTGCATTTCATGGGACACAGGCTGCATGTAAGATGGGACTCCGCTGGGGGCACCTGATGTAAGGACGACTTCGCTGGGGGCACCTGATGTAAGAAAGGAACCCACTGCTGGCACCTGATGGCATCTGGTGGCAGGCGACACGCTCAGGGCTCCCACTGATTCTGATTATTGTGAGTTGAATGATTTCAATTTATATTACAATGTAATAATAGAAATAATGTGCTTTAATCATCCTGACACCATAACAACCATGGTGTCAGGATGATTGAAGTGCTAACACCAGAAGTTTGGAGTATCTTTATCTGCTGATTGTTAAACTTTATAGAATACACATATTTCCATTGCCTGCTGTCCCTCCCTCTCCCTCCATCCCTCCTTCATCTCAGATGCTAACCACACCACCTTAGAGCCATGCCCACTATTTCACTGAAACCACACCTATTTCCACCAAGTGGGAGGGGTCAAAAAGGAAGGGCGGGGTCTGGCGCCCCCCCCATCCTAAAACTTCACCAGCCGCCACTGCTCTCAATCACTTCTCTCCAGAAATAGTGCAGCCTTTCTTAAGGCACTACTAGAACAATGTGGACAAATAGTACAAAGTTGACTTTATGGCCACTACAGTGTGCATAGCTTGCACTTATTGAGGAACTGAAGGCCTGCACACAAGGGACGAAAATCATTCCGCCTGTTTGACAGAAACCAGCCTAACGTCTGGCTTTTGTTGAACAGGCATACTGGAAAACAAGCAGCTTGTAGCTAATGGCTGCAAGCTCTGTCAGTTTGTTCTGGAGGGGCAGTCCCCCTGTCAGAAGATCGCTGTTTTAACATTGCATAGGTAGTACAGCGAGTTCTTCCATTTTTTTTCCCCGTTTAGCCCGCTGGGTTGAATGAAAAAAAAAACTACAGTAAAACCTTGGTTTGAGAGCGTTTTGCAAGACAAGCAAAATGTTTTAATAAATTTTGCCTTGATATACAAGCGATGTCTTGATATAAGAGTAGCATCATGTCACAACTGAGTATAAAAAAAGAAGAGAGGAGCCTCTCGGTGTAGCAATATGGTTACATTTAACCACTTAAGACCCGGACCAAAATGCAGGTAAAGGAACAGGCCCCTTTTTGCGATTTGGCACTGCGTCACTTTAACTGACATTTGCGTGGTCGTGCAACGTGGCTACCAAACAAAATTGACGTCCTTTTTTTCCCACAAATAGAGCTTTCTTTTGGTGGTATTTGATCACCTCTGCGGTTTTTATTTTTTGCACTATAAACAAGAATAGAGCGACAATTTTGAAAAAAATGCAATATTTTACTTTTTGCTATAATAAATATCTCCAAAAAATATTTTTTCCTCAGTTTAGGCTGATACTTATTCTTCTAAATATTTTTGGTAAAAAAAATCGCAATAAACGTTTATCGATTTGGTTTGCACAAAATTTATACCGTTTACAAAATAGGGGATAGTTTTATTGCATTTTTATTAATTGTTGTTTTTTTACTACTAATGGCGGCTATCATCGATTTTTTTTTTCGTGACTGCGACATTATGGCGGACACATCGGACAATTTTGACACATTTTTGGGACCATTGTCATTTTCACAGCAAAAAATGCATTAAAAATGCATTGTTTACTGTGAAAATGCCAATTGCAGTTTGGGAGTTAACCACTAGGGGGCGCTGAAGGGGTAAAGTGTGCCCTCATATGTGTTTCTAACTGTAGGGGGGTGGGGCTGGACGTGTGACATAATCGATCAATGACCGCGCCACTGTGAAGAACGGGAAAGGTGTGTTTACACACACCTCTCCCTGTTCTTTTGCTCCGGGGTCCGATCGCGGGACTCCAGCGGCGATCGGGTCCGCGACCCACTGCTGGGCATTTAACAATCACTTACAGGTATGTGATTGTGCCCAGCCATGCCATTCTGCTGACGTATATCGGCGTTAGGCGGTCCTTAAGTGGTTAATAAAGGTACAACATTTAGCAACTTATTGCTACACTGATGCCCTGTACACACGATCGGTCAATCCGATGAGAACGGTCTGATGGACCGTTTTATTCAGACCAAACCGACCGTGTGTGGGCCCCATCGGTTATTTATCCATCGGTTAAAAAATGTGAAACTTGTTTTAAAATTAAGCGATGGATACCTAACCAATAGAAAAAAAAAAAAAACGATTGTTTGTAGGCACGTCCATCGCTTAAAAATCCACGCATGCTCAGAATCAAGTCGACGAATGCTTGGAAGCATTGAACTTCATTTTTTTCAGCATGTCGTTGTGTTTTACGTCACCGCGTTTTGACACGATCGTTTTTTTAACCAATGGTGTGTAGGTACTACTGGCCATCAGTCAGCTTCATCCGTTAACTGATGGTAAAATCCATCAGACCGTTCTCATCGGATTGACCGATCGCATGTACAGGGCATTAGAGGTGCCTCTCTTCTCTTTTATACCCTGTAAAAAAAAATGCTTTTATATACAAGTGCTTTGGATTACAAGCATGTTTCTGAAACAAATTATGCTCGCAAACCAAGGTTTTACTGTGCCCATGTGTACCAGGCTTAATGAATTCCAAATACCAACACGGATCACACTGGGAGGTAGAGCATGAGATTTTCCAGGGCGTAGAATCTAAGAGCCAGCGGGTGTTCACCAGGGCCCCCCAATGGTGGGGATGGACTTCGCTGCAGTCTGGCTCTAGGTCGCGGCCCCCAGGGTCTCCCAGCTCCTGCTCACAGTTTTATTTACATGTAGAGGTTACAGGTGATTATGGGGTAAGATTCTACATCCCTGTGCTGTAAAGCTCTAATAATCACAGTACAAGAGGAATCTGAACAGATCCTATTAAAAATGCTTGTCCATGTGTTTTGCTGTGTTTGAAAATGCAGAACAATGCACAATACAGTTTAAACATACTCAAACTAGAGATGGACCTGGAAAAAAAAAAGTCATTTTTTGGGGGTTTTTTAATCGACAAATAAAGAAAGTGTGGAATATGTTCTTTTACAATGATAAATAATATATCTTTGTCATGGTATGCAAACTATACAACATGAAGACCTTAACCACTTAAGACCCGGACCTTTAGTCAGGTAAAGGACCTGGCCAGTTTTTGCGATTCGTCACTGCGTCGCTTTAACTGACAATTACACGGTCATGCGACGTGGCTCGCAAACAAAATTGGTGTCCTTTTTTTCCCACAAATAGAGCTTTCTTTTGGTGGTATTTGATCACCTCTGCGGTTTTTATTTTTTGCGCTATAAACAAAAACAGAGCGACAATTTTGAAAAAAAATCTATATTTTTTTACTTTTTGCTATAATAAATATCCCCCAAAAACATATAATTTTTTTTCTCAGTTTAGGCCGATACGTATTCTTCTACCTATTTTTGGTAAAAAAAAATCGCAATAAGCGTTTATCGATTGGTTTGCGCAAAATTTATAGTGTTTACAAAATAGGGGATAGTTTTATTGCATTTTTATTTATTATTATTTTTACTACTAAATTTTTTTTTTTCGTGACTGCGACATTATGGCGGACACTTCGGACAATTTTCACACATTTTTGGGACGGTTGTCATTTTCACAGCAAAAAAATGCATTAAAAATGCATTGTTCACTGTGAAAATGACAATTGCAGTTTGGGAGTTAACCACAAAGGGGCGTTGAAGGGGTTAAGTGTGACCTCATGTTTTTTCTAACTGTAGGGGGTGTGGCTGTAGGTTTGACATCATTGATTGTGTTTCCCTATATTAGGGAACACACGATCGATCACGGCGCCACAGTGAAGAACAGGGAAGCTGTGTTTACATACAGCTCTCCCCGTTCTTCAGTTCCGGGGACCGTTCACGGGACTCCATCGGCGATCGGGTCCGCGGTTCCTGTGGCCGCGGAGCTTCGGACCCATGGCTGGGCACTTAAAGAGGACGTACCTGTACGTGCTTGTGCCCAGCCGTGCCATTCTGCCAACGTATATGTGCAGGAGGCGGTCCTTAAGTGGTTAATAAAAGTAATTGTAAGTTCTCGTGGCTGAAGACAAGCAAATTCTGGAATACAGTTAAAGTACAAGTTCAGGTTCAAAAAACCTGAAGCCACAAACAGTAGTTGTAAAAACGTCCAGTGCACATGTTGCTAAGCTTAAAGTGAATTTTTGCACATTGGATGAATTAAAAATACCACTCTGAGGACCTACCATGAAGCCTAGCATCTCCATATTACCAGAACACTAGGATCAATGATATCATTATGATGACCTCAATATGATAAGGAGGACTGCAATCTACCTAATCAGTAAACTAATGCTCTTGTGCAGGTGAACTTCACCAAGTGAAAACGTTATACTAGTTTCAAGAAAGAGTAACATGGAGGGGTCAAAATCTGCTGGGTCAAAGTTCTAGTTCTCAGAAATCCCTTTTAATATACTATTCAACTTGATACCTCAAGGAGTTCCAGAGTTTTTATTTTCTGGTGCACCTATGCACTGTATATGTAATTAATGAGCCCACCTACCTATGATATTGTTTCAGTTCTTGGAGCACTTGCTGCACAAATAATCTGCATAGAGAAAATGTCAAGTTATCAGTAAAAACATCTTTCTTAATATATTTTTTCCAGTAATGCTATGTCTTTTTTAGGTACAAGCATGCACATTTGCCTAATGTAAATGAGCATATTAGTAGAATAGTCATTAGAAAGATCTTTGGAAGCCAAATGTCTGGTGTGCTTGGCTAGCTATCTTGTAATTGCTGTACATTTTTTTGGTACTGCTGTTTGTCCCACTTTCCTATTCAAAGCAGCATCCACTGTTTTTTTTTAAAAACATTACCCCTTTAACTGGGGTTGCTTTACTAAATCTGAAGAGTGCAAAATTCGATGCAGCTCTGCATAAAAACCAATCAGCTTCCAGGTTTTGGCAAAGCTTAATTGAACAAGCTAAAGTTAGAAGCTGATTGGCTACCATACATAGCTGCACCAGATTTTGCACTCTACATTTTGCTTTGTGCACTGGTCCAAATCATTTGGTGAAGGGGGGATTTTTGTGGGGGGTTGTTTTTCAGGGGTTGGGTTTGGACCCTCCAGTACAGGGAACTCTAATGCCGCGTACACACGATCGTCTTTTGGAACCTTTGAGCTTCAAGCTATAAAACGCTGAGGTGTGAATGGGCCTTATGCCGCGTACACACGATCATTTTTTGTGATGAAAAAAAAACGACGTTTTCTGTGAAGTAGAAAACGACGTTTTTGAAACGTCACTATTCAAAGACGATTTTGCATACACACCATCGTTTTTTCACAAAAAGCGAGGTTACGTTCACCACTCTTTTCCATTGAAGCTCGTTTCATAACTAGCTTCTGGGCATGCGCGGGTTGAAAAACGTCGTTTTAAACGACGTTTTTGCTACACACGGTGACTTTTTGTGAAACAAAAAACGACGTTTTGAAAAACGACACAAAAAATTCAAGCATGTTGGAATTTTTTTTTGGTCGTTTTTTTGAAGACAAAAAACGACGTTTTGCCCACACACGATCAATTTAAATGACGTTTTAAAAAACGACGTTTTTTTTTTCATCGCAAAAAACGACCGTGTGTACGCGGCATTATGCCGCGTACACACGATCATTTTTTGTGATGAAAAAAAACTACGTTTTCTGTGAAGTAAAAAACGACTGTTTTGAAACGTCACTTTTCAAAGACGATTTTGCATACACACCATCGTTTTTTCACAAAAAGCGAGGTTACGTTCACCACTCTTTTCCATTGAAGCTCGCTTTATAACTAGCTTCTGGGCATGCGCGGGTTGAAAAACGTCATTTTTATCGACGTTTTTGCTACACACGGTGACTTTTTGTGAAACAAAAAACGACGTTTTGAAAAACGACACAAAAAATTCAAGCATGTTGGAATTTTTTTTTGGTCGTTTTTTTGAAGACAAAAAACGAAGTTTTGCCCACACACGATCAATTTAAATGACGTTTTAAAAAACAAAGTTTTTTTTTCATCGCAAAAAACGACCGTGTGTACGCGGCATTATGCCGCGTACACACGATCATTTTTTGTGATGAAAAAAAACTACGTTTTCTGTGAAGTAAAAAACGACTGTTTTGAAATGTCACTTTTCAAAGACGATTTTGCATACACACCATCGTTTTTTCACAAAAAGCGAGGTTACGTTCACCACTCTTTTCCATTGAAGCTCGCTTTATAACTAGCTTCTGGGCATGCGCGGGTTGAAAAACGTCATTTTTATCGACGTTTTTGCTACACACGGTGACTTTTTGTGAAACAAAAAACGACGTTTTGAAAAACGACACAAAAAATTCAAGCATGTTGGAATTTTTTTTTAGTCTTTTTTTTTACACAAAAAAACGACGTTTTGCCCACACACGATCAATTTAAATGACGTTTTAAAAAACGACGTTTTTTTTCATCGCAAAAAACGACCGTGTGTACACGGCATTAAGTTATCAACATACCAAGACATTTTGGACAATTTCATGCTCCCACATTTGTGGGAACAGTTAGGGGCTGGCCCCTTCCTGTTCCAACATGACTGTGCACCAGTGCACAAAGCAAGGTCCATAAAGACATGGATGAGTGAGTTTGGGTGAAGGAACTTGACTGGCCTGCACAGGTTCTGACCTCAACCTGATAGAACACCTTTGGGATTAATTAGAGCAGAGATTGCGAGCCAGGCCTTCTTGTGCCTAACCTCACAAATGCACTTCTGGAAGAATGGTCAAACATTCCCATAGACGCACACCTAGACCTTGTGGACCACCTTCTCAGAAGAGTTGAAGTTGTTATAGGTGCAAAGGGTGGGCCAACTCAATATTGAACCCTATGGACTGAGACTGGTATGCCATTAAAGTTCATGTGCGTGTAAAGGCAGGTGTCACAATACTTTTGACAATATAGTGTATGTTCCCACTAATCCAATGTCCAGCAGCACAATTTCGGCATCCATGCTGTTTCTTAAAACATGCTATATATACATAATACCCACTTCTCAGCAACAAAATGTCACTACCTATTCTGTCTATACAGTACTTATACATTTGAACCATTCAATTCAACAAAATATATCCATAGGTATTATCCAATGCCCTCTGCCTTTTAGCACTGACAACAACCCAACTGTCAGGAAAGGTCCCCCCCCGCTGGTGATTCTGCCTGTTATTTGGGCTGCAGTACTGGCCTCCACCAGCAGGGGGTTCTTGGCAGTATGGAGCACACAGCCCTTCCTGCGTTCAGGTGTGACCTGAATGCAATCAGCACGCCTCTATAATACCCGGCGTGTGTAATCACTCCTCGCCCTGGTATCTGTCTACTAACCTGACCCTGATATCTGACCCTGAGCCTGCTGTCCCCTTTCTGGACTTCTGATGTGATCCGACCTGACCTGTCCCTCTCCTGGACATTCCCTTCCTGCCCATTCCCTGTCTGCAGATTCTTCTATGATCTCCTGGTATATGACCTCGGCTTGGCTTTTGGTTTATGATTACGGCATTTCCCCTTGACTTATATATATGCTTTGTTGTTATTTGTGCACTGGTTGTCTTCACCTGTTTTGTTCACCTTGTAAATAAACACCTTTTATTTCATTGCATACAGTGTTGGTCTCCTCTGTGTAGGCACACAGTACTGGTCTATTTAGAATCCTTGACAGTATACCAGGGCCACTTGACCAGATGTGCCTGCATAAGGAACCATCCTGTTGTGGTGTGTTTTTTGAAACATGGATTTCAATGAGGAGTACTGTCATCAGGTGTTTGGGGGATGGACAAGTGACCAGCTGATGGAAGCCATCCGATCAGCCCATTCCATGGTGGATCTGGGTTATATGTCTTATGATAAAATCCAGCCATTAATCAAGTTATGTGTTAAACCGGCCCTGTCAGTTATCCCAGATGGTAGTGATGACTTCTCTCCCCCCTTCAGTCGTGAGCAAGTCGAATCCTTGGTGTGGTTAATGGAGGATGATCCAGCTTATTTTGATGAGCATTATTCCTCCTGTCCCCAGCTTGTGCCAGCCGACCAGCCTGTTCCTGTGCCAGCCGACCAGCCTGTTCCTGTGCCAGCCGACCAGCCTGTTCCAGGGCCAACTGCCCAGCCTGTTCCAGTGCCAACTGCCCAGCCTGTTCCAGTGCCAGCTTCCCAGCTTCTTCCTGTGCCAGCTGCCCAGCTCGATGACCCGGAGCCTCTGTCTGCTGCCCAGCTCGATGACCCGGAGCCTCTGTCTGCTGCCCAGCTCGCCGACCCGGAGCCTCTGTCTGCTGCCCAGCTCGATGACCCGGAGCCTGCTGCCCAGCTCGACGACCCGGAGGCTCTGTCTGCTGCCCAGCTCGCTGACCCGGGGCCTCTGTCTGCTGCCCAGCTCGATGACCCGGAGCCTCTGTCTGCTGCCCAGCTCGATGACTCAGAGCCTCTGCCCACTGCCCGGCTTGATACCATGGGCTTTCCCCAGCAGCAGCTAGTTGGAGCGTCCGGAGGCCGCTCCTTTGAGGGGGGTACTGTCAGGAAAGGTCCCCCCCGCTGGTGATTCTGCCTGTTATTTGGGCTGCAGTACTGGCCTCCACCAGCGGGGGGTTCTTGGCAGTATGGAGCACACAGCCCTTCCTGCGTTCAGGTGTGACCTGAATGCAATCAGCACGCCTCTATAATACCCGGTGTGTGTAATCACTCCTCGCCCTGGTATCTGTCTACTTACCTGACCCTGAGCCTGATATCTGACCCTGAGCCTGCTGTCCCCTTTTTGGACTTCTGATCTGATCTGACCTGACCTGATCCCTCTCCTGGACATTCCCTTCCTGCCCATTCCCTGTCTGCAGATTCTTCTGTGATCTCCTGGTATATGACCTCGGCTTGGCTTTTGGTTTATGATTACGGCATTTCCCCTTGACTTATATATATGCTTTGTTGTTATTTGTGCACTGGTTGTCTTCACCTGTTTTGTTCACCTTGTAAATAAACACCTTTGATTTCACTGCATACAGTGTTGGTCTCCTCTGTGTAGGCACACAGTACTGGTCTATTTAGAATCCTTGACACCAACCATCCATATACTAGATGCTTATCATCCACTGATTACAAATGTAGCTGGCACTGCAACTGATTTGAATAATATTTCCTCTAAATAGTAACCATCCAGTACTTACTAGCATAAAATCCCTGTTACTTCAGCTAACAACCAATACATATTTCCATTGACTTCTCAACAGCACAGGGTCACTGCTAATGTCATAATTTCCTTTACATGTGTACCATCTGCACCTACGTGCCATATTGTCCCTGTCACTGTTATCTTTGATTACGTAGTACAGAGGTCTTCAAACTACGGCCCTCCAGTTGTTCAGGAACTACAATTCCCATCATGCCTAGTCATGTCTGTGAATGTCAGTGTTTTACAATGCCTCATGGGATGTGTAGTTCTGCAACAGCTGGAGGGCCGTAGTTTGAGGATCCCTGACGTAGTACAAATGTGTACGCACTACACAGTGCTGTCATTTCTTGCAGTATTGTACTTCAGCTGGCCATACATGAAGAGAACCAGACGCATCTGAAGCCATGGATGGCCTTGTCAGCAGTCTCCTGTTCGCTTCTAAAAATCGAAGGAGATGGGCAGAAAATTGCTAGCCAAATAGTGTCTGCATCCTACCAGATACAGTCTTTGTTCAGGTGTTCCGAGAGCCCCAGGATGCTGGCTATCGGGAAACAATAGCTGGTAAAGGGTAATCCTCTATTGGGGCTATTTAGTGTTGATGTGGAAATTGATAGACTTTTCTTGTTCATCCTATTCAGTTTATGACCAACTTTATGGACAATCTACTCCTCGCCACCATAATATCCCTGCCAGTACTACAGTATCTATTACTATCTATTAGGGGTGAGCCGAACACCCCCCGTTCGGTTCGCACCAGAACCTGCGAACAGACCAAAAATTTGTATGAACTTTAAAACCCTGTTAAAGTCTATGGGACTCGAACGGTTGAAATCTAAAATGCTAATTTTAACGGCTAATATGCAAGTTATTGTCCTAAAAAGTGTTTGGGGACCTGGGTCCTGCTCCAGGGGACATGTATCAATGCAAAAAAAAGTTTTAAAAACTGAAGGTTTTTTTGGGAGCAGTGATTTTAATAATCCTTAAAGTGAAACAATAAATGTGAAATATTCCTTTAAATTTCGTACCGGGGGTGGGGGGGTGTGTATAGTATGCCTGTGAAGTAGCGCTCGTTTCCCGTGCTTAGAACTGTCCCTGCACAAAGTGTAATTTCTAAAGGAAAAAAAGTCATTTAAAAATCACTCGCGGCTATAATGAATTGTTGGCTCCCGGCAATACAGAGAAAAGTCATTCATAAAAAAAAAAGCATGGGGGTCCCCCCAAATTCAATTACCAGGCCCTTCAGGCCTGGTATGGATATTAAGGGGAACCCGTGTCAATTAAAAAAAAAGTGGGGTTCCCCTAAATATCCATTCCAGACTCTTCAGATGACCCCGCCCCCTCTGATGTAATGGCAAACCTGCGTTACATCAGAGGGGGGAGTGGTCATCTGCACATCACTGGGAAAGCCTGGGCTTTCCCTTGCATCAGAGGGGGACAGGGTCACATGTCGGGTGGCCCTCGCCCTCACCTACATAAGAGCTGTCACTGCTAAAGACAGGTGATGCGTGCACTGGATGGACATCTCCTCTCTGGATCCTGGATGAAGAGGAGATCTTCTCATCGCTGGACCCCGGAGAGGAGATCACCTGTCGAAGGATACCGACAGCGTTGGAGCTGAAATTTTAAAAAACATTTTTTTTTTAATAAAGGACTTTCCAAACGGTGTCTGTTTTTTTTTTTTTTTTACAATTATTTACACTTTCTTTGTGAAATGGTAGAGGCACAATGTACCCCATTACCAATTCACATGGGGGGGGGGGGGGGGCGAGAGCTGGGGGTCTTCCAGATTCCGATAAGCCCGCCCCCGCCCGCAGACCCCCACAACTACCGGGCAAGGGTTGTGGGGATGAGGCCCTTGCCCCATTAACATCCTCCCAATGTTGAGGGCATGTGGCCTGGTACGGTTCTTTTCCTGCGGCCTGCCAGGTTGCGTGCTCGGATCAAGGGTCTGGTGTGGATTTTTGGGGGAACTGCACGCCTTTTTTTTTTAATTTGACGTGGGGTTCCCCTTAATATCCATAACAGACCTGAAGGGCCTGGTAATTGCTTGATTTTATTTTTTTATGAATGACTTTTCTCTGTATTGCCAGGAGCTGACAATTCATTATAGCCGCAAGTGATTTTAAATGACTTTTTAAATCACAATTGTGCGTTCCTGCTACACTGTACCCAATATTTTATTTTATTATTTTGTTCCCCCAAATAGAGTTTTCTTTTGGTGGTAATTGATCACCACAGGGTTTTTATTTTTTGCTAAACAAATAAAAAAAGACCAAAAAAAATAAATACGTTTTTCTTTGTTTATGTTTATAAAATTTTGTAAATAAGTAAATTTTCTCCTACTCTGAAGAGGCTGAGCTGATGGGCACTCACAAGTGGCACTAATAGGTGACACTGAAAGGCTGAACTGATGGGTACTTATGGGTGGCACTGATAGGTGGCACGAGTGGGCACTGATGGCATTGATGGACAATGATAGATGGCACTGATTGGCATCACTGATAAGGAGGCACTAGCAGGGATAATTGATGGGCACTGATTGGCATCATTTGTGGGAACAGATTGGCATCTGCGGGCACAGATTGGCATCCCTGATGGCCATTGGTGGAATACTTGGTGGTCATCAGTTGTGGGCACCCCTGGTGGTCCTATGTGGTCATCCTAGGGGGGGGCTGCACTTATATTCAATCAGCACAGACCCCCCCTGTCAGGAAAGCAGCCATTTGGCTACCCTCTAGTCCCGTCTGTCAGATGTGATAGAGGAAAAGCACATACATACACTTGGTGTGTAGCTGGCCAGCTAGAACCTGTCCTAGGTAGCTAATATAACCTACATGTATATACAGCTAAACCTGCTAAGAACCTAATGTAGAGCAAATGTTTATATGTGAGAGACAAAGGCAGAGTTATTTACTGTGATTTTGTGTTTGGATGTTATATAACAGTTGTATGTTGTGTTCACAGAAGCAAAAGAAAAAATATGCCTTTTAAGAATCATTTGTTGGCAGCAGTAGCTAAGCAATGACAGTTGAATTCATGCCAGGAAGCATAGAGTTAAGCTTTTGTGACTCATCAGAAGCCTTGGCTTTTATCTGTATCGATTCGAGTTTCCATTTCTTGCTCTTTTACATCGCTATTTACAACATATATTAGCATTTGATCTTTTATCTTTTGACGTATCTTTCCGGGACATTTATTTGTGATACAATTCATTTTCACTTCAGTGTGAAGTACCCTGGTGGTACCATTTGGTATCTCACTTATTTTGATTTCTATTTTTTAGCATTTAAAAAAATGTTTGTGCATATTATTTGATATTTACATGTATTGGTCTAGTGCAATTTTATAGATTCACATACTTGCTCCATAATTGGGGCACCTGATTTGAATACCTTGATCACATATTTGGTTTCACTCCAGATATCATTTAGTGCTGCACTTTTTTTCTTTTTTATTTAAAGTAAAATGTCTAAGCCTAGTATTGCCATGCCACTGTTAGAGGATACAAATATAGATAGGATAGAGGGTGAAGAGCAAGTGAACCTGTCTGAGGTACAAGAGTCTGATGCAGCATTAGCCTTGCCCCAAACAAGTGAGCTAAGATGCTCAGAACGTATCAGAAAACTGACCCCAAAAATGCAGGAAAATTTGGAGCAAGAAGCAGCATTAAAAGGTAAAAGGTTCACCAGAATATATGATAGGTGGAAATTATACATTACAGATGCTCGTAGAATGCTAAAGCAAGTTAGTATAAAAGAAAATTGAGTGATCTGGTAGAGACGATAGAAGAGTGTGAATCAGAGCTTATGGCAGTGTATGTCAACCTGCGGTCATCCACAACACCTTCCCAGGATATTGTGAGGAACATGGACACATGTACTGCAGTCACTAAAGATTTAGTAAAGCTGGCGTGGCCGGGATGGCGGACTGAGCAGACGTTTGTCTTGAGCTCTCTTGGAGTGTGATCCTATAATCTTATCCGTATACCGTGACTGTGGGGATCTTTCGGTTCCAGGCGCCGCTGAATGCCTTCTAAAGCATCCGGGAATCAGAGGAGGAGCAGGCGGATAAAATTCCCCCCGTGTGGCCCTGTGAAATCCTCTCCCGTTCTCTACGAGCTGCGGCCTGCTGCGCGCCATCGCAACATGGCCTCACAGACTGTCCATGAGGAGGACTCTCCCCGGCCGACTCCGGGCATACCGGAGGTGATGGCTGCTATAGCCTCTTGCCAGACTGCTCTCACTAGGAAGATCGAGGAGGTACAGCTGGATGTCGGCTTGATGCGGCAGGATTTGGACAAGATCCGCTCCCGCGTGTCTGAAACTGAGCGGCGGGTTGGCGAGGTGGAGGATACGGTGGCTGATCACGCAGCCTCCATTAGGGCCTTGCAGACCAAAGTGAGGGCGCTGGAGTACAGGGCTGAGGATGCCGAGAATAGGAGCCGCAGGAATAATTTACGGCTGGTTGGACTGCCGGAGGGGGTGGAGGGACGGTCTCCTGCCCTGTTTACTGAGGAACTCCTCCGCTCATTGCTACCGGCGGCGCGGCTCTCCCCCTACTTTGCGGTGGAACGTGCTCACCGGGTTCCCCCCAAGCCCGGACCGGAGGGGGCCCCGCCGCGTACCTTCATACTGAGGCTGCTTAACTTCCGTGACCGGGATGAGCTACTTAGGGCAGCGCGAGCGGCTGGTGAGTTGCCTTATCGCAACGGCCGGATTTTGATGTTCCCGGACTACACTATTGAGACCCAGCGCCAGCGCAGGTCGTTCGACGGGGTGAAGGCGGCTCTCCGTGCTAAGGGAATTAAATACAGTGTCCTCTTTCCTGCAAAGCTTCGGGTGGTGGACGGGGAGACTGCCCGCTTCTTCACCTCCCCTAAAGATGCTGCGGCTTGGCTGGAGACCCTGCCGGACTGATACGGCTGTTCTTCTTTCCTGTTGGAGGGTGTCGGCTGTTCGTGCGGAGGTATGGTGCTATTGACTATCCTGGGACCCCCCTTGGACTTCATCCCCCTTTCGGTTTCCTGTTGGCGGGACGCGGTGAATATGACTGCACAGCCCCTGTTGTGGGCTTCTTGTCTTTCAGGGCCCCCGTGAACATGTCTGTACGGCTGACTGTCTGGGTGTGTTGGATGTTCACTAGGGGGTTAGCTGCTGCGGACCTCTGGATTTCCATGGCGTCCAAATACCATGCCTGCCCGGCGGACTGTCAGGGTATCCCTCAGTTCTTTGCTCCTGTACCTCTAGGGGGGGTTCTTTTTTCCTTATTTTTTTTATTTTTTTTTATTTTCTTATATATCTTGTTATTTTATTTTTTGCTGATTTTTTAGCCACTATACCCCCTGTATACATCCAGCAATGTTTCCCGTTTTTTACTTCTGCTTTAAGTGATGGTGCCCCTGCTTAGTCAGGTATAAGCTATATGATGTTTTTGCTCACTCCAACTGGGTGACTAACTTTATTTCCACTGGTTCCTCTGCCGTCAGGTGGTCGAGTCGAGTCCTAACCTGGTGGCACGCCCCCAGCCAGTGGTTGTGTTCCTGTTAAAGGGTGTTATGGGTCTTAGATGCGCCTCTTTGTTCTGGGGTGCATGGGGTGGGGGGGAGGGGGGGTTGGCAGTTGCTAGCCTGGGTGCTGTAAGATTGTTCTGTTTTTTTCTTTCTGTTTTTGTGTTTGTATTGTTTTGTTGGTCTTTTGGGAATGCTCTGTATCTATATTGGTCCCGGTCTGGGTTTAATGTGGGGTCGAGCAGGTGGAGCACTGATGTCCTACGCTGTACCCGGGGGGCCGGCTGGCTCCCTCGGGTCCAGGGTTACTGGGAGATTTTCCCTCAGTGCACCCTTCTGTTATGGTTATGGTACATCCCATGGCCGAGTGTTTGATAGTGTCCTGGAACGTGAGAGGCCTCAACTCGGCCGTTAAACGTTCCTTGGTCCTCAACTATCTGCGGAGGCTCCACCCCCAGATTTGTATACTGCAGGAAACACACTTGATGGGCTCCAAGGTCTTGAGTCTGAAGAGGGCGTGGATCGGTGCGCATTATCATGCACCCTATTCTAACTACGCTAGAGGAGTGAGTGTCCTGGTGCACAGATTCCTGCCCTTTCAGCTCGTTGCTGTCAAATTGGATCCTCTGGGCCGCTACCTCATTTTACATGTTCTGATTTCTGAGATCCCATATGTGCTGGTGGGGGTCTATCTCCCTCCCCCAGTGGATGTGGGGGTACTTCACTCTCTAATGCAACAGATTGTTATGTATAATGTGGACAATGTCCTTTTCATTGGTGATTTTAATCTAGTGCCGTCCAGGGATCTGGACAGGCTCCACCCCTCTGGTCCCACGCAGCAGGGTCTTTCTCACTGGGCATCTGCCTTTCATATGACGGATGTCTGGCGACATTTCCATGCGTCGGACAGGGAGTTTACCTGCCTCTCCACCACCTACCGGACCATGTCTCGGATCGATTTGGCCTTTGCCTCCCCGACGCTATTGCGTAGGGTGATCTCTACTCCGACCATGCTCCGTTGTCCGTTGTTATTCGGACCTCGCAGGTGGCGGGGAGGGGGGTGTGGAGGCTGTCTAGGTACTGGATTGCGGACCCTGAGATTCAGGAGGCAATGCCAGAGGCGCTATGTAACTTTTGGGTGGACAATGATGGGTCTGCGGGCCCTGAGGTGTTGTGGGACGCCTTTAAGGCATGGGTGAGAGGAGAATTCATTACTCGTATAGCTCAGAGGAAGAGGCAATCTGTGCAGTCTCTGCGGTCCTTAGAGGATCAGGCGAAGCTCCGGGAGGCTGAATATGTGAGGGCGCCCATTTAGAATAACTATATTGCCTGGCAGGACTCAGTGAGGGATCTGTCTCTTCTTAGAATTGACCTTACTAAAAAATCTATGCTTGAGACGTCCCAGAGGGTGTTTGAGTTTGGGGACAAAAATGGCAGGCTGCTGGCCTGGTTGGCAAGGGGGCAGCAGGGGGTGACCCACATTGCTCGTTTGAAGGGACAGGAGGGCCAACCGCTGACTAGCCAGGTAGATATCAAAGAGCGCTTCCTGAGCTTTTACCAGACCCTTTACACCTCTAAGGCTTCTTATAGTTCTCTGAAGCTCCACCGATACTTAGATAGAGTTTCTCTCCCCTCATTGGACTCAGACACTAGTGGGAAGTTGGACGAGGATATTTCCTTGGAGGAGGTGCAGGAGGCGTTGGGCTCCATGCAGGCGGGGAAGGCCCCGGGCCCAGATGGGATTCCTATTAAGCTGTATTCCACCTATCAGGAGCTGTTGGTACCTAGACTTACCGCTTTGTTCAAGCGGTTTTCTACTTCAGACACTTTGCCTGACTCGATGTACGAAGCGATAGTGGTGCTGATACTTAAGCCGGGCAAGGACCCGGAAGAGTGCACCTCCTATAGGCCTATATCATTGATCAATACGGACGCTAAATTGTTGGCAAAAATTTTGGCTCGTCGGCTTAGTGGGGTGATGGATAATCTTATCCATGTGGATCAGACGGGATTCATGGTTGGGAAAGGGACCGACATAATATCCGTTGCTTGTTCCTCAACCTGGCAACCACTCATAGTAACAGCGGTTCTAGAGTCATAGCCTCGCTGGAGTCCGAGAAGGCTTTTGACTCTGTGGAGTGGGGCTATTTGTGGGAGGTGCTGCGACGGTTTGGTTTTGGTCCGCGATTTTTACACTGGTTGGGCCTGCTATATCGTGCACCTAAGGCGAGGATACGGGTGAACAACTCACTGTCTGACTTCTTTTTGCTCGGGCGGGGGACCCGCCAGGGGTGCCCGTTGTCGCCTAGCCTATTTGCCCTGGCGCTGGAGCCCCTGGCGGTCTTGGTTCGTGATTCTAGTCGCATCGAAGGTCTACGGCTGGGCCCTCTAGAAGAGAAGATCTCGCTATACGCGGATGATACCCTGTTATATTTACACGACGCGGATTCCTCGTTGACTGCAGCCCTAGAGATCTTTGACGTATTTGGGAGGTTTTCGGGGATACGTATTAATTGGTCCAAATCTGTTCTATTTCCCCTGGATGCGCGGGCCGGAACGTCGGGGGCTCAGACTCCGCTTCGGTGGGTGGATGAGTTTGTATACCTGGGAGTCAGGGTGGCGAGAGACCTGCGTTCCTTCCACCGCCTCAACCTATTACCTGTGATCCAGCGCCTTAGAGACCACTGTTCCCGCTGGGCTGACCTCCCTCTCAACCTCCTGGGTCATATCAATCTCATAAAGATGGTCTACCTCCCCAAGCTGACCTACATTTTTAGGAACTGCCCGGTGTGGCTACCCGCTTCTTTTTTTAGGGAGGTGGATGGCTGTATCGGCTCCTTCCTGTGGCGGGGTTCTTCCCCCCGGTTGGCTAGGGCGACCCTCCAGCTCCCTGTGAGTTGTGGGGGACTTTCCCTCCCTGACTTGTTGACTTACTACTGGGCAGCTATGTTGGTCACGGTGAGATGGTGGTTTCAGCAGTCCAGGGCTAATGCGGCTGTCTGTTTGGAAGCGGCCATCGTGGGCTCCCTCATGGAGCTTACCAACCTTGTGTACCGGGGCCCCTCGGCGTCCCCTCTGTTGCCGATCCCGACTGTGGCAACCCTTTGGGTCTGGGGGGTGGCTAGAAGACGGTTCTTGAATCCCGACCAGCGGTCCCCCTTTACCCCCCTGTGGGGCAACCCTTGTCTCCCTCATTTTAGAACCATTCCGGATCCGCAGCTGTGGGCCCGCTTTGGCATTAAGTTGCTCCGCGACGTTTATAGCCACGGGGCTCTTCTCTCATTCCGAGCTCTGGCGAATAAGTTTGGCCTTCCTTTATGGATGGCGTTTAGGTATCAGCAGCTCCGTCACGCAGCCAGGGCGCAGTTCCCGTCCCCCCCTGCTCTGAAAGCCGATACCATTGAGGACCTGTTAACGCAGGAGACTCTGGCTAAGCCGCTGTCCGAGCTGTATTTTGCTCTCCAGAGGAGGGATTCCCCAAAGATGGAAGCCTTGTGGGATAAATGGAGGGGGGATTTCCCTGAGTTGGACAGAGAAACCTGGGAGGAGTGTTTTTGAGGATAGCTCTAAAGTGGTCATCTCCTCTAGGGATAAGCTGATTCAAACGAAATTTCTGCACAGGGTTTATTTTACGCCTCAGAGACTGCACAGAATTTATCCGCTCCGTTCACCAAATTGCCCCCGATGTCACTCGTCTGATAGCACCTTTTTACACATGTTCTGGACCTGCCCGAAGCTGGCGAGGTTCTGGGCTGCGGTGGGAGAGGCTATCAATTTCCGCCTCCAACTGGAATTACCCTTGTCGGCGGAATTGGCCCTGCTGGGTGTACAAGATGACGAGCTGAGGCCTAGATATACCAAGACGCTGATTTCTTTGTTGTTCTTTTATGCTAAAAAGGAGATTCTGCTGAAATGGATCTCCCCCTTACCCCCCACTGTAGGCTCCTGGGAAAGGGCGGTAAACGCAGTGCTTCCATTGTATAAGTTGATGTACATTTGTCCTTGGCGTCGTGGGTGGGCTTCCCCCTCCCCCCCTTCCCCTCCCCCCTTTCCCCCCTCCTCCTCCCCTTCCCCGGGACGTTCGCTCTGATGCCTGCGGTGTTGGTTTGTTGAGAAGTTATCTGCTATCCTACTTGTTTGATATAACCTCCTTCTTTCACAGTAGAGAAGTGTGCCTTATTATTGTGGGCCTTATATGTGTATGTGTAGGTATATGTATGTATATATATGTGTATGTATGTGTGTGTATATATATATATATGTATATGTATGCATATTATTTGATTTTTTTTCCCCTCTGTATGTAATCTATGTATTGTTCTGCTCTTACCCAGACTAAATTGTCATGTACCATTCCTATGTTTTTTTCCCCAATAAAGACCAACCTTGTTGTTAAAAAAAAAAAAAGATTTAGTAAAGCTCATGAGAGATCTATCATCTGAAGCCAACTATGATGAAGTTAAGGCGAGAAAGAGAATGAACAAACTCTTCGCGAGAGACTATACTAGGTCCTTAGGGGGAACCACAATCTCAAGTGGGACTTCCTTCACTAGCAGAAGCGCCAGTCACACATCAGAATCCTCAAGTACTCTAACCAAAAGAGAGGAACTTGTTGAACAACTTGCTGTCAAGAAAGCAGAAATCGAGATGGAAGCTGCCATTGAAGCGCAGCGTCTACAAATGGAACCTCAAATGGAGGCACAGTGCCATCAAATGGAAGCTCAAATGGAGGCACAGCGCCATCAAATGGAAGCCCAAATGGAGGCACAGCGCCATCAAATGGAAAGTCTGGAAAGACTGAAAGAAGTTAAGATTATAGAAGCCAGAATAAGAGTACACGAAGAGGACATGAATGGTAGTCATAGGTCCAAATTTGTGAGCATCATTGTTCCAGACCAGTTGACAAGTTATTCTACCTTCAGAGATATGTTGGTGGAGAAGCAAAGAAAGCCCTTGAAGGCAACTTCTATAGAACAGACGAAGAAGCCTATAAGCAAGCCTGGGAAAAGTTAAATGCAAGATATGGTCATCCTTTCTTAGTATAAAGAGCCTTTAGGGAGAAATTGAATAACTGGCCTAAAATAGGTCCCAAGGAACACTTCAAACTCCAAGAGTATGGTGATTTCCTGCAAGCATGCAGCAATGCCATCCCACATGTACAAGGACTGGAAGTACTGAACGACTATCTAGAAAATCACAGGATGCTAGCCAAGCTACCTGAAGAAGTGGCTTCTAGATGGAATCGCTATGTGACTGAACAGTTAGATCTAAATAGGGACTTCCCAAGTTTTGAAAAGTTCTCTGAGTTCGTTAATAGGTAAGCACGAATAGCATGTAATCCAGTAACAGCATCTTACGCCTTAAAATCCTTAGAAGAAAGGCCTGCAAGAGATACAAGACGTGCAAGAGCAACTAGCTTTGCAATCAACTCAGCAGCTAAAGGTCTAGATACCTGTGAAAGCAAGCTTAAAGTCACTACTGGGTTCAGTAAAGAGACAGAACCGACAAATCCTCAGACTACCTTTAAGTGCATGTTCTGTGGAGAGAACCACTCCATACACAAGTGCCAACAATTGAAAGAGAAGTCCTCAAATGAAAAGAAAAAATTTGTACTTGATAACCAACTGTGTTTTGGATGCTTAAGAAAAGGCCATGTTACAAAGGAGTGTAAGAAAGGCTACATGCAGCGTCTGCAAAGGACGCCATCATACGCCACTACATGAAGAACGTCCAAATAAGGATGAATACCTAAAGATGCTGAGGAAGAAAAGAAAGTATCAGTATTCTCTTGCAGAATAAGGGAAGGAGAAAGCAACGGCACATCAAGTGTGCATTTCAAATCCTAAAAGGAGGAACAAGAAGGTATACGCCTATGCACTACTGGATGCCCAAAGCGACGTCACCTTTATTGATCAAGAAATCTGCAAGAAATTACAAGTGGCTTCAGAACCAGTGAAGCTCAAGCTCACCACAATGACGGGGAGAGACACATTAGTGAACAGTCAAAAGGTTAAAAGACTGAGAGTTCGAGGACTTCATTCAAACCTCACATTAAATCTACCTCCATCTTATACGAAGGACGACATACCTCTAGATCGAGATCGTATACCTACCTGTGAAACAGCCAATAAATGGGAGCACCTATCTATCATATCTCATGAGATGTCCCCGCTTAAGGAATTTGGTGTCAGACTGTTGATAGGCTACGATTGTCCCGAAGCTTTGGTACCACGAGAGGTAATCACAGGAGGAAAGGGTGAACCCTACGCTGTTCGAACTGATCTAGGATGGGGTGTTGTTGGAGGAAAACAGCAGATTGCAAACTCAAGACAGGTGACAGGATTGTGTCATCGAATATCTGTCCAAGAGCTACCAACTGTAAGTTCAGCAAAGATAATCAAGATCCTTGAATCTGACTTCACAGACATAAGTTCTGAAGAAAAGAGTGTATCCCAAGAAGACATAAAGTTCGTACACACTCTAGAAGAAAGTATTCAGCAGAATCAACAAGGTTATCTTGAAATGCCCTTACCCTTTAGAGAACGACCTCGTCTGCCAAATAACAGAAATCTTGCCCTAGCAAGATTGAAATGCTTGAAGAAAAAGATGGGAAGAGATCTCAAATTCAAGCAGGATTATTTGAAATTCATGGAAGGCATCCTTGAAGAAGGACATGCAGAGAAGGTGAATAACCAACCTAAAGAAGGAGAAGTGTGGTACATCCCACATCAAGGTGTTTACCACCCAAAGAAACCAGATAAAATTAGAGTAGTATTTGATTGCTGAGCAAAGTATGATGGTGTTGCATTGAACGATCATCTACTAAAAGGACCAGATCTTACAGACACTCTGCCTGGAGTACTCTGTAGATTCAGAAAGTATCCCATAGCGGTCATGTGTGACGTTGAAAAAATGTTCCACCAGTTCAATGTGAAGAACGAAGATAGAGACTTCCTGAGGTTCCTATGGTGGGAGGACAGAGATACAGATACAGAGCCAGCAGAATACAGAATGAAAGTACATTTGTTTGGAGCAGCATCATCTCGAGGTTACGCCAATTATGGTATGAAGTACTTTGCTAATAAAAATGAAAAGGATTGTCCATCAGCAGCAAATTTTCTTTAAGAAAAACTTCTATGTAGATGATGGTCTTATAAGTCTAGAGTCCACAGAATCTGCAATCAAATTAGTAAAGGAAAGCCAAGAATTATGCGCAAGAGGAAACCTGCGCCTTCACAAATTCATCTCAAACAACAGAGAGGTACTGGAATCCATCAGTGACTCTGAACGTGCATCAAAAATGAAGAATGTAGATCTCAATTATGATCATCTTCCAGTTCAGAATGTACTTGGCTTGGGATGGAATGTAGAGAACGACGAGTTCTTCTTTGAAGTATCCTTTGATGAGAAAGTTGCAACCAGACATACCATTCTCTCTGCAGTGGCTTCTATATATGATCCGCTGGGATTCTTGGCCCCCAGTAATCCTCAAAGCAAAATAACTACTACAAGAATTATGCAGACGGAAGTTGGGATGGGATGAACCCATACCTGAAGATTTGAGGCCAAGGTGGGAAATTTGGATAAGAGACTTGCAAAATTTGAAAGAAGTTCGGATACCCAGATGTTTTGTACCTCATGATTTCGGAGAGTACAAGAAAATAGAACTTAATCACTTTTCAGACGCCAGTAGTTATGGCTATGGTCAGTGCTTCTACTTGAGAGTGATAAAAGACACTTTAAAAGTTGAGAACCTGATAGAAAATTCCCCAAATTCATTTTCGCATCCTACTATAGGGAACAAGAATTATAGGTAATTTTGTTGGGAGTGTAGCTGGCCAGCTAGAACCTGTCCTAGGTAGCTAATATAACCTACATGTATATACAGCTAAACCTGTTAGGAACCTAATGTAGAGCACATGTTTATATGTGAGAGACAAAGGCAGAGTAAGGCCTCTTTCACATTGAGGCGTGGAGCCGCGGTGACGGTATAGCCGCGCTATTTGTAGTGCCGCTATACCATCGTATTTACCGCAATATTTGGCCGAGAAAGGGTTAATACCGCCCGCGTTGCCGGCGGTATTACCACGGTATTACCGCGGTTTCCCATTGATTTCAATGGGAAGGCGTGGTATAGGAGCGGTAAACACACCGCTTCCTATACCGAGGTAAAGATGCGGCTAGCAGGACTTTTGGAGCGTTCCTGCTAGCGCACCGCTTCAGTGTGAAAGCCTTCGGGCTTTCACATTGAACACTACAGGGCATGATTTTTCATGCGGTATAGCAGCACTTTTTTTTAGCACTGTACCGCATGAAAAACTCCTCAATGTGAATTTTGTGTTTGGATGTTATATAACAGTTGTATGTTGTGTTCACAGAAGCAAAAGAAAAAATGCCTTTTAAGAATCATTTGTTTGTATGGCAGCAGTAGGTAAGCAATGACAGTTGAATTCATGCCAGTTAAGCTTTTGTGACTCATCAGAGGCCTTGGCCCAATCACAGCCAATCTCACATTGAGCAGAGTTTTGACCAATCACAGCCACCTTTACATCCATGCTGTCTGGGAGGTTCCTCAGCACATGTGCTAGATTATTCCACACAGAGACAGAGCCACATGGAGACAGAGCAAAGCAGAACAGACATACAGAAATCAGTTTTATGGAAGCAAAGGGCAAAATAGGTATTTATACAGTGATATATATGTTCTTGTTGTAAATAGTGTGATTAGAACTGAATACTGATCTAGCTGTGTGTTCACTTGTAGTTCCACCATACCGAACCACTCATCATACTATACCTTAATACCTTCAAACCAAACTAAGCTAACCCTGCAAAAGCAACCCTGCAAATCAAGTTGCAAACCACAGTTATACCTTTCAGAGAAATCAGAGAATGCTTTGATAACTTACAGAGAGAGAGAGAGTATAAATACTGAAGAAAGAAATGTATCCACCATCTTATGTTAAATGACAAGATTGAATATTTGAACCACCATTTTCTGTTATACTTATTCATCACGTGTTTTTGTACATGGACTGTCTGCTGCAAAGCAGCAGTATTTTATATGAAGAAAAGTGAAGTAATTAAAGAAGTTATTTTAAGCATTTGGTGTGCTCTTTAAACCTACTGCTTCCAGAAAACGGCAATAGAGGAATTTCAGAGTAATAGACAGTCTTGTTGGACTGAAAAGTCAGAGATATCACAATTCTTCTAATGCCACAGCGCAGACCCCCACAGACCCCCACTGTCAGGAAAGCAGCCGTTCCGCTCCCCTTCCTGTTTACACCGTGATCAGCTGTGATTGGACAAGCTGATCACATGGTAAAGAGCCTCCGCCAGAGGCTCTTTACTGAGATCGGTGTTGCGGTGTGTCAGACTGACACACACCAATCGCCGCTCTGCGTGCCCCCATGGGTTCGAACCGGCTTCTTGTCCCGAAATACATAATTTTGCTATAGGCCGGATGGGAAGTGGTTAAACTTAAAGTGGTAACCCTAAAAAAAAACAAGCTCCTGCTCTTTAAGGCACAAGATACAGTATAACCCAGTGCTTTTGCCATGTCAATTGTCCATTTCCATGTTGTACAAAACGGGTTGATCCTGCCTGTTCCTGTCTTCCCCTGTGTAAACTGACCATGTTTGTCATGGCTGCTGATCTCTGATAGTGTGGTCAGTTTATGTGCCTCCATCATCCAGCTATATCCTCTGCATCTCCCTCTCTCCCTGTCTATTCCATAGTTTTTGTGAGAACTGATATCCTCCCTACCCCTCTCCTGGTTGTATAATTCTATTGCCTGCAGCTGCTCCAATGCTTGTAAAGTAAATAACGTTAATTATTTTGATCCTCTATGTTTCAGGTCCCTGTTCAGTACAGTGTCTGTTTTCCTAAAATTATAATGCTAAATACCTTCTTTGCAGAGCCCTGCTGAGCAGACATGTGACCTCCCTATGCTAGCTTTCATTCATCAGAGCGAAATCTCAGTCCCCCCCACTGTTCTCACTTATTCAAGAAAGGGGAGCAGAGGGAGGTTACAGCACAGAAGGGTTCTACAAAGAAGGTATTTAGCATTATAATCGTTAGGAAAGCACATACACTGTACTAAACAGGGACCTAAAGAAGAGAGAATCAAAATAACTAATACATGTGACTTTACAACCACTTTAAGTATCAACCAATGCTTTTTGCACATTGAGTCAACAGATATCAAAATCTACCAAGATCCTTGATCCCTCCTGTTCCCAGATAGTGTTCAATTTTGTTCACAAAATAATTGTAATTTGTAGTTTTGTTCTGTGTATATATATTAGCAAACAGTCTTAACCTGAATCTAAAATCTTGCATAATTTTAAATGTGTCAGCCAGTATACAGATTAAAGCATACTTTAAAAACAGTAAATATGATTTTCACTATACACTATACATGGTGGTATATCGGCAATGAATGTTTGCTGAATGCCATATTCACTGCTTTATATATGCCCTGTAGAATTTCTATTAACATAAAATGATATTATTTTTTTTAATGGGTTTAGTTTAGGCTAGGTTTACATTGGTGCAGGAATGTCTGTAAATTGTGCGCAATCCCTCACCTGCACACAAAACGAGGTGCTTTGAACAATAGGCACGAGGTGCCATTAACTCTTAATGGCGACCTCACACGCTGAAAAATGCAGTGCGGTATCCTGCTTCGGCACCATGTAATTTCCATGTAACTGCAGTTTTAAAAAGGAACCTTTTTCTTGCAGGAAAACACAGGCACAGCATGAATGAATAGGCTGCTGCTCCCGTTCAAATGCGACACGCAGAACTGCACTAATATGAAAAAAAAAAGTGTTGTTTCTTCAACATGCCTATACATTTTACAAATATAATGTATCACTGATGGAATTTTTTTTTTTAAAGCTTTGCAAACCAGTGAACTGTGGTAATGCATGCATGTTAAATGTGTGGTGTTCATGCATATAATTAGGATTGCATGAAGTAGCTCATCCAGTTTGAATGTACTCTTAAAGCACTGCAATTTAATAGAATCGGACATGCAACATTTTTTTTACCCATGGCCCACTACAGTGCATGGTTCACAACTGTGCATTGTGGTTCATTGCAATGCAAGTGCATTGTGTAGGTGCACCATGCGCTGTGATAGCTTGTCCTAACACATTATTACTTGAATTCTCTTGCTTTTTTAATAATAGAGAAATGCTTACATGCATATGTCTCTTTAAAAGTAAGAATACCTACTGACAATTTAATACCTGAAACACGCATCCCTACAATCATATTTCAGTTGAAAACAATGCCGCTGCGATCCAACCAGATGTGAGGGAGCAGGTAACGGTCAAAACCAGGTACCAGGTGCTCCACCCCAAAAAATAAAAATAAAGTGGCAAATGTGAAGGAGAAGGTGGGAGGAAGAAAAGGAGTGGAACTTCCCCTTTTGGATGAAGTTCCGCTAAATTTCACTTGGAAATATATCCTCTAAATTTCTATTGCGTCTACAGGACATGAAATCCACATATTGAGGCAAAGCTAGGAGAAAAACTGACAGGGGTTTTAATCCCCTCCCTATTCTATCTAAAATGAAAAAAAAATGTTTTTGCTTTGGATATAGTATAATTATGCATTTCCTGGACCACAATTCGTTTTTATTTTATGAGATTTCTCACAAAGCATAGAGACATGAATGTATAGGGGAGTTTGCTTTGAATACTTGCAATTATTTAAATTAGGGTTGTCCCGATACCGATACTAGTATTGGTATCGGGACCCATAATGAGCATTTGCGCGAGTACTTTTTAGAGAGCGGGTGGGGAGGGGGCGACGAGCAGAGCAGAGCAGCCCCCCCCCCCGCCGCCGCCACCTAGATGATCAATCGGATGGGTGATCTGTCTATCAAACTGGCCGGACAAGGGGGAGGGGCTATGATGTGGGGCGGCGGGGAACACACACACAGCTATTCAAAATTAAAGCTGTATGTTCTCCGCGCTGATCATCTAGGCGGCGGGGGGGGGGGGGAGGAGGGCTTGGCTTGGCTTTCTCTGTGGGGAGTGGGACATGGCTGCGTTACTGGGGGGACATGGCTGCATTACTGGGGGTACATGGCTGCATCTCTGGGGGGGGGCATGGCTGAATTACTGGGGGGGACATGGCTGAATTACTGGGGGGGACATGGCTGAATTACTGGGGGGGACATGGCTGAATTACTGGGGGGGATGGCTATTACTGGAGGGACATGGCAGCATCTCTGGGGGGACATGGCTGAATTACTGGGGGGGACATGGCTGAATTACTGGGGGGGACATGGCTGAATTACTGGGGGGGGACATGGCTGAATTACTGGGGGGACATGGCTGCATCTCTGAGGGGACATGGCTGCATCTCTGGGGGGACATGGCTGCATCTCTGGGGGGACATGGCTGCATTTCTGGGGGACATGGCTGCATTTCTGGGGAGACATTTAAAAAAAAAAGTATCTGTAATCGGTATCGGCGAGTACATGAAAAAAAAGTATCGGTACTTGTACTCGGTCCTAAAAAAGTGGTATCGGGACAACCCTAATTTAAATAGTGTTTTTTGTTTTGTGATACAGCATTGTTCTGCTTTAACTACTGATAGAGCCATAATGCATTTAAATTGATAGCTCTAGGAAGTTTAAAAATTTATATTTGGCAACAGTAGTCACTGTAGAGTAAATAACTGCTACCGAATGTGTCTCTGTATGGTATTGACATATACTTTTTGTATGGAATAATTTCTATAGTGTATAATAATATAATTTATTAATGTTGGCCTCTGTTGGATATTTTCAAGTATTTTAAGATATTGTTTTGTATTATCTTACACATGTGTTGGTTCCACATGGCCCTTCTCAGTGGTTTCCATTGCAGGCGGTTGAGTCACTAGAAAGAACAAAAAAATATCCATATTTAGCAGTTATAAGTCAAAGCAAATGTATTGTGTTACATGTGTATTGGATATAAACGTTAACAGTTGCATGTTTGGATCTCCTGCACACATTATTCGTATTCCCATATTCATCTCATGACTATTTTTAAACTATTTCAGGACTTTCTTGAATCAGATATTTTTATTTTTATAGCTCTTCAAGGATAGTGCACTATTAGGCGTGTTGCTATTACATTTTTGTAAAATATAATGCTTATCTGAAATATAGCTCCCCAGCTACAGTATCTTTCAATCTTCCCAGGATCATGGGCAATATTTCTAGCACTAGACCTCCTCTGTAAAACTAAAGTGGTAACTGTAAAGGCTTTAAAATCGTCACCTATGGATTGTAACATTTTTGTTGTCGCCGTTGCACAGGTGTGCATAATTTTACCCAGTTCCGGACCAACCGGCAGGTTGGTCCGGCTGGGCGAAGCGTCGTAGCTGTATCACCCCCAACAATCGGATTTACTTCAGAACCGATCAGTCTCCAGGGCCAGGCCAATGATTTCTGGCCTGGACCTAGTGATCGGCCCTAGCGAATAAAATCTTCCCCTGTCTGTATAAGTGTAAAAACAGGTAGGCAAAGTGATGTCATCTCTCCTTGTAGAATCCTTTTCGTTCTAGAGAGAGGAGAGAAGACATCTCAGAGTAATGCCGCGTACACACGATCATTTTTTGCGATGAAAAAAAACGACGTTTTCAATCATGAAAAAAAACGAAGTTTTTCAAACTTCATTTTCCAAAACGACGTTGCGTACACACTATCGGTTTTCTACAAAGCTCTAGCAAAGCGTGGTGATGTACACCACATTCGACGGCACTCTTTTCCATTGAAGCTCCGTCTCCTAACTTGCTTCTGAGCATGCGCGGGTTTAAAAACGTCGTTTTCAACATCGTTTTGCCCACACCCCATCACTTTTTATGACACAAAAAACGACGTTTTGAAAAACGACACAAAAAATTGAAGCATGTTGGATATTTTTTTGGTCGTTTTTTGAAGACAAAAAACGACGTTTTGCCCACACACGATCAATTTAAATGACGTTGTTTTTTTTCATCGCAAAAAGTGATCGTGTGTACGCTGCATAAGTGTACTGACACAAGTACACGTAGGTACACTTGTCCCCCCGGTCATCCCCCCCCCAGTTAACACCTTTACCCCCTGTCACTTAGTAGTATAGTGTCTGAACGGATCAATATCTGACCTGATCAGATCTATACTAGTGTCCCAAGCAGTTTAGGGTTCCCAAAAATGCAGTGTTAGTGGGATCAGCCCAGATACCTGCTAGCACCTTTGTTTAGGCCCTCCTCCCAGCCCAGGCCAGCCCAACCCACCCAAGTGCAGTATCAATCAATCACTGTCACTTACAAAACACTAAACGCATAACTGCAGCATTCACAGAGTCAGGCCTGATCCCTGCGAACGCAACAACTTTTTTGGTAGCGTTTAAATCAGTCACTGATAGTCGGGAGCTCTTTTTCCTGTGAGTCTCACTACTGTAAATTTAGAAGCCAAAATGTCAAATTGAAGGTACAGTAGTGAAGAGGCCTACACATTTCTAAGCATGACAGATAGTGAAGAGGAAGTCACCCACCTGTCAGATTTAGGCTCAGAATACAAACCCGTAGACAGCAGCGGCACCCTGACAGATAGCTCTGAGTAGTGGTCCCTGCCAAGGTCAGGCATACCCAACCCCGTTTTTCTGCTGTCGTTGAGGTGCAAGAACCGCAGGGTTCTCGTATGGAGCAGAGAGCCAATACTAGTGCCACTCATCCTTCTGGTGAACTGGCAACCACCAGCGGCCTGGTACATCCTGATCGTACATCCACTGCAGTAACACTTGGGGACGTGGCGAGTCCCATAAGTGCAGTTCAAGCTCGTAAGGTGGCTAGCACCAGTAGAGTCCCACAGTGTCAGGGATCCAGCCCTGTGTCCCGATCGCTGCACATGCGCAGTAGAGCCGCGCTATGGCGCGTGCCTGTGCGGGAGAGGCGCGCGTGCATACATGCGCGGCCTGGCAGTGCGGCGTGTGCACGGGCGAGCGCACGGGCGTGCATCCCCCTAGAAGCAATCAGATGCCTGACCAGGCTATTTAAACCAGCTCCTGTCTCATGGCGGGTTGCTGGTTTGTCTTCAGCTTGTGCTTGGACTCTCTGCCGTTTACCTGAACTACTGACCCGGACTTCCGTACGACTCTGCTCTCTCCCTGAAGTTGACCTTGGCTCTTGTTCCTGGATACGCTGCCTTCTCCACCCCCTGACCTCTGGCTTGGCTTTGGACTTGTTAATTCTCTCGGCTTGCTTCCCGGACCTGTCTCCAGTCTCACCCGCTTGTACCTGCTACCTTAAGCTACCTGCTACCTTAAGCTACCTGCTACCACAAGCTACCTGCTACCTTACGCTACTAGCTCCACAGCTGCTAAGTACTTGCCCTGCACCTGTCCTGTGCCTCCCAGGCTACCTGCTCTGCTCACCGCCTCCAGTAGGGGCTCCTGTTCAAGTCTTCACCCAGAATCCCAGCTACCAACCAGGACCTCGCTGGCGCCGGTGCCTCCTGGGGACCACCTCCTCTGTTCCAACTCCAGGGGACGGTGTGCGCCGGGTAGCAACGGTGGGCCACCCTCGGCATCTCGGCTTCGGTAAGTACACAGTCTGATACACAGCCACCAATAAGACAAAGACAGGCCCATTGACCCCAAAGTGCCCTTCCTGCTGCATTTGCCAGTCCGAATTGGGAGCCCACCACTTCTGCAGCACCCGTACTTCCCCCATTCACTATCCAACCTGAAATTCAGGTGGAAACAGTTGATTTTACATCACTTGATAGAAGTTCTCTATAGATCTGTTGTGGACCCATAGGTGTGCGTAGCCTATTGCATTAGGGTGTGCACCCTGAAGCTCAAACACATGGTACTGATCATTTAACTGTGTTCATTCAGAAAGGGAAGGGGCCGGTAAATTAAATATTTACCGCCTCCTTCCCCCACTCATTCTAAAACATCCCCCTGTGTATGCCCACAGCAGCAGCCGGTAGGGAGGAAAAGAAGGAAGCCAGAAGTGATGCAGGGGGGAGCCAGGGCAGTAGGGGACATCTGTGCTGCACTGGGAAATTAGGGTGTGCCCAGGCACACCTGGCACACCCTGTGCGCACGCCTATGTGTGGACCAAAGCAATTTGTATGCTGGTCAACTCATCGCCGCAGTTGATCCTTGCCAGAGATTAGAAACCTATTACGGTTTCTGAATTGAAGACCTTCCTGGGCCTATTCCTCCTCATTGGCATAATTAAAAAGAGTGAGTTGCGGTCATATTGGTTCACTGACCCAATTCATCATATGCCCGTGTTCTCGGCCTCTATGACCAGCACACGATACGAGCAGACCTTTTGGTCTATGCACTTCAATGATAATGAACTCTCATCCTCTGGGTGATCCTGGATTTGATCGGCTTTACAGAATTCGGCCCCTCGTAAATCACTTCAACCAACAGTTTGCAGCCTTGTTTACTCCTGATCAAGTTGTCTGCATTGATGAGTCCCTGATTACGTTTTCTGTCCGCTTATCTATCAAACAATATCTTCCCAGCAAGCGTGCCAGATATGGGGTCAAGATGTATAAGCTATACATATCGTTTTATGGTTTACGAGCGAAAAAATAGTTACGTAGAGTCAGAGAACTGCCCAGACTACATAGGGAGCACTGATAAGATTGTTTGGGACTTGGTGTCACCCTTATTCGGAAAAGGATACCACTTGTACACGTGTAAAAGGACAATTATTACACAAGCGTGCTTCTTTTTAGTCACCTTTTTTATTGTGGAATTGGCGCTTGTGGCACTGTGCGATCAAATCGCTTGGGCTTCCCCAACGGCTTGTACAATCCCAACTTAGACGGGGAGAGAGCCTGCTTGAAGTGTAATTATTTGTTAGCAGTGAAGTGGAGGGATTCATGTTTTCGTTCTGTGCTCCCTTCATGCAGATACGACAGTCCAAATTCCTACAGTGACTTGTGTTGTGGAAAAACCCCTCTGTGTCCAAGAACACAACTTTAACATGGGAGGGTTGGACCTCAACGACCAGTTGTTGGCGCCGTACCTAATTGCTCGTAAGGCCAGACACTGGTATAAAAAATTGTCTTTATATTTATTCCAATTGGCTCTGCTGAATGCTTTTGTGCTATACAAAACTTCAGGACGAACTGGACCCTTCCTTAAATTCCAGGAAAAGATCATCACAGCCCTTCTGTTTACAGATGGTTCTGTGGTCCACCTTCCCAATGCAAATGCAGTCAGCCGGCTCTGGTACCCCTACCCAAAGAACACTCCAAAGAAGATGTTGTGTCTGCAGAAAACGCGGATTTAGGCGTGACACCTGCTTTTATTGTCCCTCCTGTCCTGACCAACCTGGTTTCTGCATCGGCGACTGTTTCAAACTCTACCACACACTAGTGGAGTATTAGCGTAGGGTACAGAACTGCACAGTCCTAGGGCATACTAACACAGGGTCTCGAACTGTGAGATGGCCATCTCATTTTGAGAGACCCTAATCTTGAACTTTCACAGCCCCAAATAGTTGTGGTTTTATTTGTATTCTCTCTTTCTATTGTTCTCTCTTTTATGTTCGTTCTCTATTGTCTGCTCACTATTGTTCTATATCTATTGTTCTGTCTCTATTTAGAACTGTATTGTTTTATTTTTACTATGTTTTATTGTATTTGCTTTGCAGGTATGGTATGTCTTACTGTTATACTGTAATGTTGCTTTGTTTTATTGTTAGCCATCATTGGCTTATCAGGTACGCCATTCAGCTGCAGCACTGATTTATGTATCTTGACAGCAACAGCGGTTGCTCCTACGATACATAAATCACTGACTCTATCGCTACAGTTAAAGCTTTTTGGGAGTCTAGCTGTGTACAGGACCCCGAAAACCAAGCACCGCCTTCAAGCGAAAAATGGTGATTTCACTTCCTTACTACCTATCACAGTTTCGGAGGCCATGATATGTCAAGGTAGCACAAACCCTCCAGAAATTACCCCATTTTGGAAAGAAGACACTTCAAGCTTTTTGCTGAGAAAGGAGAAGCTTCCTCCTCCCCATCACCTAGTTTAACTGTTTCACTAACCTTTTAGCCATCCTTCACATCATCAGGGCTTCACCCTCCCCATTTAGGTGCAGTCCATACCTAATATAGATCCTGTAACCAACTGAAAAGTCAGCCCAGTCCTCCAAGAATCCAAAGTCCTCCTTCCTGCATCAGTTCCTTAGCCACTTGTTAAATTCCCTAATCTCCTGTTGCCTCTCTGGAGTGCTTTGGGGTACAGTCAGTATTTCTAAGAATATCACCCTGGACGTCCTTTTCCTCAATGTAGCTCCCAAGTCCCTGAAATAATTTTTTAGGATGCTCCATCTTCCTCTATCTTTGTCATTGGTACCAATGTGTACCATGACAGTTGGGTCCTCTCCAGCCTGACCCAACAATCTGTCCATTTGATCCGTACTATGTTTATCGGTGATTAATATAAAATCGTGTGAATTTAACTTTTTTTTTATTAATAATATTGATAATAATTATTATTATTTGTAACCAGATATGCTCAACAAAAATGTTCTCTTGGGGGATCAGCAGGATAACTGAGAATCTTTATTAGAGAAGCAATGGCAAGTTGATCAGTAGAGGATGTATTAAAATGATATTTATGGGTAAAGAAGGATGAATTATAATAGGGACAAGTTGAAGTCTCAGGTGGAGAATCTCTTCTGAGTGTAGGATCCCTGCCCCCCCACATGACTGAAACAACATGTAAAAAATTAAGACAACCACCAAAAAGGGGTTATTCTCTCTTGCTGTTGGCACTGAGGCATGGACAGACGTATAGTAAGTGTATCAGAAAGACCAGGAAGTAGACTGGATGCAGTAATAAGCACAAAGGAGTGTAAGGCATACATTCTCCTCAAATTCACCCACCAAGAGGTGCAAGAGTTACAAGTGATTGAAAAATAAATGCAATTTATATATTATAAATAGACACAAGCAAAATAAACAATCATCATTCCCCAAAGGTAAAAAGGATGACCACAAGAAATTGTGGAGGAAATAAAGGCTGGAATATGGAAAAAGCTAAGAGATTGAAGCTCAATCTGCACAGCCCATAAGATAAACAGTATATAATGCTAGCCATAATGTATCCACCCATTTTCCATGGGAGAGGTTAATCCTGCAAGGGAGTTTTTACTGAAAAAACTGGAGCATCCTGGATTTCTTTAGAGGATGGAAAAAAGGAATGGATGGGTGTCTAGGGGAACCGTATCCAATAGTGTTGCCTTGCTGAGGCACTAGGAACGTATGAATGCTAAAGTTTAGTGGAAGCCACAGTTGCTGTTTACTAATGACCTCTAAATATTAACTCTTGTTAGTGGCTTATACATTGGGTTACCACCCTCGTCTCTAGTGATGAGAGACAGTGGACTGAAACTGTGATTTATAATCACTAACATTTGTATTATATACAGCTGCTGGTTTTAGTAAGCTCAGGATTTATTTTTGTGCCACTTATGTTTGTAATAGCCAGGTGGCACTGCTTAACATCACAACATGTCAAGATTGATCTACTTTATGAAACACAGGAAGAGAAGAAAACATATACAATAGAATACTTACAACATTTTAATTGCAAGATGATGGAATAAAAGAATCATAGATACAGATAGAAACCTGAAACACTAGGATGTTAGACTTTGATAGTTAAGGTAATTAATAAGATTAGAACCAGGTAATTATTAAGATGTAGATCATTTTATTGTTGAGGTGGACCTTGCAGTTCAGTGCAAGCTCTGCTTATACTGTACATGGAACAGACATAGGTTTATGACCACCCACCTAATATTAAGTAGATCCCCCTTTTGTTGCCAAAACAGCCCTGATCAATCGAGGCATGGATACCACTAGACCTCTGAAGGTATGCTTTGGTATCTGGCACCAAGCCATCAGTAGCAGATGCTTTAGATCGTGTAAGTTGCTAGATGGGGCAACCAGGAAGCAGACTCTTTTTTTCCAGCACATCCCACAGATGCTCAATTGGATTGAGATCTGGAGAATCTTGAGGCCAAATCAACACTTCAAACTCGTTTTTGTAATTCTTGAATCATTTTTTATTTTTTTTTGTGTGGAGGGGCATTTTATTCTGCTGAAAGAGGACACTGCCATCAGGGAATACTGTTTCTATGAATTGGTGTACTCGGTTAGCAACAATGACAGTGTGAATGAATGGACCCAAGGTTTCCCAGCAGAACATTGCCCAAAGCATCACACTACCTACACTATCTTGCCCTCTTCAAACAGTGCATCCTGGTGCCATCTATTCCTTAGGTAAGCATGTGGGCAGGTAAGGGCAACGGGGTGGTCATTACATCTTTCATGGTTTCCCCCCTTGTTGAGCACCAAGCAAGGGTTACATTGGAGGTCTACCCTGGGGTGTGTTCTCCTGGGCTATGCTAGGCACCTGTAGCAGATGCTCTTTTTATCGCTTGCACTGCAATAGTTCTCCAGTTAACTCTTGGGTCCCCGTGACTATGTACACCTTCTCTCTAATTTGCATTTAAAAGAGACAAGCTGAGCCTTGTCCACATCCACCTGTCCAGTGTTTTACCGCTACCTTACTCCCAGTAACGGTACGGTGTCCTATCATGCACAAAGCACTTACTCTATATGTGCTCTTCTCTTTACATGACTCTTCCGTATCTAGGTACAGGCTGGGGACCTCTGCGCCATGAGTCTGCACCCACTTCTATGGGAGATGGATCAATCATGGAGAGAGGGCTAACAACTCCCTCCTGCAAGAGGCTAGCCCAACTATCTCAGGCACACGCTTATTGAACATTTGTTACCATCCCACTTCAGTCCATTTCAAGACTGCTTTTAAAGTTGAACTGTTCTGTATTCTCCAGGACCTTGCTGGCATGGAACATAATGTCATGCTTGCTTAGGCACTGCAAGCAGAACAAGGGGATAAAGTGTGTAAAGAAACTACCTTTTTCTTTACAGTATTGATTTTTTTTTAGCAAACTATGTTTAGTATCAATTTTTTTTTTCTATTTGAAGTGCTCTACTAGTTGCTATGTGTTTGTAAGGCCCCGTTCAAAAGGGCTGTCTGATCAGGTCCGCTTGTCAGTTTTTCAGGTATACCCAATTGGACCCACCAATCTGTTCTATTGAGCAACGGATGTCTGCGGACACATGTCCACTGACACCCGCCAAACATGCGATCCTGTCTGCCAAAAACAGATGGATGGTGGTCTTATTCCCCATTTCTCTGGTGCATCGGATGGCATCAGATGGAAACAGATGGACAGGCAGTCTGTTTCCACCCAATTGCCCCATAAAGGAGAGTGGGACTTTGTCTGTGTCCTCTTGAAATAGCGGAGTGGACACAGACCTGTCATTGGCCTGGTCAGGGGAAAGATCCCCTGCTGAACAAACTGATTCCGCTTAGTGTGAAAGAGGCCTAAAGGTATTCTGTAACACTACTCAAGGAGTGCACAGAATAGCTTTCTTCTTGGGCACATTTGGTCACCATTAACCTCTCCTTCTTATTATTTGTCCATCTAGATTTTTGTAACTATACTCCAACCTCAGTGTACTCCTTTATTACTGTAGCCAATACACTGTAGCCAAAAGATCAAAATCTGTCAAAGATGGCCACACACTGCAGGACTGGCCGTATTTTGATTAGGGTATTGTCAGCTTTAGTCTAGCTTTACTTACTGTCATACTGTATGTACAGTTCTCCTGTTAATCCCTGTGGGCTAAATGAAATCTGCATTTATGGCTATTGTATTCGGACAGCTGCAGCACCCACGGCTGTCTAAATACCCAAACCGTGACTACATCTGATGGAAAAAGGGGTATTCATTTCTCCCAGATTGTGTAAAAAAAACAGTATGATGTAAAAAAATAAAAAATTATGAAAATATGCATCCTTGAAAGTTAAAATGTGCACCATTAACTTAGGACTTATAAAATACATGAACATCCTGTAATGCACAAATAATGGGCAGGAGTATCAGCTTTATAATTATATATTTTCTTGGGCCGTGTACACACGATCGAACATGTCCGCTGAAACTGGTCCGCAGATCAGTTTTAGCGGACATGTTCGATTGTATGTACGGCCTATCGGACCGTTTTCCAGCGGACCAAAGTTTCAAAACATGCTTTGAAACCTGTCCGCTGGAAACCTGTCCGTCGGACAGGTTAGATTGTTAGTACATTAAATCATCGGACCAAAAACCCCCGCATGCTCAGAACCAAGTCGACGCATGCTTGGAAGCATTGAACTTCGTTTTTTCATCACGTCATTGTGTTCTACGTCACCGCGTTTTGGTCCGATGGGATTTTTGTCCGATGGTGTGTACACACATCAGACCAACAGACCACTTCAGCGTGTGAAAACGGTCTGTCGGACATGTTTCATCGGACATGTCTGATCGCGTGTACGCAGCCTTAGGCCGCGTACACACGTACGAGAACCTCGTCAGGCTAAACTCATCGCTCCGCCCAACGAGGTTCTCGGCTGGCCGTCGAGTTCGTCGACCAGGCTGTCGAAAAAGGCGTCGAGCCATTAGTCCCGATGGCCCATCGAGGAAATAGAGAACCTGCTCTCTATTTTGGCTCGACGCCTTGCTCGACAGTTTTCTCGGTGAAAACGTACACACAATCGAGCTTCTCGGCAGAAGCTCGGACGGGTGTACGGGGCCTTAGGCCGCGCACACACGATCAAATCTATCTACTGGAAACGGTCTGCCAGACCGTTTCAGCAGACAGATTCGATCGTCTGTATGGGCGGACAGACAGATTTTGCCAGCAGATAGATTTTAAAGCATGCTGCCCGCACATATCTGCCCGCACATGCGTCGAATAGATTCGACGCATGCGCGGAAGCATTTTACTTCCTCGTGCGGTGACGTGGCGGCGTCAACGTCATCGCCACGTCACCTTTGCAGTCTGCCGGCAGGGATTTTGGTTTCATCGTGTGTACAGCGATCAAACCAAAACAGCCCAGCAGACAAGTCTGTTCAAATCGGTCTGTCAGACCGATTTGAACAGATTTATTTGGTCGTGTGTACGTGGCCTTAGTGTTATGCTGTGTGTGTAGGGAAAATTACAACATATTAAAAATCTTAGAGTAAGATGTAGTATACAGTAGTATCATCTCGCAAATTATGTAAAAAGTGGAACCATTTCAATTTTAAAACATTCCCTTGTAAATAACCAGGGATGTCTATTTTAATAAGGCCCCTTTTACACGAGTGTCATCCATTAGTCACATTTTTTAACCACATCAATACTGGACACTTTTGCCCCCTTCCTTCCTAGACCAATTTTCAGCTTTCAGCGCACTTGCACTTTCAATGACAATTGCACCCAAATTAAATATTTATCATTTTGTTCCCACCAATAGAGCTTTATTTTGGTGGTATTTATTCATGACTCAATTTAAATTTTTTGCGATATAAGTGAAAAAAGAGCGGACATTTGGAAAAAATAATATTTTCTTCTTTCTATTTTAAAAAAAATCCAATAAAATCGAATTTTATCATAAATTTAAGCCAACATGTATTCTGCTACATGTCTTTGGTAAAAAAAAAATCCCGTTAAGTGTATAATAATTGGTTTGTGTGATCACGGACAGATGTACGCAGATAATCATATACAGATGTGTGCATGTGATCTCGGATCATTGGGACATATGATTTTACTGGGACATATGTGGGGGACAGGTGTGTTTCCGTTTTGTGTTTACACTGTGGGGACACTGGGCCGGTGATCAGTGTGTAAAAAGTTGTAAAAAACAGCTGATACTCACTGATCACCAGTCAGTTGCAGAGATCTGCTCTCCTCTCCTCACTGACAACTTCCGTGTGAGGAGAGGAGAGCCGATCGCCTAGCAACTGGCTCTCTGTTTACATCAGAAGACGGCTGTGATTGGACACATCCGTCATGGGATCAGGAGGGCCAATCACAGAGCCCTCCTGCCAATCTGAGATGCCTGTCTGGGTGACACGAGCGCATCGGGATCGCACCACTGTACGGGCACATGTGCATGCAATCCCCCTCCTTCTGAAGGACGTTCCTGAAGACAAAAGTGCAAGCTAATGTAAACTGAATCCGTTATTTCTTTAACTACTTCCGACCCAGCCTTATATCTACAGTGGCCGGGTGGGAAGTAGTTAAAGAAATAACGGATTCAGTTTACATTAGCTTGCACTTTTGTCTTCAGTTCAGCTCACTTTACATCAGTTTGTACTTCAGTTCAGTCTACATCCATTTTTACATCCATATTTTCCTAGTTGTTGCAGAGACCAATCAGAGGTGAAACAAGTATAAAGAAAAAAATGTTCTTGCTACAAAAACAGACATAAACTGAACTGATGTAAAGAAATTGCATCTGTTTACATTGGTTCAGATCCATCTAATTGGAAAAGGAAAAAAATAATCATTATTTTACATCTGCCCACCCATAGATATACATTGTGATTCAATTTGGATCCATCTGGAACACTGACAGACAGATCTACTGTAGACTAAACACCATTGTGAAAGGGGTCTATTTTTCTAAACATTACTTAGATCTTTTAGTAACACTGGCCAGTGCCAAGCCGCTTAGGGTAAGGTGACCATATTTTTAAGATGAAATCCGGTGACATTTTTTTTTTTACTAGTAATGGCAGCAATTAGCGACTCTCTGCTCTCCGCCTCACAGCCTGTCAAATCTTACGCTCCGGGGCCCCGGCTACCACCTGGTGGGGAGCGGAGGAAGATCATTCTGCCAAGGAAGGCAAGGAGATATGCAGGCTGGGAGCTGGCTGGGACTTAAGCCAAGGCAGAGGAACATGCGAGCGAAGCGTGCACCTGAAACTGAAGAAATATTCCCTCCGCGGCGACCAGCATATGATCATCAGAAAGGGGCACAGATAATGAAAACAAATACACCCCCTAAGCTAGTATGAGCAGCAGAGTGGGGGTGTGTAATTCAGATTATTTTTTTTAATTCTGCACTGACTGTCTTAGAAATTGCCCCAGCCCTTGTTCAAATCCAATTTGGGGACAAAATCGGGGACAGACTTGGTCCGGGGACAGTGTCCTCAATCTGGGGACTGTCCCCTGAAACTGGGGATGTCTGGTCACCCTAGCTTAAGACCCCGCAAAGCTGTGAAGGGCCCCCAAATTACTAGAGGCCCTGCCTGGTGAGAAGTCATTTTCGCCCCCTCACCCCGCTTCTCAACTCGCTGGCTGCATGGGAGAAGAGGTAAGAAGTCAGCACCCCCGCTTCTCAATTTAATGTAAGATGTCATTTCCAACAGCAGAACACCCCCTCCCACCGCTTCTCAACTTTCTTTAACCAATTAAGCCCTGGACCAATGTGCTGCTAAATGCCTAAAGGTGTTTTTACAATTCGGCACTGTGTCGCTTTGACAGACAATTGCGCGGTCGTGCGGCGTGGCTCCCAAACAAAATTTGCGTCCTTTTCTTCCCACAAATAGAGCTTTCTTTTGATGGTATTTAATTGTCTCTGCGATTTTAATTTTTTGCGATATAAACTTAAAAAGACCGAAAATTTTGAAAAAAAAACATTTTCTACTTTTTGTTATAAGAAAAATCGAATAAACTCAATTTTAGTCAAACATTTAGGCCAAAATGTATTCAGCCACATGTCTTTAGTAAAAAAAATAAATAAATCGCAATATAAAAAAAAAATTGGCTACCTAGCGGCAACAGTGACACTAATACAGCGATCAGAAAACCGATCGCTTAGTGACACTGGCAATAGGGGGTGAAAGGGTTAACTAGGGCAGTGATCAAGGGGTTAATGTGCCTATGTGTACTGGTGTCAGTGTGCTGTTGGTGCGACTTACTTGTGATGTCTTCTCTCCTCTCGCTGGATTGAAAATACCGAGAGGAGAGGTGACATCACTTCCTCTGCCAGTGTTTACATTACACAGGCAGAGGAAGTGCAGAGCGGAGGCTCTGCAGATTGGCTGGGAGCGATCGCGAGGGGCGGACAAAAACAAACAGCCACCCCTCATCCCGGATCGCTCCCAGAGGTAAAACGCCCGCCGCATGTAGCGGAGGGGGTCCCGATCGGACCCCCGACCCGCAAGAAGGCAGGGACGTACATGTACGCCCATCTGCCTGTACGTGCCATTCTGTGGACGTACATATACATGCGGCGGGCGTTAAGTGGTTAATGTGACATGTCACTGTCGTCAGCGCCCCCCCCCGCTTCTCATTTTTAATGTGTCGTGTCATTTTGCTTAGGGCCCCAGGGAGGTCAGGATCGGCACTGCAACTGGAAATTGAAAAAAAAACGTATATTGTCAGGCAATGACACCTACAATATACTGGATAAATAGATCAATAAAAATAGAACTGATTCAATGGATTTTACATTTTTTAGGAATTAAATAATAGAAAAGAGTCAGTTTACAATATAGTCCTAATTGAATTTTCTGGGTGTCTATATTACTCTGTAGTGTCTTGTGTTTTTTTTTTTTAGCACTGCTGTACCATTGCAAAAAACAATATAGTGTTATTAAATGGACCACAGAAAAAAAAACATGAAAAGAGACTTCTACTGGCAGCATTCTTCACTCTAGGCCAGGGGTGGGAAACCCTGGAGAAGTGGAGATCTATCTTCACAACATGAAAGAGATCAAAGGTCATCAGCATGTAGCACACCTTAAGGTTATCTCCTTGCAAGGCCCCATTAAAAAGAAAGGAATGTCTGAAAGTAAGGCAAGGTCTTGAAGCAGGGGCATAACTACAGGGGTTGCAATTGTGACCCGCCCCATTCTCCAGGGGGCCCATGCGGCTCTCCTCTTCATCTGACCAGGGGAGTTGGCATATAGAGGAACCAATGCCCTCCATGTTCCTCGCTCAGCCGCTGATTGCCTGCTTCTCCTCTCCCTCCTGCAGGCATTCAGCGACTGCAGGAGGAACATGAATGGCATTGGTTCCTCTATATGCCAACTCTCCTGACCAGCTTCCTTCTGCTGCCTGCAGGCTTATCTCCTGGTCCCCCTATGATTTTCCCCAGCAACTTCTGTGCTTTCCCGCATCCCCCTGCTCTTCTCTGGTCATTGTGCTTTTCTCCAATCCCCCGGTGCTATTCTGGTCCTGTGCTGTTCTCCAGTTCCCCCGTACTGTCTCCTGGCCCCCTCCTTCCCCCGCAGAGCTGCCTTGTTCCCCCCTTACCTCTCCATCCGGCTGCTGCGGAGGTTGCTGTCAGAATGGCGAGCGGTGAAGAGGCCAGTAAACATTTAATTTACAGGCCCATTCCTTGTCTAAGGCCGCGTACACACGATCAAATCTGTCTGCTGGAAACGGTCTGCTAGACCGTCCCAGCAGACAGATTGGATCGTGTGTACGGGTGAGCCGACAGATTTGGCCACCCGACAGATTTCAAAGCATGCTTTGAAATCTATCGGGTGGGAACCCGTCCGCCCGACATGTTTGCTGGTTAGTACACTTACCAGCAGACATGTCGTCTCGCACCGGCGCCGAATGGATTCGGCGCATGCGCGGAAGTGTTTTACTTCCTGGTGCGGTGACGTGGCGGCGTCAACGTCAGCGCCACGTCACCGACACGTCAGCGCGCCGTCAGCTGGCGGGGATTTTGGTTTGCTCGTGTGTACACGCGAGCAAACCAAAATCCAAAGAGACAGATTTGTTCAAATCGGTCGGTCCGACCGATTTGAACAAATGAATTGCCTCGTGTGTACGAGGCCTTAAATGACAATTCATAACTGGCCATTCAAAATTGAAGTGTAGTAAACTGTGTTTACTATGCTTCAGCATGTGAGTGAACGGGAAGGTCTGTACAGAGCTATTCCTGTCCATTCATTCTATGCCGCTGAGGCTGCAGAGACGGAAATTGAGGGCTTTGTCCTTAATCTCATTTTTCTGCCTCAAAGAGATCTGTTAAGACCCCTAATATCTCATTGAAACCCCCCAATGGGGCTCCTAAAATATTGTAAAAAGTAATAAAAAATAATGTGAAAAAAAAAAACCTATTGATGCCAGTAGCCAATCTACCAGGGTTGCAAAGGTCGCACTTACCACCGGGCCCTGATAGTCCACCACTTGGCTCGGGGGTAAAGGCCACAGGCTCAGACGGAAGGCCCCCCCCCCCCCCCGGCACCCTTTATAGTTTCTTGCATCGGGCCCTAAAGGTTCTGGTTACTCCTCTGTTTTGAAGCCAGATAGAATTGTCCAGTATCACTACAAATGCTTCTTTAGTACTGTCATTTAGAAATTGTACTATGACTGGCAGAAATTGCCTGTAGCGATAGAGAACCTTTCCTCGCTAAGCGAACACATCATAGCATGGGAGGGAAGTTCACCATGCTCTATTTCAAGCTCTTCAATCAACTCCTTAAACAACCTTCTTTGAATTTTACCTGTTTTAATGTTTTCTTTATATCATTTCTGTTTGAAAACTTCTCAGCTTTATGTCTCAAAAACTTTGGCATAGAACTAAAAATCTATTTGTCCTGCCTGTGGAAGCAGGAGCCCCATTCATAGTATTGTTTACAGGCTTTTATTTTTGAATATACTGTATTCAGTTATTTTTTTCACTTATGAATAGATACTGTAGCTTTATTCCTCCTATGTCCTTTCAAATGAAAGATTTTAAGAACTTTTTCCTTTACTTCCGTTAGTCACTGAAAGCCATTCTAACAAGCAAGCTAAGTGTGAATTGTCTGTCATATCAACCAATTCATCAAGTGACAGAGAAACTAGCTGAAGTCATCCAAATCTGTATCAGCTGCCATGACGTCAACTCTTCTAACGTAACTGAGCAGCTGAAGGAAATCTATTGCAAATATTATTTCTGTTCTTTTTTCAAAGTTATTAAAGAGTGAATCAGCAACTTCTAAATAGGCTTCTTTAATCATCTCACCATCCTCAGATGTTTTTTTCCCCTCTTTGCTGTTAGCTGAGACACTCGATAAGAAGACACAGATGTGACTATGATTTTCTATACAGGTCTATTAAACATTACTTTCAATGTTTTAAAATGTGCATGGCCTCTTTTTTTTGTTGGTGAAAGAAATGGAAGCTTTGCACAACAAATGCACACGCTTCCCAATTATTTCAGTGTTATGTTCCTGTTCACAATTTTTTTTGATGTATATGTTTGCCATTGCCATGAAGGCTGAACAACTGGCACTACATGTTGAATTGCTCTACTAGTTTAAGGTCTGGCTATGTTTGCATCTGGACTTGGCAGGCTGGGCTGAATTCTGACATGGCCCAGCTGAACCCGGCTAGCTGGCTAGTCTGAATTCTGACCTGGCTAAATGGTTTGAGTTTTGGCAATGCCAGCTAAGTTTGGCCTGTCACAGCATTATACATCTCGGCCCGGGAACTTATTCTTGTTCGTGCACTCTGTTACTTACTCCTGACCTCTGCAGAGTTTAGAGGTCAGTGGTATGTACCATAGCATGCAAAAATACGAAGAGAACTTGGACAGCCACACTCCAAAAATGTTCTTTTAATTAAAATCGATCACAAAAATAAACATGTCACAGCAAAAAAAAATTGGAACAAAAGCTAACGTTTCGCACTGTAGCTTCAGTGCTTAGTACTAGCTATGACTAAGCACTGTAGCTACAGTGCGAAACGTTAGCTTTTGTTCCAATTTGTTTGCTGTGGCATGTTTATTTTTGTGATCAATTTTAATTAAAAGAACATTTTTGGAGTGCGGCTGTCCAAGTTCTCTTCGTATTTTTGCATCACCATTGCATTGCCAGCACCCATGGTTTGGTTTCAGTGAGGAGGTTCCTTGAAGACTACTGAGCGGTAATTTTTCTCTCTAACATAGCATGCAGATGTAAGTTTTCAGAGGTCAGTAGCATTTAACACAGAAGGTAGGGGTCAGTAGTATGTTTCGCAGAATGTGTGGGGGGGGCAATGTAAAACAGAGTTCAGAGGTCAAGAATAAGTAACACATGGTGCAGGGATCAGGAGAAAGTAATTCAGAGTGTAGAGGTCAGTTGTTTTTTAACACAGAGTGCAGGGGTCATTAGTATGTAATACAGAGTGTAGAGGTTAGTTGTGTGTAACACACCTCTCCCTTTACAAGCAAAAATACTCATTCCGCACAAACATCTTACCAAAGCTAAAATTACCCCAAGCATAGAATTCTTCTCACCCCCCAAAACACCCACCACTTCCTGGAATGTACTCATACCTCAGATGCAGCAGCAACCAATAGAGTGAGGAAGGGGATTACAATCTACCACTTGCATTGTTGCAGTGGTCGTTCATGATCATCAGATAATGCATAAATTAGAAAATGATGCAATAAGTAACTTGCTAAATATAAATGGCTGACTATAAAAAGATGTAACAGAAGTTCATAAAAAAACATAATGATAAACAATGATAATCCATAAAGAGTTAACTCTGTAGCAGCTTCTTTTACAGATTGAAGAAAATATCTGTTTAAATATAGAGGGTGCCAGCCTTAGTGTAGCATAAAAAACACCTTTAATGAATTAAATGGCAACTCACACAAGGTAGAGATTTTTTTTACTAAAGCTTGAGAGTGCAAAATCTGGTGCTGCTGTGCATGGTAGCCAATCAGCTTCAAGGTTTTATTGTTAAAGCTTACTTGAACAAGCTGAAGTTACAAGCTAATTGGCTGCAATGCAGAGCTGCACCAGATTTTGCACTCTAAAGTTCTAGGAAATCTCCCCCAAAGTGTGAGCCAGTACAACTGTTTCCCTAAGGCCTCGTACACACGAGGCAATCTATCTGTTCAAATCGGTCCCGTTTGCTGGGACGGTCTAGCAGACCGTTTCCAGCAGACAGATTTGATCGTGTGTACGAGGCCTAAGAGATGCACACCAATCCAGGCGGCCAGCCAGAGGGTGGCCCGCAGACCAGGTCATGTGAAGCAACCAGGAAGAAAAGGAACTCCATGGAGCATAGGGCCAACAGTCATACACTGGAGGACGTCATTCACACTAACCAATTTAGTATCATTATCTTTAACAGTACATATTTTACAAATTTAGGAAGTAGGGAGGTGTAATGATAATGTATGACATACCTTCAATCACTGGACAGGATGATTCCAGGCTTCGGGAGATTATTGGGGTTGAAATCTTGTCTAATGTTGAAGGCATAGACTTTGAACGTAGTCTCTTCCCAGAGGTGTCTTCATCCTAGCAAAAAATAAAAACATACATCAAAACTGGAATGATAATGAACATCATTCAGATTTTCTTGCATTAAATGCATGAAAAACACAAACATAATATAAGATGGTAGATGTTTTTATGCTGGCACGTTTATGTTATTTATAAATGTGAATAATAAAACACAATATGCAATAAATTAGGTTTGAACCTTGGTCGATTTTCATTGCACGACAGGACCAAAATGCCAGTATAGTCAGTGACCCCACATTTATTAAATGCTGCCAAATCCTTGATCTCAATTTTTTGGGGACAACGGTCTGTCCTGGAGGTTATGCAAAGTTGATGATCTTTTGTTTAATGGAAGAACTAACATATTTGGCTAGGGGTTAAATTGACGAATATTCTATGATATGGATGGTTTTAGTTTAAAACCCACTACCACTACACTACTATAATATAATTTTAGATCCCTAGTGTTTTTTCACCTTTAACCACTTCGGGTCCGCGCTATTGACAAAATACGTCAACAGCGCGGACCTGAGGCACGTCTTTGGACGTCATGTATTTGTAATTCCCCGCGGGGTAATTCCCAGTGGCGTGCGGTGGGGAAAAACAGTCCCGTCGCATCACCGAGGATTCGATGCGTGTACCCGGCGGCCACGGTGTCCGTCAGGTACATGCGATCGGCGGTGACAGAGCAGGGACGTGGAGCTCTGTGTGTAAACACAGAGCTCCACATCCTGTCAGGGAAAGAGGAGACCGATCTGTGTCTCTTGTACATAGAAACACAGCATCGGTCACCTCCCCCAGTCACCCCCCCTTCCCCCACACAGTTAGAACACACCCAGGCAATACATTTAACCCCTTCCTCACCCCCTAGTGTTAACCCCTTCAATGCCAGTCACATTTATACAGTTATTAGTGCATATTTATAGCACTGGTCGCTGTATAAATGTGAATGGCGCCAAAAATGTGTCAAAAGTGTTCCGATGTGTCCGCCGTAATGTCGCAGTCCCAATAAAAATCGCAGATCGCCGCCATTACTAGTAAAAAAAAAAAAATATAAAAAAAAAATCATAATTCTGTCCCCTATTTTGTAGGCGCTATAACTTTTGCGCAAAGCAGTCGCTTATTGTGATTTTTTTTTTTTTTTTTTTACAAAAATACGTAGAATAATACGTATCGGCCTTAACTGAGAAAAAAAATATTTAAAAAAAAAAAAAAATTGGGATATTTATTATAGCAACAAGTAAAAAATATATATATATTTTTAAATTGTCGCTCTTTTTTTTGTTTATAACGCAAAAAATAAAAAACCGCAGGGGTGATCAAATACCACCAAAAGAAAGCTCTATTTGTGGGAAAAAAAGGACGCCAATTTTGTTTGGGAGCCACGTCGCACGACCGCGCAATTGTCAGTTAAAGCGACGCAGTGCCGGAAGCTGAAATTTCGCCTGGGCACGAAGGGGGTTTATGTGCCCAGTAAGCAAGTGGTTAATGGATTTCAATCTTGAATGTTAATGAGGTTATTTGTTTGATTTATCTATGGCTTTCTTTTATTCTATCCAATGATTGGTATGTGTTGCAGTGCATCTGTCCCCCCACCCCTTTTTTATTGTTTCCGTTTATTTTTATTTATTTTTTGGAGAAGTTTAAAATTATGTGTTTTATGTAAGTGGTAATGTATGCCATACGTACGATTTCTTGGATACAGTATCTACACAACATTTTGTGAGTTGCATGTTTAGGAGAGCTGTAACCTACGGTAATATCTTTTATGTTTTGTTTAATTTTTTTAATTTCATACATTATATATTGTACTGTTTTCTATTTGAATTCGCAATAAATACTTAATCAACATAAAATACAATAAATCTGATGACCCAAAATCACTTATTCCATTCTACTTAATCTTTTTGGATCTTTTTTTGTGTAGTAACTGGTAAATATTAGTGTTGCTCACGAATATTCGCATTACGAATATTGCATATTCGAGTATTCGCGAATAACTCGAATATTGCGGCGAATATTCGCTATGGCGAATATTCGTATTTTTTCAAATTTATTTTTAAAACAGATCACATCCTAGTGATCTCCATCGACGTCTAAAAGCATTGCTGGTATGATTAGAGAGAGACCCTGGGCCGAGTAGCTGATGCGACTCTTTTATGTTGCCGAAAATTTGCATTGCGAATTGTCGGCAACATAAAAGAATCGCATCAGCTACTCGGCCCTTCTTTTGCATCAGAGCCAATCAGAATAACTTGAATATTCGGCAAAAGAAACATAGCGCGATTTTCTTCTCCTCCCTTCTTTTGCATCAGAGCCAATCAGAATAACTTGAATATTCGGCAAAAGGAATATTGCGCGATATTCCTTTTGCCGAATATTCAAGTTATTCTGATTGGCTCTGATGCAAAAGAAGGGCGGAGAAGATAATCGCGCAATAGGAATATTGCGCGATTATCTTCTCCGCCCTTCTTTTGCCCCCTTATTCTCCTTTCTTTTAAGTAGTTAGTGTAGAGTTAGTGTTTAGTGCATATTAGTTTAGTAATACAGGAAATGATCTCCGTTTATGAGAATTTCGCAATCATTTTCGCATTAGCGAAATTTCGCAACATTTTTTTTTGATAAAATATCACGAATATTCGATATTAGCAAATATTCGCGAATATTCTTCCATAAATTCGCGCAATATCGCGAAATCGAATATGGGGTATTCCGCTCAACACTAGTAAATATGAGCAAAACAGAAAATGGTAAAATTGAACTTCAAAAATCTACACATCACCTTCAGTAAAATAAAGAAGATAAAGCATTGAATTTCACCTGTAAAGAACATCAACGATTTATTTATTAATGTTTATGCCCATATATCACACAACTTTCACCCAAAATTCACACCTTTTTCTAATGAAATCTTGTGTTGAAAAATTGATAAACTGGTTAAGGCAGTGCTGGAAAATAATGGTGGCCACACAAAATGTGTACTCGCATTTGTTGCCAGCGGTTGAGTTATTAATGGCTGTGTGTTGAGTTATTTTGAGGGGACAGCAAATTGACACTGTTATACAAGCTGTAAACTCACTACTTTACATTGTAGCAAAGTATAATTTCTTCAGTGTTGACACATGAAAAGATATAATAAAATATTTACAAAAATGTGAGGGGTGTACTCACTTTTATAAGATACTGTATATGTGATAATTTTACATATCTGTATTTCACTTATTTTGATATTTAATATTTTTTGAAGTAGCAGCATCTGTTCTACTGTTTTTTACTCACTTCAAATTATTTAGAGGGCGGGGGATTTGCATTATATACAAGCATTTAGGTCAGGGCCCAAGTCCTGCGGGAACACATAGGAAAGGAGTTCCTGCACTTTTTTCACAGCAGGAACTCGGTTCCCCTTTCAGGACTAGAGCAGCCGAGAGCCGCCCGAGCCAATCCTTCACTAATCGGCGATGCCCAGCTCGAGTCACTGTTAGGGGCAGGCGAACCTTAGTAATCAAACTTGCTTCTTTCTAAATCCCGCGATAACTTGCGGCAGACCTCCGCAATGTCTCCTGGGAACAATGACAAAAGCTCCCAGGAGACATTGCGACATCGAGGAAATGACGGAATACCCGCACACTTCAAATCCATATACAGGAAGCAGCCAGTAACATAAAGGATTACTAAGGTACAGTGGATCGAAAAAACAAACAAACATGCGGTTTAGTAATTATGCATATGAGCGTATCATTTTTTTTATTTATTTTTTGGTGGGGGAGTGGATCTTGGGTGGGAGTTCCCACACTTTTTTCCCCAGGACTTGACCCCTGATTTAGGTGAATTTACAAGTGTCAATTGCTTGGGTGTTACTTTATTTCATTGGCCAGAATAATAGTTTATTCTGGCCATTGAAATTAATTAACGCTCAAGACCTAAACGCACCTACAGAAGTTTACATTTGTTTACAAGCTTTAAGCATTTTTCTACCAAAACACTGCTGCTCCTAAACACATTGGCAGTGTTTTTTTTTTTTTTTCTTGCCTTCTAAAAGCCATACTGTGCATGGACACATAGAATGACATGGAGGTTTTTTTTGTAGCAGGAAAAAAAAAAAGCGCCAGACTCCCCTAAGGCCCCATACACACGATCGGACATATCCGATGAAAACGGTCCGCGGACCATTTCCATCGGATATGTCCGATCGGGAGTTTGATCCGATGGCGTGTACACACCATCGGATCAAATTCCCCACGTCACCGCCACGTCACCGCACCAGGAAGTAAAACACTTCCGCGCATGCGCCGAATCCATTCGGCGGCGGCGGCGGTGGGGGACGACATGTCTGCTGGTAAGTGTACTAACCAGCAGACATGTCAGGGCGGACAGATTCCACCGGATGGATTTCAAAGCATGCTTTGAAATCTGTCGGGTGGAGAAATCTGTCCGCTAGCCCATACACACGAGCGGAGATGTCTGCTGAAACGGTCCATCGGACCGTTTTCAGCGGACATATCCCCTCGTGTGTACGAGGCCTAAAAGCTGCAATAAAAACGTCCTGTGTGCACGAGGCCTTATTCTGTCAATACATTTTTTGGTGTCCATTTACTACAGTATGCACAGATTTCCTAAATGCTTCCTTGTTGTGCATATGACTGCTATAGACTAGATAAGTCACTAAGTATACAGCACAGTACAAAGATGTACAGCTTTTTTTGCTTATCTGCTAGATATCCAAGCTTCTGTTTTAAAGTAGATAGTTACAAAATCCAAAAACAAAACTGATAATCAATTAGGCGGAAAAATAACCTGTACATTTTTTTTTTTTTGCAGCATTTATACTAGTTTAGCAGTACTACTTTGGTAGCATCCTATGGTTAGACCCTTTTGATCTGCAATAACAAGGTTTATTGCTTATCTGCTGTGCTACTCCAATGTAAGCAATTACATATTATCAATATTGTTCTTTCTTGGTGAAATAGATTAACTGTTTTTGTACTGGATATTGTTAGTCTGTAATTTAGTGGCCATGTTATAGAAAACACCTGTCTATTTAACCACTTAAGGACCCCCGCACGCACATATACGGCCACAGAATGGCTCGTACAGGCACAAGGGCGTAAATTTACGTCCCCGCCTAAGTGCGGTTCGGGGGTCCCATCGGGACCCCCTCCGCGGCGTGCGGGGGTCCCCCTGGCTCCGGGAGCGATCCGGGACGAGCGGGCGGATGTCGGCGTTTACCCGCCCCCCCCGCGATCGCTCCCAGCCAATGCGCGCGCTCCAGGTTCTGTCACTTCCTCCTCCTGTGTAAACACAGGAAGGGGGAAGTGATGTAATCTCCCATCGCAGCGGTATTTCCAACCGCTGCGATGGGAGAAACACCTCACAGTAAGTCCTGCACCAACACGACACTGACATACACACACATAGGCATACTTAACCCCTTGCGATCTGCCCCCCCCACCCCCCCTGTCACAGTGTCACTGAATGCAGTGATCTAATCACTGCATTTAGTGTCAGTGTGACAGGCAGTGTAAAATCAGTTAGTGTTAGGTTCAGGATAGCCCCCCACCCCCCCTAATAAAGTTTTAACCCCCTGATCACCGCCCTAGTTAACCCTTTCACTCCCTATTGCCAGCGTCACTAAGCGATCATTTTTCTGATCGCTGTATTAGTGTCGCTGTTCCCGCTAGGTAGCTATATTTTTTTTATTGCGATTTTTTTTTTTTTTACTAAAGACATGTGGCTAAATAAATGTTGGCCTAAATGTTTGACTAAAATTTAGTTTATTTGATTTTTTTTTAACAAAAAGTAAAAAATAGTGTTTTTTTTTCAAAAATGTCGCTCTATTTTTGTATATAGCGCAAAAAATAAAAATCGCAGAGGTGATCAAATACCACCAAAAGAAAGCTCTATTTGTGGGAAGAAAAGGACGCAAATTTTGTTTGGGAGCCACGTCGCACGACCGCGCAATTGTCTGTTAAAGCGACGCAGTGCCGAATCACAAAAACACCTTGGGTCATTTACCAGCGTATTGGTCCGGGACTTAAGTGGTTAAAATACTAATTTACTTTACTTTACGTTATAGATTATTTGAAGCTAGATATTGTTTCCAAAGTTAGGGAAGATAATGCATTAAATCTATTTTGAATACACTGCACGAGTGAATTATTGTTTTGCATATGTACAATTATAAATGAATATGCTTTTTGTTTTTGGAAAGGTTTTTATTTAAAAACATAGAAAACTGATGGCAGAAAAAGACAGAGTAGTCTATCAAGTCTACCCGTTTATTTGAATTTTTCCTGCCCAAGCCATTTTTCAGCTTTCAGCGCTGTCACACTCTCAATGACAATTGCGCGGTCATGCAACACTTTACCCAAATTATGTTTTTATAATTTTTCCCTCCACAAATAGCTCTTTCATTTGGTGGTATTTGATCACCTCTGCAATTTTTATTTCTTACGCTATAAACAAAAGAAGAGTGACACGTTTGAAAAAAAATCAATATTTTTTACTATATACGATCAAGGGGTTAAATATGTTCCCTAGGGAGTGATTCTAACTGTAGGGGGAGGGGACTCACAAGGGGAGGAGACCGATCGGTGTCCCTCTGTACAAGGAACATACCATTGGTCTCCTCTGACAGGACGTTTACACACACACAGATCCACAGTCCCGCTCTGTTACTGGGCAATCATGGGTGCCCGCGGACATTGCGGATGCCAGGCACGCGCATCGGGCCTGGCAGCCGTGATTTGATGGCCAGTGTGTGGCAAGTGGTTAATGCTTTTTATTGTTTTTGTTTTGTTTTTCTTTTTTTCTTCTTTATTTATTTTTTGTCATTTTTTTTTGTCTGAGTATAGATACATGTTTGTCCCAAGCATGTTTGAAGCCATTTACTGTTGACTGTTTCACTACCTCTGTTGGAAGTTTATTCAAAAGCATCAATTACCCTTTCAGTAAAAGAATGCTTTATAAGATTAGTTCTGAACTTTCTTCCAGTTAGTTTGAGGTCATGGAACAAACTGCCCTCCTGAACCTTATTCACACCCTTGATGTATTTAAAGGTTTCAATCGTGTCTCCCCTTTCCCTTCTTTCCTCCATACTCTATATATTATGTTCCTGAAGTCGCTCTTGATATGTTTTATCCCCCAAACATTTTACAATTTTTGTTACTCGTCTCTGGACTCGTTGTATCTTATTAATATCTTTGTGTAAGTGAGGTCTCCAGAGCTGGACACAGTATTCTAAAAGAGGTCTCACTAAAGATCTATATAGGGGAACCAGAACCTCTTTCCTCCTGCTGGTGATCCCTCTAGTGATGCATCCTAGAATTATATTCACTTTTCCCATTGCCTAGTTACACTATTTGCTCATTTTGCAATCATTTGAAATGAGCACCCCCAAGTAATTTTTCCTCTGCAAAATGCTTCTATAAATTCTGAAAAACATGTGTACCTTGTGCAGTGTTGCAGTTTCCACAAGATCAAGGATTCCAGTATCTGCTTTAATTTTCAGGCTGGCCTTTACCACCCAAGGGTCTGATAGCTGTGGGACTTCCTGAATGGCGATTTTGCTGCTTGCCTGCAGCTCCCTTTCTCCATCGCTATCCAACTCTGAAGCATCAAGGCTTAATCTTTCAAGACACAAGAGTAATATAAGCAAATATGCAAATCTGTCATTTCATAATACAATTTCACTGAGAACTTGTAAGTCATATTGCTCTAAAAGCTGCAGTTTGAATAGGATCATAGGAAAATATTGCGTATAAGTATTATTATGGTACACATACAACAGGAAAAAATGAAACCACAATAGTAAGAATGAACCATTAAGAGAGATAAAAAAAAATTGAAAAAATGGGTATGACTAAGATTACAATATCTGTTCAAACAAAGTTCACTATATCAATGCATTTCATTAGGGAATTAATGCTCTATTTTTATTGTAAGCGGTTTGCTATTTTAGCCTTTTAACTCTGAATGCTTTTCTTTCTTGGTATGGCTAAAGTTTGGCGTAACCCTAAATTCAATTCTCTTTATATACATATTCCCAGTACTGCATATGGTAAAAGAGAACTACAGTTGTATTCAAAATTATTCAACCCCCACTGAAATTGATTGTTTTAGCCAGTTTGACATTGATTTTGATCATTCAGTCATCCTGCTTACAATTAAATCAAAAAGCCACGTGTAGGTCAGACAAATATAACATAACATTTATAATTAAATAACCACAAATGTCTTTTCTGTGCTCACATCATTATCAATTTTATTCAACCCCCAAGTGACATTCAATCTTAGTACTTAGTACAAGATCCTTTTACAGTTATAACAGCTTTTAAACGTGAAGCATAGCTTGACACAAGTGTCTTGCAGCGATCTACGGGTATCTTCGCCCATTCGTCATGGGCAAAAGCCTCCAGTTCAGTCACATTCTTAGGCTTGCGCAGTGCAACTGCTTTCTTTAAGTCCCACCAGAGGTTCTCAATCGGATTTAAGTCTGGTGACTGTGATGGCCACTCCAAAATGTTCCAGCCTTTAATCTGCAACCATGCTCTAGTGGACTTGGAGGTATGCTTGGGATCATTGTCCTGTTGAAAGGTCCAACGTCTCCCAAGCCTCAGGTTTGTGATGGACTGCATCACATTGTCATCCAATATCTCCTGGTACTGAAGAGAATTCATGGTACCTTGCACACGCTGAAGCTTCCCTGTACCTGCAGAAGCAAAACAGCCCCAAAGCATGATTGACCCCCCCCCCATGCTTCACAGTAGGCACGGTGTTCTTTTCTTCATAGGCCTTGTTCTTCCTCCTCCAAACATAGCGTTGATCCATGGGCCCAAACAGTTCTAATTTTGTTTCATCAGTCCACAGAACACAATCCAAAAACTTCTGTGGTTTGTCCACGTGACTTTTGGCATACTGCAGTCGACTCTACTTATTCTTTGGAGACAGCAAGGGGGTGCGCCTGGGAGTTCTGGCATGGAGGCCTTCATTACGCAGTGTGCGCCGTATTGTCTGAGCAGAAACTTCAGTACCCACATCTGACAAATCTTTTCTCAGTTCCTCAGCAGTCACACGGGGACTTTTCTCCACTCTACGCTTCAGGTAGCGCACAGCAGTCAAAGTCAGCATCTTCTTTCTGCCACGACCAGGTAGCGTTTCAACAGTGCCCTTTGCCTTGAATTTGCGAATGATGCTTCCTATGGTGTCTCTTGGTATGTTTAACATCTTTGCAATCTTCTTATAGCCATTGCCCTTCCTGTGAAGAGTAATCACCTCTTCTCTTGTCTTCCTGGACCATTCTCTTGACTTCACCATGTTTGTAACCACACCAGTAAATGTCTAGAAGGAGCTGAGTATCACAGTCATTTTAAAGCTGCCTAATTGGTGCTTATTAGGCTTTAATGCTGCTCCCTGACATCCTCAGGTGTTTTCAATACCTGATTGAAAACACTTCAATGAACCTCTGTTCTTCAGAGTGGTAGTCTTTAAGGGGTTGAATAATTGTGTAAATGAAGAATTCACAAAAGAAACACTTACTACTGTATTACAAAACCAATTGATGTCATTTTAGTTGCATATGGTTCTTTAAGAAGTCCTTGTAGGATTTTATTCTGAATACAATTACAAATGTACACTAAATTCCCTAAAACCCTTTACAGTATTGGGGGGTTGAATAATTTTGAATAAAACTGTACATAAAAAGTACCAATGTACCAATTCAGGTCCACCTGTCAGTTTTGATGGCGGACCTGAATGGCCGCTCCATGCATCTCTATGGAGCGTCGGATGTCAGCGGAGACATGTCTGCTGACATCCGACCCCATCTGATCCGCTAAAAACAGACGTATGGGGGTACGATTGGATTGGTGGATTGGATCGGGTAAGATCTGATAACATGCTTTCCGTTTTCATCAGATCGCTCCATAGGAGACAGCGGCACCCAACAAGCCCCTCCCCGCTCAGTGAGCAGAGAGGAGCTTGTCATCCGTCTGCTCAGCGACAGATCTTCCGCTGAGCTGGTGGGAGCAGGCGGACTCCGTAGCAGAGTCCGCCTAGTGTGAAAAGAAAACATAAAGCAGGACAACAGAATTAACTAAGCCCAACAAATAAAGGGAACAGCAAGCAATTAAAAAATCGCATAACTAAAATATGTTCTGAAAATGTATGTGTTATAAAACATTGAGAGGAATGTTGCAAAATTAATCCAAAGCTACCACACAATATAAAAACAGAATTGTTTGCATTATTTGTTATAACATGTTATGGATACATAAAAACGAAAAAGGAAAACTGGACAATAGCTAAATATAATATAAAAGAACACATGTTTAGAAATAAATGAATAAGCATATATTTTGTAAACATTTTTGTATGAATCAATGAAAAGAAATTGAAAACAGAATCAAAAAAGTTTGTTGGGCATGCCATTGATATATCATTCCACAGTGATGAATCTGTAATCTACCTCTACCCAGATTACAGCTCACTTTATAAAATATTAACAGGTCAGTCTGGCAAGAGAGATCCTTCTTAAATCCATGCTGGTTACTAGTAATGATACTATTTTCATCAGCAAATTCATGGATATAGTACCCAAAAGTTAAACTTCCACTCATTTGTCTCCTCCTCCCACCTCCTTCCATAGGAGAGCGCAGCGGTGCCTTAGGCGCAGTAGGGACCCGACGTGAAGCTGTAATGCTGCACTGCCAGGTTCCCTTCTGGCAATGGCGGAGGCAGCACTCGATACCTGATGGAAACATCAGCTGCGGTAGCGACATCGCTGGACTCCAGGACAGGTAAGTGTCTTATTATTAAAAGTCAGCAGCTGCAGTATGTGTAGCTGATGGCTTTTCATTTTTGCAAGGGTGGGCAGACCTCCTCTTTATATATACAAATTAGCTGCGCTACCACCAATAATTGTGTTAATTGTTTCGTTGGTAAGCCAAACAATTTCAATCAACCAAAATTAAATGGATGAAAAAAAAACACAAAACAAATGATTCTAGTGCATAAATAAACATAAGGATTCATGTGCATGAATAAGCATATGTGAGTCCATCAAAGAAAAGAAGCCGTCAATTTCCCAATCCATCTAGGCTGACAATAAAGCAAATTATATGAAAGGAAAAAAAAAACTCCTCTTTAACATCCCCTCTTATGCCGCATAAACACGATCGGAATTTCCGACAACAAATGTTCGATGGGAGCTGGTTATCGGAAATTCCGACTGTGTGTAGGCTCCATCGGACATTTCTATCGACCGAACAAAAATTTGAGGTGGTTCTCAAATTTTCCGACAACAAGTTTTGTTGTCGGAAATTCTGATTGTGTGTACACAATTCCGATGCACGAAATTCCACGCATTCTCAGAAACAAGCAGAAGAGCCGCCCTGCCTATTGAACTTAATTTTTCTTGGCTCAACGTACGTCTTGTACGTCACCGCGTTCTTGACGTTCAGAATTTGCGACAACATTTGTGTGACCATGTGTATGCAAGACAAGTTTGAGCCAACATCATCGGAAAAAAAATCCATGGTTTTGTTGTCGAAATGTCAGATCGTCTGTGCGCGGCATGTTTTTAGCCCGTTTTCCAGCCCTTTTTTTAATATTGAATAGTGTCTCGGGAGAACTGCAGGCAGGAGGCATCCTTTCAACCGCAAAGAATGGGGAAAAAGCTGCCAGAGGAAAGATTTACAGAGCAGCCACTCTGTGAAGGCAGGTGGGTTCAAGCCTTCCGTCCCCTCAGGCAGGCCTATTATGCGTAGGTTATTCCACTGATTGTGGTTCTCTGAATCCTCTGCCCTAGATTCCAAATGTTTCATCTTAACCTGAAGCGTGTATGGAGGGTCTCTGACCGTGTCTTTAATGTCAATCAACTGGCATTCAGCTTCTGTGAGGGGATGACGGATTTGATCAAAATCTTTTCTGATGAGACTGATTTCCAGTTGCAGAAAATTGATTTTATTAGTGAGGGTGGTCATACATCCCGTAATGGCCTGAATCAGAGCCATGAAGTTGGCCTGCTCTTAGAGAGCCAGATATGCATCCTCTGTCTGAGTCACCATATTGCCTGCAGTTAGCACATGGGTGGATGCACCTTTAGATTAAGCAGGTATATATCTGTGACAATGAGACTCCGATTGCCACTGGCGTCTTATATGCATAAGCAGAGGGATGTAGGGAGAAGCTAGTGTTAAAGTAGACTGATAACTTTCCGTCCTGTGGCAGCAGAGCTCCTCAACTATGTGTCCAGAGCTGTCGCCATCTTGGACATGCCCACCCCCTACTCCTGTTTATCTTGAATGCTTACTACAGCAACAGGTAGCTTTTGGATAGAAGTACCTGTAGACTGAGGAGCAGGGGCGTAATTAGGCTCGACCAACTGAGGAAAGTGCCTTGCATTTCCTACTGGGGATGCAGAGGTGAGCAGAAGTGGAAGAGGGAAGCATACGTGAATAGTGTTGGAAGAAGCTAGCAGGGGATGCAGAGATAAGCAAAGCTGCAAGAGCGTTTTGGGGAAATATAGAGATGAGCAGTGTTGGAAGAGGTTTGCAAGGGATGCAAAGGTAAGCAGCTTTGGAAGAGGGTGGCAGGGGATGAAGGGATAACCATTGTTGTAATGGTTGAGGAGATGAGGAAGAGGGTTGCAGGAGATGCAGAGGTGAACAGAAATGGAAGAGGTGAACATTGCTGGATAAGAGTGCCATGTTATGCAAAGGTGAGCAGCTTTTAATAGGGTGGCAGGGAATTCTAGAGCTGAGTAGTGTTGGAAAAGGGTGGCCATGGGTGCAGAATAGAACAGTGTTTGAAGTATGTTGCAGATGCTAGGAAGATTGTGGGGTGAGCAGTGTTGCAAAAGGGGTGTACAATCAAAGTGTTTCAGAAGCTGTTTTTTTTTTTAAAGGGCAAATGTGTCCCCTCATCACCTGTAGTAGAAGAATGATTACGTAGATTACAAGAGCATAAAGATTTTTGCCTGCCTAGTGCCTGGTATATATGTCTATTAATCTAACTTGTAGTCATTTAATGATTACATTATTGCAAAGTAGAATAATAAACATACACACCAGATATTAGGCAGGCAAAAAGATTTACAGTATGTATAATAGTATAGGAATACATATTTGCATTCCCATACTTTTATTGTATATATAAATAAAAGAATGGGAAGGCAAAATATGAATTCAACATTTGTATTGTACTTTTAATGGGCTGCCTTGAAGAAATGTTCAACATAATGTACACAACTCAAAAAAGGAAAGGGGCACTTACTTTTGCGGCATGGAAGAATTTAGGCGAAAATTACCAATCTGTGGTCTTACTAAGGTCCAGAACTACTGCTATAAAACATAGGCACTTGCTGTTCTGCTTCTCAGCAGCGTGACCTGTCCACTACTATAGCACCCCGGGAACCTTCATTATATAAACTATACTGTGCATTACATACTCCTGGCCCTTACACCATGTATATTCTCCTGACCCCTGCTCTCTATTTGCTATACAGGTGAAACTCGAAAAATTTGAATATCGTGCAAAAGTTCATTTATTTCACTAATGCAACTTAAAAGGTGAAACTAATATATGAGATAGACTCATGACATGCAAAGCAAGATAGTTCAAGCCTTGATTTGTAATAATTGTGATGGTTATGGCTTACAGCTCATGAAAACCCCAAATCCACAATCTCAGAAAATTAGAATATTACATGCAATCAATAAAACAAGGATTGTACATAGAACAATCGGACCTCTGAAAAGTATAAGCATGCATATGTACTCAGCAATTACTCCCAGGGCCGGACTGGCCTACCGGGAGATCGGGAGATCTCTGGTAGGCTGCCTGTCCTTTGTCCGGTTTCAGTTGCGGGGCTGCAGTGCTCCGTCTCCTCTCTCCTGCGCCTATCTGTGTATCATCACTGTGACTGAGCTAGCTGGCTGTGTCTGATCTTAGATAGAATCAGTGTTCAGCCTATCACACGAGTCGAGTTACGGGGGCGGAACCGTGTTGCAGTGTCACCACCGAACACAGACTCAGGCATGCCTGCTAGCACGGTAATGATACACAGCACAGGAGAGGAGATGCCTGCCGTACAGCTCGCCCTATGGGAGGATCGGATTCGGCAGGGGGCTGCATAGAGAGGAATTGAGCTTCCTATATTCCTCCATACAGCCACTGAATGCTTGCAGGAGGGAGAGGAGGAGAATCAAGCATTCTGTGGCTGTATGGAGGAATATAGAAAGCTAATTTCCTCTTTATGCAGCCACCTTGCCCCTCCTCCTACCCAGTTCTCCTTAAAGCCCCCCCCAGTGTTCTCCATTCCTGTTCTTCCTCCCCCCAGTGCTTTCCACCCCTGTCCCCCCCAGTGCTCTCCACTCCTGCCCCCCCAGGGCTCTCTACCCCTGCCCCCCCCAGTGCTCTCCACCCCTGTCCCCCCCAGTGCTCTCCAGCCCCCCCCCCAGTGCTCTACACCCCTGTTCTCCACCCAGTGCTATCCACCCCTGTTCTTTTTGGCTCCCCCTCCAGTGCTATCAAGCTCCCCCCCAGCACTCTCCGCTCCCCACACACACGTGCTCTCCATTCCCACCAGTGCTCTCCGCTACCCCCTGAATTTTTCTCCCACCCATGTGCTCTCCAACCCCGCCAGTGCTCTCCACTCCCCATAGTGCGCTCCAGCCCCCCATACTTTCCACCCTTGTTTTTTTCTGGCCCCCACTGGTGCTCTCAAGCTCCCCCCATTGCTCTCCACTCCCCAGTGCTTTTCACTGCCCCCTGCTTTTTGTACCACCAGTGCTCTCCACTCCCCCATGCTCTTTGTACCCCCAGTGCTCTCCACTCCCCCCTGCTCTTTGTACTCCCAGTGCTCTCCAGCCCCCATGCTCTCCACCCCTGTTCTTTCTGCCCCCCAGTGCTCTCAAGATCCCTCCCAGTGCTCTTTACACCCACACTCTTAGCCCCCTTAGTGCTCTTCAGCCCCGCCTCTCAGCCTCCTGTGCTCTCCACCCCTGTTCATTTTGGCTCCCCCCAGTGCTCTCAAGCCCCCCCCAGGCGCTCTATGCTCTCCAGTCTCCACCCCTGCGATCTCCACTCTCCCTGCTTTTTGCCCCCACCCATGTGCTCTCCAACCCCGCCAGTGCTCTCCGCTCTCCCTTTCGCTCCAGCTCACACCCAGTGCTCTCACTTCCCCAGGACCAGAGGACAGGCTGACTGGGGGCAGAAAATGAGGATGGCTGAAGTTGCAGGTGGCCAGGGACCACTCCATCTCACAGTAAACAGATCCTCTGGAAGGAGCACTGTCTAAATCCAAAACGGGACCAGACCCTGCCTGCTGATGGCGATCATGGATATCCTGCTGGCATGGAAAGTACAGTACCGAGCATCAACAACACACCTTCGCACAGACAGGGACTGCAGACTGGGACATGGGGAATAGGAGGGGCTGCAGTGATAGGCACAGTGAGACTGCATTCATGGGCAAGGTAAAGCTGCATTTGATGGGCACAGCGAGGCTACAATGGTGGGCACATTGAGGCTGCATTCATGGTCACAGTAAAGCTACATTTAATGAACACAGTAAGGCTGCACTTATGGGCACAGTAACGCTGCATTTGATGAGCAGAGTGAGGCTGCATTTTATGAGCACAGTGAGGCTGCAATGGTGGGCACAGTGATGCTGCAATGGTGGGTACAGTGAGGCTACATTTGATGGGCACAGTGAAGCCTTCATTTGATGGACACTGATGAGGCTGCATTCGATGGGCACTGATGAGGCTGCATTGAGCACTTGTATCATGTCTGCACCCTCTGACCATCTTCTGTATCATGTTTGCAGTCTCTGAGGGAGTCTGGAGAGGAGTCAAGAGTGGTAGCACCGCTAGGATGGGGGTCATGGGAATAGTCAGATGTGTGTGGACTGTGGAGAGGAGACTATAGGATAAAACCAGAGCCACCGAGCTGGAGTCGACTGACTAATCCCTGCACAGTGCACCGCTAGTCCAGTCTGAGGGGGCGTCACTGATGTAAGGGGGAAGTGAATACGATAATGTAAGGGGGCACTGATATAAAAGGTTTCCCTCTTATATGAGTAACCCCCCCTTACCTTAGTGTATTCTTTCTTCTTTCATAGGTGAATGGGAATGCACTTATGGAGGATCTCTGTATGATCCCAGGGGGTGTCTCAAACTGATTTCCAATGCAAGCTAAATGCTCATAAAAGCAAGAGGCATTTTGCCCATTGACACCATTTCTAAACATGTTGCTGCTGCAAGGATACATGTAGTATGCCTTATGCTTGTGTTGCTTCTTATGTCTTCCATGGGCTTACCCTAAGACATCTAAACTATTCTACTTCTTTGCTGAGAACCATCTAATTTCTGTCTTTTTTCAGGGCCACATTGCTTAGAATATACTGTAGCTCAAGGGTTTGAATTTGACAAGGCTGCATCCGGATTAAGTAGAAGCACACCTTAAAAGGAGGAGGACTGATAAAAATAGCCTAGATCAATAGAGGATAATGTCAAAATACATACTGTACTGATAGAAATCTAACCACTGGGATACATCCTAACTAAAGTCCTAAAACATTTCCACATATGGATACAAAAAGAAGAACTACAATGTATTGCACCATTCCTGTAAAACTGAAACACATTGCAACTAAGAAAAACAATAAAAAGATCACATATGAAGCAATAAAGCATTCAATAAATTAGTAGATTTATCCAAAGCAGGTTTGTCGGTTGTAAATAAAAAACACACATCAAAAATAATATGACGAATGCATCTCCTGTGGCGTTGCCCCAAATAACATGTTTACTGGAAGGAGGTTATATGTACCATTACCAGGGTTTTCCAGGTTTGGACTAGAGAGGACCCCAAATAATGTCTGTTAGGTGTCCTAGACCTAGATGATGTTATGGTGGAGGAGGGACCTAAGCAGTCAATAGCCATTGCTCTTTTTTAGGCCCAGAAACGTATTCTGTGGCACTGGAAATCTACAGAACCCCCTTTGATGAAGGGGTGGATAGACCAAATGAGTAACACTTTGAGGCTAGAAAAATATATTCACCAGTAGGGATGAGCCGAACATACCCGCGTTCGGTTCGCACCAGAACGTTCGAACAGACCGCGGGTTCGCGCAAACATTTAGAACCCCTTTGAAGTCTATGGGACTCGAACGTTCGAATTCAAAAACAATAATTTTAAAGACCAATATTCAATTAAATGTTGGAAAACGTCTTTCAGAACCCGGGTCTTGCCCCAGGGAACATGTATCAATGGAAAAAAAAGTTTTAAAAACGGCCATTTTTTCCAGAGCAGACATTTTAATGATGCCTAAAGTGAAAAAAAAAAAATTCCTTTAAATATCGTACCTGCTGGGTGTCTATAGTAGTGGCACGTGTTTAGAAATGTCCCTGCACAACATGAGATTACTCTCAGAAAAAAGTAATTAAATACTGCTTGCGCCCGTGCTGTGTGGCAACAAGATGTCGATTATTTTAGGGGTGGTGGGGGGCCATTACAATGCCAGATCTTGGCTCAATCAATTATTTTTTTGTAAAAGAAAAATTGGAGAAAAAAGGGCACCCCTCAAAGATACTGTAATTGGAGCGCAACAAAGAGCCACGTGCAAAGTATTGCATCAAAAATTGTTATTAGGTGCCCCTGTTAAACAGGGGCTGAAAAATTGTGCCTCAGGCACAACACAACACTGCAACCCCTCACAATAACTCTAATTGGAGCACAGTTAAACAGGGGCACAAAAATTTGGCCTTAGGCACTGGTGGCGGAGCCCAGAAACACAACATTTCTTACTAGCTATCAGCAAGAAAAGTGAGGAGGAGAAGGATATTCCATCAGCAGCATAACAGGACAGTCACTCAGCATCAGCATATGCAGTCTCAAAGGGATCTGACATTTCAACAAAAAATGATTATTCAGTAACATCAGCATCAGGTGCTTGGTAGCTGGTGTTGATCCAAGCCTGATTCATTTTGATGAATGTCAGTCGATCAACAGAGTCGGTGGAGAGGCGCACCCTGTGATCGGTCACAAAGCCTCCAGCAGCACTGAATGTGCATTCTGAAAGAACACTGGATGCAGGGCAAGCCAGTAGCTCAATTGCGTACTGTGCAAGCTCTGGCCAGTGATCCATCCTCAAGACCCAGTAAGCTGCGGACTAAAAAATTGTCTGAACACATCGGTCAGACGGCCACCTTCTCCACCGCTCCTTCTGTGACTCACCGAAGCCTCAGCAAGACGTTGTCCAGGGCCAGGTTCTGGTAATCCCCCCGGTTCTGGGAACGCATTGCACAGACCCTATTGCAAGGCCTCCCGCAAAAGTTTAATCTTCGGCTCCCTCTGCGATGCCAACATAAGGTCTGCAACCTTACTCTTGTAACGTGGATCAAGGAGAGTTGCCAGCAATTGATCCCTCTCCTTGATAGCACGTACACGAGGATCCTTACGCAGGCTTTGCAGGATCAGGGAGGCCATGCAGCGTAGGTTCGCAGAGGCATTCGGGGCACAGTCCTCTGGGACACTAAGGACGACAGGATCCACAGGCACCTCATCCCAGCCACGTAAAAGTCCATGTGTTCCTTGGGACTGTAAATGATCCCTTGAAGACTGCTGCTGCTGATGCTGAGTGCTAGGCTCCACCTCCATGCTACTGATACAATCATCCTTCTCTTCCTTCTCCTCCTCCTCCTCTTCCTGTGTGCTAGGTGGGCAAGCAGGACCACTGTCTGGGTAAAGGGGGCCTTGAGAGGTAAGGAAGTCCTCCTCTTCCTCCCTCTGTTCTGCCTCAAGGGCCCTGTCCATTATTCCACGTAGCGTGTGCTCCAACATGTGAATAAGAGGGACAGTCTCACTGATGCATGCACTGTCACTGCTCACCATCCTCGTGGCCTCCTCAAATGGTCACAGGACAGTGCATGCATCCCTGATCAAGGCCCACTGGCGTGGGGAAAAAAACCAAGCTCCCCTGACCCAGTTCTGCTGCCATATTGGCACAGGTACTCATTAATGGCCCGCTGCTGCGTGTGCAGCCGCTGCAGCATGGCTAACATAGAGTTCCATCTGGTGGGCATGTCACAGATTAGGCAGTTCTTGGGCAGGTTGTATTCCCTTTGGAGGTCTGTTAGCCGAGCAGTGGCATTATATGACCTCAGGAAATGCACACAGACTTTCCTGGCCTGCTTCAGGACATCCTGTAAGCCCGGGTACCTGCCCAAGAACCGCTGCACCACCAAATTCAGGACATGCGCAAAACAGGGCATATGGATGAGTTTTCCCTGTCGCAGGGCAGAGAGGAGGTTGGTGTCATTATCACTGACCACCATTCCAGGCTTCAGCTTGTGTGGCGTCAACCACCTCTGAGCCTGCCCCTGCAAAGCTGACAAAACCTCTTCCCCAGTGTGGCTCCTGTCTCCCAAGCACACCAGCTCTAGCACCGCATGGCATCTCTTGGCCTGCATTCCTGCGTAGCCCCTCGTACGCCTACGGAGCACGGCTGGTTCTGAGGAAACATCACCACAGGAAGAGGCCACAGAGGAAGAAGAAGAGGAGGGGGTGGAGGAAAGAGGTGTGTCACAAACAGTAGTAGTGCTTTGGAGCCGTGGTGGCGGAATAACCTCCAAAACTACTGTACCTTGCCCTGCGTCGTTCCCAGCTGCCAGCAGAGTCACCCAATGCGCCGTAAAAGACAGGTAACGTCCCTGTCCATGCCTGCTGGACCATGAGTCAGCGGTAAGATGCACCTTACCACTGACCGCCCTGTCCAGCGAGGCATAGACATTGCCTTCCACATGCCGGTAGAGAGCCGGAATCGCCTTCCGTGAGAAAAAGTGGCATTTGGGTACTTGCCACTGAGGTACTGCACATTCCACAAACTCACAGAAGGGGGCAGAATCTACCAACTGAAAAGGTAGCAGTTGAAGTGCTAGCAATTTCGCTAAGCTAGCATTCAACCGCTGGGCATGTGGATGGCTGGAAGAGTACTTCTTTCGGCGCTGCAGCAGCTGGGGCAGGGAAATTTGTCTGGTACTATCAGTAGATTGCCCACAAGTACTACTACTACTAGGTTGTGACACACCTATTTCTACACCTTCACTGCAGGCTTCAGAGAGGACTGGGCGTCTAGTGGGGTTGGAGGTCCCAGAAGGGCAAGGGGGGGTACGCTTTGGTCTTTGGTGTGCGTCTTTCTGGTGTGCTTGCCAACGAGCTGCATGGCAGGTCAACATATGTCTGGACAAGCATGTGGTGCCCAGGCGTGTGATGTTTTGGCCATGCGAGATACGCTTGCGACATATGTTGCAAATAGCAAAGGTACGATCTGATGGACATGTTTCAAAAAAGGTCCACACCAAAGAACTTTTGCTGTACCGTTCAGACACAGCAGCGCCATGCACAAGCGTAGATGTGCGATGTAATGCAGTTGGTGTGCCCTTAAGCTGACCCCTGGAGGGCATCCTGCCTCTTTGGAGATGTGCCTGTGCCTCGTCCTCCTCCTCCTCCTCTTCCTCCTCCTCCTCTCTCCTATCAGGCACCCAGGTAGAGTCAGTGACCTCATCATCCCCTCCCTCCTCATCACTGTCAAAAACCTGGCAGTATGCTCCAGCTGGGGGAACATCACTGCCAGATTGATGTCCCTCTCGGCCACCCTCTCTCCCTGGGCTCACATCAATGCCTTCCTCTATCTGTGTTCCATCATCAGAGCCTTCAAAACGCTGCGCATCTTCATTCAGCATGTACCCAACACTGTGTTGAAACAGTTCGGGGGACTCCTCAGGAGGACACGGTGGGACTAGGGAAGGATTGTGTGATGCCATTGTACAGAGGGAAGAGGAAGCCTTGGCAGCTGCTTTGCCAGACAAACTAAGATCAGTCTGTGTGAGAGAGGATGAGGAGGATGAGGACGGCTTGCAATCTACTATTTTCTCTGCATGTTGAGGCTCAACACGGCAACCCCCCAAAAAGAAGAACGAGCGGCCACGTGCTGAAGAGGATGCACCGCGTCCACCACCAGCGTTGCCTCTAGATGCAGAGCCTGCTTGCCCTCGTGACTCTCTACCTCTCTTTGTTGTCCTTCCAGACATTTTAATGCGTTCAGGTGTAAATAAACACCACACGTGCACTTACAGTAAATGCGTTTACGTGCGATTAAACAGCAGACGTTCACTTACAGTAAATGCGCTTACGTGCTACTAAAGAGCAAACTTGCACTTACATTAAATGCGCTTACGTGCAATTACACAGCAAACTTGCACTTACAGTAAATGCGCTTACATGCAATTACACAGCAAATGTGCACTTACACTAAATGCGCTTACGTGCGATTACACAGCAAACTTGCACTTACAGTAAATGCGCTTACGTGCAATTACACAGCAAATGTGCGCTTATACTAAATGCGCTTACGTGCGATTACACAGCAAACTTGCACTTACAGTAAATGCGCTTACACAGCAAATGTGCACTTACACTAAATGCGGTTACGTGCGATTACACAGCAAACTTGCACTTACACTAAATGCGCTTACGTGCGATTACACAGCAAACTTGCACTTACACTAAATGCGGTTACGTGCGATTACACAGCAAACTTCCACTTACAGTAAATGCGCTTACGTTCGATTACACAGCAAATGTGCACTTACACTAAATGCGCTTACGTGCGATTACACAGCAAACTTGCCCTTACAGTAAATAAGCTTACGTGCGATTACACAGCAAACGTGCACTTACAGAAAATGCGCTTACGTGCGATTACACAGCAAACTTACACTTACAGTAAATGCGCTTACGTGCGATTACACAGCAAACTTACACTTACAGTAAATGCGCTTACGTGCGATTACACAGCAAACTTACACTTACAGTAAATGCGGTTACGTGCGATTACAGAGCAAACGTGCACTTACAGTAAATGCGCTTACGTGCGATTACACAGCAGATTTTCACTTACAGTAAATGTGGTTACGTGCGATTACACAGCAAACGTGCACTTACAGTAAATGCGCTTACGTGCGATTACACAGCAAACTTACACTTACAGTAAATGCGGTTACGTGCAATTACACAGCAAACGTGCACTTACAGTAAATGCGCTTACGTGCGATTACACAGCAAACGTGCACTTACAGTAAATGCGCTTACGTGCGATTACACAGCAAATTTACACTTACAGTAAATGCGCTTACGTGCGATTACACAGCAAACGTGCACTTACAGTAAATGCGCTTACGTGCGATTACACAGCAAACTTGCACTTACAGTAAATGCGCTTACGTTCGATTACACAGCAAATGTGCACTTACACTAAATGTGCTTACGTGCGATTACACAGCAAACGTGCACTTACAGTAAATGCGCTTACGTGCGATTACACCGCAAACTTACACTTACAGTAAATGCGCTTACGTGCGATTACAGAGAAAACGCGCACTTACAGTAAATGCGCTTACGTGCGATTACATAGCAGATTTACACTTACAGTAAAAGCGGTTATGTGCGAATACACAGCAAACGCGCACTTACAGTAAATGCGCTTACGTGCGATTACACAGCAAACTTACACTTACAGTAAATGTGGTTACGTGCGATTACACAGCAAACATGCACTTACAGTAAATGCGCTTACGTGCGATTACACAGCAAACGTACACTTACAGTAAATGCGGTTACGTGCGATTACACAGCAAACGTGCACTTACAGTAAATGCGCTTACATGCGATTACACAGGAAACTTACACTTACAGTAAATGCGGTTACGTGCGATTACACAGCAAACGTGCACTTACAGTAAATGCACTTACGTGCGATTACACAGCAAACTTGCACTTACAGTAAATGCGCTTACGTTCGATTACACGGCAAATGTGCACTTACACTAAATGCGCTTACGTGCGATTACACAGCAAACTTGCGCTTCCGTGCGATTACACAGCAAACGTGCACTTACAGTAAATGCGCTTACGTGCGATTACACAGCAAACGTGCACTTACAGTAAATGCGCTTACGTGCGATTACACAGCAAACTTGCACTTACAGTAAATGTGCTTACGTTCGATTACACGGCAAATGTGCACTTACACTAAATGCGCTTACGTGCGATTACACAGCAAACTTTCGCTTACGTGCGATTACACAGCAAACGTGCACTTACAGTAAATGCGCTTACGTGCGATTACACAGCAAACTTACACTTACAGTAAATGCGCTTATGTGCGATTACAGAGCAAACGTGCACTTACAGTAAATGCGCTTACGTTCGATTACACAGCAGATTTACACTTACAGTAAATGCGGTTACGTGCGATTACACAGCAAACGTGCACTTACAGTAAATGCGCTTACGTGCGATTACACAGCAGACTTGCACTAAAAGCAAATGCGCTTAGGTGCAAATAAGCAGGACAATTGCAGTAACACCCAGTACGTTTAGGTGTAAACTAAACACAGCACACAGCCACAGGCGATACAACACGTTAGAGCACTGCAGCTATGCACAATCTCCTGCCTGCACAATCTCCTGCCTGACAAATACTAATAGCAGATCTAGCTAAGCTATACAGTGTATAAATATATGTACAACTCCTAAGGATGTATATATATTCTCTACACATTGTAATAAAGCTAAACTGACTAGCCTGCTCTATTTAGCTAGCTAAAAAGATAATCTCTCTGTCTCTCTGACTGCTCTCTTTAACAAAGCCGGAACACACTACTCGAGGCCACCCGGAAAGCGGCCTTTTATAGTGTGGGGCGTGTGCTAAAGCCCTGAGCCATAATTGGCCAAAGCACCCAGGCTTTGGCCAATTATGGCTCTTCGTTTTTTGGGCGCTGTGATTGGCCAAGTATGCGGGGACATGGTGCATGCTTGGCCAATCATCAGCACGCAACGCCGCGTCACTCGAATTTGGCGCGAACGACCCGTTTTGTTCAATTTTCGACGAACAATCGAACAGGCAATGTTCGAGTCGAACATACGTTCGTATCGAATGCGAAACTCATCCCTAGTCACAACCAGTAGTAGTGCTTTGAAGCCGTGGTGGCGGAACAACCTCCAAAACTACTGTACCTTGCCCTGTGTCCTTCCCAGCTGCCAGCAGAGTCACCCAATGCGCCGTAAAAGACAGGTAACGTCCCTGTTCATGCCTGCTGGACCATGAGTCAGTGGTAAAATGCACCTTACCACTGACCGCCCTGTCCAGCGAGGCATGGACATTGCCTTCCACATGCCGGTAGAGAGCCGGAATCGCCTTCCGTGAGAAAAAGTGGCGTTTGGGTACTTGCCACTGAGGTACTGCACATTCCACAAACTCACGGAAGGGGGCAGAATCTACCAACTGTAAAGGTAGCAGTTGAAGTGCTAGCAATTTCGCTAAGCTAGCATTTAACCGCTGGGCATGTGGATGGCTGGGAGAGTACTTCTTTCGGCGCTGCAGCAGCTGGGGCAGGGAAATTTGTCTGGTACTATCAGTAGATTGCCCGCATGTACTACTACTACTAGGTTGTGACACACCTATTTTTACACCTTCACTGCAGGCTTCAGAGAGGACTGGGGGTCTAGTGGGGTTGGAGGTCCCAGAAGGGCAAGGGGAGTTACACTTTGGTCTTTGGTGTGGGTCTTTCTGGTGTGCTTTTTGGCCAAAGCACCCAGGCTTTGGCCAGGCTTTGGCCAATTTTGGCTCTTCGTTTTTTTGGCGCTGTAATTGGCCAAGCGTGTGGGGTCATGGTGCATGCTTGGCCAATCATCAGCGCGCAACGCTGCAGTGAATTATGGGCCGACGCGTCACTCGAATTTGGCACGAACAACCCGTTTTGTTCGATTTTCGACGAACGATCGAACAGGCAATGTTCAAGTCGAACATCCGTTCGTATCGAATGCGAAGCTCATCCATATTCACCAGCATAGGGGCAGCACAAAAAAAGATTGAAAAGCTGTTGGAATCCTGGTTGGGCGTTCCTGGGATGGCCTCGGTGGATTTTGTTTTGGACCCGATTGTTATAACCGATGTGCCTGGGAATCACTATCTAGTGGGTAATACAGTCATGGTGAACGGGGAAAAAGTGTTATATTGCAGCCATTTTCTAAAATCAAGTTCATTTTTTTCCTTTATTAATGTACACACAACACCCTATATTGACAGAAAAACACAGAATTGTTGACATTTTTGCAGATTTTTAAAAAAAGAAAAAAACTGAAATATCACATGGTTCTAAGTATTCAGACCCTTTACTCAGTATTTAGTAGAAGCACCCTCTGGATCTAAAACAGCCATGAGTCTTTTTGGGAAAGATGCAACAAGTTTTTCTCACCTGGATTTGGGGATCCTCTGCCATTCCCCCTTGCAGAGCCTCTCCAGTTCTGTCAGGTTGGATGGTAAACGTTGGTGGACAGCCATCCCCAGAGATGCTCAATTGAGTCAAGTCAGGGCTTGTTGTGAAGCCACTCCTTCGTTATTTTAGCTGTGTGCTTAGGGTCATTGTCTTGTTGGTAGGTAAACCTTTGGCCCAGTCTGAGGTCCTGAGCACTCTGGAGAAGGTTTTCATCCAGGATATCCCTGTACGCATTCATCTTTCCCTCGATTGCAACCAGTTGTCCTGTTCCTGCAGCTGAATAACACCCCCACAGCATGATGCTGCCATCACCATGCTTCACTGTTGGAACTGTATTGGACAGGTGATGAGCAGTGCCTGGTTTTCTCCACACATACTGCTTAGAATTAAGGCCAAAAAGTTCTATCTTGGTGTCATCAGACCAGAGAATGTTATTTCTCACCATCTTGGAGTCCTTCAGGTGTTTTTTTTTAGCAAACTCCATGAGGGCTTTCATGTGTTTTGCAGGAGAGGCTTCCGTCGAGCCACTCTGCCATAAAGTCCCGACTAGTGGAGGACTGCATTGATGGATGACTTTCTACAACTTTCTCCCATCTCCCGACTGCATCTCTGGACCTCAGTCACAGTGATCTTTGGGTTCTTCTTTACCTCTCCCACCAAGGCTGACATGCACGGTGAGCTGTAAGGTCTTATATAGACAGGTGTGTGGCTTTCCTAAGTCCAATCAGTATAATCAAACACAAGGACTCAAATGAAGGTGTAGAACCATCTCAAGGACGATCAGAAGAAATGGACAGCACCTGAGTTAAATATATGAGTGTCACAGCAAAGGGTCTGTCAGGAACCCACCTTCCGACCCTGTCGAGCCACCATTCAGGGGAAACAGCAACGTTCCTCTACAATTGTGCGGCGTCGCGTGTCCGGTGCTCATGCACAACGGGCGGGCTCGCGACGGGAGCGGGCGCGTGCACGTTAATCCGGTTTTGGCGCCAGATTTGCTTTAAGCAGTTTTGAGTGTACTTGCATCTGAAACCTGATCATCTGATTGAACCTTTGACCCGGTTTGCTGACTATCCGTACCTCTCCAATCCCTGACTCCGGCTTATTGTCTTACCCTTCTGATTGATCCACTGCTGCCAGACACACCTGCCTGTGCCACGACTATTCTCCAGCCTTCCGCATCTGACCATCTGATTATCCGTTGTGACCCGACTTGTCAGACCCTGCTATCTTCTGCTACCTATTAACCTGCTTACCTCATCAGCCTATTGCCATTGTAGCCGCAGCTCCAGTTAGGGTCGCTGACCCCTTCCTCTGCTTTGGTGTCTTCAGCATCTCCACGTCAGAGAGACTCATCTATCTGCTGCTACACTCTGGCACTCCTACCCCGCTGTGCTCCGAGCCTGCTGTTCCCACTCCAGCGGCTCTCCAACCAGAGCCGTAAGAGAGGCCCCCATGCGACCAGACACTACTAGCCAGGTACGTAATACCCAACAGTATCAGGCAGCCATAACAGAGTCTGCAGGAGTAGCCCCAGCTATGGAGGAGATTTGTAAGCATCTGGCATCTCTCACCCAAGCTGTTAAGAACCTACAAGATGGTTATCTGAGACTGGAAGGGCAGGTTCAGAACTTATCCGCTCTTGGGGATGCAGCCCCAGCACCTGTCGCCAGATCATTTTCATCTGGCTCAGCGCCATCGATCGTGATGTTACTGCCTAGACCCAGGTTTCCCATGCTGGAACGGTTCACAGGGGACCGTACCAAGTTCCGGGACTTTCGCAACGCTTGTCAATTATATTTTGCTTAACAACCCCGAACCTTCTCTCTAGAAGCTACAAAAGTGGGATTTGTTGTCTCCCTGCTCCAAGGGGAACCCCAAAACTGGGCACACCAATTGCTGGAAGAAAATGGCACCCAGACAGAGACTTTGCTGGTTTTCTTCCAGGCAATGGCGCAACTCTATGACGATCCCCAAAGGACTGCGTCAGCTGAGGCTGCTTTTCTTGCTCTCCAACAAGGCCTCAGAGCGGTCGAGGACTACGTAACAGATTTTCGCCGTTGGAGTGCGGACACCTAATGGAACAGCTCTGCATCAACAATTCCGTTTAGGCCTGTCAGAAGCCCTGAAGGATGAGCTGGCCCATATAGGAGTACCTGACACCTTGGATGATCTGATTACCAAAGCCGTACAGATTGACCGACGATTACGAGAACGGCGGGCAAACCATCCTCTCAACAGAGTCGCCCAGTATGGATCACTGCCCGGGCTCCCTTGCCGGCCTCTCATTACCAGCCACCTGTCCCACCTGTCCCATCGTTGACTCAGGCGCATGCAGCTGTTTCATCGACACCACCTTTGCCGATCTGCATAATATACCCTTACGTGAAAAAGACTTTAGACTCTTCATCGTCCTGGCCGACGGCTCACACATCAAGTCAGGTCAGGTAACCCGGGAGACCCTTCCCCTGTCTGCCACTACCTCTTCCAATCACAAGGAACTGCTAATTCTGGATGTCATCTTGTCCCCTTTGTTTCCAGTGATCCTAGGTATACCTTGGCTCCGGGCACATAACCCACAGGTTAGCTGGATATCTGGAGATATCACATTTCTATCTCAATACTGTCAAGAACATTGCCTACCCAGGTTTCCTAACCCATCTCCTGCTTGTGCTTAAATGCCAATCCCATCCTGCTCCAGTCCGTTCCGAAACCGTACCATGGATTTCTCAATGTTTTTAGTAAAAAAGGGGCCGACTCCCTTCCGCCTCATAGGCCATATGATTGCCCGATTGAACTCCTTCCCGGGGCTGAGATCCCTTTCGGGCGAATCTTCCCACTCTCTGAAAAGGAACAGGACGCTTTAAAGATTTATCTCGATGAGAATCTAGACAAGGGATTCATTCGCCCGTCCACTTCGCCAGCAGGCGCCGGAATATTTTTCGTTACTAAAAAAGTCCTTGTGTTGATTACCGGGAACTTAATAACATCACAGTGAAGAACCGCTATCCCCTGCCCCTAATACCTGAACTTTTCCAAAAACTTAGATCTGCCGTTATTTTCACCAAACTGGACCTGAGGGGAGCGTACAACTTGATACGCTTCAGGGACGGCGATGAATGGAAGACAGCCTTTCGCACCCGATATGGCACTATAAGTACTTGGTCATGCCCTTCAGGCTATGTAACGCGCCCGCTACATTCCAGCACTTCGTCAACGACGTGTTTAGAGAGTTCTTGGACATCTTTGTCATCGTCTATTTGGACGATATTCTGGTCTTCTCCTGATCCCTAGAAAAGCACCGAGAGCATGTCTGTAAATTTCTGAATCGCCTCCGCCTGCACAGTTTGTATGTAAAAGCAGAGAAGTGCGGGTTTGAGCAACAAACTATCCAGTTCCTGGGACTAGTGATTTCTCCAACAGGAATTGAAATGGATCCTAAGAAGGTATTTGCAATTTTAGACTGGCCAACACCTTTGAACAAATAAGGGGTATAACGTTTTATAGGGTTCGCAAATTTTTATAGGAGATTTATTAAGGGTTTCTCTGGCCCCCATTATACAACAAAACCTTTGCTTCCATTGGAACCCTGAAGCCCAGAAAGCCTTTGATACCCTGAAGAAACTTTTCACGTCAGCTCCAATCCTCAGCTATCCAAAACCAGTGTTACCTTTTCTCCTCGAGGTGGACGCCTCTGAAGTCGCTGTGGGAGCTGTCACCTCTCAACGCTTAGGAGACAAGGATTTAATGCACCCAGTGGGGTTTTTCTCCCGAAAACTTTCCCCCGCAGAAAAGAATTATGACGTGGGTGACCGGGAGTTGCTGGCCACCAAGACCGCCTTAGAGGAATGACTTACTTGAGGGCGCTGCTCATCCTGTGTTGATCTATACAGATCACAAGAATTTGGAGTACTTAAGGTCAGCCAAGCGTCTAAAACCTCGACAGGCTCGTTGGGCTCTTTTCTTTTCCCGTTTTTGTTTCCACAAAACTTATCGTCCAGGATCCAAAAATCTTAAACCAGACGCATTGTCCCAAATGCACGACAATCCGAAGGATTCATCCATTCCTGACACCATCCTTCCAGATGGCAACTTTCTGCTCCTGCACACTAATCTGCTCTCCATGAACAGAGAGGCATCTTCCAATTCTTCCAAGCCTTCCAATATCTCGCTAAATCCCAGAGACGGTTTATTTTGGAGAGGAAGTCACATTTTCGTACCTGAAAATATCCGAGTGGAAGTTTTAAAGCTTCTCCATATCAATACTTGTCCAATCTGCAACCGGAATAAGACATCCAGGAAACAAGCCTGGGGTCTACTGAAGCCTTTACCAGTGCCTGACAGACCTTGGGAAATGATCGCCATGGACTTTATTGTAGAGCTTCCTTGTTCTGAGGGATGCACAGCGATTTTTGTTATTGTGGATACATGGGATACCTTCCAATATTGTATCAGATAGGGGGGTCCAGTTCACCTCTCGATTCTGGAGAGTCCTTTGCGAAACATTACAAATCAAACTTTCCCTGTCTTCAGCCTACCATCCCTAGACCAATGGGCAAACTGAAAGGACAAACCAGACATTAGAACAATACATTAGATGCTTCACAACCTTCTCCCAAGATGATTGGGTTTCCCTGCTACCTTTAGCAGAATTTGCTTATAACAATGCTAATCACTCGGCTATCTCCTTTTTTTTCTAATTATGGTTTCAACTTAACATTTTTGCCAGATTTCTTTTCAGAATGTCCAGTTCCGGCAGTGCAGAGTACCATGGAGTTCCTCAAACGCAACAACCAGCTATTGCGTGAAGCGGTGACCTAGGCTCAAGCAGACAGCAAAAGATTCTTCGACAAGAAGAGGAGGGGAGAGTTAGATCTTAAACCGGACGATCAGGTATGGCTGTCCACTAACAATCTGTCACGTCACACCAAGCCAGTACTGATGGATGTGACCTTCTATAACGTTGCTGAGGTTTCTCAGTTATAACCACTAGTTCACTTTCGGTTTCACAGAAAGTTAGGGTTAATTCATCACAACCTCGCAAAGTAATTCATGCCATATACTAAATGCTACCTTATTGTGGCATAAGCGTAGCTGGGTACTATTAAGCCGGTACCGTACAAGCAAATGGAAACAGCAAAGCATAAGACCTCATAATCTGAGCAGTAACAGGATTAATAAGCGAAAGAACAGAAGAGGATAATGTTAGGTCACATCTATCTAGGAAGGAAAGCAGACTGTCCCAGACTACACATGCAGCAACTAGCAGTAGTACTGTGAGCTGTTTGCGATAAAGCTTAACATTGAAGCAAGTGCTCTTCACAACAGAAATACTTGCGGTTCTGCAGGCTTTGTCAAAGAGTTCTGTGGAGGTAGTAATGCTGTTCATGCAGGTGGAGTGGTCCTGGCGTTGAGGGTTCTAGGTGACCAGAGTAGGAAGCCTAGGATCCGTTGCTGACACTGGGAAGTCTGGTTACAAAGTTGGCGTGCTGCAGGCGTTGTAGTGTTCCAAAAGGATCCTCGGGCTGCTAGGTTCCTGTAACATGACGGCGGGTGTCTAACAAAATATCAGAACACCCTGCCGTCATTCCTAGGCGTTTAAATACCCGCAATTTGCGGGGAAGGGATGGTGCAGTCGCACTTCCGCGTTCCATGCTGGAACGCACGACGCGCGCACCGGAAGTGACGCGGTGAAGAGGAATCACGGAGCGCAGCTGCCTGGTATAACGGCAGCTGCGCTATAGGATCAATTTTTATCACATACTCCCCTCCTCAAGGGAGCTCTTATAGAGCTACCAGTATGAGCGGGTTTGTTAGGATGTCTCTGATGAAATTGTCTGATTAGTCGTGCAGCATGTATATTGGAAGAATCTTCCCAAGAGTCGTCAGATTGATCATAGCCTTTCCAGCGTATGAGGTATTGGAGATTAGAAGCTTTTTTCCTGGAATCTAAAAAATTTTCAACAATGTATTCAGTTTCACCGAGAACTTGTACAGGAGGTGGTGGAACTGGTTTCCTGTTAGGGAAAGGGTTAGAGATGTAAGGTTTGATGAGTGACATGTGGAATGAAGGATGCACTTTCCAGTCTGGTGGTAGGGAGAGTTTGACAGCATTGGGATTAATAATATGAGAAATTGGGAATGGTCCGGTGAATTGGTTTCCAAGTTTCCTGCAGGGAATATTAAGGTGGAGATTACGTGTGGATAGCCAAACTAAATCCCCCACCTTGTATGTTGGTGGTGTAGAGCGGTGTGAATCGTAATATTTCTTCTGTGTTGCGTGTGCAATTTCCAAGTTGGTACGTAGAAGATTGAGTGTCTTTTCTATAGAAGATAGATAGTCTGTAACTGCAGGTACTGGATTTGGGAGGAACGAGGTGGGTAAGTTGTTGGGGTGGAAACCATAATTGGCGAAAAATGGAGAAAAGCGGGTAGAAGAACTAGTGGAGTTATTGTAGGCATACTCAGCCAAAAGCAGTAATGGATTCCAATCATCTTGAAGATGTGTACAGTAGCAGCGTAGATATTGTTCCAGAATTTGATTTACACGTTCGGTCTGTCCATTTGTTTGAGGATGGTAAGCAGTCGATAATCGATGGTCAATCTGCAAGGTGGTAGTAAGGGCTCTCCAGAATTTGGAAATGAATTGAGATCCACGATCCGAGATAATTTGTGAGGGTAAGCCATGTAATCTAAGGACTGTGTCGATAAAGGCTTTTGCTGTCTCTAGGGAAGTTGGTAGTTTCTTTAAAGGAGTGAAGTGTGCCAGTTTAGTTAGGAGGTCAACGGTAACCATAATAGTATTAGTATCATTTGATCTAGGGAGGTCTACAATAAAATCAATAGACACTACCTCCCAGGGTCTCTGAGGTACTGGAAGAGGTGCCAATAAGCCGAATGGAGGTTTTCTAGACAATTTGTTGCGGGCACAAATGCCACATGAGTTTACATACTGGTGAACAGATTTAGAGAGAGAAGGCCACCAGTAATGTCTCTTGACAAGATGAATGGTGTTAGTAATGCCAGGATGACTGGCTAATGGAGAATCATGAAGAAGTCGGAGCAAAGGAATCTGTAGTTTAGGGGGTACATAAATTTTATCTTGGTAGGTATATAGCCCGTCAGGATGTTTGATAAGGCCTGTTGATAGAGTTTTGGAGAGTAACTGCCTAAACGAAGTGATATTGCCAATGAAACGATGTGGAGGGATGATAGAGACTGGTGGGTTCTCCGTGAATTGATCTTCAGACATTCGGGAGAGAGAGTCTGCTTTAATATTTTGCGAGGCAGGTCGATAGGTTATAAAAAAGTCAAACCTGTCGAAGAAGAGAGTCCATCTAACCTGACGAGCAGAGAGGGTCTTACAGGATTTCAAATGTTGTAGATTACGGTGGTCAGTGAGTATAGTTATTGGATGAGTTGAACCTTCAAGTAAATGTCTCCAATTTTCTAAGGCAACTTTAATAGCTAAGAGTTCCTTTTCCCCGATAGGGTAATTTCTTTCAGCTTGTGTTAATGTTCTGGAGTAGAAGGCTACTGGATGCAAGGGTTCAGAGAGAGACGGACGTTGAGAGAGTACAGCTCCCAAAGCATAATGAGATGCATCAACTTCCAAAGTATAATGAAATAAAAGATTGGGGAGTTGCAGTACAGGGGCTGAGGAGAAACAGCGCTTTAAGGTGGAAAAGGAAGTTTGTGCTTCTGATGACCAGGTGAAAGATGTCTTAGAACTAGTGAGGGCATTCAATGGTTTGACTATTGCAGAGAAATTTTTAATAAATTTACGATAGTAATTGGAGAATCCCAGGAACCGTTGGAGAGCTTTCCTTGAATACGGAACTGGCCAGGAGATAATGGAATCCACTTTGGATTGATCCATCTGTATACCGTGAGGGGTGATGTGGTATCCTAGGAAGGTGATACTGGTTTGGCTAAAAAGACATTTCTCCAGTTTTGCATACAGGGAATGTGTTCTAAGCCTGGCTAAAACCCAACGGACATGTTTGACATGGAGCTCAAGGGAGTCTGAATAAATTAAAATATCATCCAGATATATAACTACACAGATGTCAAGCAAATCTCTGAAAATGTCATTTATGAACCACTGGAAGGTGGCCGGTGCATTACAAAGGCCAAATGGCATGACGGTGTATTCATATAGGCCGTATCTGGTCTTGAAGGCAGTCTTCCACTCATCTCCAGGGCGTATCCTAATCAGATTATATGCACCCCTGAGATCTAATTTTGTAAAACATTTTGAGGATTGGAGGCGCTCTATGAGTTCTGGGATGAGTGGCAAGGGATAACGATTTTTTACAGTAATAGCATTTAAGGACCGGTAATCAATGATGGGACGGAGAGAACCATCCTTGTTTTTGACAAAAAACATAGCGGAACTGGCAGGGGAAGTGGAATGTCTAATAAACCCCTTTTTTAAATTCTCATCTATGTACTCCTTTAGGTGTCCTAGTTCAGGTTGAGATAGTGGGTATATATGAGCGGTTGGGATAGGACTATCTGGAATTAAATCAATCGGACAGTCGTAAATCCTGTGAAGTCTCTCTGCATTGGTTTTACTGAAGACATCACTGAAGTCTTGAAGGTAATTCGGGAGAACATTGGCATCTAACTGGAGGCTAAGCACTGGGGAAGTGGTGTAGCAGTTTTGGTTACAGTATGAGGATGCCAATTTAAGGGATGAAGTAGACCATATGAATATTGGTTGATGTAGTAGCAGCCATGGCAGACCAAGAATAATTGGGAATAGAGGAGATGGAATTATATCGAAAACCATAGTTTCCACATGGTGGTTATCACAAGTCACCAAAATAGGGATGGTTTGGGATAAGACAGGACCGGAAATGGAGGTAGAACCGTCAATGAAGGTGACAGAGAGTGGTGTGGATTTAAGTATAGAGGGAATTTTTTTGGACTTTACGATCTCTAAGTCAATGAAATTTCCACAGGCTCCGCTATCAACCATGGCATGGTAAGAGGGGGGCTGGTCTTACAAATGTTAGAGATTGTACCTTCAGTATTCTTTTTGAGTAGAGGACAAGTAGATACCATGTGGTCTGGGGCTGAACAGTAGAGGCAGAGGTTATGTGCTCTGCGACGTTGCTTCTCTGCAGGTGAGAGAGGGCCTTTAACAGTTCCAAGTTCCATAGGAACAGCCTTAGGTGGAGTATTATACCTCTTGGGGGGTGAGACAGAGAAGGAGGTAGCACGCTCAGCCTTTCTTTCTCTTATACGTCGATCAATAGTGAGGGATAATTGCATAAGATCTTCTAAAGAAGGGGGAAGCTCAATGCGTGCAATCTCATCCTTCATGGCCTCAGATAGGCCAATGCGAAATTGATTACGTAGGGCAATGTCAGTCCATTGTGTGTCCCTACTCCAACACTTGAACTCTGATATATATTCTTCAACGGGCCTCTTCCCTTGCTTGAGCTGTCTAATAGTATTTTCGGCAGTAAGTTGTTTATTCGGGTCCTCGTATAGGAGAGACATCTCATCTAAAAAACTATTAAATGATCCTAAAAGATCGCCATGCTCCTCAACATAAGCGTCGGCCCAAACGCGAGGCTCACCCTTGAGGTAAGAAACTAGAGTAAGGATTTTAATCCTATCTGAGTAGTATGTACGGGGCCGTAGTTCATACATGAGCCGGCAGGAGCTGACAAACTGACGGTAAAGTTTTCGGTCCCCTGAAAAAGGTTCTGGGAAGCAAACCTTGGGCTCGGGCCTATCACGGTGTTGGGCGTGAGCTTGATTACGTATCAGTTCATTTTCTAAACAAAGTTCATTCATAGAGGCAGTAAGGGTCTCTACTCTCTGTGATAGAACAACTAGATGGTTAGCGAAATCCCCTGGATCCATTTTGAAAGACTGTTTTTAAAAAAAAAAGAAAACTCCTTTTTTTTTTTTTATATATATATATGTATGGTTCTGATATTATGTCACGTCACACCAAGCCAGTACTGATGGATGTGACCTTCTATAACTTTGCTGAGGTTTCTCAGTTATAACCACTAGTTCACTTTCGGTTTCACAGAAAGTTAGGGTTAATTCATCACAACCTCGCAAAGTAATTCATGCCATAAACTAAATGCTACCTTATTGTGGCATAAGCGTAGCTGGGTACTATTAAGCCGGTACCGTACAAGCAAATGGAAACAGCAAAGCATAAGACCTCATAATCTGAGCAGTAACAGGATTAATAAGCGAAAGAACAGAAGAGGATAATGTTAGGTCACATCTATCTAGGAAGGAAAGCAGACTGTCCCAGACTACACATGCAGCAACTAGCAGTAGTACTGTGAGCTGTTTGCGATAAAGCTTAACATTGAAGCAAGTGCTCTTCACAACAGAAATACTTGCGGTTCTGCAGGCTTTGTCAAAGAGTTCTGTGGAGGTAGTAATGCTGTACATGCAGGTGGAGTGGTCCTGGCGTTGAGGGTTCTAGGTGACCAGAGTAGGAAGCCTAGGATCCGTTGCTGGCACTGGGAAGTCTGGTTACAAAGTTGGCGTGCTGCAGGCGTTGTAGTGTTCCAAAAGGATCCTCGGCCTGCTAGGTTCCTGTAACATGACGGCGGGTGTCTAACAAAATATCAGAACACCCTGCCGTCATTCCTAGGCGTTTAAATACCCGCAATTTGCGGGGAAGGGATGGTGCAGTCGTACTTCCGTGTTCCATGCTGGAACGCACGACGCGCGCACCGGAAGTGACGCGGTGAAGAGGAATCACGGAGCGCAGCTGCCTGGTATAACCTGGCTGGTATAACGTATAAAGTGTTTTTATTACACAATCTCAAGTTACCCTGCCCATCCAAGAAATTGGCACCTAAGTTTATGGGACCCTCCCCAGTTAAGAGAAAGATCAATTTAGTCTCATATGAACTGTCTTTGCCTGATTCTCTGAAAATACATCCTGTGTTTCATGTCTCCCTACTCAAGCCTGCAGTCCCTGATCCCTTTCCTAACAGGGGAACCAGACCCCCTGAACCTAACCATATCGACGGTTGTGAAGAATATTTGGAGGAAGCTAAAGTGGACTGTAGGAAGCGACGAGGTCAAAACCAGTTCTTTGTCAAATGGAAAGGGTACGGACCAGAAGATAATTCTTGGGAACCCGAAGGTAATTTACATGCCAAGAAATTATTACGTGCATTTTTTTCTGCCCATCCTGACAAGAAAGCCAGACTGGGCATCCGGAGGCTGCCCCTTGGGGGGGGCAATGTCAGGGACTCACCTTCCGATCCAGTCGAGCCACCATTCAGGGGAAACAGCAATGTTCCTCTACAATTGCGCGCCGTCACGCATCCAGTGCTCGTGCTATGTGGACAATTATTATATGAGCTTCCCACTTTTTAGTCACTTGTTTGATCATCAGATTGGAGCATGTGGCACCATGCGACCTAATCACCAAAGCTTTTCCCAGTGACTTGTAGAATCCCTTCTTAGGCTGGGGGAGAGAGCCTGCTCAATGTGTAATAATTTGCTTGCTGTGAAGTGGAGGGATAATAAGAATGTTTTCGTTCTTACCTCCCTTCAAGCAGACACGACAGTCCAGATTCGTACGGCGGCTGGTGTTGTCGAGAAACCCCTCTGTGTCCATGAATATAACCAAAATATGTGAGGGGTGGACCTCAACGACCAGTTGTTGGCACCGTATCATATTGCCCGTGAGGCGAGACGCTGGTACAAAAAAGTGTCTCTATACTTATTTCAATTGGCTTTGCTGAATTCTCATGTGCTATACAGAGCTTCAGGACAAACTGGATCCTTCCTTACATTCCAGGGTGAGATACAGCCCTTCTGTATCCAGGCGGTTCTGCACCTCACCATTCCCAACCAAATGCAGTAAGCCGACTGCATGAGAGGCATTTTCCGTATGTCCTCGAGAGTACCCCTACCCAACGAGCCCCCCAAAGAAGATGTCATGTCTGTAGCAAGCGCGGATAAAAGCGTGACACCCGTTATTATTGTCCCCGCTGTCCTGACAATCCTGGTCTTTGAATTGGGAAATGGTTTGAATGCTTCCACACACTAGTGAAGTTTTAGCGTAGGGTACAGCATTTTACAGGCTAGGACACACTTACACAGGGTCTCCCAAGATGCCACCCAAACCTGGAACCGAAAAGTTGAACAGTTACATTTATTGTTCTCTCCCTATCTATTCTCTCTCTATTGTTCTGTTTTTTTTTTTTACTGTATTATATTCTGCAATGTTTTATTGTTGTTATGTTTTATCATGCTTGCTTTTCAGGTATGTAATTTTTTTATATTTTACTGTTTTCAGGTAAGCCATTCAGCTGTTGCGTGGATTTATTTATCTTGACAGCAACAGCGTTTGCTCCCACAATACATAAAGCTGTGACTCCAATGCTGTAGGAGGTGATTTCACCACCACAGTTAAAAAAAATTAGCATATATGCCGGAGCATGGGGGCAGCCGGGGCGAAGGATCGATTTTGCTCCTAATGCCGCATACATACGTTCGAAATTCCGACGGAGGCTTGCCTGTGGAAAAGTCACACCATGTGTACGCAGCATAACAATGATGCCTGTGGGTTTAGGTATCATCTTGGTATCCCTCTTTTCAGCCAGCGGTCAACTTTCATGTAAAAGCAATCCTAGTGGCTAATTAGCCTCTAGACTGCTTTTACAAGCAGTGGGAGGGAATGTCACCCCCGGATATAAATAGTGCCATTGGGAAATTGGGAAAGTTTTTTATCACACCGATCTTGGTGTGGTCAGATGCTTTGAGGGCAGAGGAGAGATCTAGGGTTTTAAAAAAAAAAGAGTACCTGTTACTAACTATTGCTATCATAGGGGATATTTACATTCCCTGAGATAACAACAAAAATGGTAAAAAATATTTTTTTTCTCATAACAAAAAGTAGAAAATATCAATTTTTTCAAAATTTTCTGTCTTTTTCCATTTATATCATAAAAAATAAAGATCACAGAGGCAATCAAATACCATCAAAATAAAGCTTTATTTGTGGGAAGAAAAGGACGCAAATTTTGTTTGGGTACAACATTGCATGACTGCGCAATTACCAGTTAAAGCAGCGCAGTGCCAAATTGTAAAAACAGCTCGGGTCTTTAACCTGAATAATGGTCCGGTGCATTGCCATGAATTGAGATTTGCCATAGAATGAGATGGTCCGCCTCCATCCCATTCTATTGGCTCACTCATGTCACGTGACATATTTAAACGTCAAGTATTGACGCAAACATCAGTCACAGCTAGGCTATCATAGGGAGAGGATCTCCTCTCCCTGTGATAGCCCGATAGCGCTGTCAGCAGCGTGCCTCCCGCCAGCGCTAAGTAAACCCCGCGCCCGCAGCTCTACTCCCCGCGCCCGCAGCTCTACTCCCCGCACCCCGCGCCCGCAGCTCTTCCCCGTCCTCCGCGCCCGCAGCTCTACTCCCCCGTTAAGAATCAGGGAACGGGCTGCAGCTGCAGCTGCTCCAGGTTATGTGGGCTGGTGTTGTAAATACTGCGCATGCGCAGGTTTACGCTACTAACGTAGCCAACGCTAGGTCTACGCTAATAGCGTAGACTCTCCCCGTTCCCTGATTCTTAACGGAGGAGTAGAGCTGCGGGCGCGGAGGACGGGGAAGAGCTGCGGGCGCGGGGTGCGGGGAGTAGAGCTGCGGGCGCGGGGTGTACTTAGCGCTGGCGGGAGGCACGCTGCTGACAGCGCTATCGGGCTATCACAGGGAGAGGAGATCATCTCCCTATGATAGCCTAGCTGTGACTGATGTTTGCGTCAATACTTGACGTTTAAATATGTCACGTGACATGAGTGAGCCAATAGAATGGGATGGAGGCGAACCATCTCATTCTATGGCAAATCTCAATTCATGGCAATGCACCGGGTCTAAAGTGGTTAATACAATTTATCTTAAGATAAAAAAATTAAAATAAACGACCAAATGAAAACATTTAATACTTTGTCTGTATTATCTGTATAAAATTCCTGTAGTAGTGACAAAGCAGCTGTCAGGCGGCATACACACGACCGAGGTTCTCGCTAGAAACCAGCGAGAACCTCGCTGGAAGCTGCATTCCAGCGAGAACCTCGGCCGTGTGTACGCTCTCGGCGAGAATCCAGTCGGGAATGCCGTCGAGCAGAAATAGAGAGCATGTTCTCTATTTGCTCGACGGCCGCCTGGATGAATGGCTGGTTGCCATTCCCGACGGGCGGGTCGCCGAATCTGACGGCCGGCAGAGAACCTCGACGGGCGGAACGATGTGTTCTGCCCGTCGAGGTTCTCTGCCGTGTGTACGCGGCTTCAGGTGAAACCATAGTAAACAGCATGTGACATCCAGAAGTGTCCAGCAGTACCCATAGATCTGACAAAGAGCAACCTGTCAGACAGGTATGAGTTTATTTTATTGACACATTCAGAAGTGTCCAGCAGTACCCATAGGTCTGACAAAGAGCAACCTGTCAGACAGGTAAGAGTTTATTTTATTATTTTACAGGGAGCATTTGTTCCAATTTTCTTATCCTGGCAACAGGATTTATGGTGCAGGGCAACTGGTACCAAAATGCTTCCCAACACTGTGCATTACACCATGTAACATGAAAATTAGCTCCATAAATCAGTTTTAGGAAACAATATAATGAAATAATATGTTTTAAGATTAGTAAATACATAATCCGCGGCGGCGTAGCGTAAGCCATTTACACTATGCCGCCGCAACTTACTGGAGCAAGTGCCGTATTCTCAAAGCACTTGCTCCGTAATTTGCGGTGGCATAGTGTAAATGGCCCGGTGTAAGGCCGCGTAATTCAAAGGGGGCGGCTTGTATTTAAATTAAGCGGGCCCCCGCGCTGACCGAACTGCGCATGCGCCGGACGTAAAAATAGCCCAGTGGAAAATGCTCCAGCTCACGACGGAAAACGTCAATGAAGCCGACATGAGCGTCATTTACGTAAAGCCCTATTCGCGAACGACTTAGTAAAACGACATAAACGACGGAAAAAGACGAAGCTGTCCCGACGCCATACTTAACATGGCATACGACGGACCTTCGTAAACTTACCCCTCATATAGCAGGGGTAAGTTTACGCTTACGGAAACGACGACGAGGCGGCGCAAAAATGTCCGGGAATCGGCGTATCAGGCTCATTTGCATAGTCAAATGAGAAATCGACGTAAACGCCACCTAGCGGCCAGCGTAGAATTACATCTAAGATCCGACGGTGTAAGTGACTTACGCCAGTCGGATCTACGCTGTATCTATGCGTAAATGATTCTAGGAATCAGATGCATAGATACCCGGGGACAAAAACAGAGATACGACGGTGTATCTGGAGATACACCGTCGTATCTCAGCTGAGAATCTGGCCCATGGATTCCAACAAGGTTTTTTTTTTTTTAAAGAATGTGATTAGAGCCAGAGGCTTTAATAGGTGTAACGGAATGGCCCATGACAGACTGAGATATTCCTATGTCTAGGGTCACCTTATGTCCACTAGGGCCATAGGGTGACAAAGAATCATAATTCATATATTACAGAAGACATTAATAAGGGACATTAATAATAATTCATGTTTGCAGGATGTCTTCAAATATCAAAAGCTGTTAGCTATGCAATCTGGGCACACATGCTTTTGAAAGGTGTTAATTCAGGTCTACAAGACCAGAGTGAGTCATACCTTTGTATAATATGCTATTGAAATATCTTAAGGTGTTGGCTATTCACGGTAAAGACATTCCGTTGAAGGTGTTGATTGCACCCACTCTCACAAGACTCTGCCATTGTGTGATAAAGCTGTCTAGAGAACTTATTCAACTAGATGTCTGTGTATTATTCAAGGTTAATTGAACCCTATTGATGATACGGTGCCTTCATGTCTAGCTACCTATTAAAGAATTATCCTCAGTGAGTGAATAGAAGGGTGGAGATTGCATTGTCCTGTGATTAACTGCATTATGCTTGAGACTGTATAAGAAGCTGAGAAAATACTAATAAATTGTCATATCTTTGGAAGCAAGAACGGAGCTCTGTCTCGTCTTATTCTGGGAAAGGATATGGATCGTGTATGCAATATTGTCGGAGTGTGCCAGATAAGCTTGTCGTGGTTGGATGGAAGGTGGTAAGCGGTGGTGACCTTTACAATAGGCTACAAAAAAGGATGGGCTTGGGGTGTCTTGTATTGGATAATGATGAGCCTATTTACCAGTTAATTTTTAAGCGCCTCTTTTTGTTTTTATATTTCTACCAGATGGTACATAATGGAATGTGATAACACTCGTCATGCAGAAATCTGTGTCACAATCCTGTGCGAAGTCCTTTATGTATCGTTTGGTCAGTTGACCATGTCGACCGTGCTTATGCTTATCAAGACGGCTTTTTCTTAGAAACTGTATATGCTGTTTTAACCTTTGGTACTGTACCTCCAGACACTGCAAGTTGTCAACTTCAGTCACAAAGGCACCAGATAAGCAGGCACCAACAATTTACCCTCTTTAAAACTCAGTAAGCTTTGACATGACTCCTCTGTATTACTAGCAGTGCACACAGTGAATGACGAAAGAGAGGCTCCCCACCTGTTAACTAGGTGTCTCATCACACAGCGGAAGCAAAAGAATGTTACATCACTTCCCGCTTTCAGCCCCTGTTCACATCAAGGAGATTTGACATGTCAAATCGGAGCCTATTGCCAGCAATTGGAGAGTCCTAATCAGTGCGGCGCTGCACCGACTTCCAAAAGTAGTTCCTGCACTCCTGTTGGTGACTTTAGGGGTGATTTCAATTTACATCAGTGCATGAACCCGCACAGATGTCTTTCAAGAGCCCCCAAAGTCGCACTGAAATGCGGCTTTGAAATTGCGTGGGTTTAGATGAACTTGCGCGATTTTAAAGCTGTGTTCAGTGTGAACAAGGGCTCAACATGAAACAAGTCATCACTTTCACATCTACAAATCATGTAGTGTTTCCATAATTTTGTCCAACCATTGTATGTTTTTATCAGAATGTAGCAGTGTTCAAGTGTATAAAAATTACATTTAACTAATTCTTTTGTTGTTTTAAATCAATCAATGGTAAATAAACATTAAATACCGGAAGCATTATTGTTTACTGCTTTAAATTGATTAATCAAATTGTTAACCATCTTACCTGCGTACAGTATCTGTTGGTGATATTGCATCATCCCAGCTGTGTCTCCTAGACGTTGACAATGACCTAACTAAGATAGGAATACTTTCCATGGACACATCTTCCTGGCATCTATTTTCCTTATATATTTGAGATTCTGATGGACTTCCAGCTTCAAAAGACATAGGGCAGAGGATTGGCTTGGTACAAGTAATTACAACCTCTCCATTATCAAAGCTAATGTTGGGTCCACCAGAAACACGGAAGGCCTGGGTTTTCCGGTCAGTGTTCGTATCTTCCATCATTTCCAGATCCTTGTAGTACTCAGTTCCTTGAAGAGATGAGTCCAATGAAGGAAGATCTTCACTACTACTCATTGTATCACTACAGCAATTATCCAGGTCAATTGACTCGTCATCCTAAAAAGAAAAAAAAAAAACATAAACTCAGATTCACGATGCACGAGTTACAATAATTAAGAAAAAATGCGTCAATAAGATATGTTTTTAAGACATCTTTACAATGCGCCACTGAAGTTCAAATTAGAACAGATAAGACAAAGCGAAAAATAATACATACTCAGCATGCATAGATCATCTGCTTTCCAGTATTAAAAAAGTTCCTTGATTTAGTTCTGTTTTCATTTGGCTGAACGACTATATTTCCTGTTTTCGTCTCATAATAAAAGTGAGTATGAAAGAGCACCTTGTGATGGGGAGTGTGATGGTGATGAGGCATTATGGGTGGAGGTTAATTAAAGTTAATTATTGGAGTTTTTTACAGCCCCCACCCCAGTGTTAATGAGGAGGCGGAGACTCACTTGCTTGCACAGAGCATAGAAAAGGCTGCAAGGGCTGAAATAATGGTAATAATGGAAGATTTTAACCACCATGATATTGACAGGAGTAACAGTATTGCTCGAACAGTGAAAGGGCAGACTTATATAAACCTATTTCAAGACAATTTTATGGTACTGTTTATAGAAGCCCCAACCAGAAATTATGCTCTGCCGGACCTCCTACTCTCAAACAATGAACAAGAACAAGAACATCTTGGTAGCCGTGACCATAACATAATAAAATGTTAGGCCTAGTTCAAAATGCACTGCTTTTGCAACCTGCAACGGGTGTCAATGCAATGCTAATCATACCCCAAGCACAGAAGCACAGTGTGCTTACCTGCACTGGATCGCCTGGTACAGCAGTACCAGGCAATACATTTGCAGCGCGTTTTTGAAAGTATTGCTTTTACTACTTTTGGTGCGGTGTAGTGCAATTCCAGCTCACTCAAATAAATGGGCAAAAACACATTGTACTCAAATCACACAGGAATTCAAGCATGCTTCTTTGTGATTTCTGGTGTAAACCAGCCCTTTTTGTAAGCTTTAAACAACAAGCACATACTGGAAGGATAAAAACAATTATTGTTATTAATTCCAAGGCTGTTTAGTCAGTAAAAAATGTTCTGTCAGTAAAAAACTATCATCGGGGGGGTTAGCAATCCTGCAGTCTACACAGGAAATATGTCTGTTTCTGCTACAAATGATAGATGTTTCCTGCAAGCCAATGTCAATGCAACCCAGTCTAAGAAATTTGTGTTCTCATCATACTCCTTTTTTTTAATCAGATAATTTTTATTGAATGCTTTTTAACTTTTCAATACAGACATGCAAACTAATACAAAAATACGGGTATAAAACAAAAAGGAATTACATGGTACCTATACAAATATTCATGAATGGGGAATCTGATCAATGGGAGAAGATTGAGCAAGGTAGGCAGGAGAGAGGGAAAAAAAGACGGGGGAATAAAAATCAATAGGCTGAGGGTCAAGGGGACAAACACAATTACTTTGCATCCACTAACAATTGAAATTGTGGGTATAATCTTTTCAGCATAGCATTGGTATCTCAACCCTTTGGCCTGCTTAAGTGTGTTAGATCACAATCGATATATTTATTTAACAAGAGAATAAGACTCCAAGTTTCAACATACTAGATAGGAGATTGTACTGTTTTGCCAAGTACCATTTTTATTTCCATTATATCAGTTATCTCCCAGATGCATCTAAGTATCAAGTCTATAAGTAGGATATTATCATAGCAGCCTATCTCGGATCATAGCTATTGGTGCCCTTTTGGGTGTATTCAACCACCCTTATTAAAGTTTTTCAAACTATTTGTGGCAACTACACTATTGGTAAGGTAACTTTTTCAGTCTGGCGGCCCCTTTCACATGGCATGTCCCCTCGGATTTACCTGTCCATTTTTCAGGCAGATCCGAGCGGGCCATCCATTGACTCTTATGGGGAGGCGGATGTCAACAGACATGTGACCGCTACACCCATCTGCCATCCGATCCGCTAAAATCAGACGTATGGCGATACGTTCGCCATCCGTCTTGGCGAATCGGATGGGATGAGATCTGATGAAAACTGACAATCTGTCCGTTTTCATCCGATCTCTCCATAGGAATCAGCGGCGCTCTGACAGGCAGGCCCGGATTTACTCCCTTTGCCGCCCCAAGGCCGGGTCTTTCAATGCCGCCCCCGCCTGCGCAGTACAGGGGGAACATTATCCGCCGGGGGACTTTTTCGTCAGGACACTGAGAAGCGGGGGGAGGGGGTGCTGCCGAATATTACATTGAGCATTGGGGGGTGCTGCTGCCAAAAATTACATTGAGATCCATCTCACCCCCTCTTCCCTCAGTTTTCTCTCCTGACACCTTCAGTGACATGACAGGGGGAACTCCCGAAATTAAAGTGAAAGTGTCCTCTCCTCTCAGCTGCAGTGCCGCCCCTACATCCACTGCCGCCCGGAGGCCTGGCCTTGTTGGCCTTGTCTGGAATCCAGCCCTGCTGACAGGTCCCTCCCTGTTCAGTGAGCAAAGATGTACCTATCATCCACCGGGTTAAGTGGAGATCAACGGAGCGATCCCCTGCTGAGCTGGTGGACTCCGCTGAAACAGATCCGCCTCTTGTGAATGAGGCCTAAGGCAGGTGTTTACTTCTTTAATCTGAGTTTCAACAGTAGGGGGTAAAAACGATAATCATTTTTTGCTAGAAGTTTCCTGGCTGGGAACAGTAGTTGACCCATTGCTAATATTATAAAATTATTAAGTATCCAAAAATATAGGTTAAGGGTGCATTCTGAGTGTGTACATGTTGTTAGGTTTTTTAATTGTCTTGCTAGTACTGAAATAGTTTGGGTCTCATGATACTACTTAAGTCCCTTTCACACAGGCTGTCCGATCAGGTCTGCCTATCAGTTTTTCAAGCGGACCTGATCGATGCTCCATTTACCCCTATGGAGCGGGGGAATGCCAGCGGTGACATGTCCGCTGACAACCGCCACTATCCGATCTGATCCTTTCTTCCAAATTCAGACGGATGGTGTTCCTATTTTCCATTAGTCTGGCGGATTGCATATGATGGGGTGAAAACAGACACCTGATTTCCGTCACCTGTGTCCGTCTCCGCTCTGCTTAGTGAGTGGTGACAGACCTGTCATCTGCCTGCTCAGTGGCATTCAGCAGAGTGATCCCCCACTGAGCAAGCAGAGTCCGTCAGGCGGATGCGCCAGTGTGAAATGGGCCTTCATTTTTTAAACATGTTGTGTGTTGTGTGCTAAATTTGCCACAGTCTCTTTAGAGTTTCTTCTGGCAAAAAGTATATAATGTTACTTTTTTGTACTATATCTCCCTTCATGCTCTCCAGTCACAATTAGGGATTAACAGTTGATTTTGCCAAACTTGATTTCCCAGTCAAATTACATATTTGATCTTTTCTGAAAATCCATTAAAATTAGCCTCTAATATCACCATGTGGTATTTTTATTAACTAATCTGTGTATTGTTTTATTTTTAGAACATTTCTCTTTAAAACTAGAAGCATGGTTTGGATGATCAGCAAAGCAGTGGCAAATCCTGTTGCTCCTACTTTAGCTCTGATATGGTGATGAATGGCTTTGTTCATAAACATCAGCAGCTCTGTTCTGTTGTATTAGGAATATTATAGAGCCATTCTCTTTTATGCCTAGAAAGATATTTCTGAATGCAGCAGACCTTTTCTAGCCAATCAGGAGAAAGAGTTACGTGTGTGGTGCATTAGGGAGGTTCCAAAAAGCAGTTAATTTTCCTTGGTTGGCATGCATATATAGGCATATAGGCTAATGAGGAAGTGGGCTTATATACAGTGCCTTGAAAAAGTATTTATACCCCTTGACATTTTCCACATTTTGTCATGTTACAACCAAAAACACCAATGTATTTTATTGGGATGTATGGCATAGGCCAACACAAAGTGGCACATAATTGTGAAGTGTAAGGAAAATGATAAATGGTTTTGAACTTTTTTTTTTACAAACAAATATCTGAAAAGTGTGGGGTGCATTTGTATTCAGCACCCCCCCCCCGAGTCAATACTTTGTAAAAACCACCTTTTGCTGCCATTACAGCTGGGTATATCTCTACCAGCTTTGCACATCTAGAGAGTGACATTTTTTCCCATTCTTCTTTGCAAAATAGCTCAAGCTCTGTCAGATTGAACAGCAATTTTCTAGTCTTGCCACAGATTCTCAATTGGATTTAGGTCTGGATTTTGACTGGGCCATTCTAACACATAAATATACTTCAATTTGAACCATGCCATTGCAGGGTCATTGTGCTGCTGAAAGGTGAACCTCAGCCCAAGTCTCAAGTCTTTTTCGGACTAACATGTTTTCTACTAAGATTTCCCAGTATTAGACTCCATCCATCTTCCCATCAACTCTGACCAGCTTCCATGTCCCTGCTGAAGAAAAGAATCCCCACAACATGATGCAGCACCATCATATTTCACAGTGAGGATGGTGTGTTCAGGGTTATGTGCAGTGTTAATTTTTCGCCACCCATAGCGTTTTTCTTTTAGGCAACAAAGTTCAATTTTGGTCTCATCTAACCAGAGCACCTTCTTCCACATGTTTGCTGTGTCTCCCATATGGCTTCTCGCAAACTGTAAACGGGACTTCTTATGGCTTTCTTTCAACAATGGCTTTCTTCTTGCCACTCTTCCATAAAGGCAAGATGTGTGAAGTGTACATCTAATAGCTGTCCTGTGGACAGATTCTCCTACCTAAGCTGTGGATCTCTGCAGCTCTGCAGCTCCTCCAGAGTTACCATGGGCCTCTTGGCTGCTTCTCTTATTAATGTTCTCTTTGCCTAGCCTGTCAGTTTAGGTGGATGGCCATGTCTTGGTAGGTTTGCAGTTGTGTCATACTCTTTCCATTTTTGGATGATGGATTGAACAGTGCAATGTGAGATGTTCAAAGCTTGGGATATTTTTTATAACCCAACCCTTCTTTAAACGTTTCCACAACGTTATCCCTGACCTGTCTGGTGTGTTTCTCTGTCTCTTCATAATGCTGTTTGTTCACTAAGGTTCTCTAACAAACCTCTGAGGGCTTCACAGAACCACTGAGATTAAATTACAGGTGGACTCTATTTATTATTTAGGTGGCTTCTGAGAGCAAATGGTTCCCCTAGATTTTAGTTAGGGGTATCAGATTAAAGGGGACTGAATACAAATGTATGCCACACTTTTCAGATATTTATTTGTAAAAAAAATTAAAACCATATATCATTTTCCTTCCACTTCACAATTATGTGCCACTTTGTGTTGGTCTATCACATAAAATTCCAATAAAATACATTTACGTTTTTGGTTGTAACATAACATGTGGAAAATTTCAAGGGGCATGAATACTTTTTCAAGGTACTGTATGTGCCTGGCAACCTGCTCCAGCTGGTAACTAAAAGCTAGCTAACAGCACAAAATGCCAGCTTTGTTTGTCATCTGTGAAGGAAGGTATTCCCTCCAGGAATTGTCAACTAGAATAGATACAGTGAAAGTAAAAGTGATACTAAAGCTTACATTTTTTTGTAATTAAAATAATAAACATGTAATACTTGCCTACCCTGTGCAATGGTATTTCACAAAGCAGCCCCAATCCTCCTTGAATACCCGCCAGCACTCCTGGCTCCACCTTTTAAGTGCCTGGCTCCACCTTTTCAGTGAGTGCCCCCATAGAAAGCGGCTTTATATGGGATCACTCCTGCAAGCTTGCTCCCACGCCACCCTGCCAGACAGGGTGAATCTGCCTAACAGCTGCTCCCTCCCCTGCTGTCTTCTGGGAAGCCAGCAGGGGACCAGTGAGGACGCGTAGTGGGGGAGATGTCTGTGGATATTACAGTGGGGGTGATTGTGGATATTACAGTGGGGGAGATGTCTGTGGATATTACAGTGGCGAAGGTGCGCTCCTGTCTCATACTTTATTCTGAGCATGCACAGGTTTCTAAGCATACACACGAACGTATTTCTTGACGTAAACCAGCCTGACGAGAAACACGACGAGGAAATTGAGTCTCCCGACGAGAAAAAAGAGAGCATGTTCTCTTTTTTTCTCGTTGAGTTCCACAACAGTTTTCTCGACGAAAAACATGCACACGACCGTTTTTCTCAGCAAAAATGCTCTGCCAGCATTTTTCTTGATGGATTTTGCAGAGGAAAACGGTCATGTGGCTATAGGCTTAGATTTTAAAGAGTTAAAAATGTTAGTTTAAGTTAGGTTGTTTAGCTTAAGATAATACTGTTATTAAACGATAACGTTTTACACTGACAACTTGAGCAACATCAGTTTCACATGTTATGCATCCGGCTACATTACGTAAGGCAAATTTAAATAGTGACAAAACCTCTCAACAACAAACAAATACCTATGAACTATGAACATAGAAATATAACACTAACACTAAGACATTATCATTGCAAATACCATGTCAAGGTCTGTTTAGTCAGTTCTTGTACTATACTAGGCCTTCTGATAATGCATATTGTGCAGGTAGTTAAAGGATAGCATGATTTACCTTTTTGAAGTTCAATGTTCAGAACCAAAGAAAAGATAATATGTGCAGCAGCTCATCTGTTCTCCTGAAATGGTTTGTACCTCTGTATGTGTAGTGCAGATATAGTGAGAAGATAATGTAATTTTCAGATTTTTTTAGGTTAGGACAGTTCCTCATTTTCTCGGCATTGCATAACTTCAGTTTAGATCTCATTTAACCGCTCACTCAAAAGAAAAAGAAAATTGAAACTAAAAATGTTTCCAATAACATTTTCTGAATCTGATGTGAAAAAAAAAACAATGTTATATAAATTAGGAAGTGGTTTATAATTCCAAATAGCTGATTTTCAGGGGGTGGGGGTAGGCATTAAGTGCCTGCAAAACACAGGCTCACGTTAAAGTGGTAACAAACCCAAAACCAAAAATGTAATAGACTGTAGCTTACCAATCCTTAGATGTGGTGACTGCATTAGTTTTTATTTTTGTATGTTTTTGCATTCGTTTTCACCTAGTTATCTGGCCGGTAACACACCTCCCATATTACAGTGACCCCACTCTGGGTGAAGGTGCACAGGGGCGCCTTACTTTATAAGCAGCTACAGCCACAGTTTTTTGTTTTTTACTTTTGGGATAAAGGTATTACATGAATAAATAAAATCTGGCTATTGTAAGTACCCGCTCAGTGTGAAATGGTTTGTCTCATCCCTCTAACAGCTACAATAAAAGGAAAATCCAGATGGTTGCACAACAACCTGAGATCCAAATACCTTTATTAGCATAAAACCATGAAGAACATGAAGAGCTCTACATGTACAAGCAAGGAAGGAATGGCTTACAATGTTTCGCACACAAATTGTGCTTTATCAAAGCCCCTTTAACAGAATTAAGTTATCTTCTTATTTGGCCAGCTTCTTATTCAAATGCAGAAGTTAGCTCCTTATTCGGCCAGCTTCTTATTCGGGTAGAATCTTTATTCGCAAAAGTGATTATTTACTATATAAGAAAGTTCAATTTGGCCCCAGCCAAGTGATGGAAATCACAAGAAATTTCACCAAACTTGTCACCCTGTCACCCATGTATTTCAACAGGAAATTCCAAATAAGAAGCCAAGCTATTCCTATATAAAAACCATCTTGGCTCACCCAAATTCCACTTGTTTTATACTCATTGGGCATCCCACTATACAGGAAAGTTCAATTTGGCCCGGGCCAAATGATCTAAATCCTAAAATATGGCACCATGACAGCCATACATTTCAATAGGAGATTCAGAATAAGAAAACAAGCTATTCCAATATGAAATCCATCTTGGCTCACCCAAATTCCACTTGTTTTATACTCATTGGGCATCCTACTATATGGGAAAGTTCAAATTGGCCCGAGTCAAGTGATGGAAATCATAAAATATGGCACCAAACTTGTTAGCCTGTCACCCATGCATTTCAATGGGAAATTAAAATAAGAAGCCAAGCTATTCCTATATGAAATCCATCTAGGCTCACCCAAATTCCATTTGTTTTATACTAATTGGGCATACCACTATATTGGATAGTTCAATTTGGCCCGAGATGAGTGATGGAAATCCTAAAATATGGCACCTTGAAAGCCATGCATTTCAATGGAAAATTCCGAATAAGAAGCCAAGCTATTCCTATATGAAATCCATTTTGCCCCCCCCCCCCCTAAATTCTACTTGTTTTATACTCGTTGGGCATCCCACTTTATAGGAACATTCAATTTGGCCAGAGCCAAGTGATCTAAATCCTAAAATATGGCACCTTGACAGACATACATTTCTGTGGGAAATTCTGAATAAGGAACCAAGATATTGCTATGAAAACAAGCTATTCCTATATGAAAACCAACTTGGCTCACCCAAATTCCACGTGTTTTATACTCATTGGGCATCCTACAATATAGGAAAGTTCAATTTGGCCCGAGCCAAGTGTTAGAAATCCTAAAATATGGCACCTTGACAGCCATACATTTCTGTGGGAAATTCTGAATAAGGAACCAAGATATTCCTATATGAAAACCAAATTCTACTTATAGGAAAGTTCAATTTGGCCCAAGCAAAGTGATGGAAATCATAAAATATGGCACCAAACTTGTCAGCCTGTCACTGCTGCATTTCAATGGGAAATTCCAAATAAGAACCCAAGCTTTTCCTATATGAAAACCAACTTGGCTCACCCAAATGCCACGTGTTTTATACTCATTGGGCATCCTACAATATAGGAAAGTTCAATTTGGCCCGAGCCAAGTGTTAGAAATCATAAAATATGGCACCTTGACAGCCATACATTTCTGTGGGAAATTCTGAATAAGGAACCAAGATATTCCTATATGAAAACCATCTTGGCTCAACCAAATTTCACTTGTTTTATACTCATTGGCCATCCTACTATATAGGAAAGTTCAATTTGGTTTGAGCCTGTCATCCATGCATTTCTTTTTTTTTTTATAAATTTCTGTTTATTAAAGGTTTTTGCACAAACAATAAAACATACATCCCTTGGCCAGGTTGCCAAGTTAAACCATCGGTCAACATGACCGGGAACATGAAAAACATTGTGCCATCACAGATGGCATAAACAAAACAATGCCCTCCCTCCCCCCCCCACTCCACTCCCCCTGCTCAGTTCCCTTCCCCCACCTGCCTTAACCCAAGATCACTTCAGTAAAAACATACTCCTCCATGGCATGCTGCTAACAATATCGCCAAGAGACCAGACACGAGTCCGCTCCCAGGTTAAATATATGTTGACCAAAATTGGATACCCACTCCCTACCCCACCGTGAGGTCCGATTCGTACCAGGCCCTCCACACCTTCTCAAATTTCCCCACACAACCTCGGGACAAATAAGTTGCTTTGTAATACGGTAGCATAGCATTCACCAACCCCTTCCAGAAAGCGATCTCAGGGGCCCTTGGATTCTTACATTTCAGTAAGATAGCCTTTTTCCCATAAAATAGCAAAATGCTCAGTAGTGTTCTGTGCGCTCTAGACGGGACTACCTCCTCCACCAGACCCAGTAAACAGACACTAACTTCCTGCGGGACCGGAACTCCCAGCACCTCTGTAATGCAGTCCGTGACCCCCTTCCAGAACTGTTGGATCAGGGGACACGTCCAGAACACATGGTGTGCGTCCGCAGGGGAGGTCATCCATGCATTTCAATGGGAAATTTAAAATAAGAAGCCAAGCTATCACTATATGAAATCCATCTTGGCTCACCCAAATTCCACTTGTTTTTTTTACTATAAAAATAACAAACATGTTATACTTACTTGCTCTGTGAAGTTGGTTTTACACAGAGCTGCCCAAATCCTCCTTTTCTTGGGTCCCTCTTCTGTGATCCTGGCCCCTCCCTCCAGTTCAGTGCCCCCACAGCAAGTAGCTTTTTATGGGGGCAACCGAGCCAAGTCACAGCTCTGTGTGTCCATTCAGATTGGCTAGCTGATTGGCTAGCTGACTTTGATTGACAGCAGAGGCAGACAATGGCACCGCTGCTGTGTCTCAGCAAATCAGGAGGGAGAATCTTGGATGGCTGAGATATTGTGGACATCGCTGGACACCGAGAGGGACCTCAGGTAAGTTTTGTGGGGGGGGGGGGGGGTCTGCTGCACATTTTGGGTGAGCAAAGTTGGTTTTCATATAGGAATTTCTTTGTTACTTATTAGGAATTTCTCATTGAAATGCATGGCTGTCATGATGCCATATTTTATGATTTATATCACTTGGCTCGGGCCAAATTGAACTTTAACTAATAGTAGGATGCCCAATGAGTATAAAACAAGTGGAATTTGGATGAGCCAAGATGGTTTTCAGATATTTATTCAGAATTACCCCTTTAAATACTTGGCATTTCGGGAGAGAGAATTGTTGTTAAAGTTCACTATTTTATTATAGACATTGCAGATGATTGTTTAGTAAATAATCTCTTTTGGGAATAAAGATCCAACCTGAATAAGAAGCTGGCCGAATAAAGAGCTAACTTCTTTTCTTTTTTCATTCTTTTTTTTTTTTGTTGTTAAAAAAGAGCTAACTTCAGTATTTGCATAAGAAGATAACTTCAGCTTCATTTTAACAGCTACAATCTGCAAGAGAGCTTGTTCTTTTTGAAAACAACAGACTTGCTGACCACATCACCATGTGAAAATAAAAGAAGGAAAGCCTGAAAAAAAAAAACTATTGCAGTTATCACATCTAAGAATTGGTAAGATAAAATATATTTGTAGCAGGTACTTCTCCAGACTGATCTAATCTATTAGGGGACATCTGTCTGCTGCAGCAGCAGCGTGGGCTTTTCACCCCCCCCCCCTTCTCTTTTCACACACAGACTCTCAGAACTGCTTGTTTATAAACTCCCTATTGGAGGTTGTCTGTAAACTCCCTATTGGAAGGGAGCCAATCGTCAGACAGCAGTAAAGGACTGTGGGGGAGGAGGTAAAAGGCCAGAGCCTCTTTTTGCCTGCACCCCATCATGAAAGCATCTCCTACACTCTATGTGTGTGAGGAATCGTGGCCTACCAAGAGATACACAGCCTGCAACTCTAGCCCAGAGGAACAGATTATTCATGCAGCTCCAGCCCAGAGGAACAGACTGTCCATGCTAAAGAAGGACACCCTGCAACAGCTTAAGGACTGAATGCCACTGCGACACACCAGCATCTAAGATTGATCGATCGCTCAGGGGAGGACCGCTGACTGTGTACAGGATTTGGTGAGGGGGCTTTGCCCAGGAACCTTTAATGCTTTTCACAGAATACCACATCCAAATATTGTCCACAGAGCTCCTACATTGCCGTTGAAGATAATAAAACACAAAGCTTTGCCTCCAGGACATTACCACGGTTGCTCTTAAAGGGGACACACCATGGGTATTGAGATCATTTCACTGGGTGTGTACTAGAAGCATCATAGGCTGGCCTGGGGTTCCCCTTTAGCCACAGCATCCTACACACACCAAAAGTTATTGGGGAGTCTATTTAATCTGTACATATTGTTACCTATTGCTTTCGTTGTTTTCGAAGTGTTCCTGACTGTTTTCTTTAAACTGTTTCAACCAAGTCCTGGCTGACTAATGTTAACCTAAATTTTACTTTTCTTCAAGTAAACTACAAGAAGAACTGTGTTGTGTATCCCTGCTGAGTTATTCCATTAATCACATTGCTAGGTGTGGCAGAGGGGCTGAGACAGTTCATTGGGGTTGAAAGGCAGAGTAACTGACTAAACAAACAAAAGCAGCTCCCTCTGGGGTTTGCTACATAATAAATGTTTGATTTTAGGTTTAATACTGCTTTAAGGTCTTTAGCAGGCATTCTACATCTGTATACACCTGTTCCATTAGCTGCATCACTATACCTGCTACATGGAACACAGGGAGGAAAGCACCTGTGCATTAAAATGACCCTATCCCCGGCTTAAAAACAATAAGTAAAAAATACACGATCCAAGGCTAGGTTCACACTGCTGAAATATTTTTGAACCAACTTTCAGTGCAATTAGGTAGTGCTACTTGGATGCAACTTGAATGCAATGCTGATGCAACTTTATAAGGTTTGTATATTCTATGGGGCCAAAATTACGCTGGAACAGCACCAAAGTAATACAGAAACCTTTTCCAAAATCGATCCATGCTAAATCGCATTGATGATAAATGTAGCGCTATAAACATAAATTATTAACACACACATGAACAGTGAATGAATGATGTAGTCCAAACAAACCACGTGAGTGGAAAAGTCCTAGTAAGGAAAACGTTGGAGTGCGTCGGTGACAACATAAACCAAAACATGAATAGAAGTCCATCCACAAATGGGAAAACAGTAGATGTAGTATCACTTCATGGATCCTCGGATAAGATGACACTTAAATCGAAACGAAAATGGTATGCTCTTACCAGAAAAGTAGGACCTGTCTGTCATGAACAGCAGATCAGTATAGCATAAGAACTCCAGTAGCAGTCAGCTGAGCTCACTCGGACACAGTGGAACGGATGTGAATCTTCAGTCAGAAGCCGGACATGCACGGTGTCTTTGTAGAGTTCTTGGGAGGAATGGGATGGCAATGGTACGATCCTCAGATGGATGGGGTGGAAGCAACTGGATGGCTCCAAGCACCATATGAAGAGGGGAAAAGAAATAAAAAACGCAACCCAAATGGTGCAGATAAATAAGATAACGGTTTTATTTTAATAAAACCAATGATATAAAAGTGATCACTTAATATAATAAAATAAAGGCAATGCGGGAAAGGGTAATAAACCAAGCCCTAATGATCACTTTTATATCATTGGTTTTATTAAAATAAAACCGTTATCTTATTTATCTGCACCATTTGGGTTGCGTTTTTTATTTCTTTTCCCCTCTTCATATGGTGCTTGGAGCCATCCAGTTGCTTCCACCCCATCCATCTGAGGATCGTACCTTTGCCATCCCATTCCTCCCAAGAACTCTACAAAGACACCGTGCATGTCCGGCTTCTGACTGAAGATTCACATCCGTTCCACTGTGTCCGAGTGAGCTCAGCTGACTGCTACTGGAGTTCTTATGCTATACTGATCTGCTGTTCATGACAGACAGGTCCTACTTTTCTGGTAAGAGCATACCATTTTCGTTTCGATTTAAGTGTCATCTTATCCGAGGATCCATGAAGTGATTCTACATCTACTGTTTTCCCATTTGTGGATGGACTTCTATTCATGTTTTGGTTTATGTTGTCACCGACGCACTCCAACGTTTTCCTTACTAGGACTTTTCCACTCACGTGGTTTGTTTGGACTACATCATTCATTCACTGTTCATGTGTGTGTTACTAATTTATGTTTATAGCGCTACATTTATTTTCCACACTTCATTCAATTTTTGTCAAATTGTAGTGTAGCTGCTTTAGTTTTATTTTTTGTTTTTTATTTTCCTTTTCACCTTGGTTAGCGCAATATTTTCCCTTATCTGTAAATCGCATTGATGTGAACAGGCTCCATTAATAACAATATAATTTCCCTTGACATGCCACTCAAGTTGTATCTGAAATCATGCTAGTGTGAACCAAGCCTTAAAAGAAGATGGTTTATACCTAACTTCCCTCTACCCATTCCTTGAATCTTCACTCGCTTTCAGAGCAACACTGCTGGCAAAACCTTCAACCTCAAAAACACTTCCAGTTGTGTCAGACGCCTGGCCTATCACTGCATTCTGTGATTCCATCCACTGGTCCCTAGATCGTTACTGTGTCCTGTAGTGTTGTAGGGGTTGATTGACGGAACCACATGGCAACCAACACATCCCAAATTGTTAAAGATTAAATTAACCACTTGCGAACCAGCCACCGTCATTATACCACAACAAGGTGGCACAATCCCGTGAATTGCCATAACTGTACATCGGCTCAGGAACTCGCTTTTGTGGGTGCGCGGATGCTCACATTGGCCAGCGGGGAGCCAATCAGTGAATCCAGCGAGCTTGATGTCCGCCAGCCACCCGGTTAAAGCGACGCAGTGCCATTTTGCAAAAAATGGCCTGGCCATTAACCTCCCTGACAGTATGATTCTTTAAGATTTTTGATGCTGAAAGTGGTACAATTGTTTTGCATGGAAATTTGGCGTTTTATATTGTAGGCCTGTAATTCTTAGGAATAACTCACTTAAATCTGTCCAAACAAGAGTCTAGTAGACATCTCGGGTATACTAAAGTTTAAAACACAAAATCATTAATTATAATATAATAAATAACTATAAATAATTATAACAAATAATAATGTAATTATAATAAAAATTATTCAATAATGTAATCAAATTAAAGTCACTGAAATTTGCTCAGTTGCAGAATTGTCGCTGTCATTACTTTCAGTGTTTGATGACGAATTTCCCCACGAATCCCTATCACTTAATTCTGAAAGTGATTCTAATTTATTATCACTGTTTTCTAGCTGGTCTAAAACCACTTTTGACGTAAACGGACACTTTTTGGTTGCTATGGACAATCTCCAGTTTCCAGGAGAAAAGAACAGTTTTTATAATATAAAAGTGCATGCAGGACACTGGACAAACCACTAGGAACAAAGGGGTGTGTAGTTATTTGATACGGTACTGTAATCTGTACTGTAATCTGTAATCTGTAAGATTACAGTATACTGTATCTATACTGTGTTTTTACATTTGGCACCAAACTCCACCCGCGTGCGGTGCTCGGCTTGGGAACGGAGCCCGGTGGCACTCGAAAGTCAACAGTTTGTGAATCGAGCGAGATGACAGCTCGCACACACAGTGGGGACACATCGCAGGATCCAGGGACAAGGTAAGTAACTTCCCCTGTATCCTACAATGCGATCCAGAGTCTGGCTCGGGGTCACCGATTTTGGTATGTAAAATTCACCCTGAGCCTGACTCGGGAATACCGCCAGGGAGGTTAAGGGGGTAGAACCATCAAACCCATGAACATTTTTTTCACAGAGAAGGTTTTCTTATTGTAGCTGGTTCTGTTTTCTTTTGATATAGGGTTCATGCTAGAATTTTGTGTGCTTTTACATGCCAAAAGATTTGGAATTTAGTTACATTTGTCTGATTCACACACCTTGGCTCAAAAATACATCATAGTGAGATTGGTGTATTTTAGTAGCAACATTATTGGAAAGGGATGTCTGATGAGCTGCTTCCCCCAATATTGCCATTCCATAAGGTACAAAAATACTTGCTCCTGCTTCACTAGAATAAAGATAGAAATTTCTGTTAACCCTATAAGTTCAGGATTTAGTAGAGTTCAGGAATTGCAGAATCTGTGAAGAAGTAGACATGTTTTGGGTTGTATTTAGCATCAGGGTCTGGAATATTCAGGGTCCTAGAGATGGAATGTATTTAGCTGCAACACCTTGTAGAATTTTTAACACTCAACTGCCAGTTCACACCCTATGCATAGTCAATATCCATTTTCCTTCACACACACTTTTCAAATTTACCATTGACTGATATTAATTTAAATAAGTGGTCACCAGTAAAAATCACTATAATTAACTTGTATCTGACTCCCAAAAACCAATGTCATTGTGAACCATCACTATCACATTGAATAACGTGATTGTAAATGATCCGTTATGGAAAAAGTCATGCCTGTTTCTATATTACTGTCTAACATGGCTTACCAAATAATCCCTCTTTAGATAAACCAAATAGCAGAAGTATTCCTGTCTGGACACTACAGATGACACACCATTGGTCTTCAGCACTGTATGTTCTTTTCACATGGACATTTTTTATAAAAAAAATAAATAAAAGCAGAACTAAACTCTCTTAATCAACATAAACTATGTGTAATCCCTTGTGCTGCTAGCATTTGTAAATAGATAGGTTAAATTATATTTTCTTGTGAAGTGCCCCTTGACTTTAGGGAGGGATGACATTTCACCTCAGGGTGCAGGGTGGTGGGTGTGGACATTTGTAGAAAGGATGGAAGTCAGACACTTTTAGAATGCAAAAGTGAATCTATGGCTCACAACAGAAGAAAAATGTGGGAGAGAGGGTTGGGGCACAGCACAACCTGGGAACTATATGCAAAAAGCCCAGCAGAGGTAGACAGCAATACAAAACAAGGACCAATGTTCCATAGCTACGTAGCCACAGCTACATATCACCTTTGAGAACGTCAATAGGATGAAACGCGTCAGCTGACCCTACAGCGGCTGAAGTCACAGGTTACTTCCGGGTTAGAGAGTGTGGCTGTGGAACGCAGACAGACGGAGCGGACAGCACACACCTCCCCATGGACTATCACTTGTTTGTTCGTTTTTGTTTTTCATTTCATTTACTTGCTTGACCATGCGGACAGCAAGAATTTTAACTAATTTTAAACTACTTTTAATAAACCCTTTGGAAAATAGTATTACACTATATGGGTTTAAACTCTCTTTTTTGATTGGCCATATGGGACGCTGAGTACTGCATCTAGACCCCGGTAGGACGCTGAAGATCGGTGGAGGAGATGCAGACGGAGGTACACCACAGAAACAACCCCTGACCCCAATACGCGTATACCCCCTTAGGGGGACTACTATCTGGTGAGTGGGGATCAGAGGGGGGGAGCACTCAAGTCACGCATATGAAGACAGGAGCTGAGGATATTATCATCTCACAAAGTCACTACTAATTCTATGCATACCTTTGTACCATTGCTGATTACTTAACCACTAATCAACGGACACAGACTTATATTGGCAATTTATCACAACTACATTGGTTGATTTTTTTATTCTAACTACAAGACACCTGGCACTCTATGACTTTACATTAATTTTTCTTATATTTTTCACTATTATTTAATATTTTTTACTCTTATTATATTTTCATATTTGGCATCATTTGAATGAATTGTATGGACACCATTGACACATATTTATGAACAGATCACATCAGGCTATTCCAAGAGGTTCTTTCTATTTGGCAGATTCTCTCCCATGCCCCCAGACAGCAACCAGTCTCTCTCTGAACAGGTCGCTGGGCCTTCCTTCAGGCCTACTCCGCGGTAGCTGCTCCCTACACACCAAAAAATACCGCAGTTAAAAAAGTCCCAGATTACCTGACTTCCTCCAAATATGTACCCTCTCCCAGCATCCTCAGTGGCCAAATAAATTCCTACTGATTGGCTGGGAAAAGTATGCATTTCCATAACCTGAATTCACTGTAGCTCATCATACTGTGGTGTCAAAGGCAACAGTGCCACCAATTGACAAAAGAGCAAAACCACAGCTAAACCAGACTTAGGAGGAAACCCAAATGATCACGAAGACTACAAATTAGCCAGACTAACTACTACCTAGCACAGCTAAATTTGCTAGCAGCCCTGTTTAAGACAATGGTGCTAAACTTGCGTTAAACTTTTTTTTATATTTCTTTAGTTGCTTCCTGGTTCCTGGCCTAGGCCAAAATTATGTCATATCTCAGGAATCTTCATAGGCATTTTTCTTTCATCTAGAGGAGGGGAGGAGGGGCTTTTACATCTAAGCACACCTTCTTGCTTGAAAGCATGGAGCATGGACACGAATGGATTGGTGAGTTTGCTCTGAATACTAAAAATAATTGAAATAGTCTTTTTTGATTTGTGGTGCTCAGATACAGTCAAGTTCTACTTTAAGTACATACAGGGAGTGCAGAATTATTAGGCAAATGAGTATTTTGACCACATCATCCTCTTTATGCATGTTGTCTTACTCCAAGCTGTATAGGCTCGAAAGCCGACTACCAATTAAGTATATTAGGTGATGTGCATCTCTGTAATGAGAAGGGGTGTGGTCTAATGACATCAACACCCTATATCAGGTGTGCATAATTATTGGGCAACTTCCTTTCCTTTGGCAAAATGGGTCAAAAGAAGGACTTGACAGGCTCAGAAAAGTCAAAAATAGTGAGATATCTTGCAGAGGGATGCAGCACTCTTAAAATTGCAAAGCTTCTGAAGCGTGATCATCGAACAATCAAGCGTTTCATTCAAAATAGTCAACAGGGTCGCAAAAAGCGTGTGGAAAAACCAAGGCGCAAAATAACTGCCCATGAACTGAGAAAAGTCAAGCGTGCAGCTGCCAAGATGCCACTTGCCACCAGTTTGGCCATATTTCAGAGCTGCAACATCACTGGAGTGCCCAAAAGCACAAGGTGTGCAATACTCAGAGACATGGCCAAGGTAAGAAAGGCTGAAAGACGACCACCACTGAACAAGACACACAAGCTGAAACGTCAAGACTGGGCCAAGAAATATCTCAAGACTCATTTTTCTAAGTTTTTATGGACTGATGAAATGAGAGTGAGTCTTGATGGGCCAGACTGATGGGCCCGTGGCTGGATTGGTAAAGGGCAGAGAGCTCCAGTCCGACTCAGACGCCAGCAAGGTGGAGGTGGAGTACTGGTTTGGGCTGGTATCATCAAAGATGAGCTTGTGGGGACTTTTCGGGTTGAGGAGGTAGTCAAGCTAAACTCCCAGTCCTACTGCCAGTTTCTGGAAGACACCTTCTTCAAGCAGTGGTACAGGAAGAAGTCTGCATCCTTCAAGAAAAACATGATTTTCATGCAGGACAATGCTCCATCACACGCGTCCAAGTACTCCACAGCGTGGCTGGCAAGAAAGGGTATAAAAGAAGAAAATCTAATGACATGGCCTCCTTGTTCACCTGATCTGAACCCCATTGAGAACCTGTGGTCCATCATCAAATGTGAGATTTACAAGGAGGGAAAACAGTACACCTCTCTGAACATTGTCTGGGAGGCTGTGGTTGCTGCTGCACGCAATGTTGATGGTGAACAGATCAAAACACTGACAGAACCCATGGATGGCAGGCTGCATGAGTGTCCTTGCAAAGAAAGGTGGCTATATTGGTCACTGATTTGTTTTTGTTTTGTTTTTGAATGTCAGAAATGTATATTTGTGAATGTTGAGATGTTATATTGGTTTCACTGGTAAAAATAAATAATTGAAATGGGTATATATTTGTTTTTTGTTAAGTTGCCTAATAATTATGCACAGTAATAGTCACCTGCACACACAGATATCCCCCTAAAATAGCTAAAACTAAAAAGAAACTAAAAACTACTTCCAAAAATATTCAGCTTTGATATTATTGAGTTTTTTGGGTTCATTGAGAACATGGTTGTTGTTCAATAATAAAATGAATCCTCAAAAATACAACTTGCCTAATAATTCTGCACTCCCTGTAGAAAACTTAAAGGAGACAACCTTGATTCCTTTCCACCCACTTATGATCTTATACTTTTAATCAGTTTTGAAAAAACTTGTCTAGAAACAGAGGCGTTGAGTTACTAAAGGCATATAGGCTGGGCACTTTGCAAAGTTCAGTTGCACTCTGCAAGTGCAGCTGCTCCGGAGCTTAGTAAATGAGCAGAAGTTCTGCTGATGTTCAACATTTCAGCAACCATTATTTTCAGCAATTAGACCTAAAAATGATAACCTTGTTGCTAAAAATATCCATCATATTGGTCAGTAAGAGCTCATTCAGATAGCAGCTTAGTGCCGTTCTCCATGCAGAAAATTTGTGTTTGGATTAGGGATGAGCTGAACACCCCCCAGTTCGGTTCGCACCAGAACATGCGAACAGGCAAAAATTTTGTTCGAACATGTGAACATTGTTAAAATCTATGGGACACGAACATGAAAAATTAAAAGTGCTAATTTTAAAGGTTAATATGTAAGTTATTGTCCTAAAAATGGTTTTGGGACCCAGGTCCTGCACCAGGGGACATGTATCAATGCAAAAAAAGTTTTAAAAACAGATGTGGGAGCAGGGATTTTAATAATGCTTAAAGTGAAACAATAAACGTGAAATATTCCTTTAAATTTCATACGTAGGGGGTGTCTTAAGTATGCCTGTAAAGTAGCGCATGTTTCCCAGGCTTAGCATTGTCCCTGTGCAAAGTGTAATTTCTGAAGGAAAAAAAGTAATTTAAAACTACTAGCGGCTATTCATGAATTGTTGTCCTGGCAATACAGAGGAAAGTAATAAAAAAAATTACAGGGATCCCTCCCCAGTCCATTACCAGGCCCTTTGGGTCTGGTATGAATATAAAGGGGAACCCCTGCCATTTTTTTCAATGACTTTTATCTGTATTGCCGGGAACGACAATTCATTAATAGCTTGAGTAGTTTTAAATTATTATTTTTTCCTTCAAAAATGACATTTTGTGCAGGGAACAAGATAAAGAATAAAATAAAATGTGTCGGGGTCCCCCCAAATTCCATATCAGGCCCTTCAGGTCTGGTATGGATATTAAGGGGAACACCGTATAATTTAAAAAAAAAAACGACCTGGGACCCTTCAGGTCTGGTATGGATTTTAAGGGGAACTCCGCCCAGATCCTTTTTCAGGGTAAGAAAACCCCACTCTGGCTAGAGTGGCGACGAGAACTGTTTGCTGAAAGCAGGAGTATTTCCTAATAGAAATTATGCACCTGAACCTACCTGTTTACCCTTCCACCCCTTAAGCCACTTCTTTCTTTAACAAGTTCTGCAAATAAATCTTAGAAAAGAGGTGTAAAGTGTGGACATTGGACTTTTTCAACTCTTATCTGCTACCCTGGACAGCGAGAAGATAGAGGTAACATGCCGCCCGAAAATATTCAGCAGCCCCTCCGGGGGTTGTGCTACACTAGCTTTTCCTACTGCCATTTAAAAAAATATGTTGCTGTGTCTATCACCCTTGAGTTCCAGGCCTTTTAGCAGGTATTCGATAAGCATTTTAAAATGCACAATTTTCTTGGTCCAATGTTACACTTCCTTAAGGACTTCTTTGCCTGGCTACCCTACTTTCTCTTCTCTGAAATACCAACTATCATTCTTGGTGACATAGACATCTCTGTTAAAAATGACACCCTGTTCACCTCTCAACTTCTAAATCTAACTTTAGCACAAGACAATAACCTTGTATTCTTATACCTGTGCACCTCTCGCAACTTTTCCGACACTCATTGTCCTCTCTCTGACAACACCTTTTTATTTTTACTCTTTTCCTGTCTTCATCTTCTTCAAACCTACTATCTCTCCAATCAGCAGTCAGCAATAGAAACATCTGCTACTTTATTCTTTCTCTTCTCTTCTCTGTTACTGACTACCTCTAAAGCTGGCCAAAGACTCAAATCTCAGATGGTTCAGCAGGGACTGGCCGAGATTCAAACCGTGTATGGGCAGGCTGATTGTACCCAAGTCGGTTCATCAATTAATGAACTTGGGTAAAACCAGCATGTCAGATTTTTAGGATGCAATTATTTCCAATACTGACTGTGTTTATGGGGGAATCAAGTGATTTTCTTTCCTGAAACCCATAGTTGCAGGAAAGAAAGTCATATCATCTATGGCCTGCTTAAGACAAAAGCCCCCCCGTTCTGCCCTGACCTGGCCACATCTGTCTAAAACAGCTCCCTTTCATCCCTCTCATGTTTCCTCGAAACACTTGCTTCTGTTTCTCCACAAAGTATTAGGCCTCCACCATTACATCCTTGGCAAACAGTTCACACCAGATGTCTCAAAATACATAGTTGTGGCCTAAAATGAAATCCCTGCCTTGTATAAATCTCTGGTAAAATATACATCCGTCCTCTTTGCTTCAAAACAAACGTATTTTATCATTTTCATTAACACCCTCTTATTGAGTGCTCATCAACTCTTTTCTATGTTTAACTTTTTACTTATTTCCCCATTGACTCCACACATTAACTTATTTAATGCCTTTGCCCTAGGACATCGCTAATCATTTTAAAAATAAGATAGAGCAACTGATAAAAACATTGCCACTGTCTAGATACGTCCCTTAAGCCTAGTAAACACGATAAGGATATCAGACGAATTATCGTCTTTTTTTTTGCATGTTAGTGTCATAACGAGAACCAATAGAATACAAAGATTCTCGTATGGCAGAATACAACTTTGAAAGTAATGTAATGTGAACAAATGTGAAAGCGCTTCATGATGACGTAATCTTTACGAAACGTACATCGAGGCGTTTCCGGTCACGCCATTTCCAGACCCCAACTTCCAGTTTCTTCCCTAGCCCGAGTGGAACGCACGCCAGTTGGACGTCAGCCCAGCAGTGATCATCTATCGTAATTCATGCAGACTATCCTCAGTGCCAGGCTAAGGCACCTACAAATGTAAGCAGACATGTATTTCTGTATATTTGTAAATAAAACAGTATTGCGCTATGGATTGTCTTTATGTTTCCTTATGAGAAAATTTGGAGGAGAGGAGAACACAGAGGCTTCACCGCAGGGATATGCAATTAGCGGACCTCCAGCTGTTGCAGAACTACAAATCCCATGAGGCATAGCAAGACCCTGACAGCCACAACCGGACACCCAGGGGCAGAGGCATGATGGGACTTGTAGTTTTGCAACAGCTGGAGGTCCGCTAATTGCATATCCCTGAACTAGAGGTTCCTTTTAGGATATCCCTACAGCGCATTAGACCATCTTTTTAAGTAAAGAGGTCATAGCCATCTCATGAGCAGCTTTCATATCTGAGCACTTTTGGTGTTGTATCACGTTTTATGGTGAAGGTTTTTTTTTTCTCTGCCATCAAGATTTTAAATCACCACCAATTTTCACCATGGACTTTTTCAATGTTATATCTCTATAGCAAATTCACTTGTTTATCCAACACTGCAATTTATATCTGCACCAATTTATTTATATATGGTCTATATTATTTGTTTACAGTCAGGTATTCATTTTATTTTGCACTTTATTTTGCACATGTCACTTTATTCCATGTCATATGGTCTTTGAGATAAGGCACATATTATCACACAGAGCACCCTACCACTTATTTTCCAAATTGCAGTGTTTTCTCATTGTTTTTGGGGAGCAGCTATAGATATTAGGATTGTTCTACTCCTGTTTAGCGCAGGGTTCCCCCCCACCCACTTCTCATTATTATAATCTCTAAACTGATGACACCCAAATCTACCTCTCCACTCTTCAGCTTACCCTTGCAGTCTCCTTGTCTACCACTAATTTACTAACTAACATATCAATATATGGACAAAATCAAGAGATGGTGTTGCGCTCCAATAGCATAGAGTAGTGTAATTGGTAAAATGTATAAATAACCAAAATAGTATAATTGATAAATGAATGTGCAAATATGCAAATAGACTGACTGAAAGATAAACATCGCTATAAATGCTAAGATAAGGTGCATCCAAAGGTGTACTAAATGAATGTGCAAACAGTGTAGATAAGGTGACTCAGGTGCATAAATAAAATCACAACGTAAAGATAATAGTATATGCAGTCACAGAGGAAATCTCAGGATGGAAGGCTTCCTTTCAGGCTGGGTGGTCAGCAAGTTAAGACAGCTCCAAAGTGTGTCACCAGGCAGGGTAGAGAAAACATAGAGGAGGCTCTCTAGTGTAATATGTTTTAAACACTCAGCGGTTTATTCAAACATATAACAAACAGGGTACAAACAGTAATAAGTGTATATCAGAAACGAGCAGCGAGCTCACACTCTGCAAACGTCACTTCTGGTGTCCTAGTGTCTGACGCGTATCATAACTGTCACATGACTTCATCAGAGTCATCACTGGCGGGGGGGGGGGGGGTGGGGCAGGGCAATGATGTCAGCAAGAGCAATTTGGCTGCACCCACTGTTCACTGCAGTAGGCTATTACTACTCTTCTTGGGGGCACCCAAAGGTGTCCCAGGTGACTAAAGTGTTCGGGTTTGGCTTGACGAAAAGGTGGCAACCCTAATATAGATGTCACCCTATTCCCAAAACTCAATCTTTCCAAAAACTGAGCTCATAATATTTCTTCCCCTGTCCACCCCCTCTGACTTTTCCTTTGTGATCATTAGCACAGCTATCATTTCCTCCCCTTATGCCAGGGTACTAGGTGTACTGGACTGTGACTTCGCCTTTCAGCCCCACATCCGAATCACAGTCTAAACCTCTGTACACACGAGTAGAATGTCGGGAGACATTTGCCGGTAGACAAAAATACTCTCCGACATCCTGCCGTGTGTATGTCGGTCTGTTGGACGTGCATGCTGGAAAAACAGTCGACTGGCTCCCAATCAGCGCTCTCAGCCAATGGCAGAGAGCGCTAATCAGAGTGTTCTGGTGGGGGGCCTGTCCTGTCAGAACACAACAGCTCAGTGAGGGAGATCGCTGGACTAACCTTGCATGGTTAGTACAGCGATTCCCGACCGAAGCTGTAAAAAAAACCTGTAGTGTATTGCCATTGGTTAAGAAGTTGCAAAATATGCCCCTTCTTAGCCAATGGCACCACCAAGCTAATAATTCACTCCTTATTATCTCTCACCACCTATTATCTCTCCACTATTTGAGCTCCCTCCTTGTTGAACTACCTCCACACAGGCTATTACCCCTTCAGTCTATAATGAATGCTGCTGCCAGACTCATTTACTTTACCAAACGCTCAGGGTCCACAAACCCTTTTTGCCAATCCCTCCACTGGTTTTCATTCACCCAATAAGCAAAACTTAAAATACTAACAACAACCTACAAAACCATCCACAACTCTGCCCCGAGCTGCATTACTAACCTCATCTCAAAATATTGCCCTAACAGTCTTCTTCTTCACACCTCCAAAGACCTCCTACTCTCAAGCTCCTTTTTACCTTTTCCCATGCTCACCTCCAGGACTCTCCCATTCTCTGGAACTCCCTACCCCAATCTGTCAAGCTATTTCCTACATTGTCTGCCTTTGAAGCATCTCTGAAAACTCATCTCTTTAGGGAGGCCAATCTTATCGCTACCTAACAACTAAACTTTTATACCCACACAGTAATTTCATTTTTGTATCACTTCCCGTAACTTTTAGATTGTAAGCTTTCCTAGCCCCCTTAGCTTGAATTGTGTTGTAACAGCACTGTCTTCCTTTTGCTTTGTGCAAACTGTTGGCAATATATAAATCCTGTATTATAATAATAATTATAATAATTGTACACATTGGTATGCGAGGAATGATTATACATTGCTGTGCCTCGCTGTGTTTTGATTTGAATACTGCATGCAACTTTCTACAGATGTAGATGTGTACTCTTCGTTAGACTTATAATAAAGGTCATAGGCATTCGCACAGGGTGCGCCAGGTATGCCTGGGCACACCCTAATCACCCTGTAATGCACAGATTCCCCCTGCTGTTAGGATGCAGAGAAAGGGACTTGGGAAACTCTCTCCTCAGTCCCTTTCTCTGTCTCAAAAGTGAGACATCAGGTGTCTGTTTAGACCCCTGATATTTCACCAAAGCCCCCCAATGGGGTTCCTAAAAATAAAAAATAAATACATAATAAAAAAAACTATTGTAAAAAACTATTGTAAAAAATAATAAAAAGTAAAATTGTAAAAATAAAAAATAATAAAAAAGCATTCTGAAAGCATGGCTGACAGCTAGCTTCCCACAGGTGTCAAAAAAATCAAACACAAATTTCTGAAAAGGCTTGGCAAATGCATGGGGCATTTGGCAAGCTCTAGTAACAGTGCTGATACCAAACACTTACTGTATTTATTGGCGTATAACACTCACTTTTTTACCCTGAAAATAGAGGGTAAACTGTGCCTGCGTGTTATACGCAGGGGGCTGTGGAAAGTTTTTTTCCTGAAACTTCCCTTTTAAAGTTAGGGAGCGTGTTATACACCTGTGCCTGTTATACGCCGATAAATACGGTATATAATCTAATCCTTATATAAAAAAAATCCAATTGTGAGTACTAATATTTGTAGAAAGTACAATAGAGAATAGCAAATTCATGTGCCAGAAAGTATATGGCATATTACTATGCATCAAAAAATAACTGACTCTATGGTCAAATGTACTGGCTGACTGCATGTGGGCTTTCTCTTTAATTGCATGCAGAAAAGCTACATTGAATTGTGTTGCCCCTGTGCCTATATTAATGGGATGCTATGTTGGAAATAATACACTCGCAATCCTTCTGTTTCTCTCCAAATGGTTGAACCTTCATTTGGTTAATTAGGTCACTAATGTTCACAATGGACTTTGTTTTGGCATATAATGCTATTCATACCTCGAAATGCTTTTAGCTAAAAAAAAAAAAAAAGGAAGAAAAGGAATAATTCAATATTGACGCGTTTTTAAATGAAGAACGTTTTCTGGTTCAATTGCACTAAATAATTTTTTTTTACTCTGAATATGTAATTTTATGCTCTCATTACCAATTATTCAGCACCTATACACCACCTGACCGCGATACTGAAAACTATGTAAAATTAGGCATAAAAATGTTTAGCTTTATCTTTCACTTTTTTATCCTCCAATTACAATACTCTGGTTATCGGCATTGTCATATCATATTCGGCAATAAAAATAATTGTTTAAAACATAATAAGAAAACTTTTCATTTACCTTTTCCTCCACCATAAAAAGTGGATCTCCAGTTTCCAGAGAAGAGAGACTTGCATCTGCATCAGGAGTCGCACATCTTGAATCTGGGATAGCAGTGAATTCTGTGCATGGTTTACATTCAGATGCTGGAAGACAGAGTATGAACATGAATGTGTAAAGTACTGTAAATATATCTTTTTCTGCGCTCCAGAATAATCCCACAGAGAAATAAATTATTTTAAGTGCTTGGAACTTAAAGTGAACCTGTGAAACACCCTTGTATGGAAATCTACATCCTTCCCTATCCCATTTAACTACAGCCAGCCTTTTGGGAAAACAGAATGAACAACATGGTGCATTCCATATTTTTGGTCTGAAGACATTGGGGGCTGATACTGTACATGCAAATAGGCTGTTCACTTTGCAAGGAACTTTGTATTTTGCAGGGAATATTTTCCCAGAGCTTGGTGAATGTGGTAAAAATTCACTTGCAAGGAAAATGTAAAAAAATTGCATTTGTGCTTGCACATGATTGGATGATAGAAGTCAGCATATAGGATGGTGTAGATAGCCTTCCCATCTGTAGGTGGTTTCACACCATTATTGCATGGGAAGGGAAGTGTTGTGGGAGGGAAACCTTTAACTGCTTCCCATCCGCCCTATGACGGTCATATGACATCCTCCCAGGATCACGCCATGGGTTGTGCTGAGGCGTGGTCAGTATCCACTGGGCACAACGCATGACAGATGAGTGTGCTGGGCTGCTTCCCTTACCATGTCATCGCTGTGACCAACTACAGCAGATCATGTGACAACTGTACATAATGTATTAATGGATGGTTTCCATTCATACCATTAATTGTGTTGATCCTTGTGATTGGCCACAGTGATCACATGAACATGTACAAACAGGGCCAATCATAGCATATCTGTACAATGTGATTAACTGTGGTCAATCACAGCTAATCAGAATAGTACACACTGAATGGATTTCATTCAGAAAAAATGGTTGCTCATAATAGTGATTAGAGTTGGGCCAAACACCCCCGGTTCGGTTCGCACCAGAACTCTCGAACATCGCAAATGTTTGGAACCCTGAACGCCATTGAAGTCTATAGGACCCAAATTTGAAGGCTTATACAGTATGAAAGTTATTGGCCATAAAAAGGGTATGGGGGCCCGAGCAGTGATTTTAACCACTTAAGGACCGCCGCATGTACATTTACGTCGGCAGAATGGCACCGACAGGCACATCAACGTATATATACGTTGGTGCCTTGGGGGGGATCGGGGGTCCGATCGGACCCCCCCCGTACATGCGGCGGTCCGCGCGGCTGCAGGAGCGATCCGACAAGAGGGGGCGGCTATCCGTTTTCACCCGCCCCCTCCGGATCGCTCCCAGCCAATGCGCGCGCCCGCCCGCCCTGTCACTTCCTCCTCCTGTGTAAACACAGGAAGGAAGAAGCTATCTGATCTCTCCCTCGGCGTTTGTTTCAAGCGCCGCTGAGGAGAGATCACAACACAGCAAGTAAGTCTGCACCAACAGCACACTTACACACACACAAAAACACATTTAACCCCCGCGATCGGCCCCCCCCCCTCCCCCCTGTCACAGTGTCACTGAATGCAGTAATCATACATGTATGATTACTGTATTTAGTGTCAGTGTGACAGTCAGTTAGTGTCAGGGTAGCCCCCCCACAATAAAGTTTTAACCCCTTGATCACTGCCCTAGTTAACCCTTTCACTCCCTATTGCCAGCATCACTAAGCGATCATTTTTCTGATCGCTGTATTAGTGTCGCTGTTCCCGCTAGGTAGCTAATTTTTTTTTAATGCGATTTTTTTTTTACTAAAGACATGTGGCTAAATACATTTTGGCCTAAATGTTTGACTAAAATTTAGTTTATTGTTTTTTTTATTATAACAAAAAGTAAAAAACATTGATTTTTTTTCAAAAATGTCGCTCTATTTTTGTATATAGCGCAAAAAATAAAAATCGCAGAGGCGATCAAATACCACCAAAAGAAAGCTCTATTTGTGGGAAAAAAAGGACGCAAATTTTGTTTGGGAGCCACGTCGCACGACCGCGCAATTGTCTGTTAAAGCGACGCAGTGCCGAATCGCAAAAACCCCTTGGGTCATTTGCCAGCGTATTGGTCCGGGTCTTAAGTGGTTAATGATTTTAATGATGTTTAAAGTGAAAGAATAAAAATGAAAAATTCCTTTAAATATAGTGCCTGAGAGGTCCTCTTAGTCTACCTGTAAAGTGGCGCATCTATACCATGTATATGAACCTGCTGCAGCAAAACTGACACTAAAGAAAAAAGATTTAAGTTGTCGGAAATACCATTACCCCCCCCCCCCCCCCCATCCTTATCAGGCCCTTTGGGTTAACCACTTAAAGGGGAGGTTCCCCTAAAAAGAAACTTTTAACATTGCCTGTCTCTTCTTAATAACATGTAGAATCGGCTGGTAGTTTAAAAAAAAAACGTCCGTACATACCATTTTCGGCATGTAGTCTCACCGTCGCTTCCGGGTCTGGCGGCCGGGGATGGGCGTGCCTACTTAAATGACAGGCATCCGATCAACGCATACAGCGCGTCATGAGATGCCGAAAGAAGCCGAACGTTGGTGCGCATGCGCCGTATAGAGCCGCACCAACGTTCGGCTTCTTTCGGCATCTCGTGACGCGCTGTATGCATCGATCGGATGCCTGTCCCCACACATCATACCCGGAAGCGGCGGTGAGACTACATGCCGAAAATGGTATGTACGGACTTATTTTTTTTAAACTACCAGCCGATTCTACATGTTATTAAGAAGAGACAGGCAATGTTAAAAGTTTCTTTTTAGGGGAACCACCCCTTTAAGCCCCGAGCCTGTTTTTCAGATTCGGTGTTTACGAGACTAAAACATTTTTTTTGCTATAAAATTAGTTAAAACCCCCAAACATTATATATAATTTTTTTTTCTAACACTCTAGAGAATAAAATGGCAGTCATTGCAATACTTTTTGTTATACCGTATTTGCGCAGCGGTATTACCAGCGCACTTTTTTTGGAAAAAATTCACTTTTTTAAATAAAAAAATAAGACAACAATAAATTTGGCCCAATTTTTTTACATATTGTGAAACATAATGTTACGCCGAGTAAAATGATAACCAACATGTCACGCTTAAAAATTGCACCCGCTCGTGGCATGGCGTCAAACTTTTACTCGATAGGCGATGTTTAAAAAATTCTACAGGTTGCATTTTTTGACATACAGAGGAGGTCTAGGGCTAGAATTATTGCTCTTGCTCTAACGATCGCGGCGATACCTCACTTGTGTGGTTTGAACACCGTTTTCATATGCGGGCGCTACTCGCGTATGCGTTCGCTTCTGCGCGCGAGCTCGTCGGGACGGGGCGATTTAACTTTTTTTTTTTTTTCGTATTTATTTTACCAATTTTTAACACTAAAATAAAAAAAATTAAAAAATTATCACTTTTATTCCTATTACAAGGAATGTAAACATCCCTTGTAATAGAAAAAAGCATGACAGGTCCTCTTAAATATGAGATCTGGGGTCAAAAAGACCTCAGATCTCATATTTAGGCTTGAATGCAAAAAAAAAATCAAAAATGTAAAATGTCATTTTTCAAATGACATTTTAAAAAAAATGTCTCTTTACGACGCTGGGCGGAACTGACGTTTTGACGTCACTTCCGCCCAGCAGAGCTACGGGGATGGACGAGGGAAATTTTTCCCTCACTCGCATCCCCACTGAGCAGACGAGCGCACCCAATCGCCTCCGCCACTACAGACGGCTCCGCCATTATCATTTACCCGACCGCCCACAGAAGAGATGGATATCTCAGTTGTGGCAGCAGCTGCTGCCGTTACCGAGATATCAATCTCCAAAGTCATGACGTATAACTGCGGTGGGCGGTCGGGAAGTAGTTAAGGAATATACATTGGTTGATAAGGAGTAGACATCCGCTGGTGCTCTTAACAACCGATGAGTCATCAGCTGTCAAAGGGGTTCCCTGCTGATAGCTGAATGTAAAGAAAAGAATTTCAAGCATTAAAAAAATCACGCGGTCTGGGGTCCTCCCCCAATTATTAAGGCCCCTTTGTATCTGGTATGGATTTTAAGAGGAACCCCCACCCAGTTAAAAAAAAAGGCATCCCCCTCAATCCATACCAGTCCCTTTTCCAAGCATGCAGGTCAGGAAAGCAGAGGGGGGGGGGACAAGCGAGCACTCAAACCATACCAGGCTACATGCCCTCAATATTGGGGCAGGGGGCTCTACCCCCCCAAAGCATCTTGTGCCCATGTTGTTGGGGACAAGGGACTCTTCCCCGCAACCCTGGCCAGTGGTTATGGGGGGTCTGTGGGTGGGGGGCTTATTAGAATCTGAAAGCCGCCTTTAACAAGGAGGGCCCCAGATCCCACCCCCTCCTGTGTGAATGAGTATGGGTACATAATACCCCTGCTTATTCAAAAAAGTATTCAAAAAGTACATTTCTTTAAAGTTCTTTATTTAACCACTTCAATACCCAGCCATAGTGAAATTACATCCTGGGCTTTGTGTGGTGATATCTGAATGATGGGGGCAGCTAGAGGCATCATTCATATATCATTCTTTAGTGCCGGTAACTCTGTGCACCATAAGAATGATCATAGCGGCAGGTCCGCCGGTTGATCTTTCTTATAGGCGGCCGGAGGGGACACCCCCCTCCCGCCACCATCCGGTGCTTCTCCGGGCTCTCCCGTGCCATCGGGGGCTCGGAGAAAGAATCGTCCGGCGCAGTCACCAGTATTCTCTATGACCGTCGGAGGCCCAGGCGCGATGTGATGACGTCACGCCCGGGTACTTAGAAGTAAACAAAGATTTTGGCTCGTAAGCAATACTAATCATGAGATCGGTGAAATTTTTTTACAATCTCATGCTTTCCAGCCTGGAGGAGAGATGCAGGGTCTTATTGACCCTGCATCTCTCCACAAAGAGGACCTGTCACACACATTTACTATACCTTGTATGTTTACATTCCTTGTAATAGGAATAAAAGTGTTACAATTTTTCTTTTTTTTTAGTGTAAAAAAATAAATAAAGAAGTAAAATAAAAATAATAATAAAAAAAAATTAAATGCCCCTGTCCCCGGTAGCTCATGCGCAGAAGCAAACGCACACATAAGTCCCCTGCCCACATATGTAAACGCCGTTCAAACCACACATGTGAGGTATCGCCTTGTGCATTAGAGTGCCAGCAACAATTCTCAGGCCGCGTACACACGAGGGGATATGTCCGCTGAAAACGGTCCGATGGACCGTTTCAGCAGACATCTCCGCTCGTGTGTATGGGCTAGCGGACAGATTTGTCCACCCGACAGATTTCAAAGCAAGCTTTGAAATCTATCCGGTGGGGATCTGTCCGCCCGACATGTCTGCTGGTTAGTACACTTACCAGCAGACATGTCGTCCCCAACCGCCGCCGCGCCGCTGCCGAATGGATTCGGCGCATGCACGGAAGTGTTTTACTTCCTGGTGCGGTGACGTGGCGGTGACGCGGCGGCGTCAACGTCACCGCCACGTCACCGCGCCGTCCGGCGGCGGGGAATTTGATCCGATGGTGTGTACACGCCATCGGATCAAACTCCCGATCGGACATATCCGATGGAAATGGTCCGCGGACCGTTTTCATCGGATATGTCCGATCGTGTGTACGAGGCCTCACACTGAACCTCCTCTGTAAATCTAAACTGGTAACCTGTAAACATTTTCAAAGCGTCGCCTATGGAGATTTTTAACCCCTTCCATACAGGGCATTTTCACCCCCTTCCTGCCCAGACCAATTTTTAGTTTTCAGCGCTGTTGCACTTTGAATGACAATTGCGCGGTCAGGCAACACTGTACCCAAATTAAATCATTATGTTTTTTCCCCACACAAATAGAGCTTTCTTTTAGTGGTATTTGATCATCTCTGCGGTTTTTATTTTTTGCGCTATAAACAAAAGAAGAGCGACAATTTTAAAAAAAACACAATATTTTTTCCTTTTTATTTAATACATCTCACAATATTTTTTTTTAAAAAACCTTTTTTTCCCCTCAGTTTAGACCGATACGTATTCTACGTATTTTTGGTAAAAAAAAAAACGCAATAATCGTATATTGATTGGTTTGCGCAAAAGTTATAGCGTCTACAAAATAGGTGATAGATTTATGGCATTTTTTTTTTTTTTTTTTTACTAGTAATGGCGGGGATCTGCGGGTTTTTTTTTTGTGACCGTGACGTTGCGGCGGACATATCGGACACTTTTGACACGTTTTTGGGACCGTTCACATTTACACAACGATTAGTGCTATAAAACTGCACTGATTACTGTGTAAATGTGACTGGCAGGGAAGGGGTTAACACTAGGGGGCGCTGAAGGGGTTAAAATGTGTCCTAAAGTATGTTCTAACTGTAGGGGGAGGGGGACTCACAGGGGGAGGAGATCGATGTGTGTTCCTCTGTACTGGGAACACACATCAGTCTCCTCACCGCTGACAGGAGGTGGATCTGTGTGTTTACACACACAGATCCACACTCCTGACGTGATTGCCGGAAATCGCGGGTGCCCGGCGGCAATCACGGCCGTCGGGCGCGCGCGCGGGATCGCGAGTGGTGCCGCGGGCGCGCGCGCGCCCTAGAACGCCGTGAAGACTGGACGTTGTGCAACGTCCAGTCTCATCGGCGAGGGGATCACCATGACGTGATTCCCCTATGGGCTGGAAAGGAAGGGGTTAAGTACCAAAGTTTGGCGCCATTCCATGAGTGTGTGCAATTTTAAAGCGTGACGTGTTAGGTATCTATTTACTCGGTCTAACATAATCTTTCATATTTTACAAAAAAATTGTGCTAACTTTACTGTTTTGTTATTTTTTAATTCATGAAACCATTTAAAAAAAGAAAAGAAAAGAAAAGGCGTTTGAAAAATGATTGCGCAAATACCGTGCAAAATAAATGAAAAAGACCATCGTTATTCCCTAGGGCAGTGATGTCGAACATTTGGCACCCCAGATGTTGTGGAACTACATTTCCCATGATGCTCATGCACTCTGCATTGTAGTTGAGCATCATGGGAAATGTAGTTCCAAAACATCTGGGGTGCCGAGGTTCACCATCACTGCCCTAGGGTGTCTGCTAAAAAAACATATATAATGTTTGGGGGTTCTGCGTAATTTTCTAGCAAAAGAATGATGATTTGTACATGAAGGAGAGAAGTGCCAGAATAGGCCCGGTATTGAAGTGGTTAAAGTTATTGTAAACCTCAGTCATGAAATCTGAACAATTCACATAAGTCTGTAACATTTACTTGTCTCTCCCCAAAGCTCTAATGCCGCGCACACGATCATTTTTCGGGTTGTAAAAAACGACGTGTGGGCTTCAGAGCACTTTTCGGGTTCTGAAAAACGACAAAACAAAAATTCGAACATGCTCTATTTTTTCACAACGTTTTAAACTATGTCGTTTTTCGGGTTGTAAAAAATGATCGCGTGTGGGCTTTAACGATGTGAAAAACACGCGCATGCTCAGAAGCAAGTTATGAGAGGGGATCGCTAGTTTTCGTAAAAAACTAGCGTTTGTAAGGGAGATAGCACATTCATCACGCTGTAACAGACTGAAAAGCACGAATCAGCAAAAGCAGCCCCAAGGGTGGCATCATCCGCATGGAACTTCCCCTTTATAGTGCCGTCGTACGTGTTGTAAGTCACTGCGCTTTGCTAGAGCATTTTTTTTCTCACTATCGTGTTTAGGCAACGTCGTTTTAATGATGAAGTTGAAAAAAACTTTGTTTTTTCTAGAGGCTGAACATTTTTTGTTTTTTACAACCAGAAAAATGATCGTGTGTACGCAGCATAAGTGTTGTTTCCCTCTGGTACTTTTTCCAGCATGTGTCACTTCTGAGAAGTTTTCCCGGGACATGAGAAAAAGCGAGCCAGCATCGGAGTGGACCCTTTTTTTCAATTTTGAGGTCATGTGGCCTGGTATGGTTCAGGAGGGGGGGGCAGGGGTCACTTACTAGCTCCCTCCCTTTCCTGACCTGCTGGGCTGCATGCTCAGATAAGGGTCTGGTATGATTTTTTTTTTGAGGGGGGGAAGTTCCCCTCAAAATCCAGTTCAACCTGACTAAAGCTTTGTACACAGTACTGTTTTTTATTTTTTTTTACTGACGGCCCCCCGCCAGATCACTCTGTTCAGAGCACTAATGGAAAGCCGATTTTCAAACTGTTTTCGGTCATGCCCCTTTGACAGATGTTCAACTGGCTTCTGTCGGATCGATTCAGTACACACAGGACGAATGTCGTATGGTTTCTATTGAACTGGCCGATGTCACCCGACATTCGGCCCATGTGTACTATGCTTACCCATGTTACTAAGGTGCAGATAGCAAAAGAATACACTTACAGTCATTCTCAAAAGTTTGCATACCCTGTCAGAAATTTTGACATTAGGGGCGTGGCTTGGCTGAGCACGGTGATGGCCGCTTGAACGAAGAGCTCCTGCACATAGAGGACCTCCATCTGCTCCATCTGGGGAACCATACCGCCTATCGACCATGGGCAAGTCGAACAGAAGCGTCTCAGCCTCCAGGACACCGAGGGAGACCGGAACGCAGCTTGGTCGGAACATACGCGAGCTGTTCCGCTCCCTCCGCTCAGATGGCCACAAGCTCTCACAGGCCGCAGGGCCTACGTCTCCGAGTGCCGCCTCTGACTCGCCGTCGGAGGAGATGCGTGCCAATCGCGCGGGTCCTTCAGTAAGCCTTTCGGATTTAAATAGGGTGGCCTCTGATATCACTAACACCCTGTCTGCAGCTATCATGGACCTAAAAATGGAATTCCGTGCTGTGGCTACCAGCCTCACGGATGTGGAGCAGACAACACAGCTACACGCGGCAGCGATCAGGCAAGTACAGCATGCCCATGACACTCAACTTTCCTACCTCTTTGACCTCAACCGCCATGTCGAGGACCTCGTCAATAGAGGTCGCAGGCACAATGTGAGGGTCAGGGGGGTCCCAGAGGGGATCGATGTGGGGGCCCTGCCGCAAACTATCAGTGCCATCTTTAATGACCTATTGGATTGCCCGGTGGACTCCCCGGTGGAGATGGAGAGACTGCACCGAGCGCTCCGGCCACCCCCTAGGGATGGAGAGCCTCCGAGGGATGTAATCTGCTGTATTGTGAACTTTCCACTTAAGGAGGAGATACTGAGGAAAGCCAGGGAGAGAGGCCGCATCTCACATAATGACACTGAAATTAAACTGTTTCAGGACCTCTCCCAAATTACCTTGCAAAATAGGCAGGCCCTGCGACCTTTACTAGATGTCTTGCGGAACCGCAATATAATATATCGCTGGAAATTTCCATTCTGTCTGACTGCTTCTGTTAGAGGTCGATCTGCCTTCCTCCACTCTCCTGATGACCTGCAGCAATTTTGTGACCAACTTGATATACCTATGGTGGAGCTTCCAGACTGGTGTACTTTTCATTTCCCTACAGAGCCGTGGCGCCCAGTGTCGCATCACCCCTCTCCGAAAGCCCAGCGTCATCGTTCTAGATGGCGGAGAACGGATTCCTCCATGCCCGGAGCCCAAGTACCCCGTCGGGAGCAGGACGCCCGCAACCCAGACCCCCTCGCTACCCCGCGCAGAGACCACCTGGATGCCTGAGAATTGATGTGTGGATTGAGCTCTCTCACCTGTAAGTCTTATTGCTACAGCTTTTGTTCGCTCCTTTCCAATGCAACTTAGGTCTGCCCGTTATCAGTTTGAACCTACTGTTTTTTTTTTTTTTTTGGATTGGGGGCTCTACTGAGTCTGCTGTCCCTGGGTGGTGATTGATGCCTGCCCTTGACTAACAGCTAGGCCTATACATCCGGAGGCACAAACTTCGGTTCTATGTCACCTTATGCTTCACTATCTACATGGGAGCTTCTGTTGAGAACTATGTGCTGAGCTAGAGCTGCTGGAAGTGAATGTGAAACTCTTCTGCCTATCTCAACAAGCATTTCATGCCTCTGAACTCTCCATGTTTCTTTCTCCCTCTGCCTTAGTTACTTATTCATTTTTTATCTTTTTTGTTTTTTACTATTTGCCCTTTTTGCCCTGTAAGAACACCCTGACTGCGATTCCATTGGCTACATTGCTCCGGGACTGCTACCAGAACTGCTGGTCCTAGACAGGGACGGGAGTCACATCTACCTGAATCCAGGTAGGATCGTAGAGTTTCCTGGACAGGTGCTCCGGCCAAACATTTGTCCACTCCTGTTCGGTTTTTGGAGCCTCCTGCGGAAGACTGACTGATGGTCAAGCACCTCTGATTGTTCCTCTATTTGTTACCCATGGCCTACTGCAGACCTAGGCTCCAGGACTGATTGAGGCTTCTGTTCGGTGATGTTCCCCCCCTTCCCTCCCCCCTCCCCTCCCCTCCCCCTTCCTTCCCTCCCTCCCTTTTTATTTTATTTTTATTTTTATTATCAATTTTTTATTTATTTTTTATTTGTGATTTTATTATATCCTCTGCAGAGGTAGGTTGGCTGCTGGGGTGTCCCGCTTGGTAGGGGAGGAGATTTTGTCTCCTCTTGCCACGTGGGATTACTGACGTACACTCGCTGAAAAGCTTTTTGACATGTGTACCTGTCCCTGCCCATATACCTAACCCCACAGCTTCTTACTCTCTCGGATAGCACTTTTTCTTGGGTCTCCATTGTGATGTCACTCACGGGACCCAGGGGAGTTGCTATTGGGACATTGTTTTCTATATTTAGAAGATAATATTGTGAGTCCATTGTTCTGTATGAGATTTAGTTACAGATTGCTCTGTTCAAGGACTTGCCAGTGTTCATATTTTTGAACTTCTGACTCCTCACTCTTGCACTTCGCCCCCCCCCCCCTCTTTTTTTTTTTTAACTTTGATTTTCATTTTTACTTATCTCTGCATTGTAACTGGTACTGTTAAGCTGTGGTGGTGTTCGTTTTCCTGCCGCATACATGATGGAGGGGGGGGGCGCCCATACCTCCCCCTTGCCATCTGAGGTGTATATGTTGACAAACGCTCCCCCAATTAATGTGTGTCCCCTTGTGTGTCGCTCCTGTATGTCGCTCCTAATTGTCCAGACCATTTGGTGCGCCACCCAGGGGCTTGACATACCTATATTATACCGGATCTAATTGATGTTGCTTTATGATAGATACTAGCATTACACTATTGCTGAAAAATCTTTTTACATTAACCTTCTTTGTTTGGCAGGAGCTGTTCATATATAGTTTGATTTGTTTGCAACTTACAGGTTAAGTCTGATGTTTACTGGAAATGTTGATGTTTGTCTTACCAATGCGGCTACTACATATTTACCATCCATAGACCCGTGGCTGGATGGCTGTATGGCGTTATCCTACTTTACCCCTCCCCTTCTGTACTTCGCTCATATTTCTATACCTATGTATGCTTTGCCTGTTTTGGTCCCCCACTATGTCACTATTAGCTGGTTGCTCTATAAGGCGGTAGCACGTGTCCTTAGTCATACTTATTGTCCCCCGGCAGCAGTGCTTGAAATAGTCTGCGGAAATTCCGGCCTTCTATCCTATAGGCGGATTAGTGTGTCTATCTCTGTCTCTGGCCTTCTTTCTTCCTATACCCTTTAACATTTCTCAGCTTTCTGCCTCTTCTTCGCTCCTTCTTAAGCCCCTCTTCCTCTCTTCCCCCAGTGTCCCTTCCTAGGCTTCCCCTCCCGTTCCCCCCGTTCCCTCCCCTTCCCCTTGTAGGGGTTGTTTAAAAAAAAGAAAGAAAAAAAAAAGAAAAGGAAAGATTTTTTTTTTTTTCCTTTTGTCTACTCCTACCCTTCACTGATCGGGTCCGCGAGTCCTCCACCCTTACCGGCTTTATCTGCACTATCGGCCCTACCGTACACGTACTTGAGCCCACCTCTGAAGCAACCAGTTCCGCAATTATTATTTTGATTTTGCTTTCACCATGCCGAAGAATTCAAATTCTCACGGCCCCCTCTCGTTGAAGTGTGTATCGCTCAATGTGAAAGGTCTAAATATACCCTAGAAACGCTCGCAGGTCTTGTCCGCGTTATTCAAACAGAGAGCCCAGTTAATTTTCTTACAGGAAACGCATTTTCTGTTCAGACTCAATACCTAAGCTTACTAACCCTCTGTTTCCCACGGTGTTACATTCAACGAACCCCTCCGCAAAAACCAAGGGAGTTTCTGTGTTGATCTCCAAGCATGCTCCCTTCCAGTTGTCGGATTCCTTGGTTGATCCGGATGGGGTAGGTTCTTGTTTATCAAAGGTACATATGCCTCCAGACCCCTTACACTAGCAAATATATATGCTCCGAACGACCACCAGGTTTCCTTCTTCAGGAAGATTACTGATCTTTTACTTACATTTAAGGAGGGTATGGTCCTTCTGGGAGGGGACTTCAATATCCTGTTGACCCCGGAGCTGGACACCTCTTCGGGTTCCACTGCATTGCCCTATCGAGCACTGCGCCAAATCAAGTTACAACTCCAGTCCCTTACGTTACATGATACCTGGCGCACTTTATTTCCTTCGACCAAGGACTTTACCTTCTTTTCCGCCCCGTTCCAAAAGTACTCGCGGATTGATTACTTTTTTCTCTCCCAATCTGACTTAACCTATCTTACTCAAGCGTCAATAGACCCGATGTTCTTGTCTGACCATCACCCCATCTCAGTTACCCTGACTTTCCCTGACTTGATCTCCAGGACCAAATCCTGGCGACTAAACTCGTCACTGCTTAAAGACGCTGCATTTGTGGCCCATCTTGAGTCCGTACTCCACAATTATTTTCTGGAAAACGTCTCGCCGGACGTATCCCCACTCACTCTGTAGGAAGCCCACAAATGCGTGATCCGAGGTGAACTTATTGCACAAGCGGCGAGAGTTAAGCGGCAAAGCCAGGAGCTGGTGGTAAACCTGACAAATAAAATTAGGCAACTGGAAGCCTCTCATAAAGCCTCCCTATCGCGACAATCCTTGCAAGAACTCTCTCATACTCGGTCCCTACCTCTGGAGGAATTGGGCAAACGAACAAGACGGCGCTATGTGCACCAAAGGGTCTTCTATGAGCAGGGCAATAAAAGTGGGAGATTACTGGCCAGAGAAATTCGAGCTTCCAGACCTTCCAACACGATCCATCAGGTCCAGGACCACCATGGCGTAACTATATCCAAAAATGAAGACATAGCGAAATGTTTAAAACTTTATTATAAAAAACTCTATAATCTGGCGCCTCCGAACCTCGATCCTTCCCAAATTACTGGGAGGGCTGAGGCTATTAGGAATTTTTTATCTCAACACTGTCCGAAGCAAATCCGGGAAGGACAGGAGTTGGAATTGTAACGTCCCCTCTCTGTTGAGGAACTTCGTACTGCAGTGAAACAAATGAAGCCGGGTAAGAGTCCTGGGCCTGATGGATTCACGTTACAATATTATAAGTCCTTTCTGGACATTATCTCTTCCAAGATGATAGATACCTTTAAGACTTTGGCATCTCCCTCTGCTATGGTGGGTCGTTTGTTAGGGGCCCATATAACAGTCATACCGAAGGAAGGTAAAGATGCCACGCAGGGCCAGAACTACAGACCAATATCGCTTCTAAATGTCAATATCAAATTGTACGCTAAGATCCTGGCTAACAGGCTATTCCCTCTGCTACCTGGCCTGGTCTCACAAGATCAGGTAGGTTTTGTCCCTGGTCGAGAGGCTAGGGACAACACCATCAGGGCATTGAATCTCCACCACTGGCTCACTTCCTCCAAGACCCAAGGATTTTTTCTGTCCTTAGGCGCTGAGAAGGCGTTTGACAGGGTGGCCTGGGACTACACATCTCGGCATTGTATTCCGCACCTAGTGCGCGGGTGCGAGCTAGCGGTCACCTGTCGGACGCCTTCGATATCAGTAATGGTACACGTCAGGGCTGCCCCTTATCCCCCTTAATCTTTGTATTGGCCTTGGAACCCTTCCTAAACAATTTACGCAATAACCCCGACATCAGGGGCCTGTTCGTGAATGGTAGGGAATACAAAGTCGCGGCTTTCGCCGATGATATTCTTCTCTCCCAGACATCCCCAAGGATTTCCCTACCGAACTTGTTAAAAGACATTAAACACTTCGGGAAGCTATCCCATTTTAAGATTAATTACTCTAAATCCCATGCCTTGAATGTCTCGCTCTCAAAACATGAGGTGGACTGTTGCAAGAGCTCCTTTCCATTTCTTTGGAACTGAAGACTATCACATACTTGGGGGTGCAAATCACAACAGACTTTGCCCACTTATATGAGGAGAATTTCCTAGTAGCCTTGAAAAAGACTCAGCACAATCTAGAGGATTGGGGGGTCCTCAATGTATCCTGGTTTGGCCGTTCTGCCCTGTTGAAGATGATTATTTTACCGCGCCTCCTATATCTTATACAATGTCTCCTGATCCATCTGCCGCCATCTTTTTTCGCGGCGTACAAAAGGGCGTCCTCCCTGTTCATTTGGAGAGGTTCACCTCCCCGTATTAAATATACCCGGCTTACCCGCTCGAAGACCAAGGGTGGCATTGGATTGCTGGACCTTTTCCGATATCATCTGGCAAATCACCTTATGCGGATAGTGGACTGTAACATCCATGCGCACAGGAAGGCTTGGGTGGTCCTGGAAAGGTCATTCACGCAGTCCCCTCTTGGTTTGCTCCCCTGGATTCCATCCCCACGTTGGCCCCGGGAGGTCCAGTCACACCCTCTGCTCCTTTCCTCTCTTAGGGCCTTTGAGCAAGCAACAAAGGCCCCAACTTTTACCACGGTACCTGGTCCCCTCACCACGCTGAGGGGTAACCCTGATTTCACACCAGGTCTGTCGCCTTCCTTCCTAGTGAGGGAATGGCCACATGACCAACTCTTGGCACATCAGTTTTTCTCTCATGGATCTCCTCGCCCTTATGAGGACTTGGTGTCTAAGTCCTTGTCTAAATATTTTCCTTTTTGGTCCTATAGGCAATTACGCCATTTTCTCTCCTCTCAGGCGTCGTCGGAGACTTGGACGCGACGATTGACGCCTTTCGAATCTCTGTGTATGCAGAGTTCCCCACAGCGGCACTTGATTTCTACACTGTACAAGATCCTTTTGGATGGCACCCCTGACTGACCGGATCCGGCCTATAGAGCCTGGGAATCCGATCTTCACCTTTCCTTGGACGAAGAGGACTGGGTGCGTATTAATGAATATGCCCATAAGGGATCTCTTAATGTCGCGATACAGGAAAACTGCTACAAAATTGAAACACGTTGGTATAGGACTCCGGCTCTCCTACAAAATTTTCTCTGACTATCCCTGATACGTGCTGGAGATGTGGGAGAGGAAGGGGGTCTATGCTTCACATATGGTGGGAGTGTGAGGCCCTCCAGCCATTTTGGAAAGAGGTGCATGAAATTATTTCCCATGTTACTACCTATAGTTTAGACTATTCCCCGGCACAATTTCTTTTGCATCATACGCACTTAACTAGACCTGAATACTTGAAATCCCTGGCCATGCATATGGTTAACGCGGCAAGACTCTGCATCCCAGTCCATTAGCGCTCCACACGCACTCCAACGATCGGGGAATGGTTCGGCAGAATCTCTAGAATTTAAGAAATGGAAGAACTAATTCACATTTCCCAAGAGCGTATTCAGAAATTTACAAATACATGGGCTTGCTGGATTCACTTCAAAACAACTCAGCGCTTTCAGGCTCATAACTTCTAAATGGTAGCTGATACTGCCCTGGCCATACCGAGCAGACGTTGTGAAGTCTGGCTCCGAACGGGTAATCTGGTGGAAGACCGTTGTCGTCGATGATCCCTTTCCCTCCTTCCTTTGATCCTCTCCCCTTATTCACCACTCCCCCCCCTTTTTTTTTTCTTCTCTCTCTCTCTTTCTTTTTTTTTTCTTCCCCTTCTTTCTCTTTCTATCTCCCCTTGCTCTCTTTCTCTCTCTCTCTCTCTCTCTCTCCCCTTTTTTCCTCTTTCCTCCCGCCTTTGGGCCTTCTTCTCTTCTTTTTTCTCCCTTTCTATCTCTTGATGGGGAACGTGATTTGTTCTTTTGAATGACCATGTTACGATGCCATGTTCATCATGTATAACTGATTCGCTTTCTGAATAGCCTTTCTGGCCTTGAACTGCTTTTGCACCGGTAATGTGCCTTGTTGCTTTGCTTTAATGTCCATTCATGCACGTTCACTGTATGTAAGCTTTACTGTTTTGAAAATATTTAAATAAAAAAAAATTTATGGGAAAAAAAGAAAAGAAATTTTGACATTAATATTGAAAATATGACTGATCATGGCAAAAAACTGTCTTTTATTTAAGGATAGCAATCACATAAAGCCATAATAAGAAGTGGACAATTAGGGGCTCTTTTGATAACAAGCCAAGGTCAGGTAGACCAAGAAAGATTGCAGCCACAACTGACGCAAGAATTTCTCAGGATATAAAAGAAAAACCCACAAGTAACCGCAGGAGAAATACAGGCTGCTCTCCAAAAAGTCAGCGTGGTTGTTTTTAGGGAGCACAAATCAATGATACTTGAGCTGCATGGTTGAACTGCCAGAAGGAGCCTTTACTGCACCAATGGCACAAAAAAGCCAATGAGGCATGTCAAGGTGTTGTTGGGCACGTTGTAACCAGGCTTTTTTGTGGAACTTGTGCTCTTTAAAAATGACCACACCATCTTTTTAGAGAGTAGCCTGTATTTCTTTTCAGGTTACCTGTGGGTTTTTCTTTGTATTCCGAACAGTTGTGGCTGAAATCTTTCTTGATCTGACCTTGGCTTGGTATCAAGAGATCCCCACATTTTCCACTTCTTATTAAGTGATTTAAGTGATTGAACAGTACTGACTAGCATATTCAAGGCTTTGGATATCTTTTTATATCCTTTTACATCTTTGTAAAGATTAATTATGTTTTGAAAAGGATCCAAAAAAACAGTTATTATAAATGGCTTAACGTGATTGCTATCCTTAAATAAAAGACAGTTTTTTGGCATGATCAGTCATTAATGCCAGGGTATGCAAACTTTTGAGCAAAACTGTATACTGTATACTGTATACTTAGAACATTTCTGGATAAATAAAAAATCAAAAAAATAAAAACATTTTGACTGCAATCATGGGGAGACAAATTTAATGTAACCATAAAGGCTGGTATGAAATCTGTATATAAAATGACACAGCCTAAATGCATGTATGTGTAAATAAATATAATTATATGGTTGAACAGATATCTATAGAAAGAAGAACATATGCAAAAGCTTATTAATAAGATGGAAGACACAAAGGAACAGCACTACGAGGAAGAAAAACAGAACTATACTAGGGGGGGATTACACAGGCAAATCAGTGCCAAGTATGACAAGGCCTACATAGAGGGAAAATGTCACTAAGGAACTTGGCCAGAAATTACCCTTGATATTCACAAAGCAGACTCCAAACATGAAATAATATTTCGTGATCTGGTAGCTTTCAAAGATCATGTTATTGAGTACGCAGCAAAAATAAAATGGCATGGTATTCAATGTTTAGCAAAACAGTGGAACCAAGAAAGTGCTGTTAATCTGAGTAATAAGTCATATTTTAGCATAGTATAGCCTGTGTTAGATGGTTGAGCTATAATAGAATAACAGATGTAAAAATGCAGATGTTTAATAATAAAAACCAGAGCATAGAAATAAGGGATTACTCATGGCCAAATACGTCTTTGTTTTACTTTACGAAATAATAAAAGTTGAGACCTTTGACTGAAGGCATGTAGTAGGGCTGACCACACAATTGGTAATAATGACCCTGAGGCAATAAAGCACCATTGCTAGTTAAACTGACCATACACTGGTAACCTGCCCATTGGACTAATTGTCACAATGCCAAGTCTACCCCAAGGCAGGTGGTCAGACACTATAGCTGGCTACTGTGCGCTTCACCTATAGCAGCCCTCTTTCCCTTAAGGCAAGCAGGCCTACCGGTACTTGGTTGCCCCAAGGACTTAAACACAATGCTATAGTCTGGCCAGCCCACCTGGGTAGATGCAAACAGAGCAAACAACAGATTACTGTTTAGCAGATAGCGCCCCCAGGTAATAAAGCAGGTGTAGTTCTAGGGTGGTCCAATATCTGATCCGAGTCATACACAGGGATATCTAACAGCAAATGGTGAAAATGGAAGGGTTGTTCAGAACAGTGCAGGTCTCTATCTCCATCACATGTGAGTGATAGAGTTTTCGGTTTGCTTACATTAGGTGACTGACCAGATTAATCAGCCAACAGGTGAACACAGACAGGGAGGAAAAGCAACAGTCAACACCCGGTGCTGAAATATGGGCACTAAGGGCACTAAGTGATCATGACACTAATCTTAGAAAACAAAACAGATTCCCCAATCCACATAAGTTAGGTGGATGCAGTAGTCCTTTCTGCTGCACTACTGTATTCCGACATCAGGACTCCTCTGCTATCAGAATACACTAATCAGCAATGCAGTCATTCAGATGAAAATGTATCAACAGTCCTGTTTGGGAGGAGTCAAACATTAGATCAACTCCTCTTGAACAGGAACGGCCATGGATGGATCGAGATTCAGCCGGTCCCTGCTGAACCGAATTTTAATCCATCTATAGCCAGCTTTACATTTTTGGTTGATTTTAACTTCAAAATTCCTTTGACGATTTAGCCAAAATTCTAACAGTAGGAGACCCTGGTAACTCAAAAAAAGTTGCGTAATCAGCTCCAGGCACTGTTTAGGTATTCGGACAGAAAATGTTAGCAGCTGTCAGGATAGCCCACCATGAGGGATTTGTCTATCTACTCCGTTTGTATGGACAGATGAATCCGTTACAATGCCCCATCATTGGTGTCAGTGAGAAGAACTGTTCCCCATCGATGTGTCATTGGGAGTTATTGGTAAGAATAGTGCCCTATCTTTAGTGTCGTTGGGAAGGAATTGTGCCCCATCATTGGTGTCAGTGGATGAAATTGTGCCCCAAGGGCCAGATACAAGCAAGCAAAGGACCACATCCAGGCCCTAGGCCACAGTTTGGAGGCCACTGCTTTAAAGCAATTAGTTCGCAAAGTTGCAACTCTCAAGCCTCAAGACTTATTTCTTGAAACATGAATTAGAGGTTGTCCTGATAGTACTGAAGTGCAAGTGTTGCTCTATTCATCTGAGTTACCAGGGTACAGCAGCACAATGATGGAAGAAATATAAGTAGCTATAATCACTTCAGATTTTTTACATACCATCTGTGTAAACTATGATAAGGTAGGTCAGAGATACCGACTGAAACAAATAGCAGTTCTGTAACTTTACAATCATATATGAGAACATTCAACCATAGATAAGAAGCAACACAGAATTGTCTGGGAAACACATAATGAGGCAATGTCATGTTACAGTCTCGCATCTCATTAAAGTTGAGCTTTTTCCCAAAAGGGGATACTGAATTTCCTCAGTACCATCAACTGTACTCAGATTGCACACACATCATCATTCTAGAGTGTTGGAATGTACCTAAGCGGAAACACTTTGGGGGAAATCTACTAAAACTGAAGCAGAATGTGAAGCAACTTTGCATAGTAACAAAATCATTTCTAGCCTCAGCTTGTTCAGTTAAGCTTCAAAAATGAAAACTAGAAGCTGATAGGTTACTATGCACAGCTTCTCCAGATTCTGTATGCTATTCTGTATGCTCCAGTCTTAGAAAATTCCTCTTTTTAACTCACTCAGCTTGCAGTTGTGTGTAGTTCCCACATAAGGAGAATGAAGTTGTGAGGGTTGTTGGAACTTACCATGATCCCTTTATCCAGTTTCTGTCGTCAGATGGCTACTTTATGGATAAATAAACTGTCTAAAAATTGTGTTGTATGTCCAAAGAGAGCAGAACAGAGAAGGTACAGTTGTGCTCATAAAACATCCTAGAATGATTTTTTGGCATCTTGAAATCACATTTTGGAGCCTTTAATCCACTGCCAGCAAGTTGTTCAAAAGACTGCGGGGATAGTTTTGGAAGTCTTTTTCTGCCAAACAAAAAAATGCTTGAACTACATTGATGATGATCACCTGTGACCAGAAGACACAGCGGTCTTGCATCCCTGTAAATTTATTGAGTAGGGCCGCGTACACACGATCAAATCTATCTGCTGGAAACGGTCGGCCCGACCGTCCCAGCAGACAGATTCGATCGTGTGTACGGGCGAGCCGACGAATTTGGCCAGCCGACAGATTTTAAAGCATGCTTTAAAATCTGTCGGCTGGGAATCCGTCCGCCCGATATGTCTGCTGGTTAGTACGCTAACCAGCAGACATATCTTCTCACACATGCGTCAAATGGATTCGACGCATTCGCGCGGAAGTAATTGACTTCCTGGTGCGGTGACGTGGCGGCGTCAACGTCACCGCCACGTCACCGTGCCGTCTGCCGGCGGGGATTTTGGTTTGATCGTGTGTACACGATCAAACCAATACATCCCAGCAGACAGATTTGTTCAAATCGGTCTGTCCGACCGATTTAAACAAATCTGTCTGCTCGTGTGTACGGGGCCTAAGAGGCATTTAATGACTCACAATTTTTTTTTTTTTTTTTGTTCTTTAAAGTATCAGCCTACCCCAAAAGTGTTATTTCAGTCGCAGTTTAAACTTGGAGGAATTGTGGTGATAAAGAGATCCCAACAGAAATGTGTGCCTTCAAATACTATTTGCACATTCCTATAAATGTGGGTGTTCCAAAAAATACATTATTTTAGGAATGAGGTTCGGGTTCACCAAATTGCTACTATGTGCTTGCAGCTTCACTTGGAGCTGTGTTCTCTAGCCATGGAAAAAAAATTGTGCTTAAAGTCTCTCGAATAATACAATCTAATTTCTATTTCAAGATAAAACCTGCCTCGTCTTCCCCCTCTTGTATTGCAGACTAACCAAACTGCTTACATACTGTCCACCCACTAAACAATATTTGTGGCTTTTGTCTCTCAGATAATACACTCAAAATTGTATTGAAAGATAAAACCTGCTTCTCTCTTTCTATTTGCTGTCTATTCAAGAACTTGTGTACTGTCGTAATACTAGCCAATTTCTATTTATTTATTACAGGTACATATATAGCACCATCAATTTACACAGCACTTTTCATATTTATTATACATTCAAATCACATTCAAATTCAAATCATACTAGAGTCAATTTAGACAGCAGCCAATTAACCTTCAGCATGTCTTTGGGGTGTGGGAGGTAAACAGAGCACCCTCATGCAGGCACAGGGATAACAATAAGACTGCAGGTAGTGCCGTGGTCAGAATTTGAAACGACGACCCTAGTGCTGCTAGTTGGAAGTGCTAACCACTTAGCCACTGTGCTACCAAACACATACCAGAAGTCACAATTTTGGGAATAGCTGGGGATGGGATGAAGATCAAGCCTATTACCACTTGATAAGAAATTCAGGTGTCACAGCCAAAACTACTTAAAGCCTTTTCTATTCTATTTGGAGCCCCCAGTTAACCATTTGCTTGCCAAATACATATCATCCATATCATGGCAATTAAAGGTTACGTCCAGTGTGGGTTTTTTCTCTAACAAATATGGAATGTAGGTTGTACGGTTTCTAATGGCATAGTTCACACCAGTATGGTGCATTAAAAATGCACTGGAATGCATAAAAAATGCATCAGACCCTGTCTAGTGAATACCGAACAATTTGACAGTGTCTCATGCGATTTTGTGCAGAGACTGTTATAAACACAGGAAACATGCGCTACTTTACAGGCATACTATAGACATCCCCAGGTACAAATGTTAAAGGCAATATTTCACATTTATTGTTTCACTTTAAGCATTAATAAAATAACTGCTCCCGAAAAAACTTCTGTTTTTAAAACTTTTTTTGCATTGATACATGTCCCAAACACTTTTTATGACAATAACTTGCCAATAACTTGACAATAACCTTTAAAATTAGGCACTTTTGATTTTTCATGTTCGTATCCCATAGACTTTAACGGTGTTCGCGTGTTCAAACTAATTTTTTGCCTGTTCTGTAGCGAACTGAACCGGGGGGTGAGTAATTGCGGATTCAGACCTGTCAGATTCTGGATAGCTTTAGCCAGTTAAGCAGTAGATTAGGGACTTGCCATCTTTGATTTGCTTCAGTGCAGTGCAAGGGAAGCATCAGGGGCAACAAAAGGAAAAGTTGTCACCTTGAGATTGTGAGAACAAGACTCAAAATTTAAAGTCCTGAGCTACTAGCCAGGCTTTAAGGGTTAATTGCCACCAGTTGCCTCACCCAACCCCTACCCTGCCCTGCCCCTAATCCCACCCCTAAACACGCCCTCATAAATTATTTCATGAAATGACACTTAAATGTTTTATGCATATTTAAGTTAAAAAAAATATTAACAACAACTTTATCAGTGCCTATCAGTGCAGCCTCACCAGTGCCCATCAATGTGGGATAGCCCGCTGTAACAGCATACATTAGAATTGCCGCCGGTCGCCGTCACACACAGCCCCACCTCCGGACCCAATGCCTGTAATAGACACATCCCAGCATTGGACCGATGTTCTGTCCATCACAGGTGTTGGGTCAGGAGGTGGGGCTGTGTGTGACGGCAATTCCAATGTAAGCTGTTACAGCGGATTATCCCCGCACTGTGATCCAGCCGGCAACCCTCTTCTTCCACTCTCTCTTCCAACGGAGCGATCGCTAGGAGAACGGCTCCTATTAAACCCTGCCTGCCGCTGGCCTTCCACCCTCCCGCTCCGAGGCTGACTACACTCACCAGCAAAATGTGAGTAGGCGAGTGTTAAATTTGAGGGCTGGCAATAATCCTAAGTAGTATTTTTTTTTTTTTTTAATGAATGAAAGGAAATTATTAAAGATGCTGGGATAGGTACAGTAGGGGAAATAAGTATTTGATCCCCTCCAGATTTTGTAAGTTTGCCCAGTTACAAATAAATTAAGGGTCTATAATTTTTATCATAGGTGTATTTCATATGATAGAGATTCTTTGTAACTGGGCAAACTTACAAAATTTGCAGGGGATCAAACACTTATTTCCCCTATCAGCATTTTTAATCATTTTCTTTTATTGATTTTGTTAAGTTTTTTTTAAATATTAAATTCTAAATTAAAATGTTAAATATTACTTTGGAATATTTAGGATTACACTTTGCTACAATGTAAAGTAGTGAGTGTACAGCTTGTACAACAGTGTAAATTTGCTGTCCCCTCAAAATAACTCAACACAGCCATTAATGTCTAAACCGCTGGCAACAAAAATGAGTATACCCCTAAGTGAAAATCTCCAAATTGGGCCCAAAGTATCACTATTCTGTTTGGCCACTATTATTTTCCAGCACTGCCTTAACCCTCTTGGGCATGGAGTTCACCAGAGCTTCACAGGTTGCCACTGGAGTCCTCTTTCCACTCCTCCATGACGACATCACGGAGCTGGTGGATGTTAGAGACCTTGTGCTCCTCCGCCTTTCATTTGAGAATGTCCCACAGATGCTCAATAGGGTTTAGGTCTGGAGACATGCTTGGCCAGTCCATCACCTTTACCCTCAGCTTCTTTAGCAAGGCAGTGGTCGTCTTGGAGGTGTGTTTGGGGTCATTATCATGTTGGAATACTGCCCTGTTGCCCAGTTTCCGAAGGGAGGGGATCATGCTCTGCTTCAGTATGTCACAGTACATGTTGGCATTAATGGTTCCCTTAATGAACTGTAGCTCCCAGTGCCAGCAGCACTCATGCAGCCCCAGACCATGACACTTCCACCACCATGCTTGACTGTAGGCAAGTCACACTTGTCTTTGTACTCCTCACCTGTTTGTCGCCACACATGCTTGACCATCTCAGACCATAGGACAGGTTTTCAGTTCCTTAGTCTGCTTGTCTTCAGCAAACTGTTTGCAGGCATTCTTGGACATCATCTTTAGAAGAGGCTTCCTTCTGGGATGACAGCTATGCAGACCAATTTGATGCAGTGTGCAGCATATGGTCTGAGCACTGACAGGCTGACCCCATCCCTTCAACCTCTACAGCAATGCTGGCAGCGCTTAGTCTATTTCCCAAAGACAACCTCTGAATATGATGCTGAGCACATGGCAAGGCCTGTTCTGAGTGGAACCTGTCCTGTTAAACCGCTGTATGGTCTTGGCCACCATGCTGCATCTCAGTTTCAGGGTCTTGGCAATCTTTTTTATAGCCTAGGCCATCTTTATGTAGAGCAGTAATTCTTTTTTTTAGATACTCAGAGTTATTTGCCATGAGGTGTTGAACTTCCAGTGACCAGTATGAGAGAGTGAGAGTGATAACACCAAATTTAAAGAGAGCTATCAGTAATTTTTTCAACTTTTCATCTATTAAATCCTCAGCCCTTGTTGTTTTAACTTTGGATAGGAAAAAAATAAATCTCTGTCAGTAAATACCTTATACAGTGAGAGTTTTCCAGGAAAGGAGGGGGCATAAGTCATAAGAGGGTCAATGAGAGCTGGAGGTTTGCCTCTGTGTGTCTGTGTAAATTCAGGAAGTGAACAGGCTGCCCACAGTTAAAATTGTTGCAGCCACACTTAGTGGAGGGAGATTTCTGCTGAATATTTGGCAGGTACAGAATGACAGTATACAGTATATAAATAATATGAAACGTGGTTGGAGGGAAGCTTCAGAATGCCAAAGATGTTTTTATTAAAAATTATGTGAGCAGACTGCAGTTCCTCTTTAACACACCTGCTCCCCATTCACACCTGAGACCTTGTAACACTAACGAGTCACATGACACCGGGGAGAAAAAAATGGCTAATTTGCCCCAATTTGGACATTTTCACTTAGGAGTGTACTCACATTTGTTGCCAGCGGTTTGGACATTAATGGCTGTGTATTGAGTTATTTTGAGACAGCAAATATACACTGTTTTACAAGCTGTACACTCACTACTTTACATTGTAGCAAAGTGTCATTTCTTCAGTGTTGTCACATGAAAAGATATAATAAAATATTTGCTTAAAGCGGTGCTCCACCCCAAAACAAAAACATTATTAACCAGCAGGGGGATTAAAGATAGAGAATTTTCTAAACACAAGTGGACAAACGCAGATGCATCCCTTCTAAATTGCCTACTTGGATTTCTAATGATACAGTTGAACCTCGGATTATGAGCATAATCCTAATGCTCGTAATCCAAAGTACTCGCATATCAAATCGAGTTTTCCCATTGAAGTCAATGGAAACTAAAATTATTTGTTCTGCATTGACTTCAATGGGATGCAATACCGAATGCGGCCAGAGGTGGGGGGCACCAGAGAGCGCCGAAAATGGTCAAAAAGGCCAGAGGACACTTCGGCTCGTTTCCTGCGCCCCCGTACCTCAGGCCAAATGATGTACTGCAGACCTATTTTTGGCTCTGCTCGGCTTCTGCGCCCCCGTACCTCAGGCCAAATGAGGTACTGTAGGCCTATTCAGCTTGAATTCTGCTCGTCTTGTGAGTCAACACTCGTAAACCGAGTCAGAATTAAAAACAAAAAGTTGCTCGCAAACCAAAACGCTCTTAAACCAAGTTACTCTTAAACCGAGGTTTCACTGTACTTTTTAATATTTAATTTCCGAGTGTATTTTTGTATGTCAATGAAGGTTTGGAACTTGTTAAGGTTCCATGGGTGTGCAAACTTTATTGAGAGTAATGATCTCCTTGTTTGATAGATCCTTCGTACTTAGGTTAATGATCTCATTAGTACCTCAGATGCATTAGACGCAAAGAGGAGCGGAGAATCCATCCATTCCATCTGAGACGGTGAGCTGGATCATCTTGTCACCATAAGGAGAACACAGTTAGGCTGGCGAGGGAACACTTCTGGATTTCCATCTGAAGATCAGAGATCTCAATAAGCGCTCAATGATCTTCCTGAGTAAGGAAGATCGCTTGGTGGTCTGGTAAGCCCTCATCTGCTTTATGGTGTAGGTGTCACAACAGTGAATTGTCTGAGCACTACGCCATCAGGATCAATCTATCCAGTTTGGGACACAGGTTTGCACAGGAGCACTTTAGTGATCAATTTATGAACTTTGCACTTTATGAATGTAATATATCCTGTACTTGTGCATAAGCATATTTTTGGATTGAATAATATTTTGATTGTATTTTCCGTTCACTTCAAAGGTTTTGCACTGTCATATGTGATGTTTTGCACATGGTAATTTTATTTAGCACTGCACTTTTAGGATATACCATGGACAACTTTTGCATTATAAAACATTCAGATACCACTTATATGCAACTGTTGAGGGTTAACATTGAAGTCCATGGCCCTCAAGTTGCATGAAACTTGTTCCAATAAACTACTTTGAAGTTTCTGCAACTTTAAGTTGTACATATATGAATGGTTATTTTTAGAAAACATGGGGAGCGACTTGTCATGCAACTTTGATGTCCAAAGTTGCATGACAAGTGTAAATGGAGCCTAATAGCACGCAGCTTCTTCAGAAGACCCAGCTAATGTGGGGAGCACCACCACAATTGCTACAAGTGTACTCTATTTACAGTTCAGTTGCCTCTTTGTGTTTTCAGGTCTGGGACCCTCCAGCTGTTTGCCTGTGTTACCAAAGCTACCCTGGACTTCACTGAGAGGGATGTTCTTTATGAAGATGCAACAAAGTAGCTGCATACGTTTTGAACTATTTTAATGAAGTATGAATGCACAAGCTGTTTGTCATTCTGACCCTGCTTTGCATGATCAATTCTTACTTTGCACCTGTTTTGTAGATTGGAAGTTACAGTTACTTCCCCTTTAATCTTTTGAACAATTATCCATCCTGTTACACCGCTTTTTAATGCATTTCAGATACTCTGCTTTGAATATCGTGCAAAAGTTGATTTTTTTCACTAATTTAACTTAAAAGGTGAAACTACCGTATTTATCGGCGTATACCGTGCACTTTTTTACCCTTAAAATAGGGGAAAATCGTGGGTGTGCGATATACGCCGATACCCGCTTCCAAATACTGGTAGTGTAAATATTTAAGTTTTCCTGAAAGAAGCACAAGAGAGAGGAAGTGACTGTTGTAAAGGAGGAGGAGGAGGCTGACCTTTTTCAGCAGGAAGTTTGATCAGCTACCCAGGAACACCTTCTTGAGCAGTGCATGCTGGGTAGGAGATAAAAGGAGTCGGAGCAGCCATTTTAGTTCTCTTGGAATCGTGTGGTCTGCCTGAGAGGACCTGAGGGGAGACGGTGGCCAGTTTGGAGAGACCCAGAGACACTCATCCGAGCATCGGAGGATGGGGTTCACCCAGCGGAGCTGAACAGAGCGAATGGCCCAGCTGACGGAGAAGCAAGTTGCAGTCCCTGGACTAAAGTTACCACACGGAGCCTCTATCCAGTGGGTGAGCGGGTCACGGCCCACAGTTTGTTACATCTCACATGCAGTTAGACTCATATACAGGCCTCACTGGAAATTATAGTTCCACGAAGGAGCAGAGCAACTGACACTGAGAAGGCTTGAGGCCTATCTACCTTGATGTCTCAAACAATGTTAAAATAGTTGTTACAGCTACACCAGGAGCATTTTCACTTCAATTTAACTCACCAAAACTGTGGATTATATTTCAGACAGGAGGCTCATATCTTAAGCATTAATCCTTCTTTAATTAATGCTCATAGCAGAAAACATCTAACATTTCAACATTTAAAAGAACATTTTTTAACAATCTGAATGGCATTATGTGGACTACGAATCCCAGCATGCCTAGCGTCCGTATCCACTCCCCTTAGTGCCTCTATATAAGTGTCAGCTCCTCCCAGACTCTTCCTCTTTCTTTCTGCTCATGGCAGCATCAGATAAGTATACATTTTTACCTCATTGGTTTAGGTAGGCGGCTATCAGCTCATAACTAACACATAGTGGGGAGAGCGGAATTTATTCCCTCCTCGTTCTAGACACCTAAGGTTACCTCACAGCATGGCTGAGGAAGGTACACCACCCAGGGGGTTAGGTGAGGTGTCTGTGGATCCTCAAACCCTAAACGCAGCTCAACTACAGGAGCTGATAAATAAATCCATCTTAGCAGCCCTGACTGCTAATAGGATCCCCATAGGGATACAACAAGGTCCTTCTAATACCCCTATCCCCTTGGTACCCGGTGCAGAACCAAGAGCCAAAAAGGGAAAAGCCTCTCAAAAGAGGAAACACATAGGGGTCACCCAGGACTCCCCGACAGGGGAAGTGCATAATATGTTTGACGCATTGCCACAACCGGAATGCAACCCCATGCATCCTTCGGACTCTTTGCAACCCCTGGGCCTCAGGGAGTCACAAAAAAGGCTTATGACAAATAGACGGGCAAAACCCGATTCTTTTGTCCTCGATTCAGAGGTTACTACATCCTCCGAATCATCTGAGACGGAAGTCTCCGAATATGAGTACGATGACGATACGGATGCTGGGGCAATAGCGTTCCACCAAGACGCTACCCCTGACACACAGGGTGATACCATAACAGACTCCCTGGGCGAACCCCTGTTCCACCCCGATGCGATTACTCACCCGCGGTCTGGGGACTGGTCCCCTTTACCACACGTGGCACAGTACGTGGAGTTTTGGACACGTAGACCACTCACTAAAAGTAACCGCAATAAGTTAAGAGCGGAATGCCCTCGGCCACAAATCCCCAGAAGGGTTACCACTACTCCAGAAATTGACCCCATTCTGGCAAAGTACCTAGCTAAAACTGGGAAATCTACCAAAAGAGGTATCGACCGGTCATTTAAAGCCATCCAAGACCGTGTCCTAGACCTGCTCGGCCCGCTCACCAAAATACTTAACATAACTGAACAGGCCGTATCGGCACAACAAGCAGTGGACGTTACCCAACTACGGGGTTGGGCCCAAAGAGCCGTATGTCTACTGGGCACCGCAAACACGGCATGCTCAACGGAACGCAGACGTTCCATTCTAATGAAACTGGACCCCCAACTGGCCCACCTGGCGGAGACTGAGCCGGGCCCAACAGCAGAAGGTTTCTTGTTTGGTGATTCCTTAATGAAGGACATAAACAAGTTTGTAGGCCTGTTTAATAGCCTAGATAAAGCGCAGTCGTCGCTAAAGAGAACTGGAACTCACAGAGTTTTTGCCAGGGCCGGTAGAGGCAGAGCCCGCTCTGCCGGCCGCAATACCAACTTTAGGTATGCCAACAGGGCCGCCGCCCAGACACAATTCAACCAGGCTCCACCCTCGTACCACATGGTGGCACAACCCGCACCATTCTTCCCGCCTCGCGGAAGACCATGGAGAGGACGAGGAAACAGAGGAGACCCTCGATCCCGGCCATACACCGGTAAGAGTACCTCCTATACTACACTGTCTTACACCTGTGGGGGGGAGACTGCAGTTTTTTACCCACGCCTGGTCTGCGATTACGGCAGACGCGTGGATCTTGAACACCACTCTAGGGTTCAAAGTGGAGCTTATATCCCCCCCTCCATTGAACACCATACCGCCCCCCATACGCTTTACACAGACAAACGAGACACTGATAGACAAGGAGTTGGGAGAACTGATCTCCAAACAGGCAGTGATAGAAGCCGACCCGTCCTCCCCAGGATTCATCAGCAATCTGTTCCTGGTCAGAAAGAAGGAAGGAGGCTACCGCCCCGTCATAAACCTTCGGGACCTAAACCAACACGTCGTCTACCGACACTTCAAAATGGAAGGCATTCACTGCCTCCGAGACCTACTCCAACCCGGGGATTGGCTTGCGAAGGTGGACCTGAAGGACGCCTATCTCACCGTCCCCATTCACCCAGAATCGCAACCCCTTCTCCGCTTCAGATGGTGGGGTCGCATGTGGCAATTCACATGCCTGCCATTCGGGCTGTCGTCGGCCCCGTGGTGCTTCACCAAACTTCTAAAACCAGTGGTAGCATACCTAAGGAGCAGAGGGGTAAGGCTCATCATTTACATCGACGACATCCTCATCATGGCCTACTCCGAGTCGGAAGCCCACCGCCACTTAGGCTGGACAATAGAACTACTTCAGAATCTAGGCTTCCTCATAAATCGGGAGAAATCAGTGTTCATACCTTCCCGAGAACTGATATTCCTGGGGTTCCTGGTGGATACCAACCAGGCAGTCCTCCGTCTACCCAAGGCAAAACTGGCACTGATCCGCAAAGAGATCAGAGCGGTACTACGCAAAGCAGTCTTGTCCCTGCGAATACTGGCCAGATTGGTGGGTCTCTTAGCAGCCTCCATACAAGCCATCTTCCCTGCCCCCCTGCACTACAGGGCCCTTCAACGACTCAAAATTACACACTTGCGTCGAGGTCTGCGTTACGCAAACGAGATTCCTCTCTCCGCCGAGGCCAGGGAGGAGCTACAATGGTGGCTTCGCCACGCCATAGATTGGAACGGCAAGACGATTTTCAACTCCCGTCCGGACGTGATAATAGAATCGGACGCGAGTCTGAAAGGCTGGGGCGCACGCCTAGGCGAGACTTCGACGGGGGGAACCTGGTCCCAACAAGAGTCCCGCCTCCATATCAACGCCCTAGAACTCCTGGCCGCACTCTTCGCCCTACGAAGTTTCCTCTCGAAACGATTCAACTGCTGCGTATTATTACGCATGGACAATATTGCAGCAGTACAATATGTCAATCGTTTAGGGGGCACCAGGTCCAAAACCCTGACGGATATCGCCAAAACCATATGGCAATTCTGTCTGTCTCACAACATCATTCCGAAGGCAGAATATATTCCAGGCACATCCAATACCGTAGCCGACTGGAATTCCAGACACCTCTCCGAATCCAGCGACTGGCAACTGGACCGCTCGATTTTTGCGCGAGTGGGTCGTCTCTGGGGCCCTTTGGGCATAGACTTGTTCGCCTCACGCCTCAACCATCAATTACCTCGGTTTTTCAGTTGGAGACCAGACCCGGCTTCAATGTCAGTGGACGCATTCCGGCAGTCCTGGAAAGGGGAAATTCATTACGCATTCCCTCCCTTCTCAGTGATCCCCAGAGTGCTACTACAAATAGCACAACAGAACGCGACGGTGGTCCTGATTTTCCCATGGTGGCCGACACAACCATGGTTCCCGCTTCTGCTAGAGATGCTGATAGACTATCCCAGGCTACTCCCCCGGACCCCTCACATCCTATCACACCCCTCCAAGGGTGTTCACCCTCTGGTTCTGGAGGACTCTCTTACCCTGATAGCAGGCCTGATCTCAGGATGCCAGACACAGACCATGGTCTTTCAACGGCAGCTAGAGATCTCATTGCCCTGGCCTGGGCCCCCGGGACTCGATCAGCGTATCGATCAGCCTGGGGGCTCTGGGTACGTTGGTGCGATCAACAACAGATTGATCCCACTCTGGCCCCTGTAACCACGGTTGCTAACTATCTGACTGAACTTTTTGACGCAGGTAGGGCTTACAACTCCCTTAATGTGTACAGGTCAGCCATTTCGGCCTACCACCTCCCGGTTGATTCCCTACCTATCGGCAGACATCCGTTGATCTGTAAACTTATGCGGGGCATGAGGTTCCAAAGGCCCCCGCGCCCTAAATATCAATCGACATGGGACGTCTCCAAAGTGCTCGATATGCTCTCCGCTTGGGAGGATAACGAGACACTACCCCTCAAGTTTCTGACGTTCAAATTAACGGTTCTCCTTTGTCTGATCTCGATTAAACGGGTCTCAGACGTGAGGGCTCTAGACATCTCTAGACGCCAGTTCCTACCCCAAGGGGTTCGGTTCTCCGTGGTCCGTAGGACCAAGACGAACCTAAAGACGGTTTTCTACCCATACTTTCCCTCACAGCCACGGCTCTGTGTGGCTAAATGCCTGCAAGCCTACGAAACCCAGACCGAGTCTCTTCGACCGCCTGGAATTTCGCAACTACTGCTTTCATACGTCAAACCCCATCACCCGGTCACCTCCGCCACTCTGGCTCGATGGGTGCGAGCAACCATGGAATTGGCCGGTATAGACATAAACCTCTTTGGGGCACACTCCTCCAGAGGTGCCATGGCTACTAAGGTTATAGCGACGGGAGGCTCTCTATCCGACCTCTTACAAGCTGCAGACTGGTCGTCGGAAGCCACTTTTCGCTCGTTTTACTTCAGACCTGAAACCCATGTCTCCATGTCCGTCCTGGGACCCAGCACGGATCCACCTAGACAGGAGATGTATTGACAGGGATTGTCTTGATGTAGTTTGTTCAGCTTTGAAATTGCTTAAGATATGAGCCTCCTGTCTGAAATATAATTCGAGATTTTCCTAGCTTGTGACGGAAAATATTGATTATAAGAAGACAGGAGGCGAGTATCTTCCCTCCCTTCCCTCCCTGTCACCTTTCTATGTTCTCTTCTAGGCTTCTAAAGGAGATCACATCGAGGATCTTAATCGGCCAGAAGCCGCATGATTAAGGATTTCTCCGGAGTTCGGAGGACGGTTCTTTCGGGTGGTTCAAGACTACATCCCCTGTTGGGACAGAGTCACAGTTCATACAAGGATTCCTCCAAGGAGAAGTCGGGCCGGCTGGCTGAAGGTACGTGAATCCGAAGCACCAAGTTTTCGCATCAAGAAAGAGGAAGAGTCTGGGAGGAGCTGACACTTATATAGAGGCACTAAGGGGAGTGGATACGGACGCTAGGCATGCTGGGATTCGTAGTCCACATAATGCCATTCAGATTGTTAAAAAATTTTCTTTTAAATGTTGAAATGTTAGATGTTTTCTGCTATGAGCATTAATTAAAGAAGGATTAATGCTTAAGATACTCGCCTCCTGTCTTCTTATAATCAATATTTTCCGTCACAAGCTAGGAAAATCTCGAATTACAAATCACAAGGAGCCACTTTAGCTAGCGAAGAAAAGAAGACCCGGGACTAAGTACTTTAAGTGAGATCTCACGCATAGCTTATAAAGTAGGGGGAGCTCCCAGGTATAGACATATATATATATATATATATATATATATATATATATATATATATATATATATATATATATATATATACAGTATATATATATATATATATATATATATATATATATATATGTATACGGTTGGTTCAAATTGTTTATATTGAAATCTATTGTGCTGCTGTCTTATGTTGGGATGACAGCACAATTACTGTAACCATTCTTTTTTGCATATTCTACAGTAAAATATATCTCTGGTTAAAGCGGATGTTCTGCGGCAAAACCTTTTTTTTTTTTTTTAACACTAATCAGCTGCATTTGCTATAGCATTTTTGTTACTCACATGTCCCCTTTCATTAGGCGCCAGGATGCTCTTTTCCGACCAAATAATATTTTATATAATCTAGCGATGGACATTGCCATCTTATCTGTGGGCGCTCTGAATCCTTCCTGCATTTTCTTCCGGGATGCGGCGAATGCTGATCTACCAGCATTCACCGCGTAATCCCGCGCATGCGCAGTGTCGGCGGGGACCCGCGCTGTCAACACTGCGTGGTAGTCCTTGTTTTATCAGCCAAGCTCTGAAACGCCCTGAGCAGCTGCTAGGTAAGACACTGACCTTCATGCCGCCTTCCCGCGTCACATGACAGCCCAGCTAGCGCGAGACTACGGCGCCAAGCTATTTGAGCTGATGTGCTGTGATTGGGCTGACGTCACTAGCACAAAGACACTCGGTCAGCTCCCAGGATGCAAAGAGCGGTCGGGCAGTTTAGCGAAACGCCCACTCCCCACAGCCATCCAAACTAGGAAGTGCAGGAGATCAAAGGTAAGGGAGCATTTAAAAAAAAAATGTCAACGCTATCATCCACACATATTGGTAATGATAGCAATGCTGTAAAGTTCATTTTGAGGGTGAACCTCCGCTTTAAGTATCCAGTTTTTGTGGCGTATTGTTTTCTCCCACCAGGTGCAGTCAGTGAATCCTGGGGTTACAATACAGGTATTTTGTACTGTCTTACATTGTATTGTATTGCATTGCATCACAGCTGTGCCAAGGGGATTGAGCCAAGTTAGTGGGGTTTATTGGTAGAGTGCAGGCCCAAATCAAACCAGCAGCTCCTTCGGGGGTCAGTGCTACATATGAGATAGACTCATTACATGCAAAGCAAGATAGTTCAAGCTGTGATGTCATAATTGTGATGATTATGGCTTACAGCTCATGAAAACCCCAAATCCAGAATCTCAAAAAATGTGAATATTACATGCAATCAATAAAACAAGGATTGTACATAGAACAACATCAGACCTCTGAAAAGTAGAAGCATGCATATGGCAGTCGTTTTGAAGAGTTCCGAATGGAGCTTCTTCTGACATCTAGTCCAGTGTGTTGTCACTGGATTTGATGTTTTTGTTGCAGGGGGGATGGTGGAAATACTGAAAATAATTGCATGGTGGTCTGTCCATGGCAATTTTTCATTTTCCCAAATTTTTATTTCCAGCGCTTGTCTGAAAATAAGATCAAGTGTGTGACCTGAAGCATGTGTGGGCCCACATACTAGTTGCTGTAATCCTAATCCTTCCAGGTGGTTAATGCAGGCGTCGGCAATGGGGTCCTGTGAGGAGTTGGCCCAGAGATTGAAATCCCCGAGCAGCAAAAGATGTTTGCTGTTGAGGGTATAAGTGGAGAAGAAATCCGTCCATGATGGTAGCAGCTGCGATTTTGGGCCGGGTGGCCTATAGCAGAGCAGAATGTGGACGGTCTCCTTAGAACTTGATTGCAGTTGCAGAGTAAGGGTTTCCATGAATGGAAGAGGGTTTTGGCGGACTGGTTTGGTGATCGTAAGATGAGTCTTGAGGATCACCGCCAGGCCGCCTCCTCTTTGCCCTATTCTGTTTTCCGTTATGATACGGTAATTTTCTGGCACCAATTCTCCAAGAATGGTGTTACAGTCGGCTGTGAGCCAGCTCTCTGTAATAAAGAGACAGTCTAGATCCTTTTGTTGAATGAAGTCGCGAATTTCTAGTCGGTGTTTTACTGCCGATCTTGTGTTGATCAGAGCACATAATATGTGCCTGCGCTGGGGTAAATGACTGAAATGTCTGACCGTTGATCTGAGGTCGATTCTCAATAGTCGCTCAGTTCTTAGGGCCTTTTTGGTGATGGCTGGCAGTATTGCGGCGCATTGCCTCAAACTCCAAATGGTGTCGGCAGAATATTGCCGACCTGCCATGATAGCCAATGCACCGGGGGGGTGGGGGGGTTCAGGGGCCAAATGGGGAGAGGAATTGGCTAATTCCTCTCCCTAGCTTGGTCCAGAGGAAGGCAAAAAAACCCTGGCGGTGCTAGGCCAATGCGCTCCGATAGGGAAAAAAATTCCTTCCTGACCCCTGCAAGAGGCGATCGGGTAACCCCTGGATCAAGCTTATGTTCGTTGGAGAGACTAGGGGGGGCTTGGCATGAGAGGTGAGAGTGTTGCTGGTACAGAAGGATGGTTGCCTGAACAGGCAGTGGGATGCAGACCAGGGCTGACAGGTGGGGTACTTCTGTAATGCTGGGGGGCTGAGAGGGTAATAAGGCAAGGTACAGGCTGTCATGTGGTGAGGGGGGGGTTTCCTAGAGGCTGGGTGAGGATTGTAGGGCGAGAGGAGCGGCGCGCCTGTTAGGCCGCAAGTGAAGCCGCGGTCTTTCCTAGATCGCGGCCCCGCGATTCGATGCCGTCTGGCGCGGGTCTCCAGTAAAGTCCTGAAATGACGGAAATCACTTGGGGGGGTGACAGAGAGGGGCCCTAATGATGATGGGGGTATGAAAAAGCCGGGGACCGTGGAATAACGCCGGAGAAGGAGCAGGAGAGATCCGAGTTGCTGAGGCTTATCCTGAAAAGGACGGCCGTCAGCAGCTTACCTGCAGGAGAGCCAGGGAGCCCGGAGGCTGAACTGCATGAAAGGGAGGTCAGATTGGGGTACAGGTGAGGTCCAAGAGCAGGAGCTGGGGCTGGCTAGCAGGCTGGGAGAGACACTACCTAACTGCCTCCTACGCCTGCCTGGAGCTATGGCACACACGCTCCTACTCCTAGGAGACGTGCGCCGCTGGGAGCTCCTGTAGCTAGTCCACCTGCCTCGCTGCCTCACTGACTACAAATGCTATTGACCGGTGGGTGTCACATATTACAAGCGGAAGTTCCAAATTTGCAATAGTAAAAGAATGTCTGCAACAAGTGTCTTTACTGTGCTCTTTATTACCCAGCCGGGTAAAAACAATAACTTGGTAATTAAAGGGATAGAGTTTGCAAGAAGAAGGAGAACAGCAGATTCAGGCGTAATATTTGGAACAGTCCTGCTCCCATATGTAACACTTTCCACACCACTCCTGCCTGAGTGGGTTTAGTGTACCCGGACAGGCCTCTCTCACTGACCTGGCAGCCGGAGTATCACTCAAACCTTTGAGGCCCTCCTAAATGAACGTGAACTTGAGGAAAAGTCTCTACCACAGACCCTCCTTTAGAATGAACGTCAGGGCAGTGGCGGCTGGTGATCAAAAGTTTTGGGGGGCGCAAACAAACGAAAAAAAAAAAACAACAATTGCAGACTCACTGTGCCCAACAATTGCAGCCTCACTGTGCCCAACAATTGCAGCCTCACTGTGTCCAACAATTGCAGCCTCACTAAGCCCAACAATTGCAGCCACTGTGCCCATCAAACGCAGCCACTGTGCCCTGCCATTGTCACCACTGTGCCCTGCCATTGTCACCACTGTGCCCTGCCATTGTAGCCACGGTGCCCTGCCATTGTTACCACTGTGCCCTGCCATTGTCACCACTGTGCCCTGCCATTGTAGCCACTGTGCCCTGCCATTGTAGCCACTGTGCCCTGCCATTGTAGCCACTGTGCCCTGCCATTGTCGCCACTGTGCCCTGCCATTGTAGCCATTGTGCCCCGTAAAAATGCCCTCCCCTTACCTGGGGTCAGCCATGCTTTTTCTTCTGTCCCACAATGTGTTCTTCTGCCCTCGTTGACGCTTCAGCCAATCAGGTTACCGGTAACCTGATTGGCTGAGACGCCTGTCACGCATATCCAAGGAACGCACATAGCCTGAGGGCTGTAATCGGAAAGCCTATGAGAGCCGTCGGCTCTGATAGGCACTTCCGCAGCCGCCGTTATTCAGATGGCCGGCGCTCACCAGGGGGGCGGCCATCTGAATATTCGGCAGCAATACATAGATTCATGCAATGTAATGCATGAGTCTATGTATACTGTTAGTGGTGTGTGCGGTAGCCAGAGGGGGCGGCGCTCCAGCGCCCTCTATGGTTGCACCGCCACTGCGTCAGGGAGACACCTCTGCCACAGGCCCTCTCTGATTGTAGTTACGGAAGCAATCCTCCTTAGGTGAATTACACCTGGATCTCCTCCTTAATGTCGCCCAGGTATCCACTGACAGGTGATCAATCCTTCAGTGTCTGGCTACTTTGATCCCCGGTGGTTTGTCTAAATCCTTTTGGATCACTAGCCTCTCATTGGCGTTCCTTAAGACGGACTCCCCACCGAACAGCTATACCGCTTGGGATCCTCAGAGGTGGGGACCCAGTCGATCACAAATGCTCCGGGCCAACATGGTCCCGAAACCAGGAACACCGCATGGCACGCACGCCACGGCCAGGCAGGCCATAACGCTGGGGTGTGATGATGTGGCCACCCTAAAGGTGGGTGCCACACTGGATGAAGAAGACCCAGAACCAATGGCTTCTTCCCTAATAAATACCCTCCCCCAGCATGCACAGCGAGGCTCACCCCTCCTGATTGGCTGCTGGGGCAGAGCACCCAAACCTCGACTCCACTGCTACCACCTACTGCACTGGGGTGGGAAGAACACCCCAGTACAACAGAATGAGCCCACAGCACAGCCAACCTGAGACAGAGACCCTGTTTTGAACATAACAATTTGGATCAGAGTTCAACTACACTCTGATCTACCTCTAAATTTAAATAGCTCCGCTACTTCAAAGTAATCAGGCGCTACACAGCACTTTGGGAACATCCAACTTCTTTTGCAATTAACTTTTGAGGCTTTCCCTCCTTATGGAGGGTGTCAATGATGGGTTTCTGCACAACTGTCAGGTCAGCAGTCTTTCCCATGATTGTGATTCCTACTGAACCAGACTGAGAGACCATATAAAGGCTCAGGAACCCTTTGCAAGTGTTATGGCTTAATTAGCTGATTAGAGTGGGACACTTTGAGCCTAGAATATTGTACCTTTTCACAATATTCAAATTTTCTGAGATTGTGGATTTGGGGTTTTCATGAGCTGTAAGTCATAATCATCACAATTATGACAAATCACGGCTTGAACTATCTTGTTTGCATGTAATGAGTCTCTCTCATATATTACTTTCACCTTTTAAGTTGCATTAGTGAAATAAATGAACTTTTGCACGATATTCAAATTTTTCGAGTATTACCTGTACTACATTGTAAAAGTCTGGAGAATATTATAAACTTTGTTAACAGGCTTCATTAAGGAAATGTAGATGTTACCTTTCTAAGGATATGATTGTAACTATGGGCGTGCTATGAGTGATAAATCTTGCTAGGCTTCACCAGATGGATGTGTCTGAGAGTCACATACTTTCCTTTCAGAATAAGGTGGAAATTAATGTACTGTTCCTGCGAGATGTTTCCATTGCACGTTATGCCTCTTGCCTGTAAGCCTGGAGCGCAATGCAATCATAGGAACAGTTAGTTTATATGCTATGTAAACTAGCACTGGAGTTTCTCAAAGAATAGTGTAATATCTGTAGCTACTGTTAAAAGAGGATGACTTTCCAGTATATATAATATCTTTATTAAGTAAATAAATTCTGCCAAGTTACATTTCCAGGGTTTATGTAATGAAACAAGGACTTCTCACCACAAATTTTAACTGCTGTTAAATTGTGATGTTCAAAAATAAGAAGCTGTGGGCAACATCAAAGGGGAAATGTAGTAAGCTGGACATAGATGGATAGGGCTCAATAAACTTGTGTAATTAGTGATGACAAATGTACCTTCAGCTTTCAGCTTCTCTTATGAATTTCCGCCCTCTTGTGGCCAAAATTGGCACTGTGCAAGCTAAACTATAAACTCATTTGGAATCCCTGTTTAACATGATTATAATGTGTTCATATATATATATATATATATATATATATATATATATATATATATATATATATATATATATATATATTATATATAACTTGGTCCATACAAGTTATAAGTATTGCAAAGAAATACATTAAAATAAATAACAATAATAATAATAGCAATAATAATCACTATCATTAAGTTGGTGCATTCATAAAAATATGCGTAAAATGTGTGAATTAAACCATACATTATACAATTCAATTGTACAATAGTAAAACGATACAAAAATAATAATACGATTAGTGATAATCATACTAAGAATAATTATGTTTATTATAAAAAAATGCATTCTGGTTAAAAATATGTATTTAGTGAGAGTAAATATATAGAAATTTGTAAAATGTATCCAAAAAGCTGGTAAAAGCCATACAATCTGACTGTCCAATTGCCCAGCCTTGAAAATCTCATGCATAAAAGTGTCAATGTAAAAATAGATAAATAAATAATATAATAATAAAAAAAAATGAATGCACCCCCGTCCCCTTGAGCTCACGCAAGAAAAAAAACCGCATGCGTAAGTCGCTCCCACATATGTTAATGGTGTTCAAATCACACATGTGAGGTATCGCCGCGATTGTAAGTGAGTGAGAGCAATAATTATAGCATTAGGTCTCCTCAGTAACTCTAACCTGGTAAGCGTTATTTTTTTTAAGCGCCGCCTATAGAGATTTTTAGGTACCGTAGTTTGTCACCATTCCACGAGTGTACGCAATTTTAAAGCATGACATGTTGGGTATCGATTTACTTTGCGTAACATTATCTTTCACATTATAAAAAAACAATTGGGCCAACTTTACTGCTTAGTTTATTTTTTTAATTCATAAAGTGTATTTTTTCCTAAAAAAGTGTGTTTGAAAAACCGCTGCGCAAATACAGTGTGACACAATATATTTTAATGATCGTCATGTTATTCTCCAGATTCTCAGCTAAAAAAAAATATATATACAGTATATAATGCTTGGAGGTTCTAAGTAATTTTCTAGCAAAAAATACAGATTTTAACTTGCAAGCAACAAATGTCAGAAATAGGCTTATGCCGCGTACACACGATTGGTTCGTCTGATGAAAACGGTCCGATGGAGCCCCATCGTTTTTTTTCCCATCGGTGAAAAAACTTAGAACCTGTTTTAAAATGATCTGATGGTTAAAAAACGATAGAAAAAAAAGATCGTCTGTGGGCAAGTCCATCTGTTAAAAATCCAAGCATGCTCAGAATCAAGTCGACGCATGCTCGGAAGCATTGAACTTAATTTTTCTCAGCACGTCGTTGTGTTTTACGTCACCGCGTTCTGACACAAACGGATTTGTAACTGATGGTGTGTAGGCAAGACTGATGAAAGTCAGCTTCATTGGATATCTGATGAAAAAATCCATCAGACCATTTTCATCGGATGAACCGATCGTGTGTACAGGGCATTATTCATGAAATGATTAATTACAGTGATCACACTATTCTTGTTTATTCTTATTAAGTTGGCTTTACTAAAATGGGATTTACTAAAATTGTAGCAGAGAGAATCTGGAGCAGCTGTGTATGGAACCATCATCAGCTTTTAGCTTAACTGAACAAGCTGAAGTTAGAAGCCAATTGGTTACAACCAGATTCTGTCTGCCCAAGTTTTAGCAAATCCCCCCCAACGTGTCTCATAATAATATTTTTTTCTTTTGTAAAAGTAAAGAAAAAAGGGGGAAAAAGTGTAGGCAAGCTAAAACTAAATACCAAATTTACTGAGTTAGGATGAAGGGAAAAAAAAGGGAGTGAGAGTGTTTTGTAAATGAGACTAGTGGCTCTGAAGCCTAAGACCTTTTTCACACTGGGGCGTTTTTGGGCTAACAATAGCGCCTGTAAAGCACCTGAAAAACAGCTCCACTGCAGTCTCAGAGTGAAAGCCTGAGTGCTTTCACACTGAGGCGATGTGCTGGCAGGACGTTAAAAAAACTCCTGCAAGCAGCATCTTTGGAGTGGTGAAGGAGCGATGTGTACACTGCTCCTCCACCACTCCTAAATTGCCCCTGCCCATTGAAATGAATAGGCAGCGCCGTTAAACTGCTGGCAAAGCGCTGCTGCGCTTTGCTGGCGTTTTTAACCCTTTTTCAGCCGCTAGCAGGGGTTAAAAGCCCCCCGCTAGAGGGCGAAAAGCTCAGCAAAACTCAGCTAAAAATAGCGGCGCTTTGCTGCCGACGCTTAGGTGTGAAAGCTCTTGTGCACATTGCTGCTTGGGATTAGGCTCAGGTAAGTATAAGGGGGGGGTGCTGGGGGGATCCTGTAAAACAGAAGTTTTTTTTAACTTAATGCAGAATATGCATTAAAGCGGATGGTTCACCAAAAAGCAAATATTAAAAGCCAGCAGCAACAAATACTGCAGCTGCTGACTTTTAATATTAGGACACTTACCTGTCCTGATCCAGCGGCGTCCGCAGCAGAGGATGAGCGATCGCTCGTCATGCTGCTCCCCCTCCACCACGGCGAGGGAACCAGGAAGTGAAGCGCTGTACTGCCCGGTTCCCTACGGCGCATGCGCGAGCCGCTGCGCCCGCGATTGGCTCCCGCTGTGTGCTGGGAGCTGAGAGTTCCCAACGCAACGGGAAAAGCCCGTCTTTTGCCCGAGCTGCGGGCCGGAATGTGCACGTCTTTAGAGGTATCTGCACCCCCCTCCCCCTGCAAGGTGTCAAATGTGACACCGGAGGGGGGGAGGGTTCGGATCAGCGGATCTTCACTTTAGGGTGGAGATCCGCTTTAAGGTAAAAAAACTTCTGTTTTGCAGGATCCCCCCTTATACTTATACTTACCTGAGCCTAATCCCAATCAGCAATGTGCACAAGAGCTGCGGCACTCGCTGCTGTTTACCTTCTCACTATGCTGATCGATAGCAGTGGGAACCATTGGCTCCTTCTTCTGTCTATCAAATGCTGTGAGGAATGAGCGGGTGATAGGGCCGAGCCACCCAGTTTGTGTCAAGAGATGCAGACAGAGTGGCTCTGGAGTGAGCTGTTATATCCTCTGTGTTGTGAGAAACACAAGACTCTGGTCTGGAACAATGGATGTTTATTTCAGGTCATTTGTACACTGCAACATGCATCTCAGGACAGAACATCTTATATGCTTCCTTACATGTGCTTTCCAAGATGGCTACTATGCCCCTTGACCCTTGTCATCACTGCCTTAAAGTGACAGTACATGTGGAACCCTTCAGGTATAACATGAGCCCAAACAAATTCCCCATAATAGGGGACCCCAGGAAAGGAGGATCGGGGCTTCTCTGTGCAAAACCATTGCACAGAACAGGCAAGTATAAAATGTTTATTATTTATTTATTTTCATCAAACAGTGTCTTATTAAACCTAATGCCCTGTACACATGATCGGAATTTCCGATGAAAAAAGGAGAATGGCAACCGGATGGCAGTGGTGCCACGGTTAGTTCAAATATTATTTTTCTTTTTTTTTTTACTTTTTTATCACTTTTTTTATTTTGTAGCTTGTTGTTTACTTTTTTTTTGTATAATTTTCTTATTTTTAATATTATTTTTCTTATTCTTTACTTTTTAATAACTTTTTTATTTCAATAATTTAATTATTATTTCTTATTTATTTATTTTTATAAAAAAAAAATCATGCCGCCCCTCTGCACCCTGCCGCCCCGAGGCCCGGCCTTGGTGGCCTTGTGGGAAATCCGGGCCTGTGTATGCCCCATCTGACTTTTTCCATCGGAAATTCCAACTGACTGAGAAAGAGAACATGTTCCCTCTTTATCCGTCGGAAATTCCGCTCATCTTTATGGAACTCCGATGGAGAAAAAAACATGCATGCTCTAAATCAAGTCGACGCATGCTCCGAAACAATAAACTTCATTATTCTAGGCTCCTCGTAAGTGTTTTACGTCACCGCGTTCTTGGCGGTCGGAATTTAGTGTGACCGTGTGTATGCAAGACAGCTTGAGCGGAATTCCGTCGGAAAAACCCGTCGGATGGCATAACACATCCATTTACAGTACGGTGACAACATCATCTTTTCACAGAACATCAGACTGATATACATGTTGCATTCCAGTAATTACAATCCTTTCACATGTAGAGTTCCATTGTAAAAAAAAAATGAATAAAAAAAACACTTTATTCTACATATTGTCAATTTATAAAACATCTGTTTCAGTTCAAATTAAGTATGACCAATTATACTTGTGCAGGTCTACAGTTGTTGAGCGGGGGGGGGCGTGGATCAGAGTTGTTGAGCGGGGGGGGGTCCCTGGTCCCTGGATCAGAGTTGTTGAGCGGGGGGGTTTCAGAGTTGTTAAGCGGGGGGGTTCCGCAGATCACAGTTGGGACTGCGGTATTTACCGCGAATCGCGGTAATCGCGGGGGGGGGGGGTGTACCCATGTTCGCGGGACAGCAGGATTTACCTCGAATCGCGGGACAGTCCCGCGACGGTTGGGAGGTATGCAAATCAATAGCTGCATCTGGACCAGATCACAGGGATGAGGACTTGGAGTGTCTAACCAAGGTACCCACAGTTTCTCAGAGGCAACCCTTACGTTAGTATACACATTTTTCATAGATAAGAGCATTACCCATATGCATCACCCATTGCTGGACGGAACACGTTTATTATTTTAATTTGAACAAAAAAAAAATCTTTAATGTTACTTTTGTTGAGAAAAAAACATTCCGCTCTGGGTGATCTATGTACATTACAAGGATTTTAACAAACTTTGTTGCAGATTCCTACCTATTGATATTCTGAAGAAATTCCTGTGTGTTTGCCTGTGTCCATGTGGGAAAGTGAATCTAATGGGAAGGGTTTCATTATTACCAATCGGCTGCTGAACCTGCAGGGCTCTAATGAGGAAAGTTGCTGGGCTTGCATTCTTTTAGACTTGATTTCCTATTGGAAGTATCTAACCAAAAATTAAATCTTTGTTGCAGGGGATGCCTAAAATCTGACTTGTACCTTAGTACAGACTTCTGGGAAAATCAGTAAGCCAATCACACAAGCAGGGAATCATTTTTCTGGGTGGCGTTCTGTACACATTCTATGTACAGGACACTTCCAGGCTGCCATATTGCATTGCATTTTCAGAAAATTATAGAGCTGCAGATTGAAAAGGAAAGGTCATTTTTTATAACATTCAATTACAATATGACTCACAATTGTATACGCTATATTATTTTTTTCTTTATTTGCTCCCCCCCCCCCCCCACGAAAGTGGAGTTACCCTTTAGGGTTCAGTGAGCATTCTACTTCAGCCCTGGAAGATTTTACCCCCTAATGACCAGAGCATTTTTTGCGATATGGCACTGTGTCGCTTTAACTGACAATTGCGCGGTCGTGATAAGGGAAGTGTTCAGCAGATCTATTGCGTTTTAGCTGCGAATTTGGAGACCTGGGAGAAGTTCCGGGTGAGAGGAGAGTGGGGGAGAAGTGTATTGAGCTGAATGAGAGAAATTCCTGAAGAGAACTGAACACATCTGCAAATCAGCTGCGTACCCATAGAAGATAATGGGGCTGAATTCGCACCTGTGCCGCACCGAAAGACATAAAATCCGCACACGTTTTTACTGCAATGCGCAGTGCGAATGCATCACACATATGTGAACCAGCCTCATTGAAAACAATGGCCCAGATTCACAGAGCGATTACGCCTGCGCAACAGGAGATGCGCGTGCGTAAGTCGAAATGTGCGCGTGCATTTCGATGCACGGCTTCCCCAGAACGAGATACGCAAAAAATCTACTTATTTTTGTTCCGCATAATTTCGTTAGACTGGCGCATCCGTCCACGCAAAAGTGTGCTAGACAGACCATTGATTTGCTAGTCAAATATGCTAATGAGGGACTTACGGGGATCCACAAAACAACGTTGGGGCAGCGCAGGCGACGCGGTGTGCGCAACAGCAAAATGTCCTGTCTAAAATTAGAGCATATAAAAGCTGGTCTAAAAAGAGAAAAAAAGTCTACTTGTTAGATAAAGCAACACTGTTAGTGAGGAGCTCAGCAGTCACACGTGTTGCACAACAATCTGTATGCCAACATGCCAGGGGCATCGTCGCGCGTAGCTATACTACTGACTTTAGATGAACAAAGAAGGATGAGGGCACGGAGGATGGCACGGAGGATGGCACGGGAGAGGATATACCGCACCCGCATAGACCTGTTTGGCATGAGTGATTCTGAGGTGTTTCGCATCTTCAGATTCACCCCTCATGCCATCCTGGAATTAACCACAACCCTGCAGGAGGACATCACCAGCCCAACACACCGCTCACATGCAGTGCAGCCACTGGTCAAGGTACTGGCAACACTCCATGTCCTTGCCAGTGGCTCTTTTCAGCGTACAAGTGGAGTGGTGGCTGGGATGCCACAATCCTCCATGAGCAGATGTGTGCACCAGGTTGTCCCTGCAATTCTCAGACGCATGGCCAACCAAATCATCAAACCCACCACTGAGGACCTGCGGCTGAAGGCAATGACAGATTTCGACAGAATTGCCAGATTCCCACGCACTGTGGGGGCCATTGATTGCACACATGTGGCACTCCAGCCCCCCCAGGAGACAGAGCACATGTACCGCAATCGGAAGCATTGGCATTCCATCAATGTACAGGTGATAGTCGATGCCCAAGGCCTCATATGGCACGTCCGTGCCAAACACCCAGGGTCCAGCCATGACAGCTACATATACAATCAATGCCACATCCGAATGGAATTCGATCAGAACGTGTATGGGGACACCTGGCTGGTTGGTGAGTGACATGGGTGGCAGGCATGACTATACCCTCCCATGATGCACATCACAAGGGCCACATGCATGACTAACATCCTCCTGTCTTTTCCCTTACAGGTGACTCTGCATATCCACTGGGACCCCATCTCATGACTCCTATCCGGAACCCCCAAACCCCAGGAGAGGAAAGATACAATCAAGCACATGCCCAAACACGAGCAGTGGTGGAGCGCACCTTTGGCCTACTAAAGTCACGTTTCCGATGCCTGGATAAGTCTGGGGGTACCCTCTTGTATTCCCCAAACTTCGTGTGCCAGATCATCGGTGCATGTTGCATGCTGCACAACTTCGCAGTAAGAAAGGGCCTGCAGATTGACCTACGTGATGACCTGACCCCTGAACCAGACAATCCCCCCCTAACCGAGGCTACCCCGTCTTCTGAGGGAAGAGCAGCCAGGAGACAGCTCACATTGGGCATCTTTGCACGTTAAACACACACATTAATCATGGCACAATGAGAATGCATGCATGCACAACACTGTGGTCCCTAGCACACACACCCCACATCCACATCAAATTGGATTGGCACCAGTCCACCATGCAGGACTTGTGAGCAGCAACGCCACGCCAAGGCTCCAATTATGTCACTGTACATTCATACACCATTCACACGGACCTGGGGATAACTTCTCCCTGGTCCTGGGGAACCCTTCTCCACCAAAATTGAGGGTGACACACCTTTTCCGGCAGGAATGTCACCCCCACATTCACACAGCATTCACAACCCAAAAAAAAAAAAATTACCTGCAAAAGCAAAAAAGTTTCCAGCAAAAAAAAAAAGGGGAAAAACAAATTAATGCCCTTAGCGAGAGCCACGCCTGGGGCGCCCCCGGCCACGGCCCCGGCTTCTCAGGGGAGACTCATGGGGGAGGGGTAAAACCAGGGAAGGAGGAGCAGCCCCTGATCTCTGCCCACCTGGCGGCCTGCCCTCCAAGGCCACGGCTATTCTGTCCAGGGCAGCACCAAGTGTTGCCGTGTTGGCCTGGATAGCCAGGGTAAGGGCCCTCACATCCTGCCCAACGCCTGCTGATGTCGTCTGCAGTTCGTTTAGGCAGGTTGTGAAAGCCTGGGAGTGGGAGTCCAGGTTCCCCAGCGTATCCTTGATGGAGGACAGGCTCTCCTCCATCCGCACCAATGTCTGGCTGACCTGTCCCAGATGGCGGGTCTGGAGGAACTGGTCCCTTCTCAGAGTGGCGGGCAGGAGATCGGCCACCCCCCTGGTGGTCTGGGAACACATCCTGCCTCCAGCTGATGCTTGTGGCCGGGGAGAAGGGGAGGCCCTTGTGAGGGGAGCCATGTTGGGGGAGGAGGGGGGGGGCTCCCCCTTAGGGAGGCCTGCCTGCTGCCAGCCAGAGGGGAAGAGTCCTCAAAAACCAAACGTCCAGTGCCTGACATGGACTCCTCCTCCTCATGATTCTCCTCCTCCTCATGATTCTCCTGCTCCTCTTGAACCTCCTCCGCGGACTCCGGCCTTGTTGGGGGGGCCTCATTAGGCTGCTGTCCTGGGGTTGGTGCGGTCAGGCCAGATGGCCCTGCACCCTCCTGCACATCTGTGGATGACACAAAACATTCACAGGTTGGAGGATCCACACACTTGCCACATATTCCCTTTCACCCCCTCCCCCACACATGCTACACACCTGATATTAAAAAAAAAAACTTACCTGGCACAACGGGCTCCGGACTTGAGTCAAAGCCGGGCAGGCCCTCAACTTCATGCCGATGAAAGGTCAGGGCCACCGCACGCTCCTCCGCTGTCAGCCTAATACGGCATGGTGGGCCCCCTCCTGTGCCCCTGGCATGGGCATGCATTCTGGCCAGCTTCTGTTTGACCAGACGCCGGAGGTCATTGATTTTTTTGTCAATCCCAGACCGGGTCCGTGTCTGCCCCGCTGAATTGACCTGCTCAGTGATCCTATCCAAAATCTCCCTCCTCCTGGCCCGGGGTGGTGTTGGCACTCTCTGGGCCGTGGAGGTAACGCCCATACTCGCTAATGGCCCGGGCAAGAATTTGTTTTTCCACAACTGTAAAATTCAGCTTTTGTTTTCTCTCTGTCATCCTTCCAAAAAAACTCACTCCCAGTCAACAAAATTCACTCACACAAACAAGCCCAACCAATCAAGCAAAAACACACACAGAGAGAAAACTACTCAGCAATAAACAGTCACAAAAAAACAAAACAAAAATACAGCAGGAAAACAAACAAACACAAATATATTAAACAAACAGTCTCTCAAACACTTATCAAAAACCACTTTCAAAAATCTACTAACAAACACTTGATCACACAGAACACTAATCTGACAACTACAAAACACACCGCAACGAACAACAGGACAAAAGCACTTGGTTAAATGGGAAGGGACAAAGGGATGTACTTTTGCAATGCAAGTGCGTTTGTGTGTGTCTATTTATGCTGTTTGCGTAGTTCACAACGTTGCCCTAGTCCATTTCCAATTTCACTGATTGCGCCGCTCCCGAGTTGTGAGCATGCTGACATGGTCTCGTTCAAGCGCGCATGCGCGAGCCGGCCGGCCCTTCATTTGCATGGGGTCACGGCTCATTTCAATGTAACACGCCCACGTCCTTCCCAATTTGTATTACTCCTCCTTACGCCTCTGAAAAAACGTTACGCATGCGCAATTTCCTGCACAAAAGCTACGAGAATAGGGTGATTACGCTGCAAAATTGCGCAAGTCTAACGTAAAGGCGGTGCGCTACGCCGGTCCAATAATGCGCAGATGTCCCTGAATCTGGGCCAATGTATTTAGAAATGTTCTGGGTATTAGATGCGGTTTAAGCCGCAACCAATTCGCATAGGTGTAAATCTGGCTTGAAACATTTCGGTGGACAGATCGGACACTTTTGATGTTATTTTGGGACCATTGACATTTATACAGCAATCAGAGCTAATAATAGGCACTGATTACTACTGATTAACCACTTAAGGAGCGCCTCCGCACATTTACGTAGGCAGAATGGCACGGCTGGGCACATGCAAGTACAGGTACGTCCTGTGCTAGTGCCCAGCCATCGACCGGATCGCCGCTGGAGTCCCACGATCAGTCCCCGGAGCTGAAGAACGGGGAGAGCCGTGTGTAAACACGGCTTCCCCGTTCTTCACTGTGACGACGTCATCGATCGTGTGATCCCTTTTATAGGAATACACAATCGATGACGTCACACCTACAGCCACACCCCCCTATAGTTGTAAACACACATTGGGTCACACATAACCCCTTCAGCGCCCCCTTGTGGTTAACTCCCAAACTGAAATTGTAATTTTCACAATAAACAATGCTTTTTAACCACTTGCGGCCCGCGCTATAGCTGAATGACGGCTACAGCGCGGACCTGAATATCCAACCCGCCGTCAATTGACAGCCGCCCCTTAAGGCGTTCTCCGCACACGCTCCAGAGCGTGCAGCGGGGAAGCTCTGTGTTGGCCGTGTCACTTGGACACAGCCAATCACATATCGCGGGGAATGGACAATCAGAGTGGCCGTTTGCTATGCGATCTGCGTGGCCAATGAGAGATGATTTCATATGTAAACATGAGATCATCTCTCATTGCCGTTTTACACAGAGACAGCGTCCTGTTTTTGGAGAGCAAACTGATCTGTGTCCCTTGTACATAGGGACACAGATCGGTCACCCCCCCCCCCCACTCACCCCCCCTCCCCCACTCACCCCCCCTCCCCCACAGTTAGAACACTATGTAGGGAATACATTTAACCCCTTCCTCACCCCCTAGTGTTAACCCCTTCAATGCCAGTCACATTTATACAGTAATTTGTGCATATTTATAGCACTGATCGCAGTATAAATGTGAATGGCGCCAAAAATGTGTCAAAAGTGTCCGATGTGTCCGCCATAACGTCGCAGTCCCAATAAAAATCGCAGATCGCCGCCATTTCTAGTAAAAAAAAAAAAAATAATAATTCTGTCCCCTATTTTGTAGGCGCTATAACTTTTGCGCAAACCAGTCGCTTATTGCGATTTTTTTTTTACCGAAAATATGTAGAAGAATACGTATCATCCTAAACTGAGATTTTTTATTTTTTTTTAATTTGGCTATTTATTACAGCAACAAGTAAAAAGTATTGTATTTTTTTTCAAAATTGTCGCACTTTTTTGTTTATAGCGCAAAAAATAAAAACCGCACAGGCGATCAAATACCACCAAAAGAAATCTCTACTTGTGGGGAAAAAAGGACGTCAATTTTGTTTGGGAGCCACGTCGCACGACCGCGCAATTGTCAGTTAAATCAACGCAATGCCGGAAGCTGAAATTTCACCTGGGCAGTAGGGGGGTATATGTGCCCAGTAAGCAAGTGGTTAAATGCATTTTTTGCTGTGATGTCGCAGTCACGAAAAAAATAGATGTTCCGCCGCTTGATCGTTCTTATATGCGACGGGAGGGGACGCCCCCCCTCCCGCCACCATCACCGATTTTTTTTTCCACCGATTTCATGCTTGCAAGCCTGGAGGAGAGATGTGGGGTCTTATTGACCCCACATCTTTCCATAAAGAGGACCTGTCACACTGATTCCTATTACAAGGAATGTTTACATTCCTTGTAATAGGAATAAAAGTGATCAAAAAAAAGTACAATAAAAATAAAAAAATTAAATAAATAAATAAAGTTTATTGTTGATTGAGTTGTTCTGGCACCGTGATTATCCCCATCCCCTTCACTCTTTTTTCTCCTCCTGCTTATGTTTAAAAAAAACTGGGAAAGATCTGGGTCATGTGACAGCTGAATATCAATTAGGCTTAGTTTTTTCTATTAAAATAATTACAGTGTCATCATCCACATACAAAAATAGAAGGGGAAATATAAATTAAACAGTGTGGGCCAGATTCTCTAATATTTTCGGCGGCGTAGCGTAAGCCAGTTACACTACGCCGCCGCTGCGTACTGGAGCAAGTGCTTTATTCTCTAAGCACTTGCTCCGTAGGTTTCGCCTGCGTCGCGTAAATCGCGCAGCGTAAACCCGCGCAATTCAAATGGGGCGGCTTGTATTTAAATTAAGCGCGCCCCCGCGTCGAACGAACTGCGCATGCGCCGGCCAGGGGAAAAAGCCCAGTGCGCATGCTCCAGCTCACGTCGGAAAGCGTCGTTGAAACCGACGTCAAAACGACGTGAGCGTCATTTACGCAAGTCCCTATTCGCGAACTAGTTAGTAAAAACGACGTAAGCGACGGAAAAAGCCGACGCTGACCCGACGCCATACTTAACATGGCGTCCGACGGGACACGACGGCATCCGACGGGACCTCGTAAGGTTACTCCACATAGAAGCTGGGGTAACCTTACGAGTTCGTAAACGACGTACGCGACGACGGGGCGGCGTAAAAGCGATCGAGAATCGGCGTACTACTTAATTTGCATATGCAAATGAAAAAACAACGTAAAGGCCACCTAGTGGCCGGAGTTGTCATTACATCTACGATCCGAAAGTGTAATTGTATTACACTTGGCGGATGTAGAAGCGTATCTATGCAAAAGTGATGCTCAGCATCACTCGCATAGATACGAGTAAAAAAAAAAGGCGATACGACGGGGTATCTGAGATACTCCGTCGTAACGCCTCTGAGAATCTGGCCCTGTGTGTTTAGTATCACTTTAACTGCTGGCCGACCAGCCGGCGGAGTTATACAGCGGCAGGTCGGCTCTGCTGGGCGAGATCACGTAGCTATACGTCATCTCGCCAAGCAGCCAATAGGAGCGCGCCCCCCCTGTTCGCCCCCTGACGCTGTCGCGCGTGCCCGGCGGCCGCAATCACCACCAGGCACCGCGATCGTTCATTACAGAGCGAGAACCGGGAGCTGTGTGTGTAAACACACAGCTCCCGGTCCTGTCATGGGGGGGGGGGGAATTACCTATCGTCTGTTCATGCAATGTATGAACAGCGATTTGTCATTTCCCCATGTCAGTCCCACCCCCCTTCAGTTAGAACACACCCAGGGAATATGATTAACAACTTCCTCGTCCCCCTAGTGTTAACTCCTTCACTGCCAGTGGCATTTTTATAGTAATCAATGCATTTTTATAGCACCGATCGCTATAAAAATGCCAATTGGTCCCAAAAATGTGTCAAAATTGTCCGATGTGTCCTCTGCCATAATGTCGCAGTACTGAAAAAAATCGCTGATCGCCGCCATTACTAGTAAAAATGAAATGAATTTTAATGAAAATTTTGTAGACGAATACGTATCGGCCTAAACTGAGTAAACATTTTTTTTCAGATATTTTTGGGGGATATTTATTATAGCAAAAAGTAAAAAATATAATTTTTTTTAAAAATTGTCGCTCTATTTTTGTTTATAGCGCAAAAACTAAAAACCGCAAAGGTAATCAAATACCACCAAAAGAAAGCTCCATTTGTGGGAAAAAAAGGCCGCCAATTTTGTTTGGGAGCCACGTCGCACGACCGCGCAATTGTCAGTTAAATCGACGCAGTGCCGAATCGCAAAAAGTGGCCTGGTCTTTGACCAGCAAAATGATCCGGGGGTTAAGTGGTTAAGCTTAGAGAAAAAACTGGTGAAAAAACATACAATTGTTCAGAGCTAACTACAGCCCAGTCGAAAAACTAAATTGGCATAGTAGCCCCTGTTTAGGACAAGGGGGCTACATAAATAAAAATGTTATTACAAACAACTGATTTCCAGAACCCAAAATGATTTAAAAACTTTTTTGTACAATGGTTACTTCTATGAAATGCCGTAAAGCTGATCTGGAATTAAAAATAGTAGTATGAATGTATTATACCCTGGAGATATAAATGTAATTCCTTTTAATAAATATATTGTAATATTATATATAAATAAATAACTAAAAATAAAACTAGATGTAAACTAGATGTTAGGTGCCAGATAATATATTTTAGTATAAACATGTCCGACGGACCGTTTCCAGCGGACATGTCTCATCAGATTTTGGTCCGATGGCGTGTACACACCATCGGACGAAAATCCCCTCGGGCTGAGGATGCGGTGACGTGGCGGTGACGTTGACGCCGCCACGTCACCACTCCAGGAAGTAAAATACTTCCACGCATGCGTCGAATCCATTCGACGCATGCGGTAGATTTCTGTCCGCTGGTTAGGCGTACTAACCAGCGGACATGTCGGACGGACAGGTTTGTAGCGGACAAATCTGTCCGCTAGGTCGTACAGACGATTGGATATGTCCGCTGAAACTGGTCGGCGGACCAGTTTCAGCAGATAAATTTGATCGTGTGTACGCGGCCTAACAGCTGTGCATAATTAATACAAATGGTTCCAAGGAAATGAATGAACCCCATAAATACTGTGGGAAGCTGAGATGTAGATCTTGAAGCAGTCCTCTACATGTTTCGCGGCTATGGCAGATTCTTCAGGAGGAGTTAGTCATCATTAGTGGAGACCAATAGAGCATAAAGCAGCACCTAATGAGGCAACCAAAGGTTATCCCCCCATGGCGGACACAGGAAATACTTGAGGGCGTTGATTGCTAATATATATCAAGATATTGTATATAAAACCACGGAGGTCAGAGGCAGAGGACAGAGGGCAATGGCATCACATCAGTGTAGAAGAAAATCGCAGGTACGTATTTTCATGTAGACAAGGGTTGTGTTGAGAATTCCAGAAGGAATTAGTCACAGCCAGGTCAAGGCCCCATAGATGTCCTCTGATCTTGTTTGCCCCTCGGGTTTCATCCCTTACTCGGGCATGCATATAAAGGTGTACAGCTATTTTTCATGTTTCATACATACATTAATGTAATATTATAATTTAAAATTAATTTTATTTTATTTTTTTATCAACTGTATAAAATATCAAGAACATTTTTGTGCACATTACCTTAGTCCCTTTAGTCAAAGAAACCAGTCAATTGTTATTTACTAGAAAATGTCCTTTAATGATATTGTATGTACAGAGAATTTTATTTTGTATACAGGTAGAGTGTGGACATTTACTGTGTTTTTAAAGTAAATTATCCCATAATGTGCTAGTTTTAATCTCTTTTCACATTACCAACTTACTAACTGACATATCAGCATGGATGTCACACCACTTCCTCAAACTCAATCTTTCTAAAACTAAGCTCATAATTTTCCCCCCAACCTGTCCCCCCCCCCCCCGACTTCTCCATCAAGATCAATAATACAACCATAAGTCCCTCCCCTCATGCAAGGGTGCTATTTGTAATCCTACGCCCCTTTCTAACCGTTGACACCACCAAGCATCTTATTCACTCCCTTGTTATCTCTCGCCTTCACCATCGTAGCTCCCTCCTCATTGAACTACCTTGTGGCAAGCTATCCCCTCTTCAGTCTATCATGAATGCCGCTGCCACGATCATCCACCCCAGTTTCCGCCACTCCTCTCTGTCAATTCCTCAATTGGCTTCCCATTGCCCAACACATACAATTCAAAACACTAACAATAACATACAAAGCCATTTACCATTCTGCCCTGAGCTACATCAGCAATCTTATCTCCAAATATCACCCAAACCATCCCCTCCGCTCCTCCAAAGACCTTCTGCTCTCTAGCTCTCTTGTCTCCTCCCCCCATGCTCATCTTCAGGACTTCTCCAGAGCCTCTCTTATCCTCTGGAACTCCCTGACCCCAATCTGTCTGGTTATCTCCTACTCTGTCCACTTTTAGGCAATCCCTGAAAACTCATCTCATCAGGGAGGCCTATCCTGCCTTCAGCTAACAACCAAATCTCCTATTTCCCTCATCACTTCATCCCTCAAAGTTACTACCTTTTGTTTCATGATCCCCTCCCTCTTAGATTGTAAGCTTGCAGGATTAGGGCCTTCTAACTGTCTTGTATTGTTGCATTGTTGCTGTATTGTCTCGGTTTATATTGTAAAGCGCTGCGCAAACTGTTTGTGCTATTTAAATCCTGTTTAATATTAATAATGACTGACTTACCTTTTAAAGGATATGTAAAGGTTTGTTAAAAAAAAAACAAAAAAAAAACAAAAGCATGTCATACTTGCCTCCCCGAATCTCCTCTTCTGGGGTCCCTCAACAGCGCACCTAGCTCCTCCTCTTCTCAAGTGCCCTGTTCGAGAGCCGCTCTCCCCTGGGGCACTCGTGCGGGCACGTTCCCGTGTCCTGCTGCTGCATGCAGCCCTGCCCCCCGAGTCCCGCATCATTGGATTTAATTGACAGCAGTGGGAGCCAATGACTGCGCTGCTATTAATCTATCCAGTCAGAACCTGAGACACTGGCTGGAGCTGTGTGCTCGTCCCGTCACTGGAAAGACTGGCGTAAGGTAAGTAAAAAGGGGGCTCTGGGGGGCTGCTGCGTCACACAAGGTTTTTCACCTTAATGCATAAAATGCATTAAGATAAAAAACTTTGAGGGTTTACAGCCCCTCTAAATGGAGCCCTCCAGCACTGTGCTGTCACAGCTCGGCCTGCTTGCTTCCATCTTTGCCTAACCCTTGTGATTTCTATCTCTTTGGCCACTTGAATGGCCAGCTCACGATGATGTTGCTCCCGCATGCATCATCATGGTGCAGGGTAGGTCACGCAAATGTGGTCTGAGCTGCGCATGCACATTACATGACTGCTAAAAAGGCAGGGGGAGGCATTTATCAAAGAAGAGCCCACTAGGGTCTCTTCTTTTATAAAAACCCTGCCTGTGAGTGGTTTTTAAAAATTGGAGTTTAGTGCCACTTTAACAACTTTTAAATCATTTATTTTACTGGATACTTTTAGTACCAACAGTGAGTCACACTTATACGGCCTTTAATAAATGTGCTAACATTTCTAGACACACATTGTTTATACTAAAAGCCCCAATAAAGCCTTGTGAAATCATTTTAGCATAAAGCAGTGAGATAAACCACACCACAACATAAAAAACAGTACTTTTATGAGGCCAGTTAGAACAAGTGGTGATTGGGGGGATTTAAAAAGGCATACTGACAGACAAAACAAAGCAGTTAGGGAAAGCTGTTCAGTGCTATACAGGCGCACGATCTCCCTGCCAGTGACATCCATAAAAGGATATATAGAGGGGGGGAATGTGATCCTTAGCTCTACGGAATCCCTAGCTCCAATATACTAGTAACACAATTGTATCCAATACTTATTTTGCTGTAATGTAGAAACACATTTATTGCTATACACAAAGACAGGCATTTTTTTTTTTAACTTTATTACATAACAAAAAAAATCCATAAACATCAGAATATTTAGCAAAAGTATAATGTTTCTGTAAATTTTATCATTAAAAGGCAGTCTTGATCTACAGGCAATTGACTTTACTTAGGCTGAACTTATTTCATTACTGTGCTACAGACAAGAGGAGGTATTTTGGCCTCATTTACACTTTGTGTGCCCTTTGCAGAACAGTAAAGGTTTTGAAAAAGTGTCTTACAGAGAGTATATTCAGGAGAAAAAGTGTAAAATCGTATGACAGCGGGCAGTATGTGCAGTAAAGGAATGTAGAGAGTGGGCAGTATGTGCGAATGGTATGACAGCTGTCAGTATATGCAGTAGATCAGGGATCCTCAAACTACGGTCCTTAAGCTGTTGTAGAACTACACATCCCATGAGGCATTGTAACATACTGATGTAGCGCCCCCTTACTATCAGTATGGGCACTACGCTAAAGTTAGTGGGGAGTGAGAGAGTTATGTTGCTTTCATGATTTTGCTAAATTTGGGTTGCTGTCATTCCAGAACTGTCCTGTGGGTCAGTCTGCTCTCTGAGGGTGCGATCCCAGGCCCGGGCGACAGATGGCGTCAGAGGGGTTCTGGCAGAGCCACTTTTCCCCAGCAGCCAATGGGAGGTGTTTTCCCTCGCGGAGCATGCTGGGGAGTGGTATATCTGGGGCAGACGCCATTTTTCAGGGTTCTTCGCGGGGGTCCAGGTTCCGGGTGCGGCACCCACCTTCGGGGTGTGCGCACCCAACGGGCCCCGGCGCCGTGGCCTACCAGGCCGGGTCGCATGCTACGAGGAGTTCCCTGCTGATGCTGAAAGGAGCCCTAGCGACTTGCTGGGGACCCATTCCTATTAAAGAGATCCCAAGCTGTATGCTGTTCGGTGGGGGATCGGCTTGAGGAGAACCAGGAGGCAGGTGATCCAAAAGGGCTTGAAGGAACCATCGGGGATCTGTTTACCAGGAACTGACAGATAACCATAGACTGTCAACTGGTGACCCCTACTAAAAGATAACTTTCTGGGAGGATTCGCTCTACAGTCCAACATTGGGCCTGTGGCAGAGGTCTTCTTCATCTAGAACTTTTAATTCTACTAGAACCAAGTCAGTGAGAGAGACTTGTTCCTCCCAGCGACCTTAAAGGGGTTGTAAAGTTACAACTTTTTTTACCTTCATGCATTCTATGCATGAAGGTAAAAAAACATCTAGCAGCACCGAACCCCCCCCCCCCCCCCCGAGCCCCCGTTGTACTTACCTGACCGTTCGAATCTCCCGGGCGCGTCCACGTCGTCCTCTTTGGTTCCCAGCCTGGCCGTTGATTGGCTAGGCTGGGCGGATTGATAGCAGCGCAGCCAATCAGGGCGGATGACGTGGCGCGCTGGGGGGCGGAGCCGAGTGATACAGTCGGCGGCTATGGCCGCCGCTGTATCACGGGAGCGTGCTCGCAAAAGCTTTCCTCCATGCGAGCGCCCTCGCATGAAGAGGGAAAGCTTTTGCGAGGAGGAGCCCAGACAGCCGCCGAGGGACCCCAGAAGACAGGTTTCCGGGCCACTCTGTGCAAAACGAACTGCACAGTGGAGGTAAGTATCACATGTTTGTTATTTTTTTTTTTTAAATCCCTGACTTTAGTGTCCCTTTAAGCAACATGCTGGCTGCCAGGCTTGTGGCAGAAGTCTGTCCGGAGGCACTTTACCCACTCTGGCTAGAGTGGCGACGCAATATACAGTACAGTCAATAAAAGCAGGCTTGCTTTCCTGTTCATCCAAGCCTGATACTGCAAGGTTTTCTTTATTTCATCAACCTGTCCTATCTACCTCCTGTTGATGTTGGTCGTGTTGGACCCAAAGAAATAAAGCATTTGGAAAACCTCAACTACTGATTGGACATTCGCTTACTGCTCTGCTCACTAACTTCACCCCTGGACAACACTTAGAGGTAACTTAATACGCCAATCCCAAAATCAACCAGCGGCCCTTGAGGGGGTATCGCTACACTGACATTTACAGATATGACTAGGCATGATGGGAATTGTAGTTCCTGAACAACTGGAGGGCCATAGTTTGAAGACCCATGCAGTAGAGGAATGCAGAAAGTGTAACAGTGGGCAGTATGCAGGGCTGTCTTAATGCATGGGCACCTCTAATGCATTGGGGCCCCATGATAATCATAACCGTGATTATCATGATACATCATACTTGTCAACTGTCCCGGATTTGCCAGGACAGTCATGTTTTTTACTAAGCTGTCTCGGGATGACCATGTCTTGGGCAATGTCGCAGAAGATGTACTGTGCTATTCTGATCCCAGTATTGTGCTCCCCTGCACTGTGCCCTTGGTGTTGATTAGTCTTAGATTGATGGCGTGTTTTCTTATGGTTAAAAATCTATTTTATTGAAAGTACTAATAAATATGTTCAATTCTATCAATGATTTTTTATTTAATTCTTGAGAGTAGGTGCGTCATTTGGGGCAGGTTGGTAGGGGCTTCAGTGCATTACTTTGTCCAGGGGACCATGATGCTATTAAGATGGCCCTGGCAGTACGTATGGGTAGGAATGCAAAGGTTGTGACAGTATGAAGCATTTACAGGAGAGTGTTTTGGAGGGTATTATAGAGGGCTGTATGTGCAGAAGAAGAGTGATGAGGGTGTATGGGTAGGAGAGGAGTGTGAAGGGTATGACCTTGGCAGTATATGTGGAGAATATGACTGTAGACAGTAGATATGAGCAGTGCAGTAGGTGTGATACTGGGGTATGAGTAGGAGAGGATTGTTCAGAGTATAACAGTGAACAGTGTGTGCAGAAGAGGCATGCATAGGGTATGACAGGGGACAATATGTGAAGGAGAGTAGTGTAGAGGGCATGATGGGGAAAATATGTGCAGGGGAGGAGTGTGCCAACAGTACCATGGACTGTAAATTTTGGCTGGGTGGAAAATAAAACAGGAAGCTTGTCTCATTAAATATGGAAAATTAAAGTGGGTTATTAATAGTTTCATGTCATCTAGGAACAGTGGAGGTAACACTAAGGATGTAGGAGACGGAGTAGGGCTTTTTTTGCCTGTGATTGTTTAACCACTTCAATACCAGGCACTTTCGCCCCTTCCTGCCCAGGACAATTTTCAGCTGTCACACTTTGAATTAAAATTGCGCGGTCATGCAACACTGTACCCAAACAAAATTTGTATAATTTTATTTCCTGGTGGTATTTGATCACCTCTGCAATTAAATTTTTTTTGCTAAACAAACTAAAAAAGACTAAAATGTTTGAAAAAAACGTTTTTTTCTTAGTTTCTGTCATAAAATGTTGTTTTCCCCTTCACTGACAGACACTGATGAGGCGGCACTGATGAGTTGGCACTGATAAAGTAGCACTGATGGGCACTGACGAGGAGGCACTGATATGTAGAATTGATGGGCACTGACAGGCGGCACTGATGAGCACTGACAGGTGGCTGTGATGGGAATTGACAGGCAGCTGTGATGGGCATTGACAGGCAACTGTGATGGGCAGCACAGGTACTGTGGATAGGTACTGATAAATTACTGACATATGATACGGCAGTCTTTTATTATGGGAACACTGCTGGGCACTGATTGTCAGGTGATTGGCACATCTGAGGGGGCTGTGCTGATAATCAATATGCTGATTATCAGCACAGCCCCCTCTCTGACAGGGAGAGCCGGCGATCGGCTCTTCCTGTCAGCGCTAACCGAAGAATGACGTTTACCGGCACTTCTGGGTTCACGTGATGATCAGCTGTGATTGGTCACAGCTGATTACATGGTAAGAAACCTCTGACAGAGGCTCCTTATCATGATTGGAGATGGAGATGGAGATTGGAGATAATTGGAGACTGACAGACAGCACTTGCGAAAGCCACGCTGCGTGCCCCCACAGGTGCACGCTGGCACGCTGGCATGTTATCCTGCTGGACATGATATGACAATGGACACACAAATAGGGTCAGTAGTCAGCGGATCTCACCATCTGCTGCGCCTACTACGCAGACTTACTCCTTTTATCCCCAAAGAAGACATAGCAGTCGTGGTGGGAACAATTGTAAACTCCAGACTGGACTATGCAAATGCCCTTTACCTCGGACTCCCAAAGTACCAAATCGCTCGTCTGCAAGTCGTTCAAAACACGGCCGCCAGACTTGTGACTGGGAAAAAACCCTGGGAATCAATCTCACCTTCGCTGAGAACCCTTTATTGGTTGCCAGTAAAAGACAGAATTGCTTTTAAAGCACTCTGTCTAACGCATAGATGTATTCATGGGAATGCTCCCCAATACCTATGCGAAAAAATAAAAGCTCACAATCCCAATCGCATTCTGCGATCCACCAATCAAAATCTACTTCAGATACCGAAAGCCAACTACAAGTCCAAAGGAGAAAGAAGATTCGCGGTCCAAGGTCCCAGACTATGTAACGCTTTATCAACCAGCATTCGGTTGGAGGAGAACCACTTAGCATTTAGGAGAAAGATCAAGACTCATCTCTTTTGATATCAAAAGAGACAGGAACAACAAGCGCCCAGAGGCGATTCAGTTCGCATGTGCCACGCTATATAAGTTTTTCATTCATTCATTCATTCATTCATTCATTCATTCATGATGCCTAGTCAGGATAACAGAACCACTTCCCAGCCGTCAATCTGCTATAGGCGGGCGGGAAGTGGTTAAATAGGTAATGGGGCGGTGGAGATGAGATTGCTACTGGACCTCAGTCAGTCACACGGGCTGGAGAATGGATTGTGAGAGGTAAATGCACATATACAAGAGACATAGGGCCAGATTAACGTACCCGGGCGCATCTTTGTGCGGGTGTAGCGTATCTTCTTTACGCTAAGCCACCGCAACTTAGAGAGGCAAGTGCAGTATTCACAAAGCACTTGCTTCGTAAGTTGCAGCGGCGTAGCGTAAATTGTCCGGTGTAAGCCCGCCTAATTTAAAGTAGGAAGGAGGTGGGCATCATCTATTTAAATTAATGTGACCCCATGCTAATGAATGGCCGGTTGAACTGGGCATGCGTGCGCATGCTCAGAATCAAGTCGCATATACTGTACTCCCTAAGAGACGTCGGCCCACAATGCCTCTGACGTGTGAACGTAACCTACGCCCAGCCCTATTCACGTACTACGTAAACGGCGTAAACAAGGTAAAATTCGACGGCGTTGTTCCCTGGCCCATACCTTTGCATTAGCTGCTTCCTCATTAAGCAGGGGTAACTTTACGCGTGTTTTTTTTTTGTGTGTAAAGTAAAGGCCCATACACATGATCGGGCTGTTCGACGACAATCGTGCGTTGGACGTGTTTTATCCGACAATCCGACCGTCTGTATGCTCCATCGGACAATTGTCCAATCGTGTGTACACAAATCCATCGGACTAAAATTCAAAGTACAAACGCGCATTCTCCGAACCAATGCTAAACATCAGACAACAATAGCAGAAGTTGCCCAAAGGGTGGCGGTAAAGAGCTGAAAAACCACATGGTTTGGTGAATGTTGGCTTAAAATGTTCTGCCATGTGTATGAATACCAAGTTCACGGCCAATGCCCCTTCGGACAAAAATCCACGGCAAAGTCTGATGGAAGTCCGACCATCTGACTAAGAATCTACAAGACACAAATTCCTCTCTTAGCTTACAAGCAGGCAAAGTGGTATGTACATTTATTTATGTCTAGTTATGAGTTTTAAGTCATGTTTGTTTTAAATGTAACTCACAATATGTCCAATGATTTGTTCTTCATATTTGTCCTCTTTTTTTAGTTGCACGGTGTTGATGTAAGTTTCGGTGTAAGAACTTGATATGTACAATAAACATTTGTTTGACAAGAACCTAGTGCCCTGTACACACAACCTTTTTCCTCGGTAGGGATAAAAACTCAGGGCCAGATTCACAGAGCGATTACGCTGGCGTTACAGGAGATGCACGGTGTAAGTCTAATTGTGCGCGTGCGTTTCAATGCACGGCATTCCCAAAACGAGATACGCAAGAAACCATTTTTTTTTTGTCCAGCGTAATTTCGTTAGACAGGCGCATCCATCCGCGCAAAACTGCGCTAGACACACCATTGATTTGCTATTCAAATATGCTAATGAGGGAGTTACGGGGATCCACAAAAGAACGTTGGTGCAGCGCAGGCTACGCGCTGTGCGCAACAGCTAAATGTCCTGTCTAAAATTAGACCATATAAAAGCTGGTATAAAATTAGACAATTCGTCTACATGTCAGATAAAGCAACACTGTTAGTGAGGAGCTGAGCAGTCACACATGTTGCCCAACAAACTGTATGCCAACATGCCAGTGGCATCCATGCTCATAGCTATACTACTGACTTTAGATGAGCAAAGAAGGAGGAGGGCACTGAGGAGGGCACAGGATTTTTTTTTTTTTAACTTTTTTTTTGCTTATATAAACTTTCCAATTTAATCTAATCTAATACAATATTCTTATCTGATACAAGCCCCTCACTCTTCACTCTTCACTCTTCACGGGAGAGGATATATCACACACGCATAGACATCTATGGCATGAGTGATTCTAAAGGTGTCTCGCATCTTCAGATTCATCCCTCATGCCATCATGGAATTAACCACAACCCTGCAGGAGGACATCACCAGGCCAACACATGACACTACCCATGACACCCATGACAGCTACATATACAATCAGAGCCCCATCCCCACAGATTTCGAACAGAACATGTATGGGGGCAGGCATGACTGTCCCCCCCCATGATGCACACATCACAAGGGTCACATGCACTACTAACATCCTCCTGTCTTTTCCCTTCAAGGTGACTCTGCATATGCACTGGGACCCCATCTCATGACCCCATCTCATGCCAGCTCACATTATGCATCTTTGCACGTTAAACACACACATTAATCAAGGCACAATGAGAATGCATGCATGCACATCACTGTGGTCCCTAGCACACACACCCCACATCCTCATCAAATTGGATTGGCACAAGTCCACCATGCAGGACTTGTGAGCAGCAATGCCACGCCAATGCTCCAATTATGTCACTGTACATTCATACACCATTTACACGGACCTGGGGATCACTTCTCCCTGGTCCTGGGGAACCCTTCTCCACCAAAGATGAGGGTGACACCCCTTTTCCAGCAGGAATGTCACCCCCACATTCAAACAGCATTCACAACCCCAAAAAAAAAAATGGCCAGCAAAAACAAAAATTTTCCAGCTAAAAAAAAAAAGGCAAAAAGAAAAAAAAAAACAGGCCAAAAAAAAAGCGGAAAAACAAATTAATGCCGTTGACGTGATCCACGCCTGGGGTGCCCCCGGCCACGGCCCGGCTCCTTAGGGGAGACTCATTGGGGAGGGGGTAATCCAGGGAAGGAGGAGCAGCCCCTGGTCTCTGCCCACCTGGCGGCCTGCCCTCCAAGGCCACGGCAATTCTGTTCAGGCCAGCACCTAGTGTTGCCGTGTTGGCCTGGATAGCCTGGGTGAGGGCCCTCACATCCTGCCCAACGCCTGCTGTTGTAGTCTGCAGGTCGTTTAGGCAGTTTGTAAGAGCCAGGGAGTGGCAGTCCAGGTCCCCAAGCGTATCCTTTATGGAGGACAGGCTCTCCTCCACCCGCACCAAAGTCTGGCTGACCTCTCCCAGATGGCGGGTCTAAAGGAACTGGTCCCTTCTCAGATTGGCGGGCAGGACATCGGCCACCCCCTGGTCTTCTGGGTTGCCTTCCTGCCTCCAGCTGATGCTTGTGGCCGGGGAGAAGGGCACCCCTTTGGGAGGGGTGCCCTGTTGGGGGAGGAGTGGGAGGGGCTACCCCTTATGGAGGGCTGGCTGCTGCCAGCCAGAGGGGAAGAGTCCTCCAAAAACAAAAGTCCACTGCCTGACATGGACTCCTCCTCCTCCTCAAACTCCTCCTCCTCAACCCCCTCCTCTTCAACCTCCTCCGAGGACTCCGGCCTTGTCGGGGGATCCTCATCAGGCTGCTGTCCTGGGGATGGTGCGGTCAGCCCAGATGGCCCAGCACCCTCCTGCACATCTGTGGATGACACAAAACATTCACAGGTTGGAGGATCCACACACTTGCCACATATTCCCTTTCACCCCCTCCCCCACACATGCTACACACCTGATAGGGCAAAAAAATCTTACCTGGCATCACGGCTCCTGACTTCTTGCCTATGAAAGGTCTGGGCCACCGCACGCTCCTCTGCTGTCAGCCTAACAGGGCATGGTGGGCCCCCCCTGTGCCCCTGGCATGGGCTAGCATTTTGGCCAGCTTCTTTTTGACCAGACGCCGGAGGTCATTGATCTTCTTTTCAATCCCCGACCGTGTCCGGGTCTCCCCCCCCCCCCCCCGATGCATTCACCTCGTCAGTAATCATGTCCAAAATCTCTCTCCTCCTGGCCGGGGTGGTGTTGGCACTCTCCGGGCCATGGAGGTAACGCCCATATTGGGAAATGGCCCGGGCAAGAATTTGTTTCTCCCCCCCCAAAAGTAGAATTTAACTTCCTCTTTCTCTCCGTCATACTCAGACAAAAACTCACTCCCAAACAGTCAGCAAAAATCACTCACAAAAACAAGCAGGAAAAATCACTTACAAAAACAAGCAGGAAAAATCACTCACAAAAACAAGCAGGAAAAATCAAGCAAGAAAACAAACAAACAAAAAAACTATCAACCAAAAACTCTCACAAGCAGTCACCAAAAATCACTTACAAATATCTTCTAACAAACACTAGATCACACAGTCCACAAATATCACAAAGACAAACCACAACGCAACTAACAACAGAACAAAAGCACCTTGCTGTATAGGGAGGGATACAAAGGGATGTACTTTTGCAAAGGAAGTGCGTTTCTGTCTGTCTATTTATGCTGTCTGCGTAGTTCATGATTTTGCCCTAGTCCACTTCCAATTTCACTGATTGCGCTCTTCCCGAGTTGGGAGCATGCGCACAGAGGTGCTGACATGGTATGCTTCAAGCGCGCATGCGCGAGCCGGCCGGCCCTTCATTTGCATGGGGTCACGGCTCATTTCAATGTAACACGCCCACGTCCTTCCCAATTTGTATTACTCCGCCTTGCGCCTCAGTAATAACGTTGCGCAGGCGCTAATTTCTGCGTAAAACCGACGAGAATAGGGTGATTGCGCCGCTACATTGCGCCAGTCTAACATAAAGGCGGTGCGCTACGCCGGTCTAATAATGCGCAGATGTACCTGAATCTGGCCCAAAGTTTTTCCCGACGGGATTGCCTGCCTTGCATACACACGTTCAGGCCAAATACCGCCCGTCCAAATCACGATGATGTACACCATATACGACAAGACTATAAAGGGGAAGTTCCACTCAAACGGCGCCACCCTTTGGGCTGCTTTTGCTGATCCTCATGTTAGTAAAAGTTTGGTGAGAGACGATTCACGCTTTTCAGCCTTGTGCTTTTCAGTCTGTTACAGCGTTATGAATGTGCTATCTCCATTTCATACGCTAGTTTTACCATAATGAGCGCTCCTGTCTCATACTGTTTGATTCTGAGCTTGCACATTTTTTTTTCCCCTCGGAAAAGCAAACACACGACTGGTATTCCCGAGGGGAAAAAATCCGCCCGGCGGGAAAAAAGAAAACATGTTATCTTTTCCTTTTTTTTCTGCAGTTTTCCTGTCGGGAAAACTACGACGGAGCGTACACACGGCCGGGATCCCCGGCCAAAAGCCGGAAAACCGGTCGTGTGTACGAGGCATCAGCCTTCTCATTTTGACTAAGGACAGCATAGTAGAACACTTCACTGTGTCTGTGAAGGCCATGAAAACGTGAATGCTGCATGAAGAAAAATCGGCTAGCAAGGAAAGCCATATGTTTCATAAGGGAAGTACAACATTGGAATTGATCACAATTAATTAAAGAGGAGGTTCCCCCAAAAATCCACTTTCTGACATTAGCGCCAGCATACTGCTAACATCTGCAGTATGCTGTGTTTTTTTTTTTTCCCGGTACTTATTGTTATACGAGCCCTTGTTATCCGGCTCCAAACGGGAATCCTGTGGGGAGTAGGCGTTTCAAAGTGAAGAGGAGTTGATTGATGGCTGCTAAGGCTCGTCACACCTTCCGAAAATACCCAAAGTGACACTCGGGCATTTACGGCGCCTGCGCCTGCCGTGTAGAGCTGAACTGCGCAGGCGCCGTAAACACCCGAGTGTCACTTTGGGAATTTTCGGAAGGCGTGACGCGCTTTAGCAGCGCGTCAATTAACTCCTCTTCGCTTAGGAACGCCTATAACCGGAAGTAATCCCCTGCTCGTTGACGGATAACAAGGGCTCGTATAACGATAAGTAGAAGAAAAAAACAGCATACTGCAGATGTTAGCAGTATGCTGAAGGGATGTAGCTAATGTCAGATAGTTTTTTTTGGATGAACCCCCGCTTTAACTGAGGCAGCTAGTAGCAAGTAAAGGCTAAACAAGCAAGCAGATTAACATGTCAGACACAAGTGAAAATACAGTGCTGTCCAATAGAGAAATCAGTCCTACAGATCCTATTGCGCAATATGTTGTCAATACAGAGCAAGCCAACCCACCGCAGCAAGCAGAATTAGCAGCACAAATGCAAAAGCCCGAGGTGAGCTCAGATATTATACAGCTGCCTGACATTAGAAGAAGTCACGCACACTCACCGAAAAAGGTAAAGCACTGCAAGATGTTAAATTCAATTCTATAATAAAGGATTTCGAACAGAAATATAGACGATGGAAATATCATATCAATGGTTTGAAAAGAGCCCTTAAGAAAAGAGATAATGCAGAACTGATTATTGAAGTTGTGAGCACAATCAATGCCACTCAGTCAGAGGTTGACCATATTTATGGTGACATAAGAAGCATGGCAAAACAATATAAATCTCCTGCGCTCCGGTATTTCTTGCTTATGGGGACATACAATTCAATTGTACAGTGTCTTTCCAAAGTCTTGCAGCCCTCCTTAGAATCGTGGGAAAAAAATGACGCACCGACTAGTGTTTGTTACACAATTTTTATTAAAATACTAAAATCATAGTTATACAAAAATGAGTTAAAACACTTAACAATCCAACAGCGCCAGCAGAACAGGACGGTTGCTTCAGTCTAAAAGGTGACCGAAATCAGGTAGGCTTACGTTTCGGGGGCGTACCCTTTCCTCAGAGCCCCGGTGGTCTGCACTGCAGACTGAAGCAACCGTCCTGTTCTGCTGGCGCTGTTGGATTGTCTTTTAAGGCTTGTTTTTAACTCATTTTGTGAGTATAACTATTGATTTTAGTATTTTAATAAAAATTGTGTAACAGTATCACACTAGGTCGGTGCGCCCTCCATTCTTTTTTCGACATAAGAAGCATCACAGGCCCTGAACGTGAAATTCTGAGAAAAAAATGACACTTGTTTTGCAATCACTAACACTGCAAATGAAAAGGTTCAACACTTTTTCATCAAAAGGTCCAGAAGGTCCTGATTCAGAGTCAAGCCTCGTACACATGACCGGTTTTCCTGGAAGGAAATCTGCCAGCAGAGCTTTTGGCCGGGAAACCGGACATGTGTATGCTTCCTCGCAGTTTTCCCGTCAGGAAAAAAGCCAGGAATCCGGTCAGGAAAATAGAGAACCTGCTCTCTATTTTCCCGTTGGGATTCCTGGCATTTTTTTTCCACCAGATCTACTACTTACCTATGGGAAAGACTGCGAGGCAGTGCCGATGGTGCATACACACGGCTGGGATTCCTGGGCAAAGCTCCATGGCAGTTTTCCTGCCGGGTTTTCAGCTTTCCCCTCGGTTTTCTCGGCCAGACTTTTTACCGCTGAGATAACCGAACGTGTATACAGGGCTTCAGTGTTTAAAACTACTGTGTTCAGCATCATTTTAGCAACCTCCAGTAAGTTAAAGGGGTTGTAAACCCTTGTGTTTTTTCAGCTTAATGCATCCTATCCATTAAGGTGAAAAAACACCTACCAGTGACCAGCCCCCCAGCCCCCCCGTTTTACTTACCAGAGCCCTGGAATTTCCCACAGCAGAGGCATGCTCTTCCTCTGCCAGGGGTTCTTAGCTCTTGATTGGATAGATTGATAGCAGCGCAGCCATTGACTTCCACTGCTGTCGATGAAATCCAATGAAGCAGGCACCGGGGGGCGGGTCCGAGTCCTACATTCGGAGTCTACGTTGATGGTGGAAGTGTACCTGCATGCACAAAGTTTCTGTGCCTATAATGTTAATTTCCTCCAGATGACGCATGTGTGCTTACTTGTTCATTAATTTCTCCCATCATGCATTATTAAATGTCACTTCCGTTTTTTCTTGCAACTGAAAAGGAGCTTGAACAGTGCTGTCATCCCAAGGTTTAAAGTGTTTGTTTTTTTTGTGTGTAAAGTAAGTCCACCTGACTAAGGGCTCTTTCACACAGACGTTCCATATGTCCGTTTTTCATCCATCTGTTGTCGGATGAAAAACGGACATACATGTATCCCTATGGGATCGCGGGTTGTCAGCGGAGACATGTCCACTGACATTCGATCCGCTCTGATCTGCCAAAGTATGCTGGAGGAAAAACCTACTTTTCCTTCCGTCTGGCAGATCGTATCGGATGAACACGGACAGATGGTCTGTGTTCATCCGTTTCCCCATAGGGGAGAGCGGAGAAAATACAGGGCGGTCCTTGCACAGTGTGTGGGGACCGCCCTGTCATCCGGCAGCTCAGCGGAGATCAATGGAGCGATCCCCCCTGAGCAAACAGAGGTGCATGGGGCGGATCAATACTGATCCGCCCCGTGTGAAAGAGCCCTAAGAGTCTACAAGATACAAACCCCTCTCTTAGCTCACAAGCAGGCAAAAGTGGTATGTAGATTTATTTCTGTCTAGTCATGAGCTTTAAAGGGTCACTAAAAGAATTAATTTTTTTGCTGAAATGACGGTTTACACTGTATAGAGACATAATAGTTAACTGATTCCTTTTAAAAATGATTAAAAATAGAAAAAAATCAATCATATAATGTGCCTGCAGTTTAGTTTTATTTTTAAACTGGTTTCATGTAAAGAGACACACAGAACAAAAACAAACAAATACAGGAGCGCCCAGAGGCGATTTAGTTCGCATGTGTCGCGCTATATAAGTTTTTCATTCATTCATTCATTCCTTCATTCATTCACAGGGCAGTGTTTTTTGTTTTTAAAATGAATCTGATTGGTTCTGAGGAGTTTTAGACACACAGTAATGACAGCTTGGACCACAGTGAAAAGCTGCCATGAGAATTTTTCATAAGGAGCCAGACAAGCAGGAAGTGTGGAGATCAGAGCAGAGTTACAGTAACTTCAAAGCAAAAACGAACAACGAGGACATAAAACCAGGACTGCAGTAAGGTAAAGGAAGCTATTTAGCTAAACAAAAAATTACTTTAGTGATCCTTTAAGTCATGTTTGTTTTAAATTTAATTCACTGTATGTCTGATAATTTGTCCTTTAGTTCTACAGAGTTGATATAAGTGTTGTGTACGAACTTGATATGTACATTAAACATCTGCAAGACAAAAACCTTGGCCTTCTTAAGCCTCATACACACGATCGGATCTCCATCGGACAAATCCGTGGAATTTTGAACGAAGGGCGTTCGCCGTGAACTTGTTCTACATACAGGGGCAGAACTTTTTCAGCCAACATACATGAAACTACATGTTTTCTTTTTGCTCTTTAGCGCCACCCTTTGGGCAACTTCTGTTAATGTTGTCTTATGGTTAGCATTGGTTCGGAGCATGCTTGTTTGTACTTTGGATTTTAGTTCTGAAGGACACGCGATTAGGATAATCCGACAGAACACATTTGTTGTCAGAAAGTTTGAGAGCATGTTATCCCACATTTGTTGTCAAAAATTCTGACAAAAATGTTCTGATGGAGCATACAAATGGTCGGATTATCCGACAAAAACCCTGCCATCACACAATTGTTGTAGAAAAATCCGATCGTGTGTACGGGCCTTTATTGTGACTAAGGGCGGCATATGTTATAAAAGCCATAAGTTAAAAAGTAAGGCACATACACACGGCAAAGAACCTAGACGGGCAGAATGATCCCCCCGTCGACTCTGCCGGCCGTTGAAATCGGCCGACCCGCCCGTCGGGAAAAAAAAGGCGGGCCGTCGAGATCTCTCTTTTCGCTCGACGGGATTCCCGACGGGCGGGGCGAGCCAGAAGCGTCAACGGCCGAGCAGCTTCCAGCGAGGTTCTCTGCTGGTTTCCAGCGAGAACTCGGTCGTGTGTACGCCGCCTAAGACATACAATAACAAGAACTACTAAAAAAAATTATCTGATCTCAAAGTTGGATGGAATATATGCAGATCATACCCCCCTAGATCGGACTCTCTCAGATACGACCTAGATTTGATTGCAATTCTCCATTTTGATACCTTAGGCCCTGTACACACGATCAGACCGGTCTGATGAAACTTGTCCGACGGACCGTTTTCATCAGACAACTCTGAACTTGTCTGATGGTCTGATGTGCGTACACACCATCGGACCAAAATCCGATCAGACCAGAACGCGGTGACGTAGAACACAACGACGTGATGAAAAAACGAAGTTCAATGCTTCCAAGCATGCGTCGACTTGATTCTGAGCATGCACAGGTTTTTGGTCCGATGCTTTTGTGTACTAACCATCGAATCTGTCCGACGGACAGGTTTCTATCAGACATATTTTAAAGCATGTTTTAAAACTTTGGTCCGGCGGACAACGGTCTGATGGGCCGTACACACCATCGAACTGGTCTGATGAGACTGGTCTGCAGACCAGTTTCATCGGACCTGTCTGATCGTGTGTACGCGGCCTTAGAGATTAATGTGAAGTTGCTTTCCTCCAATCCCATCCAATTGGATTACAGTGGCTGGCTGCTGCATCTTACCTGATAAGCACAGGTGGAATTTTGGTATCTCAAAAGATAAACCACCAAATTTCTGTGCAGGTGAGACCAAAAAAAGCTGCTGGCAATAACACAATAGGCTTGATTGTGGACAGTGAATATAAACATAGAGTTGCCGCGCTGAATATTAAAATATGCAAACAAAAAAGTGACAGAAAAAATGCATAATCAATGTATTAAAAGTAAAAAAATAGTCCATAGTTAAGGCTGCATTCATGACAATGGTAAGACTGCATTCATTGCAATGGTAAGGATGCATTCATGAGATTTGTGGAAAAAAACATGCAAACATGTTTTTAGCGAAAAAATTTACTTTATAGGCACATCCCAATAAAATTGATAATTTTAATACAAGAGATACATAAATACATCACATACACAATATTGTGATAAACAGTGCGCTGGGTAGAGTGATGATTCCAAGATGAGACCTTGGATGAGATGAGACCTTTAAGGATTGGATCCTTAAAATGTTAAAATCAGCTTGACATGTTTCGCGATCTTATACACATCGCTTCTTCGGGAGCTTCTAGACATTAAAAAACATAATGTTTCTATTAAAGAAAACAAATACAAAAAATACTGCTAGATAACCTACAAAGTAGGCATACGATTGACTAATGTGTAAGTATCTATATAGATATACTCACCGATAAACGGTGCTTTCTATTTGAGAGAGAAATACACTGTGCGCCTTAACTGCGTGAGCCAGCTGGTGGTTAACCACACCTGACCCCTAAATGATGTTAACGGGGAAGGGGGGTGGGGACCAATGCGTACCAACTCCTCGAATCACCATGGGCCAGGGGGGGTACAGGAAAACAAGTTGGGGTATATCTGGTAGTTCTAAATAGTAAAAAGAAAAATTTACAAATAGTAAGAAAAAAGAATAATTAGATAGGCACCCATAATATAATGATAAAGCTGCCTAGTGATGCTCACCATATTACCATATTAATTCATAAGCTAAATACCTTCTCAGAATTAGAAACAGGGTTGGATAAACAGTGGTAACGTCCCTCAATGTATTCCCACAGTAGGTTCCCAAATTGCGGCCAGATCTATAATAAGTATATAGAGCATTTACAGTTGTATTGGCTTAAAAAGCAAAAAAAGGGAAAGAAAAGAGAAATAGGTCCAGAGGCCAACCCATAACTAGTATGACAAATTTGTATAAATGTGTTATGGCACCGGCGCAACTGAGTATAAATATGTTAATCAAGAACACCTAATGGGTGGATTGTGTATATGTGACACTGTATTCTCAAAACCATAAACGATTATATATATATATATATATATATATATATATAATATAAACTATGAACACCAGTGTTGATATTAAACTACAAATAAATATATATAAATATTTATATATATTTATTTGAAAAAAGTGGTTTGTTTTTATATATAATATATATATATATATATATATATATATATATATATATACTTTATGGTTTTGAGATAATCGCGCAGGAGTATGTCACATATACACAATCCACGTTTTTTTCAACCAAGAATAATGGGCTAGATTCTATTGTGGCAGTAGACAAATATCCAAACACCTCCTACGTTGGGATTAGATCTAATGGATACAAAAAAAATTGAAGGAGAGAGGAAATTAGGCACGGTAATGCTGCTTGTGAAAAGAGCAACAGTGCAGCATTCAGAGGGAGCATGTTAGCAGCCTACCTTGGGGAATCTCAGAGAAGAGGAGCAGAGTCCACAGAACACAACCGCGCTGATCTATGCATCCAGCAAGTACACCCTCCAGAGCACCTAGAGAGTGAACTGCTGCTTATCGTTTTTTATACTCCACACAGATGACGTCGGATGGTCTGACGTCGATCCGGCTGGCTAGATTTACACTGCGCATGCATGGGATCCGCGCATGCGCATAGGCAGCGCCGAACGGCTCCAAATGCAATAGCGAGATTGCTGTGTGTAGGGATGCCCACCAAAGAGTGGGAGCAGACTCCCTATGTCACCAGGGACCAAAACATCAGTCAACCAACAAAAGTTGGGAGACAAGACAGAGTCCGCTGGTGGCTTACATGGCCGCACTTGTTTCCTGCTCAATGGCGTATGATGATGTGGTCAAAGAGGTGAACTGCAGCTGGCATCACACAGAAAAGGACAAACAGTGTCTCTTGTATATACCCAAATGACAGGTATTATAAGATTGCATGCATAAATCATGCTTGCTAAACCAAAAATTAATGACTCTGGTGTAGCCAACATAATACAAAAGTATTGAGCACAAAAAAAGGCATGATTTGGAAATTGTATTTAGACAATTAATCCTGGCCCAATTGGGCATAGAATTATATAAAGATGCAAGCAAATAACAGCGTACTGGATTTTTGTAACAACTGGACTAGAGCACATAAAACTTGCTGGAGCCTTGTATATTATGCCCCAAAGGGGAGGAACATAATTGGAAAAAGAGGATATCCAAAAACATTGTCCACTGCTTGGAGATATGTTATATACAGTATGCACAAATAAAGGGACAATAGAATAAACTAGTTTACAATGTAAGGATCCCCTTTGGAGAGGCAGCTATTCTAATGTATATTTCCAAACGGCCTGTCTGCCTATGTCTTCCAATACCTATGAATGAGTACAAAAATATATGCATGCATAAATATATACACACACCTACGTGTAAAGGTAACTGGTCTTAACCAACCTCCAAAGATTCCAGCGGTACCCAAATAGGTCACCGCCAACCAACATGTGGCCATCCCGGAAACAAGCCAACCATCATACCTACCCTTCAAAGGAAGGGCCGATATGATACCACCTCGTTGATTCTGGGTGGTCTTGTAGCATTTAATCGTTCTATCCAAAGTGTTTCTCTCTGGAGAATATGCTTATCCCAACTGCCGCCACGTGGGTCCTGTGGTACAACTTCTAGTACCATAAATTGCACCATTTTGGAATCGAACTTATGATAAAGGCCCAAGTTGCGGCTAACCGGGGTAAGCATTTTGGCAAATTGGGAATAATAGATGTGATCATAAATGCGGTGCTTGAGCTGGCGAATAGTTTTCCCTACATAGAATACCCTGCATTGGCACGTCATTAAGTAGACTACTCCCTCGGTGTTGCAGGTCGCTTGATACCGGATTTAGTGGCTCCTACCTCTGCTCTCTATCCTGACAAATTGATAGGGAGAGAGGCACGGAGGGGGGAGTAGACAGCACAGGGGAGAGCGGCATGGAAGGGGGGAAGACAGCACGGGGGGACAAGACAGCACGGGGGGACAAGACATCACGGGGGGACAAGACATCACGTGGGGACAAGACATCACGGGGGGACAAGACATCACGGGGGGACAAGACAGCACGGGGGGACAAGACAGCACGGGGGGACAAGACAGCAGGGGGGGACAAGACAGCATGGGGGGAGAGCGGCACAGAGGGGGAGAAGACAACACGGGGGAGAAGACAGCATGGGGAGAGGACAGCAGAGGGGGAGAAGACAGCAGGGAGAAGACTTGTAACTCCCCCCACCCGATACCTGACTGCCCAGGTATCGGGTGAAGCATCGGAGCATTTCCGCTGAGTATAAGTACTCGGGAAATACTAGTATCGGTATCAGGACATCCCTACTTTACACTAATCACTGATATATTGGGGGGCAATTCAGAGGAATAAACATTTTGCATCATAATTTTTGCATCAGAAACATGTTAACTGTTGAATCAAATTTCTCTAAGCCAATGCCACAACGTATCCCGCTTACAATACACCAAATAGCACAGAGACAAGCCTCAAACCTTCTGGCATAAAGTCATTTGGAGTGATGAGACCAAAACTAAGCATTTTGGCCACAACCATAAACACTACATTTGGGAAAGAGTCAACAAGGCCTATGATTAAAGGTATACCATTCCTACTGTGATACACGGAGGTGGATCGCTGATGTTTTGGGGATGTGTGAGCGACTAAGGTGCAGAACATTTGGTCAAAATTGATAGCAAGATGAATACAGTATGGTATCAAAAAGTATTGGAGGAACATTTGCATTCATCAGCCAGGAAGCTGCGCATGGGACGTACTTGGACTTTCCTACATAAAAATGATCAAAAAAACACAAGGCTAAGTCGACCTGTCATCGGCTACAGCTGATTAAACCAAAGGTTCTGGAGTGGTCATCTCAGTCTCCTGACCTCAATATCATTGAGCCACTCTGGGGAGATCTCAAACATGCAGTTCATGCAAGAGAGCCCAAGAATTTACAGGAACTGGAGGCTTTTTGCCAAGAGGAATGGGCAGCTTTACCATCTGAGAAGATAAAGAGCCTCATCCACAAATACCACAAAAGACTTTACGCTGTCATTGATGTTAAAGGTGCCAACACACAGCATTAAGAACTGGGGTATGTCAACTTTTGATCTGGGTCATTTGGGTAGTTTATGTTGTGATTATGATTTAAAAAGAGTAAACACAATTGATTGATAATAAATGGCTTCATGCGTTAAAGAAAAATATTTGTGTTATGATTCATATTCTCTGAAAAATGGCCAAGAAGTCGAAAATTCTGCCAGGGTATGTAAACTTATGAGCACAACTGTATATGTGTGCATATGTGCATTTATATATGTGTGTGTTTATACACTTTCTGTGTGTGTTTATATACAGTATGGGCCAGATTCAGAAAGACTTACGACGGAGTATCTCCATATACGCCTTCGTAAGTCCGAATGAGCGCCGTCGTATCTCGGCGCTTGATTTAAAGAATCAGATACGCCGGGATATAGCTAAGATACGAGCGGCGTAAGTCTCTTAGTTGCATATTTACGCTGGCCGCTAGGTGGCGCTTCCGTCGATTTACGCATAGAATATGTAAATTAGGTAGATACGCTGATTCACGAATGTAGTTGCGGCCGGCGTATCTATTTGCGTCATTTACGTAAGGCGTCGGACCGGCGTAAAGTTACCCCTGCTTTATAAGGCGCAGGCAATGTTAAGTATGGACATCGGAACAGCGTTGTATTGTACGTCATTTAAGTTGTTTGTGTAAGCCGATTCAGAATGGGGCTGGGTGTAAGTTATGACAATGACTATTTGCGACGTGATTTTGAGCATGCGCACTGGGATTCGTCCATGGCCGGCGCATGCGCAGTTTGTTCGGCGCATCAATAACGTGGGGTCATTATACATTTACATACAACACGCCCACCATCCACCTACTTTGAATTACGTGCGGTTACACCGGCCCATTTACGCTACGCCGCCGCAACTCACGGAGCAAGTGCTTTGTGAATACAGCACTTGCCTGTCAACGTTGCGGAGGCGTAGCGTAAATAGGATATGCTACGCCCTCACAAAGATACACGGCTCTACCTGAATAGGGCCCTATGTGTGTATGTTTATATATATATATATCGTATTTGCCGGTGTATAAGGCGACCAGGTGTAAAAAAGACGACCCCCTAATTTTACAGTTTTTAAAGATTTTTTGCCTGTACTCACCGTATAAGACAACCCACCTTCCGAGGCTTCCAACGCTTCATATTTCTTCCTTCTGGAGCCATATCCTTCTTCATTCTTGCTGGAGCTGGAGCCATAGGGCCAGATTCTCAGCGGCGCTACGACGGAGTATCTCAGATACCCCGTCGTATCGCCGTTTTTTTTTGGCTCGTATCTCTGCGAGTGATGCTTAGCATCACTTTGGCATAGATACGTTTGAACATCCGACAAGTGTAATACCATTACACTAGCGGATCGTAGTTGTAATGACAACTCCGGCCACTAGGTGGCCTTTACGTTTTTTTCTCATTTGCCTATGCAAATGAGGCTACTACGCCGATTCCCGATCGCTTTTACGCCGCCCCGTCGTCGCGTACGTCGTTTACGAACTCGTAAGGTTACCCCTGCTTCTATGAGGAGTAACCTTACGAAGTACCGTTGGGTGCCGTCGGATGCCATGTTAAGTATGGCGTCGGGTCAGTGTCGGCTTTTTCCGTCGCTTTCCGACGTGAGCTGGAGCATGCGTGTAACGGAATGGCCCATGACAGACTGAGATATTCCTATGTCTAGGGTCACCTTATGTCCACTAGGGCCATAGGGTGACAAAGAATCATAATTCATATATTACAGAAGACATTAATAAGGGACATTAATAATAATTCATGTTTGCAGGATGTCTTCAAATATCAAAAGCTGTTAGCTATGCAATCTGGGCACACATGCTTTTGAAAGGTGTTAATTCAGGTCTACAAGACCAGAGTGAGTCATACCTTTGTATAATATGCTATTGAAATATCTTAAGGTGTTGGCTATTCGCTGTAAAGACATTCCGTTGAAGGTGTGGATTGCACCCCCTCTCACAAGACTCTGCCATTGTGTGATAAAGCTGTCTAGAGAACTTATTCAACTAGATGTCTATGTTACTATTCAAGGTAATTGAACCCTATTGATGATACGGTGCCGTCATGTCTAGCTACCAATTAAAGAATTATCCTCAGTGAGTGAATAGGGGGGTGGAGATTGCATTGTCCTGTGATTAACTGCATTATGCTTGAGACTGTATAAGAAGCTGAGAAAATACTAATAAATTGTCATATATCTTTGGAAGCAAGAACGGAGCTCTGTCTCGTCTTATTCTGGGAAAGGATATGGATCGTGTATGCAATATTGAGAAAGGAGTCACCGGCCATGAAAAAGCACTGATCCAGTGCGAAACGCGTCGGCTGTTCCTTGTTTCCACTGCTGTGACCCTATTTTTGTACATGCTGTCTATTGAATAAAAGACCACACATCAGGTTTTGGAGTGCGACTATCCATTTTTCTTTGTCTTCATCGTGTATGCAATATTGTCGGAGTGTGTCAGATAAGCTTGTCGTGGTTGGATGGAAAGTCGTAAGCGGTGGTGACCGTTACAATGCGCACTGGGCTTTTTCCCCGGCCGGCGCATGCGCAGTTCGTTCGAAGCGGGGGCGCGCTTAATTTAAATACAAGCCGCCCCATTTGAATTACGCGGGCTTACGCTGGGCCATTTTCGCTACGCCAACGCAAACTACGGAGCAAATGCTTAGAGAATACGGCAGTTGCTCTAGTAGGATGCGGCGGCGTAGTGTAAATGGCTTACGTTACGTCGGCAAATTTCTTAGAGAATCTGGCCCTTATTCTTCTTCCTTGTTGCTGGAGCTGGAGCCAATCACGTCGAGCGATGTATTCTATTAATGAATACAAAGCCTGCTTGGATTGGCAGAGGCTGTAACATCATCAGCCCACGCCTCTCTGACTCTCAAAGCCTATCCGAGCAGGCTACTGTATGTAGCCTGCTCAGATTGGCAGAGGTTGTTACTCCAATCTGAGCAGGCTCTGTATTCATTTGAATACATCGCTCACCGGATTGGCTAAGCAGTATATACTGTATGTAGTCGAAGCTACAAAGAGTATTACCGCACATCCAGCAGGCATCCGAGCAGTTGACCCGGTGTATAAGACGACCCCTGCTTTTTGGCCATTTTTTTTAGGTGTAAAAGGTAGTCTTATACGGCAGCAAATACAGTATATACAGTAAGTCTGTGTGTATGTGTACATGTGTGTGTACACGTATGTATGCACATTTTATGTATGCGCTTTTAATATTGACCCCCTATATGTGTACAATCAGAATAGATTTTTTTCCCTGCTTGTTCATAGTACCAGCAAAAAATGCTGTTCCTCTGAAAAGCGATCCATGCTCAGATCGCTTTTCAGAGACATTTGACATCTGATAAAGAGGCAATATGTTTCCTCCTGACTGCCTGTTTTAACCCCCTAAATTCATCATCATTATGCTGCAACCGTGTGCAATGCACACAGTGGTGGAGCGGTTGCAGTGTAGCTCCATTCACCTAGAGGTATACTTCAAGGGTGCCCTGACTGGAAAAAGGTTGAGAATCACTGGCATTGAGAAATTGATTTCTCCATTTTTCTCCTGCAGCCTCTGAATGCCTGCAGAAGGAAGAGGAGGAGAAGCTGGGGGACATGGAGAAATCGGTTCCTTTATATGCAGCCACCCACTTGCGACCGGGCCATGGCGTTCCCCCCGCTGGCATCAGAAGAAAAGGGCCCTGTCCAGGGGTCAGGGGGGCCCCTCATGGTTTCTTGCATTGGGGCCCTAAAGATTTTAGTTACACGACTGAGGTAGGGATGTATCTTGTAACCTTGCTTGTTCAACCTATACAGCGAGGCCATTTTCAGGAGAGTAAATTTGGAAGAAGAGTCTGTCAAAATCAAAATTGGCAGCTGAAACAAAAACAAACTGTGCTATGCAGACGACAGAACGCTCATCACCAGCAGCAGGAGGACATGCTGTATCCACTGAGAAAAGTTAAAGCTGAAAATCATAACATGGGATTAGAACTAAAATTAAACAAGACAAAGATCATGAACATAGTAAATGATGACAAGTTTTGAGCTTGACAGTGACAGAATAGAAGTTGTAAAGCATTTTAATCTCCTGGGCTCTCTCATAAACAAGAAAGCAACTAGCAGTGACAAAATATTCCACAGAATAGAATAGAACTTAGTAGCTACACAATGAAGACTCTCAACAAAGTATTTAATGCACAGAAAATAAATGCACTCAAAACGAATGTCAGACTTGCCTATGAACTCATTTTCTCAGTTGCTAATTACCGTTGTGTCAGCTGGACACAGGATATAAAGAAGATCGACTCATTTGAGCTTTGGTGCTAGACAGGGCTTGAGTCCTGCGGGAACGTGTGGGAACGGCGTCCCTGCACTTTTTTCACAGCAGGAACACCGTTCCCTTTGCAGGACTTTGCAGGACTCGAGCAGCCGAGCCACCCGAGCTCAGGGCAGATCCTACATGGGGTGCAGTTCACCCAGGCGCCACAGTGGTGGGGGTGCTCAAGCACCAGAGTGCTCCCCTCCCTCCTCCTCTCCATGTCAGTTTCCAAGATGGTCTCCGCTGCCACTGTTTCCTGCCCAAGTCCGTCCCCCCTCCATCCTCCTGTTGTGTAGTGACGTAGTTGGGGGGCGGGTTGGGTGGGAGGTCCGATCGTGCCTGGACTGATCTGTGTGACTTCAGCAGACGTCTGTGAGAAGCCCAGCTAAACAAGCTCAGGCTGGACTTCTCCTTATCCACTTCTTGCCCCCTTACATGCCACATTTGGGATGTAATTTTTTTTTGGGGGGTGGAGGCTTCAGGAGGAGTGGGACTTCCTGTCCACTTCCTCCTTCCGCCCAGGGACCACCTAGGCAATACGTCATATCGCCTACAGCGGCCCCTCCTTGTAGGCGATTGCCTGGGACACGTGACAGGTCCCAGGCGATCGCCTGACCAATCACAGTGCGCAGCGCCGCTTGCGCATGCGCAGTGAGTGCCCAGCCGTGAAGCCGAAAGCTGTCACGGCCAGATGCCCACACTAAGGATGAAGACGCTAGCCGGAGAGGGGGGGGGAGAGACGCTCCGGCCGGCGCGTCGCTGGACCGTGGAGCAGGTGAGTGTCTGTTTATTAAAAGCCAGCAGCTACACTTTTTGTAACTGCTGACTTTTAATAAACATTAAAAAAGCTGGAACTCCCCTTTAATTCCAGATTCCATTATACGTCCCCCATTGCTCCCATCTCTTTCCTAGGACATCCAAAAAGGACAAAGGTCCTTGTCCCTAAAATCGGAAAAAGGGTTCTTGGAAAGGGGTAAGGCAGGGGTCTTAAACTCAAATTACCTGAGGGCCGCAAGACAAGTTTTCATATCCCATGGGGGGGCCGCATGCAAATTTTCAAACTTCAAAAACAGCACTGGTGTCAGCGAACGTATTATTAACCCCCAGCACTGGTGTCAGCGGACACATTATTAACCCCCACCACTGGTGTCAGCAGACACATTATTAACCCCCAGCACTGGTGTCAGCGAACGTATTATTAACCGCCACCACTGGTGTCAGCAGACACATTATTAACCCCTAGTATTGGTGTCAGCAAACGCATTATTAACCCTGACCACTGCACTGCACACAGACCACTGCACACAGACCACTGCACTGCCGACAGACCACTACACTGCCGACAGACCACTACACTGCACACTGAGCACTCACCATCATGTCACAGCACATCAAGGCTCAGAGCCCAGCAAATCAGGGCACAGCACATCAGGGCACAGGGCACAGCACATCAGGGCACAGCACATCAGGGCACAGGGCACAGCACTTCAGGGTACAGGGCACATCACATCAGGGTACAGGGCACAGCACATCAGGGTACAGGGCACAGCACATCAGGGTACAGCACATCAGGGTACAGGGCACGGCACATCAGGGTACAGGGCACAGCACATCAGGGTACAGCACATCAGGGTACAGGGCACAGCACATTAGGGTACAGCACATCAGGGTACAGGGCACAGCACATCAGGGTACAGCACATCAGGGTACAGGGCACAGCGCACATCAGGGTACAGGGCACAGCGCACATCAGGGCACAGCGCACATCAGGGCACAGCACACATCAGGGTACAGAGCCCAGCACATCAGAGCACAACAGGGTACAGGGCACATCAGAGCACAGCACATAGGGGTACAGCACAACAGGCCACATCAGGGTACAGGGCACGGCACATCAGGACAGGACATATCAGGACAAGGCACATGGCACATCAGGGTACAGCACATGGCACATCAGGACAGGGCACATGGCACATCAGGGTACAAGGCACAAGAAACAGCACATCAGGGTACAAAGTCCAGAAAATCAGGGTACATGGCACACATCAGGGTACATGGGCCACAATCAGAGCACATGGGGCATATCAGGGCACATGGGAGCACACCAGGGCACATCAGGCACAGCACATCAGTACAGAGCCCAGCACATCAGGGTACATGAGGCACATCAGGGTACATGGGGCACATGGCACATCAGGGTACATGGGGCACATGGCACATCAGGGCACATCAGGGTACATGGGGCACATGGCACATCAGGGCACATGAGGGTACATGGGGCACATGCAGGGCTGGTGCAAGGATTTTTGACACCCTAGGCGAAGCCTCATTTTGCGCCCGCCCATTCGCTCCTCCCCTCACTGAGATTTTTGCGGTGCCTCTTCACCTATACTTCAGCCATGGTCCGCATGCCTGCACCTGACCTGGCCCAAAGACAACTAGAGGATGGCACCGGCTCACTTCCTCACGCTAGCTGTGGTCCACAGGCTAGAGCAGTATACAGAGAGGCTGTGTAACTGCCTGTCTGTACGAGCGACAGATACACTGTCAATGCTTTACATGTTCCTACTAAAACAATAATAAATGCACATTTTTTGATCTGCAAAAAGATCTGCATGTATTTATTTTTCAAAAGTGGATTTGAACGTCCACACCTCAGAACACCTCATCACTGTATCACCCTGAACGCCTGTTCCCCTCTGCACCCCCCCCCCCACCTTTGTTCCCCTTAAACCCCACCACACACACACACACACACACATCAGTTCCTATATGTACCCCCCTGCACATCTGCCCCCCCACACACACACACCAGTTCCCTCTCTGTACCCCCCCCCCACACACACACCAGTTTCCTCTCTGTACCCCCGCACATCTGCCCCCCCACACACACCAGTTCCCTCTCTGTACCCCCCCCCCCCCACACACACACACCACTTCCCTATCTGCCCCCCCCCCCCCCCACACACACACACACCAGTTCCCTCTCTGTACCCCCCCCCACACACCAGTTTCCTCTCTGTACCCCCGCACATCTGCCCCCCCACACACACCAGTTCCCTCTCTGTACCCCCCCCCCCCCACACACACACACACCACTTCCCTATCTGCACACACACACCAGTTCCCTCTCTGTACCCCCCCCCACACACCAGTTCCCTCTCTGTACCCCCCACACTGCCCCCCCACACACCAGTTCCCTCTCTGTACCCCCCCCCCCCACACACACCACTTCCCTATCTGTCCCCCCCCCACACACACCAGTTTCCTCTCTGTACCCCCGCACATCTGCCCCCCCCACACACACACAGTTCCCTCTCTGTACCCCCCCCCCCCACACACACACACACTTCCCTATCTGCCCCCCCCCCCCACACACACACCAGTCCCCTCTCTGTACCCCCGCACATCTGCCCCCCCACACACCCGGTTCCCTCTCTGTACCCCCCCCCCCACACACACACCACTTCCCTATCTGCCCCCCCCCCCCACACACACACACACCAGTTCCCTCTCTGTACCCCCCCCCCCCCACACACACCAGTTCCCTCTCTGTACCCCCCCCCCCACCACACCAGTTCCCTCTCTGTACCCCCGCACATCTGCCCCCCCCCACACACACACACCAGTTCCCTCTCTGTACCCCCGCACATCTGCCCCCCCACACACCGGTTCCCTCTCTGTACCCCCCCCCCCACACACACCACTTCCCTCTCTGTACCCCCGCACATCTGCCCCCCCCACACACACACACACCAGTTCCCTCTCTGTACCCCCCCCCCCCACCACACCAGTTCCCTCTCTGTACCCCCCCCCACCACACCAGTTCCCTCTCTGTACCCCCGCACATCTGCCCCCCCCCACACACACACACCAGTTCCCTCTCTGTACCCCCGCACATCTGCCCCCCCCCCACACACACACACACCAGTTCCCTCTCTGTACCCCCGCACATCTGCCCCCCCCCCCACACACACACCAGTTCCCTCTCTGTACCCCCGCTCATCTGCCCCCCCACACACACCAGTTCCCTCTCTGTACCCACACACATCTTTGACAGCAAAGTCCTTTTTTTTTTCTCTTTTATTTCATGTGACAGGGTGCAACACAGAGGGCCAGATTCAGCAAAGGTTACGCTGGCGGATCGAGTGATCCGCCAGCCTAACTGTGGCTTTGAGCCGGCGTTTCTGTTTTCTGTAACCAGAAAACAAGAAACGCCGGGTTGAAGTTCCGATGCGAGCAGCGTAACTGAGTTTCGCCATCGCATCGTTACTTCAACTTAAAAATGGCGCCGGGGGCGTTCCCGCCGATTTACGCTCAAAAAATATGTTAATGAGCGGAAATCGGCAATTCACGATCGAAATCCGGCGCGACGCAATGACGATACGACGTTTCCGGACGGGATACGCGGCGCATAGATATACCTACATGGGGCTGGAGTATCCTATGTTAGGTATAGGCGTCGTCATCGCGTCGGGAAAAAAAAAAAAAACGTCGCTTGCGTAAAACGGTCATGAATGGGAATGTGACGTCATTGACGTTCATTCACAGATTTTGGAGCATGCGCACGGGGATGTTTTGACACTCGACGCATGCGCAGTACGTTGGCGGCGGGATCGCGCGTAGTTAGCATACTACACGCCCCGTACCCGCGACATTTGAATTCCGCCGGCTCATTTGTGATGCGCTGCCGCAAATTTAGGAGCAAGTGCTTCGTGAATGACAGCACTTGCTCCTAAAATTTCGGCAGCGCAACGCAAATCAGAAGCGTTACTCCAGAGCAAAGATGCTCTGGAATACGTGAATCTGGCCCTATGTGCCTACCTGAGCCAGCAGCGGTGAAGGCTTTACTCAAGGAGAGCGGGGATGCTGCCTGTCCTCTCCTGTCTGCCTGCCTGTTCTCCCGCTCCTGTCAACAGATCCCCGAGCGACCAGGAGGAGGGGGGGGTCTGATATCACGGCAACCCCACGCTGGACGTACATGCAGGGCTTCCATCTCACCCCCCGGCTGGTTCCATCGATCATGCAGCACTTCCGGCCGGCTGCTGCTTGTAGTCCCAGCTCTCTCCCCTCATCTTCTCACTGCCGCTGCTGATGTGTTCAACGGCGCAACCACCCCCTAGCCTGGCGGCTGGCGCCATAAGGCATGTTTTAAAAAAAAAAATGCCGATCCTGGAGGTATTTTACTCCGAATCCCCAGCGAGTGGCTTGGGATCCGGATTTTGCCGCTCCTCCTACCCTGGCGCTCCAAGCAGCCGCCTAAATTGCCTATGCCTAGCGCCGGCCCTGGGCACATGGCACATCAGGGTACATGGGGCACATGGCACATCAGGGCACAATCAGGGCACATCAGGTCACATGAGGCACCTTAGGGCACAATCAAAGCACATCAGGGCACATTAGGGCACAATCAGAGCACATCAGGGCACATGAGAGCAAATCAGGGCAAAGGTCAGTGTTTACTTGTTGTTTTCTTCAGATGCAGAGCAGTGCAGGAAGCGTCCGTCATAGGTTCACTTCTCTCTCATGTCATGCTGCTACTCCCCGGCGGCCCCTCCTCTCTTCTCGTCCATCTCAGATGATGTCACAAGCAAATAGGGATGGACGAGAAGAGAGGAGGGGCTGCCGGGGAGTAGCAGCATGACATGAGACAGAAGTGAACCTATGACAGACGCTTCCTGCTTTACTCTTCATGCACCTCGATCTACACTTCCGCGGCACCCGCCCTGCCTGCGGGCCATTTATTACCGGTCCGCGGGCCGTAAATGGCCCGCGGGACGGTACTTTGAGACCCCTGGGGTAGGGCTTTCCCTCCAACTTTTGCCAGGTATTCCCCCAGCTTTGAATGCCATGCAGCCTGGTCTGGTACAGAAAGAGGTGGTCACATGCCTTCCCTTTACTGGCCACCCAGAGGGAATGGCCAAACATTTGAAATTCTGGGTGGAATTTTAATAAGAATCCCACACCATTTTCTTCTTTTAAAAAATAAATGTGTACCGTCAGTTTTTGAAATGATCTGACTGTAGGAATAAACTTTAATTTTTTTACACTATTTATATACATCACTAGAAGGGTCCAGGTAGTTTCAATTAAGTTCCAGCAATGTAAAATTGGCCAGCAGAAGGCAATTTAAAATAGCCATTTTCGGCTCAAATGCACTAAATGCAAAGAGTACAAGTAGGGGTTTTACAACAGGAATTAAGATAATGCAGATAATACAGCAGTGCAAAATTGATTAACAGAAGGACATTTCTGATGAGAGAGGTGATAGAAATGTACATGTGTTCGTTGACACCCACTAACATATGATCTAATCCTATCCACTAAAAACCAACAGATGGGGGTCTGTGCCCCATCCGTCTAGTGCAGTGGTCTCCAAACTGCGGCCCGAGGGCCGGATGTGGCCTTTTGCTTACCTTTTTCTGGCTTTTGGGGCAGTATCCCTCCCACTGATATGAGACACTATTCTGACACCGACAGTGGAGCACCATTTCTCCCACCGACACCACTAATGGGGCAATTTTCCTCCCTATGATACAAACAATGGGGCACTATTTCTCCCCCTAATACCATATGTTAAGTCCCACTGATGCCAGGAAAACCCACCCCCGCTTGCCAAAGTCCAGCCCTTCAAGAGTCTGAAGGACAATAAACCGGCCCTTTGTTTAGAATGTTTGGAGACCCCTGGTCTATCGGATCGGATGACAGTTTGGCTGTCTGTTTCCATCCAACCGGTCCTAGAGGAAAGCGGACTGTGTCTGCTCTGCAAAAGATTTACGGGTTTTTGGCTTTAATACAAGAATTAAGGTATTGTAGAGCAGGGGTGTCCAACCTTTTGACCTACCTGGGGCACAAGAAGAAAGAAGAGGAATTTTCTTGGGCCCACATAAAATACACCAACATTAAGGATAGCTGATGAGCAGTACAGCCCAAATACCCCCTGGTTTGGTTTGCACCAGAACTCTCGAACATTGCAAAAGTTTGGACCCAAACCACAAACTCTAATACAGGGCTGGACTAGGACAAAAATTTGACCCTGGACTTCATCCAGACTGGCCCACTTTGACAGGTCTCTCCCATGGCGTCCGGACAACTCCCGCCCCCCTGGCCACCCAAGCCCCCTCTCCCCCTTCACTAGTCACTAGCCATTCTACTTAATTAGTGGGGTAGCTAGACATTACCAGTGGGGAAGCTAGACATTATTTCACCCGGGGCAAAGAATCAGTTTGGTGCCCCCCCTTATGGGACAAGATTAGGCAGAAGGGAGAAACTCCCAGGCCATTGCTGTTGAGTTAGCTGTCTGTCCCCTCCCCCATGCTCCTCTGTCGTCGTCCCTGCTCCTCTGGTCCTCCCCCTGCTTCTCTGTTCCCCCCAGGTGAGCGCTGCGGGAAGGGAGAGACAGAGTAGAAGAGAGGGGCAGCGGTTCGCTGTCACTGAAGCCGGCCCACTGAGCCATCGGCCCACCGGGAAACTCCCTGTAGTCCCAATGGCCAGTCCATCCCTGCTCTAATAAAGTCTATAGGACGCGAACTTAAAAAATAAAAAGTGCCCGTTTTGAAGGCTTACAGTGCCTTGCAAAAGTATTCACCCCCTTGGCTTTTTACCTATTTTGTTACATTATAGCCTTTAGTTCAATGTTTTTTTAATCTGATTTATATGTTATGGATTAGAACACAATACTATTTTTCAGAAATAAAAAAATAATTGACATGTGCGTATGTATTCACCCCCTTTGTTATGAAGCCCATAAAAAGCTTGAGTGCAACCAATTACCTTCAGAAGTCACAAAATTTGTGAAATGATGTCCACCTGTGCGCAATCTAAGTGTCACATGATCTGTCATTACATATGCACATCTTTTTGAAAGGCCCCATAGGCTGCAACACCTAAGCAAGAGGCACCACTAACCAAACACTGCCATGAAGACCAAGGAACTCCCCAAACAAGTAAGGGACAATGTTGTTGAGAAGTACAAGTCAGGGTTAGGCTACAAAAAATATCCAAATCTTTGATGATCCCTAGGAGTAGGGTTGTCCCGATACCACTTTTTTAGGACCGAGTACAAGTACCGATACTTTTTTTCAAGTAGTCGCCGATACCGAATACCGATACTTTTTTTAAACGTGTCCCCAAATGCAGCCATGTCATGTCCCCCCACATATTGCAGCCATGTCATGTCCCCCCACATATTGCAGCCATGTCATGTCCCCCCACATATGCAGCCATGTCATGTCCCCCCACATATTGCAGCCATGTCATGTCCTCCCACATATTGCATCCATGTCATGTCCCCCCACATATGCAGCCATGTCATGTCCCCCCACATATTGCAGCCATGTCATGTCCCCCCACATATTGCAGCCATGTCATGTCCCCCCACATATTGCAGCCATGTCATGTCCCCCCACATATTGCAGCCATGTCATGTCCCCCCACATCATGTCATGTCCCCCCACATATTGCAGCCATGTCATGTCCCCCCACATATGCAGTCATGTCCCCCCACATGTCATGTCCCCCCACATATTGCAGCCATGTCATGTCCCCCCACATATTGCAGCCATGTCATGTCCCCCCACATATGCAGCCATGTCCATGTCATGTCCCCCCACATATGCATCCATGTCATGTCCCCCCACATATTGTCAGCCATGTCATGTCCCCCCACATATGCAGCCATGTCATGTCCCCCCACATATTGCAGCCATGTCATGTCCCCCCACATATGCAGCCATGTCATGTCCCCCCACATATGCAGCCATGTCATGTCCCCCCACATATGCAGCCATGTCATGTCCCCCCACATATGCAGCCATGTCATGTCCCCCCACATATGCAGCCATGTCATGTCCCCCCACATATGCAGCCATGTCATGTCCTGTGCCCCATATTGCAGCCATGTCATGTCCCCCATACCTCCGCCGCCGTCGCTGCTGCAGCCTGCAGGGTTAATCCCCGTGCAACACATACCCGCGGCGCCATGTATAGACACGCGATTGGACGGATCGGCCCAATTGCGAGCAAGGGGGGAGTGTCTATGCACGTATCCGTGTATAGACACTCCCCCCTTGCTTGCGATTGGACGGATCCGTCCAATCGCGTGTCTATACATGGCGCCGCGGGTATTCCAATTTTACACGGGGATTAGCGGCGGTCGGCGGCGGGCGGTGTACGGCGGGCGTCATGCGACGAGCGTGGTGCGGCGTGCGGCTGGCGGCGGCGGGGGGGGGGGAAGTATTCTATTTTGGTATCGGGGGTATTTGGGGGAGTACAAGTACTCCCGCAAATACTCGGAATCGGTCCCGATACCGATACTGGTATCGGTATCGGGACAACCCTACCTAGGAGTACTATCAAATCTATCATAACCTAATGGAAAGAACATAGCACAACAGCAAACCTGGCAAGAGATGACCGTACACACCAAAACTCACGGACCAGGCAAGGAGAGCATTAATCAGAGAGGCAGCACAGAGACCTAAGGTAAACCTGGAGTAGCTGCAGAGACTGGAGTATCTGTGCATAGGACGACAATAAGCCATACGCTCCACAGAGTTGGGCTTTATGGTAGAATGGCCAAAAGAATAGTGGAACCTTGGTTTATGAGTAACGTGGTTTTCGTTTTGAAAGACGAGCAACTTTTTTTTTAAATCCTGCCTCGGTTTGCTATTGTGGGGAGCTTGGTGGGCGAACATCCTGCCGAGCGCCCCACAAATTTGGGTGTTAACCAAATGGGAGACCAAGCGATGTTCGGGCCAAACTTTTTCTTAGCCCTAACCGTTCACCCAACTCTAATGAGCAGAAAAAGTTGGGCAGATTACAAGTTAACGATCATTAATATAGATAGTCTACCTCAGTAATTTTTGTAATACTTTTTAATAATAACAGTAATAGAGGGCAACATAAAACTAGTGCAATATTTGACAGTGTTTTTGCTAAACTAACACATTAATATCTGAATTGAAGGATGTAGTAGCAATTCCCAACGAATTCTCAAGGTGCTCATCAGATATTTTAGCTCTAATTTTGTCCTTCGTGTGCTTCATCCTTGAAAATAGTTGCTCACAAATATAGGTGCTGCTGAAAACTGATGATATGAATAAGGAGTGATTGAGAAGGATAGAATATTTTTCTTTGGGAAGATAAAACCTGTAAAAGTCCAGGAAACAGATACTGATATATTTTTCTTTGGCTGCATATGTTCGCCAAGTGTAAATGCATTTTTGACAAAAACAAATCTAAAAAAATATCAATGTTTTTAAGTAAGTTTATGATTTTGTGTTGGGTCACATTCATAGCCGTCTTGGATCTATCTATTGCAAATTTAATTGGGTCCAATCTTGAGTCTAAACTATGCTGCAAACAAAAATGGAGCTCTAAGAACAGATGGTTGGAAACAAATGAATGCTAGGCTCTGAGCACCTAAACATGCAAAAAGGCCCAAAATACCACTCATGAATAGGGATGAGCTCCGCGTTCGATTCGAACGTATGTTCGACTCAAACATTGTCTATTCGTACGTTCGACGAAATTCGAACAAAACGGGTCGTTCGCGCCAAATTCGAGTGACGCGCAACAGCCCATAATTCACGGCGGCATTGCGCGCTGATGATTGGCCAAACACATGCACTATGGCCCTGCATGCTTGGCCAATCACAGCGCGCAAAAAACAGAGAGCCATAATTGGCCAAAGCCAGGGTGGCTTTGGCCAATTATGGCTCAGGGCTTTAGCACACGCCCCACACTATATAAGGCCTCCTGCTGGACGGCCTCGTGTAGTGTGTTCCAGCGCTGAACAGAGATCAGTCAGAGAGACAGAGAGATAGTCTTTTTATATAGCTAGATAGAGCAAGCAGGCTAGTCAGTTTAGCTTAATTTACATTGTGTAGAGGATATATATACATCCGTAGGAGTTGTACATATATTTATACACTGTATAGCTTAGCTAGATCAGTTCTTCCTAATTTACTGGCAGGCAGGTGATTGTGCTATTTAAAGACGTTATCACAGGTATAGACACCCAGCAGGTACAATATTTAAAGGAATTTTTCATATTTTTTTTTAATTTAAGCATCATTAAAATCACTGCTCCTGGAGCAGTGATTTTAATGATGCTTAAATTAAAAATAAAAATAAAAATTCCTTTAAATATTGTACCTGCTGGGTGTCTATAGTTTGCCTGTGAAAACGTCTTTGAGCCGCCGTACACACGGCCGAGGTTCTCGCTGAAAACCAGCGAGAACCTCGCTGGAATGCACATTCCAGCGAGGACCTCGGCCGTGTGTACGGTCTCGGCGAGCTTCCCGTCGGGAAGCCTGTCGAGCCGAAATAGAGAGCACGCTCTCTATTTCCTCGACGGCCCGCCCGGAAGAATGGCTGGTTGCCATTCCCGACGGGCGGGTCGCCGATTTTGACGGCCGGCAGGGAACCTCGACGGGCGGAACGATGTGTTCTGCCCGTCGAGATTCCCTGCCGTGTGTACGCGGCCTGAGAACCCGGGTCTTGCCCCAGGGAGCATGTAAAAACTACCGTTTTTAAAACTTTTTTCCATTGATACATGGGGCAAGACCAGGGTTCTCAAAGACGTTTTCCAACAATAACTTGAATATTGGGCTTTAAAATTAGCACTTTTGAATTTGAACGTTCGAGTCCCATAGACTTCAATGGGGTTCTAAATGTTTGCGCAAACGGGCTGTCTGTTCAAACGTTCTGGTGCGAACCGAATGCGGGGGTGTTCGGCTCATCCCTACTCATGAAACAAAAGTACATTTTTAAAGTAAAGCCCTATAGCAAAAAAAAAGGCAAAAAAAGGCAAAAAAAAAGGCAACTCCAGAAACAAATGGTCATCAACAAATTAATGCTGGGTTTTGAGCATCCCAAAAAAACACTCCTTAAAGCAAAGCCTTGCTGCAAAAAAATTAAATAAAAAAATCCATGAAAGGCTCTATCAACATACAATATATAACCCAGTATAACCCAAAATGAATAAAAACACAAAATAATACCCTGAAACAAAACCTGACTTTAGTGTAGCCTTGCTACAAAAAGTACAATTACCCCAAAATAAAATTAAAAGCCCACAATAATAAGAACAAAATTGATTAATTGCCCAAACAGTTATGCCGCGTACACACGATCACTTTTTGGCATGAAATAAAACAACATTTTCATCATGAAAAAAAACGATGTTTTTCCAACTTCATCATAAAAAACTACGTTGCCCACACACGATCATTTTAAATTACGTTTTTAAAAATGTCATTTTATTTCATCACACGTGGCATTAGCAATCAGAATTTCCTAACTGAACCTATAAATGTTGACAATGTTCCATGTCTTTTCCTTGCAACAGATTCCAATACACTGACACTTTTATAGCTCGGTCCACATAATTGCCAATTTGAATCCAGTTAAAGGCCTAAGTTCAGAGGTCACCGTTATTTTGGCAAGTCCGCAAATTCAAATAGTTTGCGCTTGCCTTGAACACACTGGGGCAGATTCACAGAGAATTAGATTCTCGTAGAGTATCAGAAATACACTACGCCGCCGTTTTTTACCTGGCTCTACGTGGAATTCAGGTAGATTTTGTCCAGTAAACGACGGCGGCGTAGTGTATTTCTCCCGTCGCAATCCATCTGCGCGAGTAGGGGGCGTGAAGCATTTAAAATAGGCGCGTTTCTCACGGCGATCGAACTGCGCATGCTCCGTTCGCAAATTTCCCGCCGTGCATTGCGCGAAAACACGTCGTCACGTCGTAGTAGCGTCGTTTACGTACATTCCTATTCCCGAACGAGTTACGTTAAAAAAAAAAAAAAAAATTCAAATCGACGCGGGATCGACGGCCATACTTTACATGGGTTACGCACTGTTAGACCAGCAAAAAGCTCCTCTAACATTACGCAGCCAAAAAATGACGTAGGCGATTGCGAGGGACACTCGTACCTTCGTGGATCGCCGTAAAAACTAATTTGCATACCCCGACGCATGAAAACGACGCAAACTCCTCCCATCGGCCGCAAAAATATCGCAGCGTAGATCCGAAGGCTTACGAAGACGTAAGCCTCTCGGATCGAAGCCCGAAGCCGCCGTATCATGGTTTGAGGATTCAAACTAGTGATACGGCGCGCAAAATTTGAAATTACTCCTGTCTAACACCAGTTAGACAGGCGTAATTGCTCTGTGAATCTGGGCCACTGTTGTCCTAAACCCAAATATTGTTCCTAGTCACTATCAAAGCAGGTTTTGAGGCAAGTGGTATTAGGGCTGTCTTAATGAGAGGGCACACCTGGGCACTGCCCAGGGGCCCCAGCTGCATGGGGGGCCCCTGCACTTTCTCCAAAGCAGCTGGTCCTTGAGCCCATGTTGCCCCGAAATTGGGAGAGGGGTCAGAGTGCTGAGGGGATATCTGGGGCATAGGGGGGGCCATAATACTGGGGAGACATCATTCTAGCAGATATATTATATGCACAGGACAGCTTTGTTACTTTATGTTTGTAGTATTATCTCACTGTTTCTTTGCTGTATAGAACTACTTGATGTCTGTTTACCTGCACTGTCTCCATTGTAGGGGCCCCAGAGCATTACTTTGCCCATGATGCTATTAAGACGGCCCTGAGTGGAATACATAGAGGATTACTTGTTATCCAAAAGCATCTGCCTCAAATGAAACAGGACGATACCCTACAAACTATCATCTCTAATAGGTGGTACTCGACGGACCGTTTCAGCAGACAAATTCGATCTCGTGTATACGGGCGAGCAGACAGGTTTTTCCAGCAGACAAATTTTAAAGCATGCTTTAAAATCTGTCTGCTGGGAACCCGTCCGTCCGACATGTCTGCTGGTTAGTACCCTAACCAGCGGACATATCTGTCCGCACATGCGTCGAATTGATTCGACGCATGCGTGGAAGTATTTTACTTCCTGGTTCGGTGACGTGGCGGCGTCAACGTCACCGCCACGTCACCGCGCTGTCTGCCGGCGGGGATTTTGGTTTGATCGTGTGTACACGATCAAACCAATATATCCCAGCAGACAACTCCGATCAAAACGGTCTGTCAGACCGATTTGATCGGATTTATTTAGTGGTGTGTACGCGGCCTAATATTCACAGTGCCCCCTCAATGCTCTCAGTACTCAGTGCCGTCTGTACTCACAGTGCCCTTATTACTCCAAAGTACTCACAGTCCCTTTAGTAGTACACCATATTCACAGTGTCCTTAGTGGTACTCACAGTGTTCTCACTACCATCAGTACTCGTTGGTATCCACAGTGACATCAATATTCACAGTGCAAGCCATATATTATAAACACAAATATTCTGAGGGATAGGAAGGAGAGAATAATAAAATCTCATTTGAAAGGCACTATTTCTAGATTTCGGAATGGGTACATTTGTTTCTGCACACATTTATTTAGGTAATCCACATAAATATCTGTGTACTTTGATGTGTGCTGCTTTGTATGAGTATTAGTTTATTTATAATTTATTACATGCATTTTTAACTTTCAAGTGTATGTAAACCCTAACAAAAAAATTCTCTTATTTGCTCCCTTCTGGTCTAAAATATGCCATTTAAAGGGCCAGATTCAGAGAGCCGTAACTCCTGTCTAACTGGTGTTAGACTGGAGTAATTTAGAATTACGCGCGTTTTTTAGCTAGTCGGAAACCTCAAACCATGAATAGACGGCTGCGGGCTTCAATTCGACTGGATTACGTGTTCGTACGCCTTCGGATCTACGCTGCAATAAAATTGCGGCCACTGGGTGGACTTCCCATAGTTTTCCACGTCGGGGTATGCAAATGAGCTTTTGCCGGCGATCCCCGAAATTACGATCTTCATTCGCAATCTCTTACGGCACCTTTAGTCATCTTTTATTTGTGTAACACTATACCAGCTTTTTGCTGCTCTAATATAAGACAGCCCATGTTAAGTATGGCCGTCGTTCCCACGTCGAATTTCTACGTTTTCCGACGTCTTTTATTATTTTTTACGTAAGTCGTCCGGGAATAGGAATGTTCGTAAACGACGCTACTCAAACAACGAATGACGTAACGACGTGATTTTGCGCAATGCACGGCGGGAAATTTCTGAACGGAGCATGCGCAGTTCGATCGCCGCGGGGACGAGCTTAATTTTAATGCTTCACGCCCCCTAATCGCGTATTTCGATTACGCGGCGAGAAATAGACTACGCCGCCATAGCGTACGGGCAAAAATCTACCAGAATTCGGTGTAGAGCCTGGTAAAATATGGCAGCGTAGAGTATTTAGATTACGCAGCGCAATATTAAGTGTATCTGAATCTGGCCCAAAGTGTTTAGTAAAACATGTTCAGTAAATGCAAAAATATCAGCAATTGAAATCTTTCTTGTGCATATTTTAGCTCTGTTTTGGTTAAACCATTGTACAGTGCAAAACACTAATTTCCACAACTGTATCAAGGAAAGTAATTAGCCTCTCATCAAGGGACCACAGAATGATTAGCATTTTGTCTTGCAGATAAAAGAGTGGGAAGGTGGGAATAGTTTAGAAAATATAAACTGGGCAGAACCCACACTTGTTATTATTCAGCAAAAAATGTAACCTAAACTGTAGCTGATAATTTCTGTGGAAGGTCTTCCTTTGTTGCTGCAGTGTTACCCTTCTGCAATATGGATAGGGTTAAACCGAATAATACTTAATTCTGCTGCCATCTTAAACCCTTATAACGACACTGTAACACATACAGTGGATATGAAAATTCTACACTCCCCTGTTAAAATGTCAGGTTTCTGTGATTTAAAAAAATGAGACAAAGATAAATCTTTTTAGAACTTTTTCCACTTTTAATGTGACCTATAAACTGTACAATATGGTTGCATAAGTGTGTACACCCTTACACTAATGCTTTGTTGAAGCACCTTTTGATTTTATTACACTTTTTGGGTATGATGCCGTGTACATGACGAGAAAAATGCAATTTTTTTAATTGGTCGAGAAAAACGGTCGTGTGTAGGCTCCAGAGCATTTTTCTCGACGAGAAAAATGGCCTTTAAATATTTAGAACCTGCTCTATTTTTTCTCTTCGTTTTTCACATTAGAAAGAAAGGAGTCACCGCTCCAGGTGGGATCACTAAATGGTTACAGGTGGTGCAGGATACCGAGGGTGCTGGCGGTGCACTGAGCAAAATTAAGACAAAGAAAAATGGATAGCCGCACTCCAAAACCTGATGGGTGGTCTTTTATTTAATAGACAGCATGTACAAAAATAGGTCAGTGCTTATTCATGGCCATGAATAAGCACTGATCCAGTGCGAAACGCGTCGGCTGTTCCTTGTTTCCACTGCTGTGACCCTATTTTTGTACATGCTGTCTATTGAATAAAAGACCACCCATCAGGTTTTGGAGTGCGGCTATCCATTTTTCTTTGTCTTCATTTCGTTTTTCACATTGTTGTTTTTCTTGTCGTGAAAAAGCGTGTGTACGCTTTAACGAGGGGGGGGGGGAAACGCGCATTGTTATGAGATGGGAAATTAGCATAATTATCCCAAAGGGTGGAGCCATTCGAATGGAACTTCACCTTTATAGTGCCGTCGTACGTGTTGCACATCACCGCGCTTTGCTCAAGCATTTTTTATCACGATCGTGTTTGTATGCAAGGCAGGCTTGAGAGGAATCACGTCAAGAAAAACAATGCTTTTTACCATGACATGAATAACGGTCGTGTGTATGTGGCATGAGTCTATCAGCAATGCACATCTTGACTCGGCAATATTTGCCTACTCTTTTTTGCAAAAACACTCCAAATCTGTCAGATTACAAGTGTATCTCCTGTGCACAGACCTATTCAGATCACCCCACAGATTTTCTATTGGATTCAGGTCGTGGGCTCTGGCTGGGCAATTCCAAAACTTGAATCTTCTTCTGGTGAAGCCATGCCTTTGTTGATTTGGGTGTATGTTTTGGGTCGTTCTAATGATGAAATTCCCCTTCATGTTCAGCTTTCTAGCAGAAGCCTGAAGATTTTTGCCAATATTGACTGGTATTTGGAACTGGTCATAATTCCCTCTACCTTGACTAAGGCCCCTGTTCCAGCTGAAGAAAAACAGCCTTAAAGTATGATGCTGCCATCACCATGCTTCACTGTGGGTATGGTGTTCTTTTTGCTCTAAACATATCTCTTGGAATTATAGACAAAAAAGTTCAGACCATAAAAAATTTCACACATGCTTTGGGGAGACTTCAGATGTGTTTTTGCAAAATTTAGCTGGGCTTAGATGTTTTTCTTCGTAAGAAAAGGCTTCTGTCTTGCCAGCCTACCCCATAACCCAGACATATGAAGAATATGGGAGATTGTTGTCACATGTACCACACAGCCAGTACTTGCCAGATATTTCTGCAGCTTCTTTAATGTTGCTGTAGGCCGCTTGGCAGCCTCCCTGACCAGTTTTCTTCTCGTCTTTTCATCAATTTTGGAGGCACGTCCAGTTTTTTGTAATGTCACTATTGTGACATATCTTCTTCACTGTGTTCCATGGTATATCTAATGCCTTAAAAATACTTTTGTATGCTTCTCCTGACTGTTACCTTATAACAGTGAGATCCCTCTGATGCTTTGGAAGCTCTCTGTGGACCATGGCTTTTGCTGTAGAATGAGACTAAGTAAAAGTCAGGAAAGACCTACTAGAACAGCTGAACTTTATTTGGGGTTAATCAGCTTAATTCTGAACACAGCTACATCCCCAGTTATAAGAGGGTGCCCACACTTTTTCAAACACATTATTTTTATTTTTTTATTATGTTTACTTCCCCTCCTTAAAGATTTCAGTTTGTTTTTCAATTGAGTTGTACAATGTATTGATCACATTAAATGTGGAAAAAGTTCTGAAATTATTTATCTTTGTCTAATTTTTTTACATCACAGAAACCTGATTTATTGTCCTAGGAGACAGTGGTTCTACCTATACAGAAGTGGTGTCCGGCTGGAGGCCTTTCACTGTATAACTTATAGAAGTCTCATGCCGCGTACACACGGTCGTTTTTTGCGATGAAAAAAAAAAATGACGTTTTTTAAAACGTCATTTAAATTGATCGTGTGTGGGCAAAACGTCGTTTTTTGTCTTAAAAAAAACGACCAAAAAAAAATTCCAACATGCTTGAATTTTTTGTGTCGTTTTTCAAAACGTAGTTTTTTGTTTCACAAAAAGTCACCGTGTGTAGCAAAAACGTCGTTTAAAACAACGTTTTTCAACCCGCGCATGCCCAGAAGCTAGTTATGAAGCGAGCTTCAATAGAAAAGAGTGGTGAACGTAACCTCGCTTTTTGTGAAAAAAACGATTGTGTGTATGCAACATCGTCTTTGAAAAGTGACGTTTCAAAAACGTCCTTTTTTACTTCACAGAAAACATCGTTTTTTTCATCACAAAAAATGATCGTTTACGCGGCATAAGAGTTTTCCAATTGTCATTGCATCTACTTAAGGGTGTCCTGGCTCTAATCAGAGCTCCCACAGTTCTTGTTCAAGAGACAATAAATCTCTTTGCATTCAAAAATTGTCTGGCGCCCATCACTTTAGCTTGTATTACACCCACCATGCCTTTTAACCCACTCTTCCAAGAAGGATGTCAGCTCTCCCTGATTCTGGAGGTCACCATTAGGCCTCTAGAGGTCCGGGATCTTGCTACAGGGGAATAACAGCAACTTCTATTCCTGTCTGATTTGAACTTAATGTTTACAAAATCAGAGCACGTGTCCAGAGACCCAGAAAAAGCTATACAGAATAACATCACATAACATCATACAAGTTAATTTTTTTTCTGCTGGGAACTGTTGTATTTTATTTGTAGCGCCTGTGTACTTTCAGTCCAGGTGCTATCTTAAGGTTAGAGGGGGGATGAGAGAGTTATGTAGCTCTCATCCATGTGAATTCTGTAAATTTGACTTTCTGTCTGCCAGTTCATTCTGTGTTCCTGGGGTGCTTTTCCACCCCAGGGAGACAGGTGGCGGCAGTGGAGTCCAGGCCAGAGCGCCTTCTTGCCAGCAGCCAATCAGAGGAGTTTTCCCCTCGCGGGGCATGCTGGGGGAGGGTACTTCTAGTTAGGCGCCATGTTGGGCGGGGGAGTTCGAGGTTGGATCCGGGTGCGGCACCCACCTTTATGGTGTGCGCACATCACGGGCCCCGGCGATATGGCCTACCAGGCCAGGGCGCACGTGCTACGCGTTGTCTCTGGTTCCGGGACCATGTTGGCCCGGACCAACTGAATCGGTAATGGGACCCAGTAACTTATTGGGTCCCCCATCTTTTGAAAGAAGATCCCAAGCGAGTTGTGCTGTTCGGTGGGGAGTCAGTCTGAGGAAAGCCCGGAGGCAGGCAATCCAATAGGGTCTAGACAAACCATCGGGGATCGAGGTGACCGGACACTGGGAGTTTGTCTGATGGCAACCTGTCAGTCGGTGACCGAAAACCAAGAACTACCTGAGGGAAATTCAGGCAACTATTTTCATTGAGAATGAATCGCTCCATTAAACTGCGTTTCAGAGCAAGGGCCTGTGGCAGAGGTTCCACTCCTATTTTCATTTTGAGCCAAGTCTGTGGCAGAGACTTGTCTTCCTTCTCAAGGGTCCTGACTGATACTCTGGCTGCCAGTTCTGTGAGAGAGACTGTCCAGTTACACTACACCCACTCCGGCTGGAGTGGCGACGAAGCAAAGGTATCGTTGAAGCAGGACTGCTTCTACATGGTTAAGGCCTGAATCCGCAATTCTCCTTTCACCAATCTTTCTCTGTCTACTTCAAGTTAATCGTTTGCCGTGTTTGGCAAGAGAATAAAAGCACAGAAAACGACACCCTGCTGTTTGGACATTCCATCATTGCTCACATCACCTCATCATCATCATCATATCTCTAGACGTATCACAAAGGTAACACACCGTCCCAAATCTATCCAGCGGCTCCTGAGGGGGTAGCGCTGCATATTCATGGACCTCAACATTGACGGCCAACATTTTTTTTCCTTTTTCATCAATCACTGGCCAGTGTGACAAGACCGGGACTGTTATAGCAAGTTAGGACTGTCTTTATATACTATTGCAAAGTAAATGCAGTTTAGTTCTGTTAATTACATAATGTACAGAACACCTCCAGGCAGCCATATTGCAGCCATATTGCATTACATTTTACAGAAAATTACAGCGCTGCAGACTGAATATGAAAGGTAATATTAAAGGGGTTGTAAACCCTCATGTTTTTTCAACTTAATACATCCTATGATCAGAAAGCTTAGGATTGCAAGTACGCATCAGGAGCCTTCCAGTACTCGGAGAGTATGCGCTCTCAGCACAGATAGATGCTTACATAGGGCCGTATATATGCTGCCTTTTGGCGTTAAAGCCCACCCACTGAGAAGCCACAAATATGCATATGGCTGGCGGGAAGATGTTAAAAACATTCAATTATTATATGCTATATAAATTGTTTTTAGTTGCTATTTTTCTTTTCCTACGAAAATGGAGTTGCCCTTTTTGTCAGATGCAACCCTTAGGCCTCATACACACGATAGGTTAAACCGATGAGAATGGTCTGATGGACCGTTTTCAAAGGTGAAAACTGATCGTGTGTGGGCCCCATAGGTTATTTAACCATCGGTTAAAAAAAGCCAACTTGCTTTAAATTTAATCGATGGACGCCTAACCGATAGGTCAAAACCGAACGTTAGTAGGCAAGAACCATCGGTTAAAAATCCACGCCTGCTCAGAATCAAGTCGACGCATGCTTGGAAGCATTGAACTTCATTTTTTTCAGCAGGACGTCGTGTTTTACGTCACCGCGTTCTGGCACGATCGGTTATTTAACCGATGGTGTGTGGGCGCGACGGACCATCAGTCAGCTTCAGCGGTTAACCGATGACAACGGTCCTTCAGACCGTTCTTATCGGATGAACTGATCGTGTGTACTCGGCTTTACTTACCGTAAAAGTGGACCCGCATTCCTGTGGAAAAAAGATTTTTGTACTTACAGTTTTGGTGTCTTGCGCGGCGTCTATCGGCGGCCTCCTCGGGTCCGGCGTCCGTCTGCGGCTTCGGGTGTCCTCTTTGTCGGGTCCGGCGTCCTTCTGCGACGTCCTCCCTGCTCGATCCCCGCTTTCCCGCGCCGAGTTTGAATACTGCGCCTGCATATACCAAGCACAGTACACTCGTGTATAGTCGGGCAGGCTCGGCTACTCTCGCGCTCATGTCCTGTATGTCCAGGACGTGAGCGCGAGAGGAGCCGAGCCTGCCTGACTATACACGAGTGTACTGAGCTCGGTATATGCAGGCGCAGTATTCAAACTCGGCGCGGGAAAGCGGGTATCGGCGTATATATCGCGCACCCACGATTTTGCCCTGATTTTCAGGGCAAAAAATTGCGTGGTATACGCCGATAAATACGGTAAATTGTATGACTCCAAACTTGCAGCTCCCATTGTTTCTTACACTTGAAGACATTTTCTAGTACGGTAGTACCCCAACCAAAAAATATTTAGCTAGACTTTTACTTTACCTTGCTTACTGTTATGCCGCGTACACACAACCATTTTTAATAGTCTAGAAAAAACTAAGTTTTTTTCAACCTGATTATTGCTAAAGGAACACTAAAGGTCAATTGATTGCTGTAAGCTAGAGCATTTAAATATCACTTGCCTCATTTTTCCTTTTGACCTCCAAAATACAGTAATCCAGGTTTGAAAATGCCATTTCCTGTCTCTCCTCTTCTTGCTTTCCACCAGCACCTGAGCTGTTTTGCATGGTGGAAAGCAGAATGTGCTCACCCCCTCCCTATGACTACAGCCCTGCGTGAAGATGCTTTCTTATCCCTCACAGGCATGGAGGCTAAGCCTAATGGAAACTGTAGTTCCCATTAGGCCGTGATGTAGCAAGAATGAATGCGCACCGCAAACCAGGAAGTCAGTGAGAATAACAATTCAGGAGTGACGGAGGTGAATAAAACAGCTCGATTTCAACAGGTATCAAACTAGTTATAATGCAAAACATAATTTTTACTTTATCAGTTACTAATAAAAATAATAAAAAAGAGTTATTCAGCGCTGGAATCTACAACTAAAAACTATGCAAGCCAGCACTTAAAGGTCAAATTCAAATAAAATACCTCAACAGAGCATATAAATAAATAATAGTGCAGCGCAAAACAGTGAATATAAAATGCAACATCATATAACAGTGATATAACACTCAAATAAGGTCAGCTAGAAACACATATTTTAAAGCATGACAACAGAAACGGCATGAAGCAAAAAGCAAAAGGCAAAAAACACAGAAGTGAGTCCATATAGTGCTTGAGTGCAAATTAAAGCGGAGCTCCACCCACCCGCATTTTTTTGTTTTTCAAAGTCGGCAGCTACTAACAGTGTAGCTGCTGACTTTGAATAAGGACACTTACCTGTCCTAGGCGCCCGCGCTGACGGCCCCCGCCGATGCCGATCCTCGATCCCGGCACCGCCATCCACAGTCAGGGAAACAGGCAGTGAAGCCGTGCGGCTTCACTGCCCGTTTCCTACTGCGCATGTGCGAGCGACGCGGCGCTTTGTGAATGGTCCGGCTGCTTTCTGGGATACACACAGTTCCCAGAATGCAGCGCGGCCCATTCACAAGAAGACACCCAGAAGAGGAGGAGGAAGAAAACAGCACCGCGGATCGTGAGGGCAGATTCGGGACTTCCGCATAGCAACAGCCTATTTAGGGTGAGTATTTTTATTTATTTTTTCCACTTCATTTTTATTTATTTTTTTCAGATTTAAAAAATATATCAGGGTGGAGCTCCGCTTTAAATCCAAAACAGGTGCAGAAAGATCCAAACAAGTGATGTCCAGAGAACCTCCACCAAATAGCAGGAATGGCCTCTCACCTTAATTATTCGACCTGCAATAGGTCACACAGCATGAAATATATGAAGAACCTCCGGTTCACACAGGGACAGCAAGCAGCAGCAGCTCAAATATGGTAGACTCACTCAGAGGTAAGGTAGGCAATCAGGGCATATGAAATACAAAAGAAGGAGGAGATCTAGTGCTCTCTGAAGCGAACCAATATAAAATTTATTAAAAATAACAAGGATACACTCACATGTAAAGGCACTCTTCAGTGAGTGCAACGAATCAGCATAGACAAATAAGCACACTCTGTGCTGTACAAAACGATTCAGCATAAACCAGATCACAGCATGGAAAACGGCTGGATCTCACCTGGGTTGACAATCGCGGGTGACGTCATGCATAGCTCCTCCCCCTCGTACGTCGTTACGTCCCTATGGGCGGGACTTCATCAGCATGGGGAGAAGAGAAGCAATATGCAGACGTCCCGCTGTCTCACATTAAATAGCATAGCACTGCCATGACAACCACAGCAATACAATAAGCCTGCACGCCCACACAGCCCATAAACCACTCCCACAGCATAGAACACCTAACGCTGCTGTAGAGTGTACACTGCCACTAAAAGGCAGTGGAATTACATCAATCAGGGCTGACAGTATGGTCATTATTAAAACAGGCCGGAAATATGCAATATCAATAATCATTGGATACATATTAAAATATTAAAACACTTAAATAGAAAATTAACCTATAAAGTATATAAAAATTGGAAAGTTTATTTGGACGTCATCCGCGATCGTATACCCAATACAAAAATATATATGTACAATTACAATATTCGCCATACATTAACCCCTCTGGGTCCAGCCCACATTTAGGAGCAAACAAATAACGAATGCATACTGAACAGATACATATACAATTAAAAGAAAAGAAAAAATCCCACCTAAAAAGAAAAAAATCTAGAGGAGTCAGAGCCGGCAGACGAGTCCAAAAGGCCAAGGTCATAGTTGGTACTGGGATTTTTAATCTTAGTGGTACGCCCCTAACTGAGGATGAAACACGGGTGTTGGATAGGGGCCTTAAATTTGCCCCAATCCGGAACATGAATACATTTCAGACTTTTATTAATGTTCAGAAATTCACATATTTTTTATCTAACCCGATAGAGAGAAATTCCTCCACGGTTACTACTAGACATTCCGGTTTGAGGAATAGATCCACTTTTAATCCTCAATATACGGACACAAGGCATCTAGAGGTGTTCCGTAATATGGTATGCAAGGATTTGGAAGACCTTAATATTAGAAAGATTAAGGACTCCCAGTGTATTCGGCGAGGGATTTTATCACTAGAGCAACGCAATGACATAGTGATTCGCCCCACTGATAAGGGGGGGGGGCTTGTGGTTTTAAGTAAAAGTTACTATCATGAGGAGATGACTAGACTCCTTAGTGATCGCAATACCTATTCGTTACACTCTTTGGTAGAGGATGGTAAAGGTAAGGGTATCCTGACCAGTAAGGAGGCAGCTTACCTGGATCCTTTTTATTGTCGGACTCCCATTCTTTATTTCTTGCCTAAATTACGCCTGGCCGCCCAATAGTGAATGGAATCGATTCAGTTACGTCTCGGCTTGGACAGTATCTGGATGCGTTCCTACAACCTTTGGTATGCAAATTACCAGCATACCTTAGGGACACTAAACAAATTATCCAGATACTGGACACCATCCCTTGTACTCCTAACACTATATTGGTGACTGCAGATGTTGGGTCGCTGTATACGATCATAGATCATGAGGCAGCTCTGTCTTCAGTCTGTTGGGCTTTGGAGTCCACTGACTTAAGTTATGATCATGTGCGTTTTTTGCTGGATAGTCTTAGATTTTGTCTTTTAAGTAATTATTTTTGGTATAGCAGAGAATTTTCCTTGCAACAATGCGGGGTTGCAATGGGAGCCTGTTTCGCTCCCAGTGTGGCTAACATCTTCATGGCCCATTGGGAGCGTGATGTGGTGTTTAAGGATAGGCCATCACAGTTATTATGTTATCGAAGGTATATCGATGACTTGATCATGGTGTGGGAGGGAGATCTACCCTCACTACAGCAATTCATGTGTAAACTTAATTCTAACAATAAGAATATAGTTTTAACTTGGACCGTTTCCCATGAAAAAATCAACTTCCTTGACTTGGAAATTTTCAAGTCTGATAATATGTTGCTTACCAGAAATCACTTTAAGACAGTGGACCGTAACGGATACATCCCGTTAAATAGTTGCCATCATCGCCTGTGGCTATGCAACATCCCGCGTGGGCAGTTTGTGAGGTTGCGTAGGAACTGTACCCTGGAGTCAGACTATCTCATGCAGTCACAAGAGCTATCCACCCGATTTGTATCCAAAGGCTACTCACGTCCTTTAATCACCCAGGAGATTGAGAAAGTGAGGGCCCTAGAGAGGAATTCTATTGTTAGAGACAAACCTCGCAATGTAGATAAGGAGCAGGCTAATATCAAAATGTTGTTGGATTTCAATATCCAGCACAAGAAATTTGAAAAAATAGTGGCCAAGCATTGGCCCATTTTGAAAGGGGATGCAATTTTAGGTCCTGCGCTTCCGGATCGCCCTCAATTTATCTACAGAAAGGCCCCTTCCCTGAGAGATAGGCTTGCTCCAGGTGTCATTGATCCACCCATTATGGCACAGCCCAAACTTTTTGACTTCTTATGAGGTTTTTATGCTTGTGGTTGCTGTGCGACCTGCAGGCATGTTAAACAGCGTATTAAGAAGCGAAAGAGTTTTTGTTCCAATGTGACACATGTAGAATACCCTATAAAACAGCTGATCACATGTGATACGATCGGTGTAGTTTACATGCTCGAGTGTGAGTGCGGCTTGCAGTATGTTGGACACACCTCACGTGCATTGCATGTGAGGGTTGGAGAACATATCAGCAACATCAAAAGGGGGAGTAAGAACCACAGTGTCTCCAAACACTTTAAGCAGTGTCACCAGAAAGACCCTAAAGGGTTAAAATTCTGGGGCATTGAGAAAGTGTCAAAGCATTGGCGAGGGGGGCACTATATCCGCCAACTAAGTCGGCGTGAGTCCTACTGGATTTACGAGACCAAGGTTTCCTCGCCTACTGGCTTAAACGTGGAATTTGATTTAAATTGTTTTATTTCCAATAGATAATATGTATGTAATATATTTTTTCTTTTCTTTTAATTGTATATGTATCTGTTCAGTATGCATTCCTTATTTGTTTGCTCCTAAATGTGGGCTGGACCCAGAGGGGTTAATGTATGGCGAATATTGTAATTGTACATATATATTTTTGTATTGGGTATACGATCGCGGATGACGTCCAAATAAACTTTCCAATTTTTATATACTTTATAGGTTTATTTTCTATTTAAGTGTTTTAATATTTTAATATGTATCCAATGATTATTGATATTGCATATTTCCGGCCTGTTTTAATAATGCCCATACTGTCAGCCCTGATTGATGTAATTCCACTGCCTTTTAGTGGCAGTGTACACTCTACAGCAGCGTTAGGTGTTCGATGCTGTGGGAGTGGTTTATGGGCTGTGTGGGCGTGCAGGCTTATTGTATTGCTGTGGTTGTCATGGCAGCGCTATGCTATTTAACCACTTAAGACCCGGACCAATACGCTGGTAAATGACCCAAGGTGTTTTTGCGATTCGGCACTGCGTCGCTTTAACAGACAATTGCGCGGTCGTGCGACGTGGCTCCCAAACAAAATTTGCGTCCTTTTCTTCCCACAAATAGAGCTTTCTTTTGGTGGTATTTGATCACCTCTGCGATTTTTATTTTTTGCGCTATATACAAAAATAGAGCGACATTTTTGAAAAAAAAACACTATTTTTTACTTTTTGTTAAAAAAAAATCAAATAAACTAAATTTTAGTCAAACATTTAGGCCAAAATTTATTTAGCCACATGTCTTTAGTAAAAAAAAAAAATCGCAATAAAAAAAAATAGCTACCTAGCGGGAACAGCGACACTAATACAGCGATCAGAAAAATTATCGCTTAGTGACGCTGGCAATAGGGAGTGAAAGGGTTAACTAGGGCGGTGATCAGGGGGTTAAAACTTTATTAGGGGGGGTGGGGGGGCTATCCTGAACCTAACACTAACTGTTTTTTACAGTGCCTGTCACACTGACACTAAATGCAGTGATTAAATCACTGCATTCAGTAACACTGTGACAGGGGGGTGGGGGGGGCGAACACAAGGGGTTAATATGCCTATGTGAGTGTGTGTCAGTGTTGTGTTGGTGCACACTTACTTGGCATGTCTTCTCTCATCAGCAGCGCTGGGAAACAGCGCTGCGATGAGAGAATACATCATTTCCTCCTTCCTGTGTAAACACAGGAGGAGGAAGTGACAGGCTGGGAGCGCGCTCCCATTGGCTGGGAGCGATCGCGGGGGGGGCGGAAAACACGGACATCCGCCCGCAGATCCCGGATCGCTCCCAGAGGTAGGGAGACCCCCGCACGCCGCGGAGGGGGTCCCGATGGGACCCCCGAACCGCACTCAGGCGGGGACGTAAATTTACGCCCTTGTGCCTGTACGAGCCATGTTGTGGCCGTATATGTGCGTGCGGGGGTCCTTAAGTGGTTAATGTGAGACAGCGGGACGTCTGCATATTGCTTCTCTTCTCCCCATGCTGATGAAGTCCCGCCCATAGGGACGTAACGACGTACGAGGGGGAGGTGCTATGCGTGACGTCACCCGAGATCGTCAACCCAGGTGAGATCCAGACGTTTTCCACGCTGTGATCTGGTTTATGCTGAATCGTTTTGTACAGCACAGAGTGTGCTTATTTGTCTATGCTGATTTGTTGCACTCACTGAAGAGTGCCTTTACATGTGAGTGTATCCTTGTTATTTTTAATAAATTTTATATTGGTTCGCTTCAGAGAGCACTAGATCTCCTCCTTTTGTATTTCATATGCCCTGATTGCCTACCTTACCTCTGAGTGAGTCTACCATATTTGAGCTGCTGCTGCTTGCTGTCCCTGTGTGAACCGGAGGTTTATCAGTTACTGTCAGACTTTAATTTAGGAGGAAAATATTTTTGTCTTTACAACCCCTTTAAAGGGACACTAAAGTAAGGGCTTTTAAAAAAAAAAAATAACAAACATGTGATACTTACCTCCACTGTGCAGTTCGTTTTGCACAGAGTGGCCAGGAAAGCTGTCTTCTGGGGTCCCTCGGCGGCTGTCTGGGCGCCTCCTCGCAAAAGCTTTCCCTCTTCATGCGAGAGCGCTCGCACGGAGGAAAGCTTTTGCGAGCGCGCTCCCGTTATACAGTGGCGGCCATAGCCGCCGACTGTATCACTCGGCTCCGCCCCCCGACGCGCCGCGTCATCCGCTCTGATTGACAGCAGTGCTAGCCAATGGCTGCGCTGCTATCAAACCGCCCAGCCTAGCCAATCAACGGCCAGGCTGGGAACCGAAGAGGACGACGTGGACGCGCCCGGGAGTTTCGAACGGTCAGGTAAGTACAACGGGGCCTCAGGGGGGGGCAGTGCTGTAAGATGTTTTTTTACCTTAATGCATAGGATGCATTAAGGTAAAAAAACTTGTACCTTTACAACCCCTTTAAGCCTGCCTTGCCTACACACGATCGTGAAAAAAAATGCTCTAGCAAAGCGCGGTGACATACAACACGTACGAAGGCACTATAAAGGGGAAGTTCCATTTGGATGGCGCCAACCTTGGGGCTGCTTTTGCTGATTCACTCTTTTCAGTCTTCGTGCTTTTCGTTTGTTACAGCGTGATGAATGTGCTATCCCCATTGCGAACGCTAGTTTTACCAAAACAAACACTCCCGTCTCATAACTTGCTTCTGAGCATGAGCGTTATTTTCACAGCGTTGAAGCCCACACACAACCTTTTTTTACGACGTTAAAAACTATAATGTTAAAAATGACAGAAAAGTTTAGAGCATGTTCTAAATTTTTCATCCCCATTTTTAACGTCGCGAAATATGCTCTGGTGCCCACACACGATCGTTTTTTAAAAAAAAAATTACATTTTTCACATCGCAAAAAAACGGTCGTGTGTACGCGACTTTTTTTAAAGGGCAATGAAAAGTGCAGTGTGCTGTTTACTATAGTCATATCTGAGAAATACTACTTCTGTCTTGTTGCTATGTATCACTACACTTCGCACACGGCTTTGTCTTATTAAATAGGCCTGGCTGCAATGTACTGAATTAGGCCTGTTTTTGTAACCTGGATTATTTCACTGCACGTAAAATATTAGATAGTTTAGTGTAGTTTAAATGTGCTGTGCCATCTGTTTTATGGTAGCAAGCAAGTTAATCTGCAATACAGGCAATAATATTTACAGTAGTTTTCACAATCGCCTAGGTTTATGGGCTGTATGAGTCACTTGTTGGGATGGGCCGTATTATTTTCTGATGCTTCTGACTTTTTATGGGCCCAATCGCACCACTCGCTAATTTACATCTCATGCCGCGTACACACGGCAGAGAAACTCGACGGGTGGAACACATGAGTCCGCCCATCGAGGTTCTCTGCCGGCCGGCAGATTCGGCGACCCGCACATCGGGAAAGGCAACCAGCCATTCATCACGACGGGCCGTCGAGCAAATAGAGAACCTGTTCTCTATTTGCTCAACGGGTTTCCCGACGGGCGGGGCTCGCCGAGAGCGTACACAAAGCCGAGGTTCTCGGCAGAATGCGGCTCCCAGCGAGGTTCTCGCTGGTTTCTGCCGAGAACCTCGGCCGTGTGTACGGGGCTTCACTGTTTACCCTTTTTGTTAATTTATTTAAATGACCAAAAAATAGAATTTTTTAATACAGCTTATCTGTAAAATCCTTTTCTTGGGAAATACATCACAGGACACTGAGACTTAATAACTTAGTGGGTTAGATAGTCACCATCAGATGATTGGACACTGGCAACCCTAATTACAAGGCAAGTTCCTCCCCTATATAGCCCCTCCCATATGGAGAGTACCTCAGTTTTGTAGCAAAGCAATAAATGTCCCAAAGTATAATCCCGAAGAGGGGCGGGAGCTGTCCTGTGATATATTTCCCAAGAAAAGGATTTTTACAGGTAAGCTGTATTAAAAAATCCTATTTTCTTGTTCATACATCACAGGACACAGAGACTTAATTACTTAGTGGGATGTCCCATAGCAATGCCCAAATTGAGGGGAGGGAGACACAGATAAGAATAAACAGACCGCCATCGAACATGAGGACTTAAACTTCTGCCTGCAGTACACTGCGCCCAAAGGCGGCATCCTCATGCCCTCTCACATCCACTTGGTAAAAACTTAGTGAATGTATGGACTGAAGACCAAGTAGCAGCCTTGCAGATCTGAGCCATGGAGGTCTGATGATGCACTGCCCATGAAGCACTAACTGCTCTAGTCGAGTGCGCTTTAACCTAAAAAGGAGGAAATGTATTTTCCAAATTATAGACCTGAATAATAACTTGTCAGATCCATCTTGAAATAGTGTACTTCGACACTGCCTGTCCCTTCCTTGGGCCCTCTGGAAGAATAAATAGACAATATGTCTTTTGTATCTGAGCCGTAGCTTGCAGATACATTTTTACGGTGCGGAAACGTCACTCCTCATTTTTCCTAACAACAAGAACGGGTTTACCTGCAGGCGACCGACCAGCACCAGAGGTTAAAGGCTGTTTATTTCTTGATCTGATGTAAGTGTGTTTTTTTTTATCCTTTCTTTAATAAATCCTATACGGTTTTACACTATGGGAGCTATTTTTGTTGTTTTTTTGGTATGATCTCTACCAATCGAGTCTGTGGATGATTTGACCTATCATCATTCGGATTCAGCTGGAGTAGAGTGAGCTGCATCTGTTTTAAAGCTGTCTTTGACCCTCTGTAATAGGGGGTCACTAAGATCCGGTAAGCAGGCACTTCTCTCGGTGGTGGATCCTATCAAACAACTTCTATCTGTGAAGCAATTACAGCATTTAGAAGAGACTGTTTTCACATGGGTGTTTCAACTCTTGAGTCTATCATAATATTTTTATAATATCTCTACTGGTGTTTTTCCTGGATTTTTTGGTTCATACAACACTTATTTGCTCCACATAATAATACAGTGTTTAGTTCATTGGACTGTTTTATTAACTTTTGTACTTTATTCACTTATATTTACTCACTTATTTGTACTAAGTGGCAATTATTCACTATTTTTGTCCATATTTGGTGCAAATTGACTATAGTTAGCGCAACCTATATTTTTCCACATTTTTACCGCCCTTGCAACATCTAAAGAGTGTAGTCTCTCTTCTTCCGCGGACCGCAGATCTGGAAAAAAGAACGGCAGGACTACATCTTGATTCAGATGGAATCCTGAAACCACCATTGGTAAAAAAGCAGGGTGCGATGGCAATACCACCCTGTCATCATGAATAATCAAATATGGCTCTTTACAGGAAAGAGAGGAGGGTGAATGGCAAATGTATGCTTGTGCCACATCCAGTAAATATGAGAAAAGAAAAAGGGGGTTCCCCTGGGTGGACTTTTAAGGCACTAATAATAATTAATTCATTAACCACTTGCTTACTGGGCACATAAACCCCCTTCGTGCCCAGGCGAAATTTCAGCTTCCGGCACTGCGTCGCTTTAACTGACAATTGCGCGGTAGTGCGACGTGGCACCCAAACAAAATTGGCGTCCCTTTTTTCCCCACAAATAGAGCTTTCTTTTGGTGGTATTTGATCGCCCGTGCGGTTTTTATTTTTTGCGTTATAATGAAAAAAAGAGCGACAATTTAAAAATATATATATATTTTTTACTTGTTGCTATAATAAATATCCCATTTTTTTTTTTTTTTTTTTTTATATATTTTTTTTTCTCAGTTAAGGCCGATACGTATTCTTCTACGTATTTTTGTAAAAAAAAAAAAAAAAATCACAATAAGTGACTGCTTTGCGCAAAAGTTATAGCACCTACAAAATAGGGGACATAATTATGATTTTTTTTTTTATTTTATTTTTTTACTAGTAATGGCGGCGATCTGCGATTTTTATTGGGACTGCGATATTGCGACGGACACATCGGACACTTTTGACACATTTTTGGCGCCATTCACATTTATACAGCGACCGGTGCTATAAAAATGCACTAATTACTGTATAAATGTGACTGGCATTGAAGGGGTTAACACTAGGGGGTGAGGAAGGGGTTAAATGTATTGCCTGGGTGTGTTCTAACTGTATGGGGGGAGGGGGGTGACTGGGGGAGGTGATCGATGCTGTCTCCCTATGTACAAGAGAAACAGCATCTGTCACCTCACTGACAGGACGTGAAGCTCTGTGTTTACACTCAGAGCTCCACGTCCCTGCTGTCTCACCGACGATCGCGTGTACCTGACGGACATCGCGGCCGCCGGGTACACGCATCGGATCCTCGGTGATGCGTCGGGACTGTTTTTCCCCGCCGCGCGGCACCCTGTGGCGCGCGCGGGGAATTACAAGCAAATCACGTCCAAAGACGTGACCCCGGCGCCTCAGGTCCGCGCTGTTCACGTCTTTGGACGTGATGCGGTTTCCAAGTGGTTAATTTTAATGAAATATTCATCATCCTTTATAATACATAAGTGAACAATTACATGTATATATATTACATATAAAAACTTTTTGTATATATTTAATAATGCTATAAATGCATGTAATTAACTCTATGTATTCTTACGCTCCAGATGAACTAATTGTCCTTCTCTACACACCCATGAAGAAGGTTACCCCGAAACGCTTTGGGTGTAAAGAAGGTTCTTCTTGTATTTACCTATATGGTGACAATCATTGGAACTCTATTTTAATTTAATATAAAATAAAAAAATTATGAATATGTACAATTGTGAATAAAACCTTTTTTACTCTCAATATCCTGTATATTTTGAAATATTATTAGTGCCTTAAAAGTCCACCCAGGGGAACCCTCTTTTTCTTTTTACAGGAAAGAGCTGCCAACTCCGATACCCTCCTTGCTGAGGATATGGCTACAAGAAAAAACAGTTTCTTTGTTAAAAGAACTAAAGAAGCATGGTGCAATGGTGCAATGGTTCAAAGGCTGTTTCTGTAAAACAGGTAAAACTAGATTCAAGTCCAAGGGGCACACAGGAGGCTTAACTGGCGGATTCAAGCACAGCACTCTCTGAATAAAGGCCCAGATCAGGGAGTGAGAGGCAAGCGGTCTCTAAAAGAAGACCGACAAGGCCTAATTCTGGCCCTTGATAGTACTCAAGGCCAACTTAATTTCCACGCCTAATTGAAGAAAGGAAAGAATCATGCTAATGGCATACCTTCTAGGATGTCACCTTCCGGATTCACACCAGGAAACATATGCCTTCCAGATTCTGTAGTAGATGAGCCTGGAGGCCGGCTTCCTAGCACAAACCAGAGTGGACAGGACCAAAGAGCCTACGGCTTTTCAGAATGTGGGTCTCAGCAGCCAAACCGTCAAATTTAGATTTGTAAAGCAGGATGGAAAATCGGACCCTGTGAGAGCAGATCTTAGCAGAGCGGGAGAACCCACAAGGTCCCTTCTGCCATCTTCACGATCTCCGCATACTAAGATTGCCTGGGCCAAGCCGGGGCTACCAGAATCACCGGCTTTCCTTCTCTCTTGACTCTCAGAAGGAATCGTGGGAGAAGCAGAACTGGAGGGAATGCATAAATCAGAGAATACTGATCCCATGGAATTGTCAGGGCATCCGACCCTTGTGAATATAAAAGAATTGCGCTGATCCAAACATGCAAAAAATGCAAATAGTGAGCAGCTACACAGCAATGTGACAAGAATTGAAAGTAATAAAGAGAAAATATGTAGCGCTGATAATGATGATGTCACCTAAAGTAACAAATGTGTATAAATGAGAAAAACAACAATTAATGTGCAAATGAATGTCCATCAAAAAGGTGAGTGAAGAGCTGAATCGCATATGGCCACACCAAACATCAGGGACCGGACATTCTTCCCAACTGGACAGAATGAATAAATTACTCTTACCGGACAACAAATCATACGAGCTTGAATAATCCTTGGTGGAATCTACTCAGCTTGCCCACAGGTCTGATGATAAGACCACGTGCAACACATGGATGCAATCCGATGATCTTAGACTGAAGATTCTCAATGAAAAGATGATTCAATCTGGATCCGGCAGGTAGGCCCAGGGGGAGAGATGAGAACCCCTTATTTCCAGCCGATGTTGCGTGATGAGGAGGACCCGTAAAGGGATGGAAAGGGCACGACACTGAAGCTTAAAAACTTAGTCCGACAAAGCATGCGGGGAAAAAAGAAAAACAATGCTCCGGATTGTGCAGGTAAAAGAGGGATAGGTTTTATTGTAATAATTGTAATAATCCGACCCTTGTGCCACTGCCAACAGATCTCTTGTCCTTGACACAAAGTTGTCTAGCTTTGTGTTAAACCTAGAGGCCAACAGGTCTACATCTGGGAGAACCCATCTCTGACATATGGCCTGGAATATGCTGGGATGTAGAGACCACTCTCCTGGCGGCTTAGAAAATCCGCCTGCCAATTCTCTTCCCCTGGAATGAAGACTGCAGACAGACAGGGGATATGCGTTTCCGCCCAAGAAATAATGTAATGTAATTCACCTCCTTTTGGGCATTCAGACTTCTGGTGCCTCCTCCTTGGTGATTGATATAGGCCACTGCCGTGGCATTGTCAGACTGTATCCGAATAGGACAACCCTGCAACCTGTAAGTCCAGGCCCTGAGGGTTAGATGAATTGCCCGTATCTCCAGAATTTTGATGGGCAGGAGCTTTTGCGACTCTGGACCACCTTCCTTGGATAGAAGCTTTTTCCAGAACTGCTCCCCAGACTATAAGGCTCGTGTCTGTGGTTACGATCTTCTAAGTAACCGAGATAAAGGATTTTCCTTTTAACAGATTCTGAGGGAGTAACCACCAATTGAGGCTAAGTTGAACCTGTGGTGACAGGTCCATTGGAAGGTCCAAGGCTTGAACCCTTTTGTTCCAGGCAGACAGGATGTTGCTCTGCAATGGTCTTAAGTAAAGCTGGGCGTAAGGAACAGCTTTGAATGAGGCTACCATCTTCCCCAACAATCTCATGCAAAGGCAAATGGTAGGCCTCCTCTTTGCCTTAACTACCTGGACCAACTCTTTTAAGGTCCTGGCCTTTAACTCGGGTAGAAATACAATTTTTTGGACTGTGTCTATGACCATGCCCAAATATTCCAGCCTTCTTTTGGGCTGTATGGAGGATTTCTTCCAACTGAGAACCCAGCCTAAGTACTTTAAATACTCCACTGTGCTGCACAGATTGCAGTCTAGGTGTGCTACGAACTGATCCATGAGCAGTAGATCGCCCAGATAAGCTGTTATCGCTATGCCCCGTGCCCTTAGCTTCACCAGGGGCAGGGCTAGCACCTTTGTGAATACTCGAGGTGTGGTAGCCAGACCGAATGGGAGTGCCACAGAACTGAATGTGGCGTTGATCGACTGCAAACCTTAGAAACTTTTGGTGAGTAGGAAAAATTGGCACGTGTAAATATGCATCTTTGATGTCTATAGATGTCAGAAACTCTCCTCCCTGAAGGGTGGAGACCACCGAGTGGACATACTCCATATGGAATGAGCGCATGTTCAGGAACTGATTTAGGTCTTTGAGATTCTTTGAGATTCCGAATAGGTCTGACATCCCTGTTTGGTTTTGAAACCATAAAAAGGTTTGAGTAGAAACCTGAGCCTTGTCCTTCTGGGGGCAACTTCTATGATCACCCCTTGGGACAACAGGCACTTCAAGGCCAAAATTAACAGTCTCCTCTTTTCTGGATTTTTGGAGATTCTTGATCTCAGAAAATGGGATGGCGGAAGCTCTCGGAAACTCTATCTTGCAGCCTAGAGATACCGTGGAGACGACCCATTTACCCTGAACTTCTTACCGCCAGGCATCTGCAAACTGCAGCAGTCTTCTCCCCACTCGGCCGAGTGGGGGCACCCCTTCAGAGGGAAGTTTTGGGATTCTGCTTAGCAATTTTTTTTTCTGCCCTTGGGCTTGGCTCTGAGCCTTTCCCTTAGAATTTGAGTGGGGAGGCCGTCACCACTGCCTGGAAGTCGAAGTTTCAGGGGCTGGGGAAAGATGTTTACACTTCCTTTTAACCGGTAACAGAGTCGATTTTCCACCAGTGATCTATTGGATATATTTTTCCAAATCATCCCCAAAAAGGCGTTCTCCAAGTAAGTATCTTTTGCAAGAAATCTTGGCTTCTCAATGCTTTAACCAAAGGGACCTGCGCATATATAACAGCAGGAGATTTAGGAGGGATGCTTGTTGAACAGGGTCCATAATCGCATCAACCGCAAAATGCAAAGCTTTAGGAAGGTCTGTATAAACCTCAACTTCTTCTGCAGGGAGGAGGTTAGCCACCTGTTTTATTTGTTCCCTGAGGAACTGGCATATGCCAATTGCTGCAACAGCAGGCTGGACCACAGCACCTGCGATAGGGAAGGAGGCTTTAAGCAAAGATTCCAGCGACTTGTCAGTTGGATCTTTGAAGCCCTGAACATTGTCCATGGGACAGGTCAGGATTTTATTTGCACAAGAAATAGTCGAGTCTATAGCCGGCACCCCCCATTTCTTGGTGAATCCTTCTCCACTGGGTATAAAAGAAAAAAACTCTTGGAAGAAGAAAACAGTTTACCTGGGTGAGCCCAGTCGTCATATATCAACTTCTCCAATAGAGGATGAGTTGGGAAGGAGTATGCCGAGATCCCAAGGAGGAAACGGAGGAAATGGTAGCTTCAGCAGAGGGCAATTTGTATGCATCAACTCTGTATAATATTGCACCTGCATTTTAAGATTTTGAGAGGTAGAAGAGATCTTTTCCTCATCCTCTGAAACCTCAGACTGCTCATGACTGCCATCTGCAGACAGGGACATCTCACCATCAGAATGTTCCTCTGATAAGGAACCCAGAGCAGAGGAAGGGGATCTACCCTGCTTTCTGCTACTTTTTAAGGAGGTTGCGATTAATGTAGCAATCCTTTCTTTTAAGCCATCCAAGGCAGGTTTCATAGTTTCTTCAGTGACATATGCACGAGCTGGAGGATTAGGAGAGGCAGCAAAGCCTGACGGGGTACAGATTTATCCTGTGAGGCTACTATTAGTCTGTTAGGGGGGATGGTAATCTGCAGGCCTGTCTAGATTTCTCAGCCCTAGGCGAGGATCTGTTAGTACCTCCTTTACCTGCCCCTGAATGCCTCTTACTGGGAGACATAGTCTTACAATACATATATATATCAGCTCACTGCACAACTTGATGCCAAGTTGGTGTCTTAGGTATGCCTGGATCCAATCTACTGAGATGCTTACAGGCTCTGGCGCGCTGGGCTTTAAATCATGCTGCTTGGTGCCTGCGCAATGACGCACCATGCATGCGCACAGGTGCACGCAAACCACGCCTCCGTTCTTTCCCTGCCACCTGTAAGCCCAAGAGCGTGCACGACTGTCATGGCAGTGATCAGGAGTGAGGGGGGAAGAGAAGACCAATGGAGGACTTAGGGGGTCCCATGAACTGCGTGGGGTCTCTACATGAGAAGTGGCAGAGCCTGCAGCGGAGGCGGTGAGCGATTTAAATGTAATAGACCAACTTCACTGAGTGTGTTCCTGGATGGCATGTAAGTATACACCAGGTATGTGACTTACTCCCTCTGGTGGCAGGAACCAGGTAAGACATGCAACTACTCATAGAAGATAATATTTAAAAATTATCTTCACTTACCTTATCACCGCTGATAACAACAGATCCAGCCTTCACTCATCACAGCGGCAATGTTGTGCCAACCTTCAGGATTCTGGGTCCTAGTTAAAGGAACCTCTTCCCTGGACCTGTAGAAGACTCTGCCAGGAGCTTTTCGTGCCACTTAGATTAGTACACCAAAGGCTGGATCCCAGAGCACAGACCTCTAATGAGAGACATTACAGGCAAACCTTGTTTCTTCTTTATACAAGGCCCGGGTACCATAAAGTTTAATATTGGCCCAAGGTATGGAACTTGCCTTGTAATTAGGGTTGCCAGTGTCCAATCACCTGATGGTGACTATCTAACCCACTAAGTAATTAAGTCTCTGTGTCCTCTGATGTATGAAAAATAAATTTTATTTCATAATTTTTTACACACCATAGTGCATTGCAATTCAGTGTACTTTGTTGCAATGAGCTGCATAAATAGTCAGCATGTCCTATTTTTTTTAGCAGTGCATTGGTGTGTCCTGAACTCAAAGGACATGAAAATTGCTTTGTCTCTGCAGGTCATATTGGGTTCGGACATTGCAACCCATTGTAAACCCAATACATATAATGTGAATGGGCCCTAAGACCGCGTACACACGACCAAATGAATCTGTTCAAATCGGTCGGACAGACCGATTTGAACAGATTTGTCTGCTGGCTGTTTTGGTTTGCTCGCTGTACACACGATAAAACCAAAATCCCTGCCGGCAGACAGCGCGGTGACGTGGCGGTGACGTTGACGCCGCCACGTCACCGCACCAGGAAGTAAATCACTTCCGCGCATGCGTCGAATCCATTCGACGCATGTGCGGGCAGATATGTCTGCTGGTTAGCGTACTAACCAGCAAACATATCGGTCCGACGGGTTCCCAGCAGACAGATTTTAAAGCAGGTAGGGCGGGGTAAAGCAAGAGGAGCAGGTAGGGTGGGGTGAGTGGGAGGCCCCCCTTCACACCCGCCATTGCCACCAGGGGCATGGAGAAGGATGGCGATTGCCTCCGGGGGGAGGGTCTGCCTACTCCCAACTCCTGCAGTCCGGCTCCTCTCTCTCGAGTTCACGCACAAAAATACACTTTAAAAAAAAAAAAATCTGTCTGCTGGCCAAATCCGTCGGCTCACCCGTACACACGATCGAATTTGTCTGCTGAGACGGTCTGTCAGACCGTTTTCAGCAGATAGATTTGATCGTGTGTATGCGGCCTAAGGCCGCGTACACACGAGGGGATATGTCCGCTGAAAACGGTCCGATGGACCGTTTCAGCAGACATCTCCGCTCGTGTGTATGGGCTAGCGGACAGATTTCTCCACCCGACAGATTTCAAAGCAAGCTTTGAAATCTATCCGGTGGGAATCTGTCCGGCCGACATGTCTGCTGGTTAGTACACTTACCAGCAGACATGTCGGCCCCCACCGCCGCCGCGCCGCTGCCGAATGGATTCGGCGCATGCGCGGAAGTGTTTTACTTCCTGGTGCGGTGACGTGGCGGTGACGCGGCGGCGTCAACGTCACCGCCGCGTCACCGCGCCGTCCGGCGGCGGGGAATTTGATCCGATGGTGTGTACACGCCATCGGATCAAACTCCCGATCGGACATATCCGATGGAAATGGTCCGCGGACCGTTTTCATCGGATATATCCGATCGTCTGTACGCCGCCTAAGAGTTTAACTGCCTCTGCTCTTATTACATGTTATGTTGATTTGCTAATTGAAACAATAAAACTACCTCTGAAGGGAGTCACCTTAAAGACAGAAGAAAGCCTCAATTGGGGAATATGGGATTTTGGAGATGCTTAACTAGAAGGTGAAACGATATCACAACTGTTATAATATAAAAAGTTTTTTATTTATTACAAAATTGGAAAAAAAGTAAAAAAACACTGTTATGTCTAGAGAAAGAAATACATTTCCTCAATAGAATATTTCCACACTTATGTTCTACATGTTTTGTCTTACCGCTTCCTCAGGAACATGTGTAGATATTTTTCTCTAATGAATAAATATAAATAAAGTTTCAATTTTATAAATCAGATACTTTCAAAAGAAGACATAAATTTAATTTTAATATATTAATTTTCCACGAAGGGACGATGGTGGCAAATAAATAAATCTGAAAATTGATCGTCCTAAACTATCAATTTATCAGCGTAATGTTAAAGCCCAACTCCTGGAATTAATAGCTCTGCAGTGTTGCCAACCGCCAGTATTTTTATTGGCAGCCAGTAAAAAACAGGCAATTTTCTCCTGCCAGTAAAAGACTGCTAGTAAAAAATATGTCTGTGATGCTCGGCTTGGTCCGAAGCCGGCTGGGGCCATCCGAGTGCTTGCTACAGTGTGATCGGGCAACTCTGGTGGAGGCGGTGCCTGAGCATGTTGTGTGATGTCATGGTGCAATGGAGCCAAGCAGAGCGGCCAGAGCCTCATGTGCGGTTCTGTGGTATGGGAGCAAGGCAGGCTGGGACCAGGACAGTCAGTGCTGTTCAGACTGGAGTGGACAGAATGGACCACTAGGCTTGGGGAGAGACTGTCACTGCGACTCATGAGAGGACGTGTCATGTCAGTGAGGTGTCATCATCATCTATGCTGCTACACACTGCTGTCAGTGTCACTGTGAGAGTCAATTTTATGTGTGTATGCTGCCTATTCTAATTTCATGCCCTCCTGAGGCTGGTCCCTGAGCTACTTACTATATAAAAAATAAAAAAAGTTTTTTTCCTTTTTATCTTGCTAATGGCATATTGTATTTGTTTGTAGCCTAAATACTATAATTTGCACTTAAAACCTTTAATTTTGTTAATTTTGAAAATGCCAGTAAAAACTTGGCTGTGCCAGTAAGTTTTAGGTGTTGTGTCAGTAAATTTCAATCTGGTAGGTTGGCAACACTGGGTGCCCTCCACACTGCATGGGTTAAAAGAGAAATATGACCAAAGCTTTTTTGATCATACTTGTCTTTTGGGTCATAGGAGAACATTTACTTTTGCACTTCTATGACCCAGAATCAACCAAAATCAGGCTAAAACCTGCGATCAGCTGATATCTCAAAATCCCAATCATATTGTCTCGATCCAACCAGCTGCCTGATGACAGCTGGCTCCACCATGTGCCTGATGACAGCTGGCTACACCATGTTTTCTTATGAGACAGTGTAGGGGGAGGTGTGTCCATTCCATCCCCTCAGGTATCAGATTACACTAAGCGCTCCTCTCTATCTAGTGTGGTGTAAGCCATCAGATCCCTGCCCCCTGCCTGCTGGAGCAGCCATTGATCTGTGTACTTTAGAAGGCTGTTGAGAGAAGGTTGCAGATAATCAGGTACAATTTATGTAGATGGATTTGTTTCATCTCTGTGTAACCTGAGGCCAGTCACTTCAGTGGGTATATGTAAGGGTTTACAAACACTTTGCGATGTAATATTTAACCTTAAAGGGGTTGTAAAGGTACAAGTTTTTTTACCTTAATGCATCCTATGCATTAAGGTAAAAAAACATCTCACAGCACCGCCCCCCCCCGAGCCCCCGTTGTACTTACCTGACCGTTCGAATCTCCCGGGCGCATCCACGTCGTCCTCTTCGGTTCCCAGCCTGGCCGTTGATTGGCTAGGCTGGGCGGATTGATAGCAGCGCAGCCATTGGCTAGCGCTGCTGTCAATCAGAGCGGATGACGCGGCGCGCCGGGGGGCGGAGCCGAGTGATACAGTCGGCGGCTATGGCCGCCGCTGTATCACGGGAGCGCGCTCGCAAAAGCTTTCTTCCGTGCGAGCGCCCTCGCATGAAGAGGGAAAGCTTTTGCGAGGAGGAGCCCAGACAGCCGCCGAGGGACCCCAGAAGACAGCTTTCCGGGCCACTCTGTGCAAAACGAACTGCACAGTGGAGGTAAGTATAACATGTTTGTTATTTTTTTTTTTAAAAAGCCCTGACTTTAGTGTCCCTTTAAGTTGGCCATACATGGATTGAAATTTCACCAAGGGCCAGCTGAATTTCAATCCATGTATGAGGGCACGCTGGTTGTACAGAAGTTGATCTACCAACGGACTAAAACAATTTTCACACGATCAGCACCCCTGGCTTTAGCCAGGGGTGCTGATCAGTGTATTAAGATGGTGGAGAATACTGCTACGGTGGAAGTCGGTGGGACCTCCCACCCTTGGTTCCTGGAGGAAGGCGGTGAACTCGGCTTTGCCCCTTTACAAACTCACGTATGAAAATAGGCGGTGCCCTGCTAAGTACGATAAAGTCTGGTCGGCCTGGGTGGATGCTCGGGGGTGGGGGGCCGGAGGGGTGGGGGACTAGAGATGGACTCCCCCCGCCCGGCATGGGGGCCGTTGCCCCTCCCCTCTCTCCCAGGGCGCCACCTGATTCAATCAACTGCTGGGTTACTCACGGGTTCTGGTTGGATTTGTGAGGATTAGGCGTAGGGGCGATGGTCATTTACCCTAGTGCACTACGGGGACTATTTTTTATTATTTCGCCTTTTTTGATTTTCCTTTGTTTTAGTATATTGCTTGTTTCTGACTGTTACCGGTTCTCTGCAAACCTTATTGTTGACTAATGCATATCTTGTAATGCTGTTTTGTGAATAAAAACACCTTTCTGTTAAAAAAAAGATGGTGGAGAAGTTTCCCTGTCATCAGAACACATAAGCTTAGCATGAGTGATTTCCCATCCCACCTTGAGGCAGGGTTCACACTTCCACATCCAATTCGCAAAACATTTGAAAACATGTTATTTTCAATGGGTATGGTTCACATATGTGCGTTGCATCCGCATTCCGCATTGCACAAAATTTGTGTGTGTTTTCTAGGTTGTGCAGTGCGAATTGCAGGCACATAATCTTCAATGGGAATGCATCCGATTCGCATATGTGTTCCGTTCTGAACAGGAATTCTCTCCACCTCCTCCTACACCTCCCACCTCTCGCTGGTCAGCTGACTCCCATCTACAACGTAGAGGAACCGCTGAATGAAGCATTTATCTTCTATAATGTATGGGCTGCCTTACTTCAGCCTCCTAATGAGCATTTAAACTTTGTAATGCAAGGGTTCAGGTTTTCTTTTAAAGAGAGCCAGTGATTTTCCTATGCAAGGCAAAGCAATAGGTTCACTTTAATGGAGGCTCCCATTGCGGTTTATACTTTGTTTCCCCTGCACTCTGTTTAGCCACTGAAAGTAAAAAAAAAAAAAAACACCCAGTACTTCCTGGGATGGGGATCTCATATCTCTCGATCTCTCCCCTTCTAACGTGATAGTGTTGCTACTTGGTAATTGGCTGCTCAGTTGCACAGCGCTGTCACATGATGAAGACTCCCAGTAGCTCAGAGTAATGAGAGTAGGACTCTTTTTATAATAATGATAATAACAGTTGTAACACAGAGATTTTCCAGACTCATTAGAAAAGAGGTTGGTATGCTTCTCTATCTGACAAACAATCTGCCCAGGCATGCTCGGGCACACATGTGTTACTGCATTACTTTTACACGACACGTAAATTCATAAACGACTATTGGACCAAGAATGAGAAGGCACAACGGAGACAGCTGAAAGATAGTAGGGAATAGACTGTCAGGTGTTGCCCCAATTTCCAACTTCAAGTTTAAACTGACTGGCACAAAACCAATGCTTGAATTGCCAAATCTTTGCTAATCCTCAAGCAATGTTGAATTTGGTAGATCAATTTCCCAAGTGGCCTGTATAATCATGTTATTGAATATTTGAATATGATGACCCTTAAATATTTAATTTAAACAGTCATTTATGTCATATATTTTTAATGTTATTTATGTGTTACACAAAGTAGATTCGATTTATTATGTTGAACTGTTCAAGTCCCTAAATTGCATACAACAAGTTTGGCTGCAGATGTCTAACAACACTTGACTAGTAACCAGTCAATTCTATTTGAATCTTATGCCGCGTACAAAAGATCACTTTATGTGATGAAAAAAAATTACGTTTTAAACGTCATTTTATGTCTTGTAAAAAACAGCAAAAAAAAAAAAATTGAAGCATGCTTCAATTTTATGTGTCGTTTTTCAAAACGTCGTTTTTTCTTTCACAAAAAGTCACCGTGTGTATCAAAAAACGTTGTTTAAAACGACGTTTTTCAACCCGCGCATGCCCAGAAGCTAGTTATGAAGCGAGCTTCAATGGAAAAGAGTGGTGAACGTAACCTTGCTTTTTGTGAAAAAACGATGGTGTGTAGGCAACATCGTCTTTGAAAAGTGAAGTTTCAAAAACGTCGTTTTTTACTTCACAGAAAACGTGTTTTTTTTTCATCACATAAAGTGATCGTGTGTACGGGGCATAACTCTGTATCCACCTGCCTCCCCTGCCACATTACTTCTGTTTAGAGTGTGATATGTATACAGAGAATAAGTAGAAGCAGTCCTGCTTTTAGTAAAAAAAAAAATAGAAAAGCTTTCATGCCCTGCCAGAAAGGGTTCCTCCTAATTCATGGAGCTGCTCTGTGCATGTGAGTGTTTATATCTGGAGGAGCAAAGAGTTCATTCACAAGTTATCTTTGGCAAAACACATTGCTTTCACTAAATCAGTGTGCAGAAATCCAGCATGGTATGTTCTGTTCTATGCAGACTGTATTCAAGGTTTTCCATAAACATGTTCAATAAACAAAGGTACGTTTACATATTTATTTAAAAAACTGCTCTTAAAGCGCCCTGGAGACATTAGTTCATATATGACACAGTAATACAATACAATTATGTGCATACTAAGTATATCAAATGTATTGTGGGGTTTGGGAGCTGCAATCCTCCCCACCATGGCAATGCTCATACTAGGTGTCTAAAAAGTATCAGAAAACAAACAAAACAGAAGATACAAACTGTAATGGGCCATTTAGCACCCAGCTTGGGTGCCTCCATCAAGATACTGCTTCCTCCACTCTGGAACCAGGTATTATATCCGAATATTGCACCCAAGAACTAGATGACACTAGTTTAGGTGCAAACTGTAACTCACTTAATTGTAAACTCACACAGAATATATACCACATAAAATCTAATAAGAGCTTAATCACATTGTCCTAAACCAGGGGTGGCCAACCAGTGGCCCGGGGGCCACATGTGGCCCGCAGAGCCCTCTGATGTGGCCCATGACCTCCTGCTCTGGAATGGTGGGTTGGCAAGCCCAGATCGCAGGTTGCGCTCTGCCATACCACAGCATTAGTGTTGTGAATGAAGCTGGTGGTAGAGGAAGAAAGCGGCTGCGGAGCAGAACAGAGCCCCATGAACCGATGATTCCTCTACAGCGTAGGCTTTTGCCACAGGTTGAGTCTATGGGAAATTTCAGCTAACCCGCAGGATAGACACAGGCGCACTACACTGACAGATGTTAGAGTTCAAAGAATCCATTGAATTAAGTGCAAAAACATTGGACCTCATGAAGGAGGAAGATGAGTTCACTATACAAAACGACTATCTTAAAAAGGAAATAGAGAAAATCCAAAAAAAAATGGAAACCACAAAACAATCGAAATACAGAAGAGACTTACTGGATTTTGAAAACAACCTGGTGTTCGACCTGACTATACGCAGAGGTAGGAGTGGCTCCTCTAGAAGGGGACCTAGATCCCAATCAGGAAATCGCCGGGGAAAAGATCCAACCAATCAACAGGATGAGGATGTAATTCGTACAGTGACTTTTTTAGAGAAAGAGGGGACGGGAAATGCGGGTACCCATGTCCCCTCTCAGGAATATCCCCAAACACAACAAAGTCGAAGACAAAGGGGAAAACCCCAGCGATCGGGGAGAGGAGGATACCACAAAAGAAAAGAAAAGAAATCACCGCTCCAGGTGAGACCTGTAGACGATCAAGGATAATTAGATTACCAAGGTGCACTCGAAACGCGTCAGCTGTCCTGTTTTCTGTGATTGCTGTGACTGTACATGTTTTTGGATTTACAATAAAGACAACTTTTTTCGTTTGATCGACCCGTCCTTCCCTCTTTTCTTCATTAGAGGATCACACTCGGTAAGCACAGTCACTGAGCAGGTCTCCGACAATAAAGTAATCAACTTATCCTCTTTCCCCTTAGAACGAAGACATATCGAACTGCTGCAACGAGGAATGTCCTTTTCTCCCACCAATGATATGGAGGAGTTTACTGTTTACAAGGATATTGTCCTATTTTTACGGAAAGTTTTCTTTAAATCATTATATCAACGAGACGAGACAGAAGACCTACAGGAATCTCAATTAGACCATGATGATCAACAAGCTCTGTTAATACTAGAAGCCCTCTTAGAGGAAAACGAACCCCAAGAAACAGAGATCTCTGTAATGGGAAGACAGGCAAAACTTAATATAAAATCTTTAAATATGCCGTCTCTAAACAAAAATAAATGGCTCAATATTTTCCTCGAACTGGTACAAAAGGATCTTGAAGAAGTCACATGGAAGACCAAAAACCATGATAACCTATCCCAGAATGAACGTCAAGCCCTGAAGGAACTAAAGGAAGTGAACAATCTTATCATTAAAATAAGTGATACAGGAGGCAATGTTGTTCTTTTGGATAAAACTGATTACGAAGAAGAGGTGAGACGCCTCCTTGGGGACACAAACACATATAAACGATTAGAAGGGGACCCCTTCCCCAATGTGGTAAGACAACTGAACAGCAAACTTGATGAGGCCGCAGAGGCGGGCTTTTAAAAAAACGGGATTTTGAATATTTAAAAGTCAAGGACTATAACACCCCTATCTTTTACTGTATCCCCAAAATCCATAAACAACTGACTAAACCACCTGGAAGACCTATTGTGTCCGCTATCAATGGTCCACTGGACAGAATTGGGACCTATCTGGACCTGCTCCTCAAAGACATGGTAGGTGAACTCAAATCTTATGTGCAGGACACACGCCATGTCCTTTCCAGAATAGCCACTATTGAGATCGCAGGTGAGGCATTACTTGTAGGTATAGATGTTGAATCCTTATACACGTCCATCCCACACACATGTGGGGTTAGAGCGGTCAGGATATTCCTAGACAAACATTACCCCTTGTTGGGACATCAAAATGAATTCCTCTGTGAACTTCTTGAGTTCACTCTTGCTAACAATTTCTTCCAATTTGCTTCTCAATACTACCAACAGATTAAAGGCACGTCGATGGGTGCAGCATGGGCCCCGGCATATGCATGTCTACACCTCGGCCTTTGAGAAGAAGAGGTGATCTATGAATCTCCGGAGTACCTCAGCCATGCCCACACATGATGTGTTTGATGATGTGTTGATGATGTGTTTGTGATCTGGACCGGAAGTATTGAAGCCCTTCATGATTACATCACCGAATTGAATACCAACGATCGCAATATACGATTGACCTATATTTGCGATAAGACAGAAATTTCCTTCCTGGATCTGAAAATTGGCAAAAAGCATGGAAAAATTATAACAAGTACTTTCCGCAAATCAACTGCTGCCAACACATTACTACGGGCAGACAGCCACCATCCACAGTGGCAAAAGAATGGGATTCCCACTGGCCAATTTATGAGGATTAAGCGTAATTGCTCTGAATCCTCAACGTACTATGCAGAAAGCAAAGAACTATATGGAAGATTTCGGGAAAGGGGCTACTCCCATAAACAAATTAAGCAAGCCAAACTAAAGGCGGCACATAGAAGTAGAGGCAGCTTACTCTCAATTGACAAGAAACAAATCACAAAAAAAGAAGATGTTGGACCAGTAAGAATGATTACCACATATGGTCCCCAATGGGGAAATGTGAGGAAAATATTAGAGAAACACTGGAGTGTCCTGACTGGCAATAGAACTCTGGCCAAAATTGTCGGTGAGGTCCCCAAGATGACAGCACGAAGAAGAACTAAGAATCTAGGAGACATCCTCATTCAATCTGAATTTATCAAGCAACAAAATACCTCCTGGTTATCAAAATTTCCACGAAGCACGGGAATGTTTGCATGCTCTAGGTGCCAAATATGTCCATTTGTGGAACGTACAGGAACTTTCAAAGATGCCTTAGAACAAAAAGAATATGAAATCAGAGACTGGATTAACTGCTCCACGGAGAGGGTAATCTATATGCTAACCTGCCCCTGTCAAAAAATCTATATAGGGAAAACTAAGGGTAAGAATTGGGGAACACCTCCGAGATATCAAAAAAGAAAAAGGAAAAAACCCTGAAAAAACACATGAGAGTCCGGTAGCAAAACATTTTGCCGAATGCCATGGAGGAAAACCAGATGGACTAAAAATGAAGGGAATCTATGCACTTAAGTTGTCGGCCAGAAGAGGCGACTTTGATAAAATTTTATTGCAAAAAGAAAAGTGGTGGATCTTTACTCTCAAATCATTAGCCCCCACAGGAATGAATGTGGAAATGAACTTACAGTCTTTCCTATGATATATGAATCACTGACTCATACGTCACCATTAGAATGCTACATGAACACTGTCATACAGTGAATATGCAAAATATATATATGAATTTTATTTATTATTTGATACATACCATTCTACCTAGACATAAGTAGGTCTCTCTATTTAGCTCCACTTGGCCCCCTCCTTTCTATATTACCTATTATTTTACATTACATTTCTTCATATTCCCCTCTATTATTGTTCTCTTTTTCTCAATAATTATCATTATACACCATTATCTTTTTCCGTTATCAAAAAGAATAAATCTATCAATTGATGATCTAGTATCATCTTTATCTGAATACCGGCAATATCGGTGTAGTGAGAAAGAAGTAAAAATACCCCTAGCTATATACCTGTGTAGAACTCCTTGATACAGATATAAGTAAGGTTGAAAAACCCTTAACTAATATAACCTTTAATCACTATTTTCCCTATATTTTATGTCTGTTTATGTCCCTGTTTGTTTTCGTTGGTCTCAGCAGTTCACTGTACCTTTACCTATACCTAAGTTATATTATGTTTTATTAAGAAACTGTGAACTAATTCACCTGAAATAGCGGTGGTGCCCTTTAAAATTTGTAATATGCGCCTCTGCAGACAATGTCACTAACATCAGCTTGGGACCTATTGCTACGTAGGATAACTTACATTCAACTTGGTAACATTACCAACACACGGGGACGGAACCCATTACTTCAACTCCGCAAACCAACAACAAAAATTCTATCCAGGAGGGGGCGTGCATTGACGGACTATATAGGAGCAGTACACGACAACCCCCCCATCGTCCAGAAGAAGCTACGCGACCACGCCCAGCGAAACGCGTTGACGACATCACGGATCCCGGACGGCGGTGTCTTTTATCCCCCGGACTATCACCAATCAGGAGATCGAGCATGTAGACGCCGACAGCTGCACGCGAACTCAACTAAATCTAACTACTTCCCTCTCAGGGGATGTGCGGCGCGGCTTGCAATCTCTGCCAACATTGCTGATGATCACCACTTTGGAGTCTTCCCTGCTTTGGCTGTCCATTCACGGCATGCCGCGGACGTCATAGACCAACTCGGTGAGCGACGGGAATTTGAACTGATCAATGTTGCCGAGGACACGGTAAGGTGACACCCTCCTGTTGAATGCAGGGGCGCCTAATTTGAACTCCCATTCAGCAATCACTGGACATATGCTCGCTGGAGCGGGATACTAGCTGTACTTTATCTGCTGCTTAATTATATGGAAGCTGTTAAACACTATGAACCACATAGACTTCTATGGCACTATACAATACAATTGATCAACATCATCACTGATGGTTCTTTTCAGCACCTGCAGCATATGGGACTTGGTCATATATGACTAGATTCTCCAGCTACTAACCCCATACTCTTGTGTGATATTATCACGTCATCTCCAGCAACTGGATCTTGTCAGGATCTATAGCCATTGCTTTCAGCTTTAGCCCCTTGACATTAGCCACTGCTATTTCTACCCCCCGCGGGGACGCACTCATTGTTTTTTTTTCCCATATACTCTATTTGTTATTTTTCTTACATGCGGTGTATTACCGCTGGGAACCCCAATCAGTGCGGTCACCACTGTTCGGACATCCGTTCTATCATTGTTTCATGTTTGTATTTGTCTTTGTGTGTTGGTATCCAACACGTACACAGTGGACTGGTTGTTCATTGGTGTGCCACTATTTGTTTATTTAGAGACTAATTTGGCTTTGATTGACTGCAGCCTTCCCTTGTCAGGGATAGGGGGTACTTTTAGAGGTTTTCTAATGGCCCATTATTACCTATGTAGCTTCTTTTATCAGCAGTGATCTCTCCAGTTCTTGGAGACCTCCTGTTTGATAGCCCTCTCGTTTATGCACTACACTGCACCCGCGGTGTGGGTTAACTGCAGCACATCAGTGTGAAAGCCCTTTTCACACGATAGAGCAACAGATGTCTGTTTACCCCTGCCTACCTCCAATCTGAAAAACAGAAGGGAATTTGTTCCCTGCCATCTGGGCGGATCGGAGGGCCTGTAGAGCCGCCGTGACCTGTCATCCGCCCGCTGCGCTCATTGTGGCCCTCAACTGGTTACCAAGTTGCTTAAGTGGCCCTCACTCTTCAAAAGGTTGGGCACCCCTGTCCTAAACAATGCAAACTGTAAACAGTAATATCAGTACATCTAATAAACAGCTAACCTAAACATAAACATCTCACAATGGTTCTGTAACAAAGTAAAGTGGACACAATGCTAGTCATATCTCCTAGAGGATTAGGAGACCAGAACAACAGGTGACTCGAATAACAATGGGGATTCACCCCTAGGAATTATACAATGAGAGAAAGACACCTTAATAAACAGATTACACATTATGTAAGAGGAAACCAGTTTGTTTTGAGCTGATTATATTAACATCTATTTTGAGTCTCTGAGTCTAGGAAGGGGGGAAGATAAGCAGTCATTGCTGGCTTTGGCAGAGAGGACACAAACATGCCTCTCAACTTTCTGAAATGGGAATGAGGATCACCTATTAGTAAAAGTATGCAGGCATGGGACACACACCCTGCCACGCCCCCTTAAGGGAGAATTGTATGGGAAAAAATGATTGGTTAAATTCACAAGTGCTTTTTTACCACTACTATTGCTTTATAATGGCTTTTGGAATTTACAAATGCAGCCATTTAGAAATTGGAATGAAAGGTTTAGTATTGGGAAACACTTTTTGAAAGATAACAAGTGCATTTTATATACAGCTATATAGATCAGACCAAAATGAGAAGGAAAGAGGGACAGAGGGACTTTGTTCCAAATTAGGGACAGTTTCTCAAAATCAGGCATAGCTGGCCACAAATCTTCAGATTTTGCAGTTCATTCTGGTCAGTGTGGAGATTCCTGGTTCCTGGAGAAACACTGTGATCCATTCCAGCCAGCTGCCCAATCCTTTCCAGCTATCCGGAACAGTTGTAGGACCCACAGAAATGCCAGGACTGCACTTTACTTCGACAAGAATGCATCTTTTATCATCTTGTAAGTGTTTTTAATCGCATCCTATTAAAGTCATCATTTTAATATTACACTCAGGTCGGCGCCTTCCCCTCCCTTTTTTTTCTTTTACTTACATGTCTTGCAGAGTTCTGTGCACTTTCTAAAGGATGGCTGCCTTCCTTTTTAACCCTTAATCCCCCAGTCTTTTCCAACCACCCAACTTATGGATACATCATCATCCAGCTATTACAGCCACAGACTATACCACTAATGATTAATTAATTTGGAGCACCAGATAACACTAATTATACTACTAAGCCAAATCTGTATCCAGATCCTAGGTTCCCAGAGTCTATCTATGTCATGGGCGCTCAACCTGTGGCCCTCCAGCTGTTAAAGAACTACAAGTTCCATTAAACATTGCAAGGCTGACAGGTAAAACGTATTACTCCCAAATACAGAGGCACGATAGGACTCATAATTTCACAACAGCTGGAGGGTCACAGGTTGAGCATCCATGGTCTATGTGTTTCGTGGAGACATGGACCCAAATCCAAAGCAAAACCACTCCAAAAGTCCCCCAGGTATATACCTCCCAAATAATAGAGCCCCCTCGAAAACCAGGGCCTATAGTCAGAAGGCAAAAGGTTACCCTGCAGTCCCCTCCAAAAGTCCATGTCCCAGTTGGGTCTGTCACACAAACAAATTACCTTTATTGGCCTTCAAAATAATCACCATTCTTCACAACACACTTTTGGCAACATTCAGAAAGCTTCTGAAAACTGTCAGCAAGGGACTCTTTAGGAATCAATCGCAGAACAGCTGTCACACATTCTTGGATTGGCGCCAAGAATCGTCTGCAAAATCTGCACCTTTAATGATGCTCTTCAGGCAGGGAAACAGAAAAACGTCCGCAGGTGCCAGATCAGGGGAATACGGTGGATGATCGAGAACAGGTACGCTGAGTTAAGACAGGCTTGGATTACAGTTCGAACTGGTTGCATCAGGTCTCATCCCCTATGACAATGGTTTGCAGAAAGGATGGATCCTGGTCACACATGAAATCTTCAGATTTTTACATCCGTTTACTTTCTATTCGTCTGTCAGCTTGTGCAGCACAAACCGGAAACAGATCTTCCGGTTACCCAAATTAGGTGGCGCTTCTCTGTCTCTGGATATCTATGTGCATGCGAGTGCACCTGGTCCATGTTATCGTTGAGATATTAGGCCATTTATCAAACTTTTTAGACACCTTGTATATGCTACAACACTAGCAGGGGTCCTCAAAAGATGATCACCAAAGAGCCTGTTCACACTGGGGCGACTTGTCAGGCGGCTCAACCGCCTGACGAGTCGCGTCCCATTCTGTGCAATAGAACCATTCTAATAGGAGCGACGCAAGTCACTCCGGCTTAGAAAAAGGTTCTTGTACGACTTCGGGGACGGCTGGGGGCGACCTGCATTGACTTCTATACAGAGGTCATTTTGCAGGTCGCCTCTAAAGTTGTGCAGCCCTAGTGTGAACCGGCTCTAAAAGTGATGCTTCCCATCTCAAAAGAACAGTCCACCAAACCATGGTTGATACACAAGATGTAGCAACATTTTTTTTTGCAACCTTGACATCATTTCTTTCTTTAAACTTTATAAATAAAAGTTACAACTCGTATCCTTTAAATTGTAAGTTCTCATGGGCATGGACCTCCTAACCCTGCTAGTAATATATAAATATTGTATAATAATAACAAGGTTGTAGCACTACTGTAAAACATTTACTGTGCATTTTAAATACAGTGGGCCAGATTCAGAGAGCCGTAACTCCTGTCTAACTGGTGTTAGACTGGAGTAATTTCAAATTACGCGCGTTTTTTAGCTAGTCGGAAACCTCAAACCATGAATAGACGGCTGCAGGCTTCAATTCGACTGGATTACGTGTTCGTACGCCTTCGGATCTACGCTGCAATAAAATTGCGGCCACTGGGTGGACTTCCCGTCGTTTTCCGCGTCGGGGTATGCTAATGAGCTTTTGCCAGCGATCCCCGAAATTACGATCTTTAATCGCAATCTCTTACGGCATCTTTAGTCATCTTTTATTTGCGTAACACTATACCAGCTTTTTGCTGCTCTAATATTAGACAGCCCATGTTAAGTATGGCCGTCGTTCCTGCGTCGAATTTCTACGTTTTCCGACGTCTTTTATTATTTTTTACGTAAGTCATCCGGGAATAGAAATGTTCGTAAACGACGATACTCAAACAACGAATGACGTAACGACGTGATTTTGCGCAATGCACGGCGGGAAATTTCTGAACAGAGCATGCGCAGTTCGATCGCCGCGGGGACGCGCTTAATTTAAATGCTTCACGCCCCCTAATCGCGTATTTCGATTACGCGGCGAGAAATAGACTACGCCGCCGTAGCGTACGGGCAAAAATCTACCAGAATTCGATGTAGAGCCTGGTAAAATACGGCAGCGTAGAGTATCTCGATTACGCAGCGCAAATTTAAGTGTATCTGAATCTGGCCCTGTATTTCTTCTTAAAAATATTTGTCTAAAACATTATCATTACATTTTTACATAGATTGTATACCATGAAACCGTGCTGCTGCTTTAACCACTTCCCTACGGCCGTACGACTATATGCGGCCGCAGGGTGGTGCTAAATCTCCGGGCTGCCGTGTTTTCACGGCAGCCCCTTTCCTCGTTCCCAGCGTGCGCTCCAGAGCGCGCAGCGGGGAACTTGTGTACTGGCCGTGTCCCTTGGACACAGCCAATCACAGATCGCCGCGAACGGCCAATCAGAGTGGCCGTTTGCGATGCGATCTGATGGGCCAATGAGAGATGATCTCATATGTAAACATATGAGATCATCTCTCATTGCTGGCTCTCACAATGACAGCGTCCTGTCACTGGAGAGAGCAGACCGATCTGTGTTCCTAGTACATAGGGACACAGATCGGTCACCCCCCCTCCCCCCACAGTTAGAACACAATGCAGGAAACACATTAACCCCTTCCTCACCCCCTAGTGTTAACCCCTTCCCTGCCAGTCACATTTATACAGTAATTAGTGCATATTTATAGCACTGATTGCAGTATAAATGTGAATGGTGCCAAAAATGTGTCAAAAGTGTCCGATGTGTCCGCCATGATGTCGCAGTCGCAATAAAAATCGCAGATCGCCGCCATTACTAGTAAAAAAAAAAATAATAAAAATAACAATTCTGTCCCTTATTTTGTAGGCGCTATAACTATTGCGCAAACCAGTCGCTTATTGCGATTTTTTTTTTTTTTTTAACCAAAAATATGTAGAGGAATACGTATCGGCCTAAACTGAATTTTTTTTTTTAAATTGGGCTATTTTTTATAGCAACAAGTAAAACATATTGTATTTTTTTTCAAAATTGTCGTCCTTTTTTGTTTATAGCGCAAAAAATAAAAATCGCAGAGGCGACCAAATACCACCAAAAGAAAGCTCTATTTGTGGGGAAAAAAGGACGCCAATTTTGTTTGGGAGCCATATCGCACGACCGCGCAATTGTCAGTGAAAAGCGCCGCAGTGCCGCAAGCTGAAATTTCACCTGGTCAGGAAGGGGGTTTACATGCCCAGTAAGGAAGTGGTTAAATAAATAATATATATATATATATATATATATATATATATATATATATATATATATATATATATACATACACAGTATATACATATATATATATATATATATATATATATATATATATATATATATATATATCTCAATTTCAAAAATAATGTATAACAAATAAAGTGCATTCACAATGAATAATATGTGTATCAGAATGAAGCGCACCCACTAAAGTTTTTCACAGGCACACAATAGATGATGAATCAGGGCTCTAACACTAAAATAAACATTTAATGTAAACATTCCCGAGGTAATCCAATCCAAATGAAACATGCAGAGGCAGGTACTTCCGGTCGTCCCGTAAATTCCGGTGATGTCAGATCCTGTTGGTGGAACGCACACTGCTTTCGGGTTCTGAGGCAATGGCGGCCATCTTCCTTGTATCTACTTCAGCGCTGAATACAATCAGTGCCGGTGTTTCATCAAATTTGGTAAGGTATGTATTTCAACCAAGCTAGTATGTGATGCATACTAGCTCATTATGCCTTTATCTTACATTTTTTTTTTTTTTAAGAGTTTACAACCTCTTTAAAGGGATGGATTTAGTAACGGAAAATAGTCTGTGCAAAGTGCACAGACTATTTTCCTTTAGTAAATCCATCCCTTTAAAGAGGTTGTAAACTCTTAAAAATAAATAAATATGTAAGATAAAGGCATAATGAGCTAGTATGCACTAATTTTCCCCAGAGTTTAGTGAATACGGTGAAGCTCTGCTGATTTCTACCATCCAATCATGTGCGAGCAAAAATGCTGTGTTTTTTTTATTTTCTGTGCACCGTTACAAAGTGAAGCTTCAGCACATTTACTAATCTCTGGGGAAAGGTGCAACTACACTTGCAAAGCGCACAGCCTATTTGCCTTTATAAATAAACCCCAAGATGCGTCTAATCACAAGGCCATAATTAAATATATTACCTGTCCCTAGAGATGGGGGCTGTATTAGTTTACTTTCCCCCCTTGTTACCTAGTGATCCAGGATGACACCTACTCATTCTTCTGTATCTAAGAAGGAACAGTATAGTCATTTAAAAACAGGACTGCATGACACCTCTCCTTCTCATCTCATATGGAGGTGTTTTGTAGTCCACAGTGAGCACTGATATAAATGCTAACTGGTAACCTAGTAGAGGCACAGAGCACAAGAGGGTAAAATCATTACATCACAGATGACCACCTTCATCTGATAAATAATTGTTATAACAGAATATTATTCCACTCCTAATTTCATAATCAAATAAAGCAACAAGTAACATAAATGTTTCTAGCAAGAAAATTATAAATTTTGCACTGTATCTGAAACAGAATTGTGTAGCCTTTGTATACCCTGCTGCTTGTTTTTGTATTATGTAAGAGCATATTGTGTTGCTTCTCCATGTTGCGAATGCCACCTGTGATAATTGAAAGGGGCTTATTATTTTCTTTCCTAACCTTTATCAGCTTTTGTAAAAGGACATCACATGGAAAACTAGCAACACACGACCACGCTCAACTCCTGCTGGAGATCAAGCCTTGGCACATTTTTTTTATTTATTTCCCTGAATCATTGTTTAGATTTCCAGGGTGGATTATTTTCTGCCTTTAGATGTTAAGAAATCAATTTTTTGTATTATTTTTTTTTTTATGTAATAGATCTGCAGTTGGACCCTTTTATGTGACACACCCTTAATATCCTAAATTAACTAGCAGCTGGATATTGTGTTATAAAGAAAGTCATCATTAAATACATTTGAACCCCCTAAAGTCTTAAAGGGGAGTTCCACCCACAGTTTCACTTTTTAAACATAAATACCCCTGTAATACACAAGCTTAATGTATTCTAGTAAAGTTAGTCTGTAAACTAAGGTCCGTTTTGTTTGTTACAGTATTTAGATAGTTTATAATCTAGAAATAGACCGTGGCCATCTTAAGTGTGGGCATCATGAAGCCAGACTGTATGACTTCCTGGATTTCAGCTTTGCATATCTCGCACATGCTTAGTGCTGCACAAGCAATGTAATAGGTTTCAGTCAGGTTTGCAAGGACTACTGGGAAACATGATGCCTATCCCAGAAACCCTTGAAAATACCCATGTGACTTAATAGCCTAGGCTAATAAGGAGGAGGAAGTAATGAAGGACTACAAAATAAAGGTATTTACAAGCAACAAAATAAATAAAAATTGTCCATTCTGAACACTATGAGATTAGGGCATGCAGCACAGACAAACATAAAAAAATGGGTGGAACTCCACTTTAAGCTGACCATACATTAATAGAATTTTGGTCCAAAACTTTGGTTTTATGAAAGTTTAATCGATTTTCTAATTGTTGGTAGGGTGAAATCAGCATTCAGTTTTATGAATGTTCCTTTGAAAATCTACTAGTGGGTGGTCAGCTTTGTGCTCACCTGTCCAGACAATTGCCAGACACTGCTACAGGTAGATTCCAAGCCTCCACTGCAAACTCACCCACCTTGTTTGTTTTGCTCATGCATGGAAAAAATCATCACATAATTTTAACCACTTGCTTACTGGGCACTTAAACCCCCCTCCTACCAGGCCAATTTTCAGTTTTCGGAAGAAAAAAAGGGGGAGGGCAGGTTCAGCTTTCGGTGCTGTCACTCTTTAAACGACAATTGCACAGCCATACAACACTGTACCCAAGTGAAAATGTTATAATTTTTTTGGTGTATAAAAAAGGGATCAAAATGTACCTTAATAGGTGTCCAAAATACTGGCACAATACTAAAACACGGTGTAGTGCCCCCCTGGGTCTACTGGGAGCAAGGGGGCACCTCCAGAGGCAGGGGGAAGTGTACATTCACCCCAGGGCTGAATCCATGGCTATAATTGGAAGTTACAACAGAATTTGGGCGGCAGTCACTTATTTTTCAATGCTTTAAAGAGGAACTTGAAAGAAGTAGTACTAGGGAGGGTTAGGGGAGGTTTCAAATACCATTTGCAGATCACTTACAGACTCATTGAATCCAAAGGTAAAACAACTTTCTCTTTTAGCAGATCTTGACTACCTGGATAGGCCTCTCACACAGATCTAGTAGCCGGTAGAACTCCTGGATAAGCCTCTCTCACAGAGTTAGCAGCCAGTAGCACTATTGGTTAAGCCTCTTTTACAGGCTTTTGCAGCCAGGAGTTAGTTACCACGATTTAGATTGTAGAATAGGATTCAGCTTTACAGTGTCAGAACCTTTAAGCCTTCCGGCAACACTGTAAGGGTAGTTCAGATATGGGTACGTCCTCCAAATGAGTCACCAGGCCCTCCTGAGAGACCAGCCTTCTTCCTGGCTCTCTCCAGCAAGGGTCCTCCCCTGAACTTTCTCAGCTTGGCTCGGCTTCTTCCATATAGGGAAGACAGCCTAAGGACCACCACAGCAGCACATCCTCAGGCCAGGAGGGCCTCAAGGTAATAAATCACCAAGAGCACATTACTCTGCCCAATAAATACTCCTTCCCAGAATGCACAGCGGCAGGAACCTCCTACTGGGCTGTTCTGGAAAAAATATTCATTACAGCTCAACCTAGTTGTAATTCTCATACTGGGCTGTGGTACCAGTGACACCTACTGGCAATAGTGAGAAATGCACAACATAGCTAAGTTTAGGGCAAAGCCAAATAAACTATACAATCAATCAGCTCAGCCAAAACTAAATTTACACTATAGCCCCAATTTTAGGAACAGGGGGCTACACACTCCCCCCACTAAGAGAGACAATGTCCTCAGCGTCTGTAAGAAAAAAATATCTCTCAAGCCTGAGAGTAGGTATCTAAACCAAACAAAACTTGGACGGGAAAGGGGAAGGGTAAGGCAGTAAAAGGAGGATGTTACAGTTTCAAACATTAATCAACAGTATATTCACATCAAACATGTTACAGGAACCTCACTATCTATCTAACTGCCCCCACTCTAGCAGCTTAAAAGGAGATCTTTGTTACCTGAAAAAGAACAAGATTACACACACACACACACACAGAAACACATAAACAGCATCACTGATCAACTGGGAACAAAGCCTCACTCCCGGGAGAGTGAAGCTTTCTTCCACATTTTAAATGCAAAGCAAACTAGAATTTAACTTGAAAGTCCATCCCTTTCTACTGTATAAGTAACTTAGCCACCATCTAGCGGCATAAACCAGCATGGCAGAAGTCCTTAGTGGCAAATTATTGAAATTACTGTACAGGGGGCTTCATAAGTACTGCTTCATTTTTGAACCCTTAGAAAATTGCCTCCTAACCATTAAAAAAATCACTGTGATTATTTTCATTAGGAACAGTGGGGTGTGTAAAACAGGCAGTTAGCGTTGCTGTCGTCTTTTGACTGCATTAAAAGACATGCCATTGAGTACTAAAGCCTAAAGTGCAGATGTTTAACAAGGCCCCTGCCCATAGCAACCAGGACTGAAAAAATTACATAAGGAATATTTTGGATGTCTTGGTCAACTAGACATTTTCCGGTACGGCTTCACACATAACTTTTAATTACTAAATGACCATACCTGAAATCCTAAAGAAAGTATTTGCTTCTGACTTCCTTCAGAACAGCTTGTGCCTAGCAAAACTTAAGATATTTATTGCACTCTTTTAAATGGAAAGTCTGGTAATCATCTAGATTAAGACATGCAAACCACAACTCGTTGTTTGATACACAAGTGCCATAAGTCATGGTACAGCACAATATGAAAAGCGAAAATTTGTTTTTTGACAGAAGTCTAAATTTATTCTATCAATGTTTTATCTTGTTTACCTGCTGTGACATTTAGGCCCCATACACACGAACAAATCTGTCTGCTGGGATTTTGGTTTGCTCGCGTGTACACACGAGCAAACCAAAATCTCCGCCAGCAGACGGCGCGCTGACGTGTCGGTGACGTGGCGGTGACGTTGACGCCGCCACGTCACCGCACCAGGAAGTAAAACACTTCCGCGCATGCGCCGAATCCATTCGGCGGCGGCGCGGCGGCGGTGCGGGACGACATGTCTGCTGGTAAGTGTACTAACCAGCAGACATGTCGGGCAGACACATTCCCACCCGATAGATTTCAAAGCATGCTTTGAAATCTGTCGGGTGGACAAATCTGTCCGCTAGCCCATACACACGATTGGAGATGTCTGCTGAAACGGTCCATCGGACCGTTTTCAGCGGACATATCCGCTCGTGTGTACGAGGCCTTAATGTCACAATAATTATCAGTGCATTAAGGAAAGTTTAAATTCCTCAAAATCTAATCTTGTGATGTAGGACATATTGATTACCTTTTGATACTATGTATTAGCTATCTTGTTAACTATGCAGAAAAAGGTGCAGCTACCCTTTGCATCCACAATCTGCTACAAATGGTCTATGAAGTACATTGAGGCAGACGGTGTATCTTGCCTTGGACCTTTATAGTTGTCAACCAAAGAAAACGTTTACCTGAGCAATACAGTATTTGTGCACATAGCTAAAAAAGCAAAGTAAATGTGCTTCATTTGAATGTAGGCTGTGCCTAATTTGAATAAAGGGTGTTTATGTAAATAGATTAGTGGATTTTACAATATTCTTTCAATGGTTTTTCTATTATGTCAGACTTAAGACTTAAAGGAGCTTGTTTGGCTGTACATCTCTTCCTGTGGTCTGCTGTCAACATTACAGAGCCAGTCCAGGCTCAGTAAAGGTAGCAACCATACAAGCGTGATCTGCCCACATGCCTTAAGATGGTGAGAACCTGAGACGGAAACTCCCGCCCTCTCCACAGCCCAGAGCTCCAGTGTGTGTGTGTGTGTGGGGGGGGGGGGGGGAAGCAGAGAGCCAGGGACTGACAGTCACCAGCACTCTGCTCAGGGAGCTCTGAGAACCGAGCGATCAGCAGTGTTTGATCGCTCAGTTCTCAGCCTTAGAGCTAGCAGGGGACAGTAAATATGTATGCAAGTATGATTGAAAAAAAAATTCCCATACTCTTTTAAAGGAACTCTAAACCAAGAAACACAATATATATATATATATATTTATTATCTGTCAAGAATCAAAGCCTGGGGTACTTAAAGTGATTGTAAAGGCAGTATGTTTTTTTATCTTAATGCATTCAATGCATTAAGATAAATGCTATCTCCCACATTGATCCCCTCGGACAACCATACCCTTAGACACCCTCACCAAGACTCTTTACTGATTTCTTCCTATTTGTTATTTTATATATATATATATATATATATATATATATATATATATATATATATATATATATATATATATATATATATATATATCACTTTACTCCACTGGTTTATGGCCAATACTATTTGCAAGTGTTTATACTATTTGATTACATGCAAAAATGTACCTTCTTGTCCAAGTTACATTTGAGACCAGTTACTTTTGTTTCTATATGGACCTATTCACAACTGTTATTACTGTTTTGAACTATTGTACTCCCGTACTTTGGAAATATGTAAAATGCTTTCTCTTCAATGAAAAATATTATAAAAAAGAAAAAAACAGTCCTAAAACCAGTAGATGGTGGCAGAGAGAGGGAATTCATACACTTCTTCCTTGGTTAGCTCATCCTATTCTCAACCAGGATAAGAATTCAGATCTCCTAAATTCCTAAAACGTATTACCATATTAAAGGGACTCTTCGTAAATAATCAACATAAAATAGGAAAGGAAAGGAAAATGGGATTATACCACGCTAGAGACTAAAAAAACATCCGTAAATAGCTGCAACAAAAACCATCAAATATCTCTACGGTGCAAACAAAATTCTAAAAACATAAGTTGCGCTTAAATATGAGAAATCACAAGAATTAAGTGACAAATAGTGCAAGGAAATTAATAAATAGTGAACATTCAATAAAGTCCATATAGCAAAGAGTAAATAGAAGAAAATTGATTAGTTGTGACAAAATTATTGAATGTTCACTATTTATTAATTTCCTTGCACTATTTGTCACTTACTTTTTGTGATTTCTCATATTTAAGCGCAACTTATAGTTTTAGAACATAAAATATATAACTTTTGAGCATAAAAAGAAACCTTAAAGCATTTATATGCTTTAGTGTCCTTCAAACAATAGAAATGTGAAAACAAAATACAAAGTCCAGATCTGCGTTGAAAAAATTGTCCCTTGTGCTGAAAATCAATCCAAACTCTTAAATAAAAATCCAACTCTGCTCACTTCAACCTTTACCACGTGCTCACACCCAAAATGGTCTCTTACCTTCTTTAAAAGATTTGTATATTATATAAGGTCATAAAACGCTCCCGTTGCTAATTGGGGATAGGTAGTACCAACCGCACTTTCCAACTCCTCCTGCCCCCATGCTGGGGTGTAAAACCCTTACAGAATTTTTGTAGTGCTTTCCATAATAAAATGTATTTATTTATTATAAAAAAAAAAAAAAATTAAAACACAAAATCATATATGCTCACATGAAATAGTGCACTACAATCTTTAATACACAGAAGTAAAATGTGTCTTTTCCATATAAAATCCACCAGGTGTCAGTGTACACTCACGTCACGCCATTACGGTACTTTATTTAAAAACAGCCTTGCAATAATAAAAACTCTCATATTCCACTTCCCTTACCATTGCAAGAGTTATCTCTGCACCCTAATGTAATGTGACACAGATGTTTGTTTGTTTTTTGCATTTTTTATTTTATATTTTGTATTTATTTATTTTTCATAACAATTTGAACAAAACATATTAGAAGAAGTACATAGCACAAAGTCAAACAATAAATAAAATGATAACTAATTTGTGTGCATGTAAAAACCTAGGGGTACAATTGGGTAGAACAGTTTTGAGTAAATACAATTTGCAAGCATACCATAGCTCCCAACTGTCCCTGTTTTCAAAGGGACTGTCCCTGATCCCTCTTTCCTTCTCATTTGTCTCTCATTTGGTCTGATCTATATACTGTAATTGTGTATAAAATGCATTTTTTTTCCAAGTGCTAAACCTTTCATCCAATTTCTAAATTGCTGCATTTGTAAATTCCAAGAGCCAATATAAAGGAATAGTAGTGGTATAAAAATAAAAAATAAATGTGGGTTTAAAGGATCACTAAAGGAAAAACATTTTTCAGCTAAATAGCTTCCTTTACCTTACTACAGTACTGGTTTCATTACCTTATTGTTCGTTTTTGCTTCGAAGTTGCTGTAATCCTGCTCTGATCTCCACACTTCCTGCTTGTCTGTTTCCTTATAACCACAGTACTGGGAGCTTTCTCACGGTGGTCTAAGCTGTAATTACTGTGTGTCTAAAACTTCCCAGAACCAATCAGATTCATTTTTAAAACAAAACACTGCCCTGGATTTGTTTGTTTTTGTTCTGTGTGTCTATTTCTACTTCACAGAAACATGAAGCTAGTTCAAAAGTGCAACTAAAGTGCAGGCACATCATATGATTGATTTTTATCTATTTTTAATCATTTTGAAAAGGAATCGGTTAACTTTTATGTCCCTATACCCTGTAAACAGTAATTTCAGCAAATAAAAAGTTTTCCTTTAGTGACCCTTTAACTACTCATTGTTTTGTATGACACTGATGGGCACTGATGTGAAGGCACTGATGAGGATTCACTGTGATGGGCACTGATAGGTGGCACTGATAAGCTGCACTGATAATCAGGGCACCGATATCAGTGTAAATTCTGTACTCACTGTGCCCTGTCTGATCGGCTCTCCTTTTCTTAGGCGCTGTTACTGTATGAGGAAAGGAAAGCCAATAACCAGCAACACTGTTTTTCTGTAATCCACTGTGTCCAAGGGACAAAGCGATCACAGACACTTCCTATTGTTTCCCCCTGGAAGCGTGTTCTCGGGAGGAAGTCCAGGGACACCCTCCCAGAACTGGAGAGGCACGCTGTAGCTGTATATCGGCTATAGTACAGTGGACAAGTGGTTAAAAACTTGTCTATCAGGGTAGATTTATGAACATCATGGTAGACAAGTGGTTAAATCAAGCTTACAGCTGCTAAAAGTATTACAAATTTTGTTTTGTGTTTATTGATCATAAAAAAAAAGATTCTGGCACACCCTCTTTCTTTACAAAAACGAAAAAGTAACACCTAAAGTTAGATTACGACTTTTTAAGAAATCAGATGGTTTTTGTAACACAAAATAATTTATTTGGTTTTGAGATTTTCTGTACAGAGGTGCCACCATTCAGGAAATGTACCAAGGGACAGTAATATAAAACATATTCAAAATGATAACATAAAAGAAATTCTAGAGTTGCTAGTACAAAATATAAAGGCGATGATGCTACTTATGAAAGATGCTCTTTGGTAGCAGTTACAGACACCGCTGCAGAAGTGGGAGGGAGAAGGAGAAGCAGAGGAAGCAAGTGCATAGTGAAGAAAATAAGCAAAACAGGGTAAGATGGGACAGAGGACAGGTGTATGCCTGGGGTAGACAGAGAAGGGTAGGCAAAATGGAGGAGAGAGGGGAAGTTTAGGGAAATGGCTTCAGACCAACAGCAGGATTCAGTCAATGTTCAAGTGGGACTTATAGCATATCCAAGGGTTCCAGACCTTCTGAAATTTAGCATGGACATTTTTGAGAATAGAAGTGAGCTACTCATGGACAATGGTTCCTATTAACCTTTGCTGCTTCTTTAGCAAAATTGAGGAACTGTTGTTTCCAGGCTGTGGCTAACATCTGCTGGGCTGCCAGAAGCATGAACCCCACCATCTTTTAATAAATGTTAAGGGTCTGGATCGGTCTGTGTTGTAGGGCATCACAAGGGTTACAAGCCAGTAGGACGTTCAAAACGCTCCTGATCATCGTATATACCAACGTCCATAATCGGGTGGCCTTGGTGCACAACCAGTGGCAGCCCGTAAAGCACCAGCCAACACTGGATAAACTCCTCAAGATTGAGACATTAGGTTCTTTCATTCTATTAACAGGTTAGGACCCACTAATCCGGGGTGCTTTGTCGCAGTAAGTGGGCTTAGCACTATATGACCTTAGGTGTTTTTAATTAGCCTTTGCATGTGTGCGCTATGATCTGTTTTGTACTGTCTTTGGTCTTATAGCAGCACCATCTTAGATGTATAGCATTTTTAGGGTGTGCCCCCAAGTATGTTTTTGCATTTTGTATAGACTCTGACCAGGTTTCTTGGGCTGGAGTACCCCTCCCCCTCTTAATTACCTCACATTAGTGGCCACCAGTGTATAGGAAGAATCCCTTCAGTTCCCCTATATAGAGGAGTTTATCTCCCAAGGTTGAGACACTAGGCTCTTTCATTCTATCAACAGGTTAGGACCCACTAATCCGGGGTACTTTGTCGCAGTAAGTGGGCTTAGCACTATATGACCATATAGTGTGACCAAACCCCCGTATTTTTGAATATGTTCAGGTGTTTTTAATTAGCCTTGCAGGATAAATGTCATTTTTGCATGTGTGCGCTATAATCTGTTTTGTACTGTCTTTAGTCTTATAGCAGCACCATCTTAGATGTATAGCATTTTTAAGGTGTGTCCCCCAAGTATGTTTTTGTCCTTGGATATATTGACTGTAATAATTTAGAATACGATGAAGTAGTGGGCATAATGAGAATGCTCTTTTTGGCACGTTAAGCAATAGCCTCTCGATGGATATCACCTAATCCTCCTACCCTTAGGGACTGTGTCATTTGAGAGATATACTTATCTTCAAGGTAATGCATCTCGGAAGTTCGAGAAAATATTGAAAAATTGGCTAGATGCCCCAAGTTTCAATCTTGGCTGAAAAGGAAGAGTGGGGAATATGTGCCATGCATTTCTGCTCTTTCGTTTTTAAGTGGCCGTCTCTGTTACTCTCTAAATACTTTTTGCGATTCGGCACTGCATCGCTTTAACTGACAATTGCGTGGTCGTGCGACGTGGCTCCCAAACAAAATTGGTGTCCTTTTTTCCCCACAAATAGCTTTCTTTTTATCACCTCTGCGGTTTTTAGTTTTTGCGCTATTAACAAAAATAGAGCGACAATTTTGAAAAAAATAATATTTTTAACTTTTTACCATAATAAATATCCCCAAAAATATATAAAACAATTTTTTCCTCAGTTTAGGCCGATACGTATTCTTCTACATATTTTTCGTTAAAAAAAATTGCAACAAGCGTTTATTGATCGGTTTGCGCAAAAGTTATAGCGTTTACAAAAAAAGGGGTCGTTTTATGGCATTTTTATTAATATTTTTTTTTTACTAGTAATGGTGGCGATCAGCGATTTTTTTTGGTACTGCTACATTATGGCGGACACTTCGGACACTTTTGACAAATTTTTGGGACCATTGGCATTTTAATAGCGATCGGTGCTATAAAAATGCATTGATTACTATAAAAATGCCACTGGCAGTGAAGGGGTTAACACTAGGGGGTGGGGAAGGGGATAAGTATGTTCCCTGGGTCAGGCATTTCTCCCCTGACAGGACCGGGAGCTGAGTGTTTACACACACAGCTTCCGGTCCCCGCTCTGTAACGAGCAATCGCGGGTGCCCGATGGCGATCTCTCCAGCCGGGCATGCGCACGAGAGTGAGGGACGAGCGCGCGCCCCTAGTGGCTGCTGGGCGAGGTGACGTAGAGCTATGGGCTCTCGCCCTGGAAGAGCCGACCTGCCGCCGTAAAACTGCAGCGGCTGGTCGGCAAGCAGTTAAACATTATTTGACTCTGGGTTTAAACTTTTTAATGTATATTTACAATATTAGTGTGTATCTTTAGAGAAGTCCATTGAGTTTTTCCAATCTTTCAATAATTTAGAGATCACAGATTATATATCAGTATAAAATTGCTCAGCAGCAGGATATTTTTAGGAGACAAAGAGGTAAAAATCGGTCCACAGCAGAACAATTTTATGTTCTATAGTATTTTATTGTTTTAAATGCAGCAGGTAGAGAGCCATAACAAGCAGCAGAACAATTTAAAAATTTTAGGCCTAAATTGACATAGCACAGGTAGGAGCTTTATTATGAGAATTAAGATACTGTAAAAGATGCAAATTTGCCAGTAGCAGCACAGTTTAATTAGGGCTAACAAGTCTGAGGCCTCATACACACGATCGTTTTCCTCGACAGAATCCATCAAGAAACTTGGTAGCAAAGCTTTTTTGCAGAGGAAAACGGTCGTGTGTATGTTTTTCATCGAGAAAACTCTCGAGGAACTTGACGAGAAAAAAGAGAACAAGTTTTCTTTTTCCTCGTCGGGAGTCTCAATTTCCTCGTTGTGTTCCTCGTCGGGCTGGTTTTCGATGAGAAACACATTTGTGTGTATGCTTAGAAACGGCGCATGCTCAGAAAAAAGTATGAGACGGGAGCGCACCTTCGGTAAAAGTAGCGTTCGTAATGGAGATAGCACATTTGTCACGCTGTAACAGACTGAAAAGTGCAAATCATCTCTTACCAAACTTTTACTTAACAAGCAGTAACATGAGATTAGCAAAAGCAGCCCCAAGGGTTGTGCCAGTGGAATCGAACTTCCCCTGCTGTCGTACATGTTGAAGTCACCGCGTTTAAGAACGACTAGATTTTGTCTTGACAGTGTGTACACAAAGGTGATATAAAGTCCACAGGGATCAATAAGGTGACTGAGTGAAAGTGAGATCTTAATGGTCCACCACCGTAGGTTTAGTTGAAGGCCTCGTACACACGATCGGACATATCCGATGAAAACGGTCCGCTGACCATTTCCATCGGATATGTCCGATCGGGAGTTTGATCCGATGGCGTGTACACACCATCGGATCAAATTCCCCGCCGCCGGACGGCGCGGTGACGTGGCGGTGACTTCCGCAGATGCGCCGAATCCATTTGGCGGCGGCGCGGCGGCGGTGGGGGACGACATGTCTGCTGGTAAGTGTACTAACCAGCAGACATGTCGGGCGGACAGATTCCCACCGGATAGATTTCAAAGCATGCTTTGAAATCTGTCGGGTGGAGAAATCTGTCCGCTAGCCCATACACACGAGCGGTGATGTCTGCTGAAACGGTCCATCGGACCGTTTTCAGCGGACATATCCCCTCGTGTGTACGAGGCCGAAGAGGCTTACCAGATGGATAGCGACCACAATAAGTGTACACCTATTTGGTCAGCTATAGCTTAGGGTTAAACCAAGCACTGCTCACAGAGGGTCTCAGGAGGGATGAGTGGCAAAGATATCCGATCAGTTGAAGGATCAAAATTAAAAATGTTCACTCCTCTTCTCAGTGCATTCAGCCGACAACGTGACTCGGAAGGCCCAATGGCAAAGAAGGAAATAATAGAGCAAACATAGCGTAACTCTGATAAAAAAGTTTTACTAAGATAAAACAAAAATAGTACACTCACATTTGGTATGAACAATCATGGGCGTATAAATATACAGGCAGTAGGGTCAATCGGTTCCCGACGTGTTTCATTTCACAAACATCTTCATGGGAATTGTCCTACTGCATAGAAAGACCCTTAAATATATACTAAGCCCCCACAGATAATTGGCAGTGAAGCGAATTGAACAGAGTGATTCATTACTGAGTACTTCCGGGTGGGGGAGGTAAGATGGTCGCTGCAGCGTGCGTTCCAAGCCTCTCTTTAATGTAATGACACCAGAACACACCTCCGGGCATGTAAAAAACCATCGATAATAAATAGTTCGAATGGGACATGTATTTAAAAACTCACAATAATGCGAGACATTCAAAAAACCCGATCGCGTTGATGCTCGCACTAAATACACCGCTGTGCGCTCCAAGCCTCGTATCGCCACACAACAGTGGAGCGCACAGGGAGCAAGCGTGAGCACATCACCCAGTCACATGGTGCGTCAAGCGTCACCCGGTCACATGGTGCGTCAAGCGTCACTGGTTTAGACACAGTGATGCGTTCCATACCTCGTATTCAGATGAGGAAAAGGGATGTACATACAGGACGTGCCGTCGGAACGCGCGATGACGTCACAGCAAAGGGGGCACACATTCATAGCTTCTACCCATAATATCGACGGATGTATAGGGGGCAAATCGAATACGAGGGAGGCACCATAACCCTCAGATGGATATAGACCCCGTATTACGTCGATAGACTATCTGCACAAGGGCATCGTATGGTATAAAGCTCACGATGTGAAATCACAAGCTACAATTCAATTAATGTGCAAACATTTTTTAAATCAACTGATTAAGTTGTGAAAAATAAACCAATACACCAAAAAATCATAAAGTTATAACATATGTTGAATAGTTAAACTCACATAAAGGATATATATTAAAATAATGTATATTAAAATAATGTATAATAAAATTGCATGTTAATATGTAACTATACACCAGACACAAAAAATAGGCTAGTACATATGCTGTAGGATACCAGGCTGTATTAAACCCTAGAGATATAAATCCTACATTAACATGGATTAAAACATTGGAATATCATGGTTAAACGATATTCCCAAGAAAGTTGAGACTCATGATACATTAACCAGGAAAAAACTGAGGTGACACCACATAATAGCTGAAAACCAAGTAAGAACTATAAAACTGATAATCTCAAGACTGATTGATAAATGCATTCACGTCCCACACGACATTCAAGCCGTGTGGGACATAAGTGCGTAATGTATAAATCCAATAGGTTTCTAACCTAGAGACACCCCTAATCTTGGCTCCGCCCCTCCAAGGTGCTACATACTTATCTATAATAAGTAACTGGGTACCCTTTGGGTTGCGTGCATGGCACTCCCGATAATGACGGGGTACCGTATGTTTAGTGCAACCACCTATAATCTTGGCTACATGTTCACCTACCCGTACGGAAAATGCACGTATAGTGCGTCCCACATATTGTTTTCCGCACGGGCAGGTGATGAGATACACTATGTGAGTTGATGCACATGTGCAGAAGCATTTTATAGGGTAAGTCTGTCCTGTTGAAGTGGATCTAAGTTCCAAAGATTTTGTTCTACCGCTGGTATTCCAGTGGCATACATTACATTTCTTGCATGGGAAGTATCCTTTCATATCATGAAAGAAAACAGGGCGGACAGGTGGATCGATAACATTTGGAGCAATGCTGTTCCTTAGTGATGGAGCTCCCTTGAAAATGATTTTGGCCATATCGGTTAGATTTGGTCCAAGAACTTTATCAATCTTGAGTATGCCCCAGTGCTTATTGATGATGGATTTGACGTCTCTATGCTGTGTAGAGTAGGACGTCAAAAAAGAGAACTTGAAAGTGCCATCTGGTTCTCGTGGGGGCTTGTGGGATAGCAGGGACACCCTATCTGTAAAAAGGAAGATGTTGTAGTTCCAGGTCTATAACTGAGGTGTCATACCCCTTTTCAATAAACCTCTCCTTTAAAACCTGAGCCTGTATGAAATAGGACTCCTGATCCTGACAGTTTCTGCGTAAACGCAAAAATTGACTGCAAGGGACCGAGTCCAACCAGGACCGGTGATGGCAGCTGTCTCTAGGGATATAGCTGTTGCGGTCTGTTGCTTTAAAATGAGTCTGAAATTTGAACTGACGTAAATGCAATTCGATCTCTAGATCAAGAAAGACAACCTTACTGGAGCTCCAAGTGTGAGTGAGAGAGATGCCACGATCGTTAGCATTCAGTGCCAAAAAATACTCATTCAATGTTTCTGGTGGGCCATTCCAAAGGAGGAGGATGTCGTCTATGTATCGGGCCCATAGGACCAGGGACGGATGGCGGTCCAAATAGACGACATCCTCCTCCCACTTGGCCATAAACAGATTGGCCAAACTCGGGGCAAATTTGGCCTCCATTGCGACACCACGTTCTTGAAGGTAGAACTTCTGGTTGAACCAGAAATAATTGTGAGTAGTCGCGAATTTGAGGAGGTCCATGATGAATGATTTTTGTTCATCAACAATACAGTGATCTTGGCTCAAAAAGTGGGCGACAGCTTCAAAGCCCAAGTGTTGGGGAATACACGTGTATAGCGAAGCTACGTCCGCTGTCGCAAGGAGATAATCCCCATCAATGTGTGTACCTTCTAAGAGTCTAATTGTGGCGGTGGTGTCTTTAAGGTAAGATGGAGTAAGCTTAACAAGAGGCTGTAAGTAGTTATCAATATAGCGACCGATTCGGGACGTGATCAAATCAATGCCGCTAACTATTGGTCTACCAGGAGGCCTGAGGGGATCCTTATGGATTTTGGGAAGTTGGTAGATAGTGGGTATTCTCGGAGCAAGTGGAATCAAGTAGGATTGCTCCTTTTTGTTCAAAATGAACCCCTTATTGATAAGATTGGTAAGTTCTCTCTTAAAACTACTAGTGGGATCACTAGGTATTTGCTTATAAGTATCAGCATCACTGAGGATGCGATCCATTTCAGCATTGTAGTCAGATTTATCTAGAACAACCAATGCACCCCCTTTGTGGGCTGGACGCACTATTATATCCTTACGATTACAGAGTGCAAGGAAACCATCTTTGGGGATCGGTTGGTTATAGAACTTCTTAATGGGTAAAGCTTCCAAATCCTTAAAAACAAGGTCTCTAAATGTGTTAACAGTGGAGGAGGCGGGGGCAGGAGGGTTGAACAATGAAGGGTTGGAAAGCCCAGAATGGACAGTCCCTGACCTAGCCGCTCTCTCCATATGGGGCAAGTGGTTGGACATAATATGACGTTGAATATTCATCTTCCGTATAAATTTATGAATATCGATAAAAGTATCGAACTTATTCAGTTTATTGGGCGGGGCAAATTTAAGGCCTTTATCTAAAACGGCCAGCTCATTTTGAGAGAGTTCTTTGCCACTAAGATTGAATATTCCTTGGCCAATCAAGTTCTTCTCTTTTTTCTTTTGGTGCCTTTTGCCTCCACGGTTGCCTCTTTTATGTCTGAAGGCCTTTTGTGGCCTTGTCCTACCTGATGAAAATCCTGGCTAGAGCGGACCCCCGGACCAAAATGACCATAGTCCGGATTGGGTCTGGAATAGCCAGAGGGTTCATCCCTAATGTCTCGAAGTGGTGTAAACCTATTATTAGTAGGTATTACTGAATAATCTTGATGATACAGATTAGTGTCATGTGGTGTCATATAGTTGTTGTGTCTCTTGTAACTCATAATAGTCATAATGATCATATCTCCGGTAATCAGAGGATATAGGATCTGGGAAGTTACCCCTAGATCTGCCTATGCCGCCTCTCCTTCCCTGTCTGGAGGCATTTCTCACTGGGGTATAGACATTAGAGTGCCTACCCCCAGGGGGGTGTCCTCCCTGAACAGGGGGGGGGAGGACGGGGTCCAGGGTGAGTAGGTTTCGGTTGTTGTAAATTGGATACATTCCTATTGTTAGGACTTCCATCAACCTCAATGGGGGAGCCTTGATCTAACGAGATCCCCAATGTTTTCTGCCACTTAAATACAGACCGATATTTATAATCGCCAGCATCCCTAGAGTACTTTTTATGCTTTTTGGTTCTCTGGTCCTTATCCTCTTTCTCCAAGTGTAGCTGGAGATTCGAGGAAAAAGTGTTGTATTCAGTGGAGTTCTTAGATAGCAGTAATTTATCTTTAATTTCCTTAATTTCTCTATCTAGAACTAAAAGTCTCGACTGTTTACGTAAAATTAAGAATTGTACAAAATTGGTACCTGCCTCATTAAAGTAATTATACCAAGAGTCAAGGTCCAATTTTCCCTGTTGTGGTTGGACCTCCCATCTGAGACTGCGGGGTACCATGCCCTCCCTCACATACTGTGTAAGGAAGGCAATATCCCACTGCAAATGGAGTTCTGATACCATTACATTTTTCAGTCTCAGAAAGAGGCCTCCAATCTCGGTGTCATTATCAATGATTGTAAAAATACCATCGGTGTTGACAGTGCGTGAAGCCCTATAGTCAAACACATCCATGATGGACTAAAATAAAAGAAGTGGCAGCAGTGAAAAAGTGATCAAACAATATGAAAAAATGTGGTATGTACACTCACCGCGCTACTAAAACAATACAGCAGCAAACATAACTAAATGATCAATTTAGCAAACACAGTATATACAAAGAAAATATGTAGCGCTTAGACATAAATGAAATGGCGAATAATATAAGCTAGATATTAGACACCATAGGTGCACTTGAAGTGTCCTTAAAAAGGTGATATAAAGTCCACAGGGATCAATAAGGTGACTGAGTGAAAGTGAGATCTTAATGGTCCACCACCGTAGGTTTAGTTGAAGAGGCTTACCAGATGGATAGCGACCACAATAAGTGTACACCTATTTGGTCAGCTATAGCTTAGGGTTAAACCAAACACTGCTCACAGAGGGACTCAGGAGGGATGAGTGGCAAAGATATCCGATCAGTTGAAGGATCAAACTTAAAAATGTTCACTCCTCTTCTCAGTGCATTCAGCCGACAACGTGACTCGGAAGGCCCAATGGCAAAGAAGGAAATAATAGAGCAAACATAGCGTAACTCTGATAAAAAAGTTTTACTAAGATAAAACAAAAATAGTACACTCACATTTGGTATGAACAATCATGGGCGTATAAATATACCGGCAGTAGGGTCAATCGGTTCCCGACGCGTTTCGTTTCACAAACATCTTCATGGGAATTGTCCTACTGCATAGAAAGACCCTTAAATATATACTAAGACCCCACAGATAATTGGCAGTGAAGCGAATTGAACAGAGTGATTCATTACTGAGTACTTCCGGGTGGGGGAGGTTAGATGGCCGCTGCAGCGTGCGTTCCAAGCCTCTCTTTAATGTAATGACACCAGAACGCACCTCCGGGCATGTAAAAAACCATCGATAATAAATAGTTTGAATGGGACATGTATTTAAAAACTCACAATAATGCGAGACATTCAAAAAACCCGATCGCGTTGATTAACGTGAGGCCTTGCAGTGAAAAAAAAATGGTTGCTATGAATGGGACAGCAAGCTTAATTAAAGTGACCTCAAATCAACCACAATAATTAAATCCCCCAATAATAAGAAAACAAGCAACAAAGGGGTTTGACTCCCTTTAAGGGGTTGTAAAAAAAAATAAATGTTTTCATAATAAGCATCCTTTACCTGCAGACATTCCTCTTTTCATTTCCTCATTGTTCGTTTGTGCTCAGAAGTTGCTCTATTTTGAGGTTTTGGATCCACAATTCCAGACAGGATGGCGTGCGCGTGCACGTGCACGTGAGGACGTGACGGCCGCGAGGTGGGTGGGGCGGCGACAACGCGAGACACGGCGGGGAGAGAAGCGTTGCACCTCCGGAGGGCGAGACAACTGACCTGGAGGCCGCGGAGGATCCTCAGCAGACGTCCCAGGGACGTCCCAGGGACATCAGTGGAAGCGGACCTGGAACCACCCGGCATGACACGGGGAAGACCGCATAACCTGAGGATGGCGCGCGGTACACACCAGCAGTGGGCTCCGCCGCCCCCCCCCCCCCTCCACCAGGGCTATCTCACTCCAACACCAAAGGTACCTAAAACCCCGGCTACGACGGGCCCCCCAGCTGAGACAAGCAGGTAGTATACGCAGCGAAGATGGAAAGTAAAGCCTTTTACTGTTGTTTATACTGAACTTTAAGCTATGAAATGAAATATATTGGAACCACACTACACAGGAAGAGAGGAGGCATGAAAGCTGTATGGCATATGGTATTTGCATGTAAAGATTGGTATCTACAACTGCGGCTATGATTGGTTAATTAGGGAGGACTCCTCTGCAAGATGGGCTTAATTGTCTCCAAAAATTCCAAAAAGCTGAGCCCCTCCACATAAATGTCTGTAAACTTTTGAGCGCATTTCAACAGTATTCCAGGAGGCAAGAAGTAGCTCTTTTTTTTTTCACAACGGTGTGGTTAACATATATGTGGTGGAGATCAGGCTCCTGTGAGAAAGGAGAGGAAGCAATAGAGGCATAAGAGGCATAAGAAGGTCTCTTGTTTATTCCATCTACGTTTCATATATGTTTTTTTTTTGGCTCTCCTGTAGCCCATTTTTAGAGTGACCCTCATGCTCTGCTGAAGTGCACGTAGATTTAAAAAGTCACAAAAGGGGCACGAATATAAATAGGGCCAGGAGGGGCTGCATAAAGAGGTCACTAGATGCAGTAAACCCCTGCTCTTCTCCGCCCCCCTCTAAACTTCCGATATTCGAGACAGGACCACCCCCCCCCTCCCTTTAAGAGGATAAGAACAAACCTCTGGGTGCTAGGGTGAATCAGGTGAACCCTAAGTGGTCAACCGGAAGGTATATATGTATTACCAACAGTAGCAAACAAGGGAAAAACCCAGGCTCAGAGGTAGTAAGGAAGTAAATAAGCTGGCAACCTGGGGAAAAGAATCAGAAAAGTGAAGAATAATATGTCCAGGATGTCAAGCAGATCAACAAAAGGTGGTACCCCCAAAACATCTGGAACTGTGGCAACATCAAGTACGATCCAACAATATATGTCCAAAGCAACAAGCTCCAGGAACACAGGATCCCCAAAATCTACACAAGGAAAAACGGAGAAAAAAATGGATGAGAAAAAAGCCCAGAAAACAACCATGGGGGATACATCTGGGGACCTGCGAGAGGACTCAAGAGAGGAAGAGATCAGAGAGGGGGACGGAGAGATAAGCAGAAGAGAGGAACAGAGACCCGAAGACCAAATTCCAACCATGGGGGACATGAAAAAGATGCTGATGCGACTTGAAAATGCAATTAAAGGAGAAATACATAGCCTAAGGACGGACCTTGGCCATCTTCTTTCAAGAGTAGAGACACTGGAAGAACAACAGGAGAAACAAAAACAAGAGTCAATCGAGTTAAAGGACCAAATCTCCCAGCTCCATCTCCAACAGAGAAATATACTCTATAAACTGGAGGACCAGGAAAATATATCCAGAAGACAGAATTTGAGAGTTAGAGCTGTCCCAGAGGGAAAAGGGGAAGATCTGAGGAAAATTATCAGGACAATACTAAACCCAATATTGGGCAAGACTGCCGAAGACACGATTAAAATCGAGAGAGCCCATCGGGTGGGAAGACCTAATAGAAACGATAATGATAGACCCCGGGACGTTATTGTTAGATTCCATTCGTTCGAAGAGAAAGAGGACATATGGAGGAAACTGAGGGGATCCCCACCCCTCATTATACGAAGGGTCTACTCTACAGTTCTATGCTGACCTGGCCTCTGAGACGTTGACTAGAAGGCGTCTTTTAAAACCTCTTCTAGAACAACTACTGTCCAAAAAAATTAAATATAACTGGAGGTTCCCAGCGTGCTTAGTGGGCTCGAAAGATGGGAAATCAGCTTTACTGAGATTCCCGGAAGATCTGGGGGAATTTTGCAAAAAGTTAGACCTACAGATACAAGACCTTCCGGGATGGGTTTAATAAGGGCAGGTGGTGGGGCAGGATGAGAACAACATGGAGATCCCATTTTTCCGAGAGTGGCCCCGAGTTCTATATCTCAAATTCTTTTTCCCCTTCTCAAATAGAAGGGGATTGCGAATACAGGCCCCACCCTAGAGGGAAACTAGATCAAGGGGAAAATTGGTCTAGAGGCCGATTTTTGGCCAGGAGGGGAAGGGACGGGGAGAGGGGGGGAGGGGGGAAGAGGGAGGGGAAGGAGAGGGAGGGGAGGGATTGGAAAAGGGAGGGGAAGGGGATGGAGGGGAGGGAGTTACACCACACCAAAAAGATCAATAGGGAAAGTATATGAATGTAGGGCGAGGTTAAAATTGGAATCAAAGAGGAAGATTTCCAATACTAGATAATGCCGATAATAAAATGCGTATCATACAATGTAAAAGGTCTAAATAGCCCCACAAAAAGACACAAAGTTTTAAAGGAATTAAAGAGAATTAAAACTGATGTAGCATATCTGCAAGAGACCCACCTTACCATAGACTCGACCGTGAAATTAAACTCAATAGATTTTCCCATATGGTACTATGGGGACACCGTTTCAAAACGTGCGAGGGGAGTGGCTATCGGGTTCGCTAAAGGAGTGAGGTTCCTGTTGAGCGATAGATTGACAGATCCAGAGGGCAGATTTCTCATACTAAAAGGGAAACTAGAGGACACAGAATGCACCCTAGTAAACATATACTCACCAAATAACCAACAGATAAAATTTTTAATTGATGTCCTGGGAAAGGTAAGGGACTTTAAAATAGGTAGAGTGATTATGGGAGGGGACTTCAACTTCTGTATGGACCCAAAGGTGGATAAGACAACTCAGACAGTAGGAACCAACATAAAACAACTTAGAAATCTAAAAAATACTCTGCATAGTAGTCAACTAGTAGACGTTTGGCGAGTGTTAAACCCGGCGACACAAGATTACACTTTCTATTCTCAGGTACACGGGTGTTACACACGGATCGATCATATCCTCGTGGACCACTACTTGTTGGAGGAGGTGGTGAACGCAACAATAGAACCTATGACCATATCAGATCATGCCCCAATTAGCGTGTCCTTTAATATCTCAGGTAACCCAAGGACACCCCAAACTTGGAGGCTTAATGAGGAATTATTAAAAGATGTAAATAGCCTCACCATGGTTCAAAAGGAGTTAGAAGAATACTTCAAAATAAATGACACGAGTGACATATCCAAAGCTACACTATGGGATGCCCACAAGACCGTAATTCGAGGCACGCTGATATCAGAGGGAGCAAGAAAGAAAAAAGAGAAATGGCTCCAAAAGGAGAAAATAATCAAGGAGATAGCCAGGTTAGAACAAAAACATAAAAGAGGGGCTCAGCAACAAGATCTATACCAAGAATTAGTGATCAAACGCAACCAACTCAAATATCTTCTATTTCAGGAATCCAAAAGAGATCTACAGATTATTGCAAGAGAAAGATATATGGGTGGCAATAAAACTAGTAAACATCTGGCAAGGTTGGTTCAGAAAAAGAGGGGAAGAAACTATATAGAAAAAATTAAAAACGAACAAGGAAAGGAGGTGTACAAAACAAAAGATATAGCTGAAATCTTCCGAGTTTACTATGAAAATCTATACGCAGTTAAACAGAAAAACTGGGATAACGAGGAGAAAAAAAACAAAATCTTGGATTTCCTGCAGGGGGCGAGACTCCCATCAGTAAACCCAATAGATGGAATAACTATGGATAGGCCGATCACAGAAAATGAAGTACAGCTAGCGCTATCTGGTACAGAATCAGGAAAAAGCCCCGGCCCTGATGGCTTTACCGCTCTTTATTATAAAAAATGCAAAGATATCCTCATACCCCGACTATGCCAATATTTTAACGGTCTAGGAAAGGACTATATCCTGAGTAGAGAAGCAGCCGAGGCAACAATAACCGTTATTCCAAAGGAGGGCAAGGATACGAGGATCTGTTCGAGCTATCGGCCAATATCCCTGCTAAATGCAGATTTAAAACTGTTCGCAAGGATACTGGCCGAGAGAATAAAACGCGAGATGGCGGGGTTGATACACCCCGACCAGACAGGTTTTATTCAGGGTCGAGAGGGAAGAGACAACGGGGTAAGGACCCTCCACCTGATTCAAGAGATGAGGAGAAGTGGGGTCCCCAGTCTGCTCCTGTCGATCGATGCCGAGAAAGCGTTCGACAGGGTAGACTGGGGATTCATGTAACAGACCTTGGAAAACATGGGATTCGGACGCAGGATGATGGGATGGATTGGAACCTTATATAAAGCCCCAACAGCGCGGATAAAAAATAAATGGAGATCTGTCTCAATATTTTACGATGGAAAATAGTACGAGACAGGGGTGCCCCCTGTCTCCATTATTATTTGTGTTGTCCCTTGAACCTCTGTTATCTAGAATCCGTAAATGCCCTGAAATAAACGGAATTAAGGTGGGAAAAGAAGAGCATAAACTGGCTGCATTCGCAGATGACGTGCTCTTTTATCTGACCAACCCCAAAACCTCTATCCCAAAACTATTAAATGTATGTAGTCAATATGGGGAAATCTCAAATTTTAAATTAAATATTACTAAAACGGAAATATTAAATGCCAGTACACCCAAGGAGGATATCCAGATCCTTAGATCAGAATATAAATTCCCATGGGTAAAAGAGCTTAAATACCTAGGAATCTACTTAGCGAGTACGGAAAAGAGAATCTATGAAATCAACTATATCCCCCTGATGGAAGAAATCAAAAAGGAAATAACTAGAATAAAAAATAGACCAAATCTCATGGTTCGGACGAATACATTTCTGTAAAATGGTGTTGATTCCAAAGATCCTATATAAGTTCCAGATGATCCCGATCAAGCTCCCAAAACAATTGCTCCGTATTCTCCAAAAATTAATTATGAATTACATATGGGGAAATAAGAAACATAGGATTTCATTTCAGATCCTCAGACAGACCAAAAATAAGGGGGGATTGGCTATCCCGGATCTTAAAAAATATTATGATGCAATAAACCTGTCGAGAGTAGTGGAGTGGGCTAGAGTAAACTTAGAAAAAATCAAAAATAGATACTACATAGGGTTAGATTAAGAGCACTCTCGCTAAGGCAATCACAAGGAATTAGAAAAAGTAATATGGAATCCCCCACAATTTAGAGCACTGAGCGCAGATACACATACAATTACAAAGAATGCACTCAAGGTGTGGGATTATACACAGAAAAAAATTTATAAAAATTTCAACTCCCCCCTTATCTTCTTAAAAAATAAACGACTACTTCCCTCCGATTACATCGGGGAAAAAAAGAGGTTGGGGGAAATTGGATCCAAAACGACAAGGCACAAGTAAGAGATATATATATATCACACATCATGGACACTTATTAACATATAGTATACTCATACATAAACATATAGCAAATATTTTTACAATAATACAAAAAAACAACAAATTGAGCAAAATCATATAGAAAAGAGCAAAAAGAAAATTTTATGACACTAAATGAATGGAGGTACCAACAGTTAACCACTTAAGACCCGGAGTAAGTATCCAATACGCTGGTAAATGACCCAAGGTGTTTTTGCGATTCGGCACTGCGTCGCTTTAACAGACAATTGCGCGGTCGTGCGACGTGAACCCCCACAGCTCCCAAACCCCCCCGGGAAAAACAGCGCTTTGCGTCCTTTTCTTCCCACAAATAGAGCTTTCTTTTGGTACTTATACTCCTCCCTGGTATTTGATCACCTCTGCAATTTTTATTTTTTGCGCTATATACAAAAATAGAGCGACATTTTTGAACTCGCTGCCAAAAAAAACACTATTTTTTACTTTTTGTTAAAAAAAAAATCAAATAAACTAAATTTTAGTCAAACATTTAGGCCAAAATTTATTTAGCCACATGTCTTTAGTAAAAAAAAAAAATCGCAATAAAAAAAATAGCTACCTAGCGGGAACAGCGACACTAATACAGCGATCAGAAAAATGATCGCTTAGTGACGCTGGCAATAGGGAGTGAAAGGGTTAACTAGGGCGGTGATCAGGGGGTTAAAACTTTATTAGGGGGGGTGGGGGGGCTATCCTGAACCTAACACTAACTGTTTTTTACACTGCCTGTCACACTGACACTAAATGCAGTGATTAGATCACTGCATTCAGTGACACTGTGACAGGGGGGTTGGGGGGGGCGATCACAAGGGGTTAATATGCCTATGTGAGTGTGTGTCAGTGTTGTGTTGGTGCACACACTTACTTGTGATGTCTTCTCTCATCAGCAGCGCTGGGAAACAGCGCTGCGATGAGAGAATACTTTTATTTCTAATTTCCTCCTTCCTGTGTAAACACAGGAGGAGGAAGATGACAGGTTGGGAGCGCGCTCCCATTGGCTGGGAGCGATCGCGGGGGGGCGGGTATTCGCCGACATCCGCCCCCAGATCCCGGATCGCTCCCGGAGCCAGGGGGACCAGAAAAAAATTGATAAAAATTTCCCGCACTTCTTAAAAAATAACGCCTTCCCTCCGCGGAGGGGGTCCCGATGGGACCCCCGAACCGCACTTAGGCGGGGGACGTAAATTTACGCCCTTGTGCCTGTACGTGCAAATAGAGCAAAAAGAAAATTCTGTGGCCGTATATGTGCGTGCGGGGGTCCTTAAGTGGTTAAACCACTTTATTCAAAAACTACCCCATCCCTTAAGAACAGGGGACCAACTCTCAGATATAGAAAAACTATGCTCCCTGGAAAGTAGGAAGGGAACTATATCAAAGATCTATAAGATCTTAGTACAGTGGGAAGAGCTAGAGGTACACCCTTTCATTAAAAAATGGGAGAAGGAATTAGGGATACGTTGTGATAGGACCACAATTGAAAACATTTTCAAACTGACCCACACCTCAGCTACTGACAGTCGATCTGCTGAAATGAATTATAAATGTTTATCAGGCTGGTACTTAACACCAGAAAAACTCAGCAAATTTAAGATCGATCAATTGGCTGATTGTTGGAGGGGCTGTAAATCCCCCGGAACTATGGCCCACCTTTGGTGGGAATGCCCAAAGGTTAAAACTTACTGGGAAAAGATTCTGAGGATAATAGAAAAGATCACAAAGGTAAAAATAAAAAGAGAGCCTTGGACGGTACTCTTCCATGGAGGAAGAGAAGGGATCAAGAATTATAGGAACTCTTTGGTTCCGCACTTATTAAATGCTGCCAAAAGGCTGATACCAAGGAAGTGGCAGGAAACAGAATGTCCTACGGTGTGGGAATGGATAGACACCGTAGAGGAAACATACATGATGGAAGATTTCAGGGATAGTATGGAAGATAACTGGGATCACTCAAAATGGGAAAACTGGAGAGTATTCAAAAGAACATGGAGCTATGTAGAAAACCTACGGCAAGGGGTTTAACCTAGCTAGACAAAATAAGTGAGCCTTGATGGTGTGGTGGAGGGGAGGGGGGGGAGGAGGGAGGGGGGAAGGGAAGGGAAAAGGGAAATCAACATATGTATAATGAGTAATAAACCATATAGCCTACAAAAAGTTTAAACGATGGAAAAAAAAAAAAAAAAAAAAGGAATTCAAAAAGGAAGAAGAAATATAAAAAGAGAAAAATATTTTCCACAAATGATGCAAACCTGAAACAGAGACGAAAATTAAGCACCTTCAACATGAGCTGGTCTCTTGTGCGCAGTAAAAGCTGAATGTGAAAAAAAAAAAAAAAAAAAGTTGCTCTATTTCTTCTCTGTTCTGTTCACTTCCTGCTTGCCTGATTGTTACTGACCACCGTGAAGGGAGGCTTTACTGCGGTGGTCAGTGACGTGCTCGCCCCCTCCTGGGAACTACATCTGTGCAGCAGGACACTCTCTACGTGTTAGAGACTTCAAGGAGGTGGGAATTACTGGGCGTTCTCATACTGGGAAATGTAGTTCTTACATGAACGAGCGCCGCAAACCAGGAAGTGAATGAGAGAACAGAAACTAGAACGCGGGAGGTGATATGGATGAAGGAATTTAATAGGTATTTACTAGTTTTTTTTAACAGAATCATTACACTATTCTGTCTGTCTACCTTGCAGACATTAGTTTTAGGCAAAAAAATGTTTTCCTTTACAACTCCTTTAACCACTTCAATACCCAGCCATAGACAATTGACGGCCTGGGATGGGATTTACCATCCTAAGTGGCCGTCAATTGACGGCCTGGGTATTGCAGGCGAATATCTGGACGATGCCTGCAGCCAGAGGCATCATCCAGATATCCATCTCTTCAGCCGGCGATTCTGCACAAAGTAAGAACGATCATAGCGGCGGTTCCGCCGCTTGATCGTTCTTACAGGCCGCGGGAGGGGACATCCCCCCCCTCCCGCCGCCATCCGGTGCTTCTCCGGGCTTACCTGTACCTTCGGGGGCCCGGAGAACGAATCGTCGGCGGCGGCAGGAAGCATAGAGATGACTGGTGACCAGATGGTCACCAGTCATCTCTATGACCGTCGGAGGACCCGGGCGCGATCTGATGACGTCACGTCCGGGTCCCCGTATGTAAACAAAGCCGCGATTGCGGCTGTAAGTCACCATTCATGAGATCGGTGAATTTTTTTTCACCGATCTCATGGTTTCCAGCCTGGAGGTGAGATGTGAGGTCTTATTGACCCCACATCTCTCCATAAAGAGGACCTGTCACACACATTTCCTATTACAAGGGATGTTTACATTCCTTGTAATAGGAATAAAAGTGGAAAAAAAAAAAAAAAAAAAATGAAAAAAAAGTGGAAAAAAAAATAAAATATAAGTAAAAAAAAATAATAAAAGATAAAAAAAAAATGAAAACGCCCCTGTCCCCGATAGCTCGCGTGCAGAAGCGAACGCACACGCAAGTCCCGCCGACATATGTAAACGCCGTTTAAACCACACATGTAAGGTATCGCCGCGTGCGTTAGAGTGCCAGCAACTAATCTAGCACTAGATCTCCTCTGTAAATCTAAACTGTAACCTGTAAAAAATAAATAAAGCGTTGCCTAGGGAGATTTTTAAGTACCGAAGTTTGGCGCCATTCCATGAGTGTGCGCATAATTAAAGCGTGACATGTTGGGTCTCTATTTACTCGGTGTAACATAATCTTTCACATAATACAAAAAAATTGGGCTAACTTTAGTGTTTTGTTATTTTTTTAATTCATAAAACAATTTTTTTTACAAAAAAAAGCGTTTGAAAAATAATTGCGTAAATACCGTGCAAGATAAAACTTTGGAATGACCGTCATTTTATTCCCTAGGGTGTCTGCTAAAAAAAACATATATAATGTTTGGGGGTACTGTGTAATTTTCTAGCAAAAGAATGATGATTATTACATGTAGGAGAGAAGTGTCAGAATAGGCCCGGTATGGAGGTGGTATAAAAGCCTAGTATTGAAGCGGTTAAGAGCTAACAATCAGAATCATCCCTATACATTTTGATATCTTTATAAATAATCATAAAAGTAAGCAATTAAAAGAAAGTTAAAGTGGTAGTAAACGTCCATGCATCATTTTTACCTATAGTAAATATCTCCTAAACATGCACCATTTGGAAGATATTTACTATACTATACATTCTGCCAGTTACATCACAGGCACATTCGCTCTAAAAGAACGGACAAGTGGGCTGTTCCTTTAGAATGCCATAAACGGCAACTCCCCCCTGGGAATGATGTCATCGCGGCTCCAGCCACTCACACAGCTAGAGTCTGCGAACCCGGAACGAAGACAGGTGAAGATGGAAGCCTTGCCAGCGGTGACAGCTCACAGCTGAAGGGCTTTGTTCTATGGTCAGTTTCACATGATGTGCTAGTATGCAATGCATACTAGCACAATATGGCTTTACTTTGCAGGTTCCAGTTAAAAAAAAAAAAACTCACAGTGTTTTACTAATGCTTTAAACTGACAAAACAAATAAAAAATACAACCAGATTACATTCTTCATTCTACACAAATAAAGTCATCCATAAGCATATTTTTGGTCTTTTAGCCTAGGTTTACCCTAGGTTCACACTTGTGCAATGAAGGAACCAGCGCAATTTCAGTGCCAGTTCCAGCACTGCATCTCTCCCGCAGGCAGTTCACACTGCCTTCTGTAAACCGCTGAGGGTGTCAATATAATATTCACAGTGCAAACTGTGGATATGGGCAGGAATCAGATTGCATGGGTGAGAACATCAATGCAATCTGATTCTAGTGCAGGGGGGAAAAAAACTCCATGCAGCTTTTTCTGTGCGAATCCAATGCGAGTTCAGCCGTACAACTGTATGGCTGAGCTCACATTGTTCACTGCGGTGCAGGTGCGAATCACATGCGATGTCTGAGGTCGCACTAGTGTGAACCCGGGCTCAGTGTTACTATCAGAGAGCCGAGTGGTATGTTGTAATTGCATCCAGTGCAATACATATCAGAAAAACACTTGTGCTGTCCCTAGCAGACAAGAGAAAATAACTCGTACTCCAAGGTCACAGAACACAAACGACAGCACAGTCACTCTTATAAGTGACAAAACACAAGGCCTGTGGCAAGAATGACACTTTTACTGCAGCAATATATTGCCTGATTATATTTAAAAAAAAAAAAAAGGATCAATAACGAAATAATTTTTTCACAATAATTGCGCTCATGCTCTCAAATTCTGCTGCCGGTTATGCAATGACAAAATAAACTTGATCAGCCAAAATCACATACGCTAAAGAATCATTTCTATTGTCATAAATATAAGACATACAAGAACAAACTTTTTATGCACCGTGAAACAAAATATACTTGCAGGGCAAGGGCTTTGCATACATAAACAGTATATACTATATATATATATATATATGAAGTATAAAAGAAGTAATAAAGTATGGAATAGTGCTGTTTTTGTGCAATTGTTGTGTTGTGCATTTGCTAATTGTGAGCTGCATCTGGCAATTCTGTGAACTGTATCCTTTTAGTTTCTATGAGAAAAGCCAGATGTGTACATATCCCAAATTTTGCTAGCACCAAAAACAAACCTGGACCATTTTTTAAAGCGATCGATGTTCAGAATTACATGAATGTGTGCACACTGTATGTTTCCTATTGAAACCAACAAACATAAAGAGATGCACTCAACATGATACAGATGCAAACACACCATTCGTAAAGTTACAGATTTTTTGATACATGACATGCAACACTGGATAAAAAATATCTGATTTTTTTTTTTTTATATATATACAATATTTTCTTTATGTACATTCATTCCTGATACCTGCGATAATTTGTAGCAAACTTGTTCTGCTATTCAATAACTCCCCCCAGCAATGTATATTCTTTTTCGGTGTTGAATGTACTATACCTCTTTTGAACGACCATCTCTTCATCCACAGTTTAGAAAAAGAAGGCCAGGAATTGTTTAAGAGAGAATCAGACATTTTCGAAGACAAGCTGTTATTTCAGTGAGACATTTGAACCAGCTGTGAGCCTGCAGACATCAGGCTCAGTCTGAACCATCAGGACCAAAACAGCCCAGGATTTCCATCAGAGCTCCAAATTAGGGGCTGACTGCAGGGGGGAGGTACATCCTCTAAGAATCTGTTCTGGCTGCTGTATAATTCATGGCCAAAAGAGAAATATTTAACTGTTCATTGCCTGGGGTCCTCTTCTTTTTTTTTTTAAAAAAGGACCATGACGAAATAGCGTCCTAGTTAATTATTAATAAGTAAACATATTATAAAGGACATTCTAATACCACTGCTATTGAGGAGATTTACTAAAACCGGTGCAAAAAGAAACTATGCGTAGTAACCAATCACTTTCTAGGTTTTAGTCTAGGTTCACACCTATGCGGTTGCGGTTGATGCGCTTTTCAGGCATGTTTTTCAGTGCATTTTGTATTTTTAAAACAGCGTTTTTTATGCGTTTTACATTTTTTTCTCTTTAACCACTTAAGACCCGGACCAAAATGCTGCTAAAGGACCTTGCCCCTTTTTGCGATTGGGCACTGCGTCGTTTTAACTGACAATTGCGCGGTCGTGCGACGTGGCTCCCAAACAAAATTGGCGTTCTTTTTTCCCCACAAATAGAGCTTTCTTTTGGTGGTATTTGATCACCTCTGCGGTTTTTATTTTTTGCGCTATAAACAAAAATAGAGCGACAATTTTGAAAAAAATGCAATATTTTTTACTTTTTGCTATAATAAATATCCCCCCAAAATATATATAATTTTTTTTTCCTCAGTTTAGGCCGATACGTATTCTTCTACCTATTTTTGGTAAAAAAAAAAATCGCAATAAGCGTTTATCGGTTGGTTTTCGCAAAATTTATAGCGTTTTTTTTTTTTTACTACTAATAGCGGCGATCAGCGATTTTTTTTTCGTGACTGCGACATTATGGTGGACACTTCGGACAATTTTGACAAATTTTTGGGACAATTGTAATTTTCACAGCAAAAAATGCATTTAAATTGCATTGTTTACTGTGAAAATGACAGTTGCAGTTTAGGAGTTAACCACAAGGGGGTGCTGTAGGATTTGTGTGTTCCTTGTGTGTGTTTACAACTGTAGCAGGTGTGGCTGTAGGTGTGACATCATCGATCACGTCCCCCTATAACAGGGATGACGTGATCGATGCTGCGGCCACAGTGAAGCACGGGGAAGCCGTGTTTACACGCGGCTCTCCCCGTTCTTCAGCTCCGGGGACCGATCGCCGCACTCCAGCGGCGATCGGGTCCGCGAGTCCCGCGGTCCCGGTGCTTCGGACCGGGTCACGGGAGCGTGCCGCGGGTGCGCGGCCGTGACCCACGGCTGGGTACTAGAACCAACGTATATATACGTTGATGTGCCCAGCCGTGCCATTCTGCTGACATAAATGTACAGTAGGCGGTCCTTAAGTGGTTAAACGCACTGTAAATAAACAGTAAAAGGTATTCAGCGCTGGAAAATAACAAAAAATAAACCTAACGTATGCAAGCCCGCACTAAGGATAAATTCAAAAAATATTCCCAGAGTACATATACAGTGAAAGAGTGCAGCGCAATGTATTAAACTAAAAATAATAATCAGAAAATTAAATAATAAGTGTCCAAGTGATAGCAAAAAAGTCCATGTGAAAAAGCAATCCAAACTTCAACGTAAATCCAGAAACAGTGAGGGTGACGATAACACCATAAAGACTTCCACCACCGCATGCAAGATGGACTCTCACCTTAATGATTTGACCTGAAACAGGTCACAAAGCATAACAGCAGTTGTTAAAATACAGCCAAATCCTCAGATGGAACGATGGATCATGGATGGCACCCACACTCAGGGCGCATAGGAACCATAAAGGAAGGAAACACACAGACAAAATCTAGTGCTCTCCGTATGGAACCACTTTAATGCTTAAAAGATATATACAAATGGCCACTCACATTAAGGAACACTCATGAGCAGAGTGTATGCTGTGTCAGTATCGAGTATACGATGATGACGATCGGGGTAACGTCCTGCGTAGCTCCTCCCCTTGCGTACGCGTTACGTCTCGTGGGCGGGACTTCTTCAGCGTCAAGTAGAGGGAGTACTCCCTCTACTTGACGCTGAAGAAGTCCCGCCCACGAGACGTAACGCGTACGCAAGGGGAGGAGCTACGCAGGACGTTACCCCGATCGTCATCATCGTATACTCGATACTGACACAGCATACACTCTGCTCATGAGTGTTCCTTAATGTGAGTGGCCATTTGTATATATCTTTTAAGCATTAAAGTGGTTCCATACGGAGAGCACTAGATTTTGTTTGTGTGTTTCCTTCCTTTATGGTTCCTACGCGCCCTGAGTGTGGGTGCCATCCATGATCCATCGTTCCATCTGAGGATTTGGCTGTATTTTAACAACTGCTGTTATGCTTTGTGACCTGTTTCAGGTCAAATCATTAAGGTGAGAGTCCATCTTGCATGCGGTGGTGGAAGTCTTTGTGGTGTTATCGTCACCCTCACTGTTTCTGGATTTACGTTGAAGTTGGATTGCTTTTTCACATGGACTTTTTTGCTATCACTTGGACACTTATTATTTAATTTTCTGATTATTATTTTTAGTTTAATACATTGCGCTGCACTCTTTCACTGTATATAAACGCACTGTAAAACACACTGTATAAAGCTGGTTGCTAAGGAATTGGCCGGGAAGCTGGCCGCGGCGTCTCTAACAATCAGTGAGTCATCAGCTGTTAGAGGTGTTGCCCGCTGAATGTAAAAAAAAATTGCAGGCAAAAAAATTCCCCCTAGGTCCATACAAGGCCCTTTGGGTCTAGTATGGATTCGTAGGGGACCCCCCACGCCAAAATGAAAATAAATAAGAAACGGCATGGGGTTCTTCCAAAATCCATACTATGTTTAAAGCGGAGGTTCTGCCGATTTTTTATCTTAAAGCCAGCAGCTACAAATACTGCAGCTGCTGACTTTTAAAAAAATTGACACTTACCTGTCTAGTGTGCCCGCATTGACGTCAGCCGAGGACGAGCAATCGCTCGTCCCTCGGCTGCACCCGCCGCTATCCTCTGTTACGGAATCTGGAAGTGAAGCGTTCCGACTTCACTGCCTGGTTCCCTTACTGCGCAATGCGCGAGTAGCGCGCCGCACCGTCACTGGTCCCCGCTCTCTACAGTGTGTTTCCCAAAAGACAGCGGGGGCTGCGGGTAGAGGCGTGTCTGCCGCAGTCCCATATTCCCAGAAGTGGGTGCAAATACCTGTCTTAGACAGGTATCTGCACCCCCCTCCCCCCTGAAAGGTACCAAATGTGACACACATTTTTGGTTGGAGCTCCGCATTAAAGACAATTTCTGATAACATAGTATAGTAGTACTTGTTGATTATGAAGTGGGAAAAATTTATGTTAAAGTTGATCTCCACCCTAAAGTGAAGTTCCGCTGATTGGAACCCTCCCCCCCCTCCGGTGTCACATTTGACACCTTTCAGGGGGAGGGGGGTGCAGATACCTGTCTAAAGACAGGTATTTGCACCCATTACCGGCCCGCAGTCTCGGGCAAAAGATGGGTTTTTCCCGTTGTATGCTGGGAACTCTCGGCTCCCAGTACACAGCGGGAGCCAATCGGCGGGCGCAGCGTGACTCGCGCATGCGCCGTAGGGAACCGGGCAGTGAAGCCGGAGCGCTTCACTTCCTGGTTCCCTCACCGTGGATGGAGGGGGGAGCAGCAGAGAGACGAGCGAACACTCGTATTCTGCTGCGGACGGCGCTGGACTCCAGGACAGGTAAGTGTCCTAATATTAAAAGTCAGCAGCTGCAGTATTTGTAGCTGGTGGCTTTTAATATATTTTTTTAATGGACCATCCGCTTTAAATGACATGTCATGGATGTAAGATGTCTTTTCTTGTGGAATTATGACACTGTTTTTTTTTTTTAATAAAGAATATATATATATATATATATATATATAAATCCATACCGGACCCATACAGGAAAACGCACCTTGTGTTCACCGGATTGTGCTCCAGCGTGATCTGTCACCAACTGTGTGCATCGGACACAGTCAATAACTGATCAGTGTTTCAGACTGCTGCTGATACCATGTGATCTCTGTGACCAATCACAGCAGATCACATGACAATTGTATATAATGGATTCTTCATTTCATGCCATTCAGCGTGTACAATTGTGTTGCTAGATGTGATTCGTCACAGTGATCACATTGTACAGATATGGCCAATCACAGCCCATCTATACCATGTGATTAGCTGTGGCCAACCACAGCTAATCACAATAGTAAACACTGAAAAAATCAGTTTCATTCAGTAAAAATGTTTTCTTATGCCAGTAAAATGTATTGGTATAAGCCAGGGATATGCAATTAATGGACCTCTGGCTGTTGCAAAACTACAAGTCCTACCATGCCTCTGCCTCTGGATGTCATGCTTGTGCCTTTCAGAGTCTTGCTATGCCTCATGGGATTTGTAGTTCTGCAACACTAATTGCAAATACCTGGTATAAGCCATCATAATCATAAAAAGAAAAGAAAAAGAAAAATCTTGATCACTTCTCAGAGTAGTACATTGTTACTATGGTAAACAGTATTGCTCTGGTCACAGTATGTAAAAAAAAAAACTTTTTTTTTTTACATTATTATTTTTTTGTTTACATACTGTGACCAGTGTTCCTGATCGCCGCCACACCAATTATGTGATAATGCTGTACTGCAATGGTGAAAGTATGTAAAAAAAAAAAAAAAAAAAAGAAAAATGTTGAAAAAAAATATTTCTATTAGAATGCATTCACACCTCAGCGTAGAGTTTTACCGCAATTTTGGACAGGTCTAGGGTCACCAATGTTGTAAAAAAAAAAAAAAAAATTCATAATAAGCATCCTTTACCTGCAGACATTCCTCTTTTCACTTCCTCATTGTTTGTTTTTGCTCAGAAGTTGCTCTATTTCTTCTCTGTTCTGTTAATTTCCTGCTTGTCTGATTGTTACTCACCACCGTGATGGGAGACTTTACTGTGGTGGTCAGTGACGTGCTCGCCCCCTCCTGGGAACTACATCTGTGCGGCAGGACGCTCTCTACGTGTTAGAGACTTCAAGGAGGTGTGAAATACTGGGTGTGCCGCAATTCATAAAGGGAAATGTAGTTCTTACATGAACAAGTGATGCAAACCAGGAAGTGAATGTGAGAAGAGAAACTAGAACGCCGGAGGTGATATAGATGAAGGAATTTAATAGGTATTTATTTGTTTGTTAACAAAATCATTACAATATTTTGTCTGTCTACCTTGCAGACATTCATTTTAGGCAAAACATGTTTTTCCTTTACAACTCCTTTAACCACTTCCATACCAGGCACTTATACACCTTCCCGCGCAAGGCAATTTTCAGTTTTCAGCACTGTTGCAATTTGAATGACAATTGCACGGTCATGCTACACTGTACCCAAATTAAATTTTTATCATTTTGTTCCCACAAATAGAGCTTACTTTTGGTGGTATTTGATCACCTCTGGGATTTTTATTTTTCGCGCAACAACTAAAAAACGACAGACATTTTTGAAAAAAATTAAGTTTTTATTTTTTTCTGTTATTTTTTTTTGTAAATAAGCAAGTTTCCTTTTTTAATTATGGGCACCGATGAGGTGGCACTGATGGGCACCGATGAGGTGGCACTGATGGGCACCGATAGGCAGCACTGATAGGCGGCGCTGGTATGCTGCACTGATGAGCACTCATAGGCGGCACTGATGGGCACTCATAGGCGGCACTGATGGGCACTCATAGGCGGCACTGATGGGCACTCATAGGCGGCACTGATGGGCACTCATGGGTGGCACTTATGGGTGGCACTGTTGGACACTTATGGGTGGCACAGATGGGCACTGATAGGTGGGCACTGGGCATAGATGGGCACTAAGAGGTGGCACTGATGGACACTGGGTGACACTGAGGGGGGCACTGATGGTATTGCTGGGCATCATTAAGTCAGTGCCCATGTTGCCAGTCAGTGCTCATTTGTGGGCACTGATTGGCATCGATTGTATTACATTTTTTATTTTTTTTAATCTATTTTTTGCTATTTGTTGGCCATTCCCTGGTGGTCCAGTGTGGGGATCCGAGGGTGGGCTGCGCTGATAAACAATCAGCGCGAACCCCCCCTGTCAGGAGAGCCGCCGATCGGCTCTCCTCTACTCGCGCCTGTCCGGCTCTTCCTGTTTACATCGTGATCAGCCGTAATTGGACACGGCTGATCACGTGGTAACGAGCCTCCGCCAGAGGCTTGTTACCGAGATCGGAGATGCAGGGTGTCAGACTGACACCCCGCATCACCGATCGCCGCTCGCCTCCACATGAAACCCTGAGGACATCAATAGACGTCCAGTCAGGATTTCAGAACCACTTCCCGGACGTCAAAAAAGTCCCAGAACTTGTTTGAGCTTCAGGCGTTTTGGAACTTCTGGCTTCAGGCGTTTTGTAGTGGAGATGTGAACCATCTCCATAGAGAATAATTGTTTTTTTTCCCTCCAGCGTTTTGTAGCTTGAGGCTTCAAGCTACAAAACGCTCGGGTGTGAATGGGGTCTTAATCTCTTAATTTTCCCAAAAAATTGTGACAAAAAACATTACAACTTCAGAAAACTTGCCATGCCTCTTACTAAATACCATGGATTGCCTACTTTCCGACAAGGGGTTATTTGGGGATATTTGATCTCTAGCCCGAGATCTTTTGTAGATCCAGTAAAACATCTGGTGGGGGCTGAAGATTCTAGTCGGTAAGTGTCGGACCGACTTGCAAACAGCAGGCGTGAGCGGGGGGGGTTGTTGCCCCCCCCCCAATAAAAAAATAAAAATAAATCAGCCATCACTGCCTAGCTCTCCTTTTCTGACAGCCCTGGAAATTCACAATACGACCACAGCAGTACAAGGTAAGGCTCTTAACAATAACAGGATTCCACAGCTAGCAGCAGCCAATGCTAGAGCCGTGCTTGTGATAGAACACACGCCTTCCTGTCCTGTCACCACTTCTGTGTGCGAGTTGCGACTGCGAGAAGACTGAGGAGCTCATGGCACATGTGGGGGCGGGCACATGGGTGTGTCTGGGCAGATTAGGGCGGGGCTACGAGCGCAATGTACACCGTGATTCGCCTACTGATGGGGCGGGCACATGAGTGCGTCTGGGCAGAGTAAGGCGGGGCTACGAGCGCAGTGTACACCGTGCTTCGCCTACTGATGGGGCGGGCACATGGGTGTGTCTGGGCAGAGTAAGGCGGGGCTACGAGCGCAGTGTACACCGTGCTTCGCCTACTGATGTGGCGGGCACATGGGTGTGTCTGGGCAGAGTAGGGCGGGGCTACGAGCGCAGTGTACGCCGCGATTCGCCTACTCTTGGGGGCGGGCACATGGGTGTGTGTAGGCGGAGTAAGGTGGCTGGCGAGGGAAGTTTGAATGGCCGACCTGTGTGTACGGTATACAATGGTGAATAATACTGTACGGTGATGGTAGAGCTCGCCGTTCAGTCCTGAGGTTTCCTCGCTGTGAATGGCGGCTCTGGCTCGGAAGCTGTGTGAAGCGGTGGAGAATGAAGACGCCAAGTAAGAGTCCACCCGGGGAGTAGATAGTGACTAGCGCTTCCAGACTTACTATAGGACCTAAACCGAGCGCTCTGTCATGTCCTGTCACCTCCTGTGCGCAGTTGATATTGGAATGACATGTCCGGACATGTTTACAGCTCCCTGTGCTGTGTCTATGGAAGTGAAACCAAAATAGGAAGGGGAATGTAGCCAAACAAGAGGCAGCCAATCACCTTCAGTCTTTCATCCTGAGAGCGTCATTGAGCAAGCTGAAGATAGAAGCTGATTGGTTACGTTGCACAGCTACCCTATTTTCAGTAAAATTATATCTTTTTTTTTTATGATACTCTGTAGCTTTCTATAGCTGGTGTGTGAACATAATATATTATTTATTTTTATACTACCAATTGCAGTGATTTAGTGACTCTTATAAAGGGAACCGAACAACTGACATCATCATTGACATTAACAACTTTGGTTCGGTTTACTCCTTATGGACCAGACCATAGTTCACATTTCTGCTATGTGTCTGTTCATGTGTCTATAACTTTGTAATTACGTATGATAAAGAATTGATCCATATATTTGTTTTGTTTTTTTGGGGATGGGGCTTTCTTATGACCCTTAAGTCCTCTGAGAATTTGTAAAATGTATTTGCATTTTAAGGGGATAAAAGAGTAAAAAAAAATGAAAAAATAAATGTATTTTTTCACATTTGATCAGTAATATTTTGAACACAAGTATCAATGTGAGGAAAACATAATACATTTTATTCTGCTCTTTGTTAACCACTTGCCTACTTTAGGGCACTTAAACACCCTTCCTGCCCAGCGCAATTTTAAGCTTTCAGCGCTGTTGCACTTTGAATGACAATTGCGCGGTCATGCAACATTGTGCCCAAATTCAATTTTTATATGTATTTATTTTTTTCATTATTTTACACACATAGAGATTTATTTTGGTGGCATTTAATCACTGCTGAGTTTTTTTATATTTTTTTTCTAAAAAGACCGAAAATTTTGAAAAAAATATATGTTTTCATAGTTTCTTATAACATTTTGAAAACAGATAATTTTTCTCCTTCATTGATGTGTACTGATGAGGCAGTACTGAAGGGCACTAATAGGTGGCACTGGTAAGTGACACTGATGGGCAGCACTGATCGGTGGCACTGGTGGCTGAAAGGCTGCACTGGCAGGTGGTATTGGTGTGCACAGATGAGGTGATGTGTGATGGACTGATGTTCCTCTGACAGAAGCCGGTGATCGGCTTTTTTTTTTTTTTTCTTGCGCTGACCGCGTGAGTGGGAAAAAAATAATTCAGATTACCGATCAGCTGTCATCTGCTGAGAGCTGATCACATGGTAAGGGGCAAGGATTAGCCCCATACTCCTATTAGCAGAGTCTCATAGACTCAGTGATCACAAAGCGTTCTGTGCGCGACCTGCAATGATGCACAGACAGCTCATGCACGGGAGGACGTCCACGGATGCCCTCCTGGCAAATAAGGCCCACGCTGTAGCCATCTTTCAGCTATAGCGCTGGCAGAAAATAGTTGTGTGTCTGTGTGTGTGTAAAAATAAAATAAATAAAATAAAACTATTTATTTTGCATACTTTATTTTTTATAATGCATTAGTAATTTATAGTTCGTACTGGTTTAAAAAAAAACTGATATACCCTAAACTACATATTTTTAACAGTAAATCTTTAAAGATAATAATGTATGTATGAGCTTTATAAAAAAGTTTCCAGCAAAAAATTTAAAATGGAAACATGGAGCAGGAGATAAAACTGTTTAAATAGTGCTTATACAAGTTGAAATGAAAGGGTTAAAGTGGTTGTAAACACCCCCCCCCCCCCCCCAAAAAAAATGAATGTCACAGTGTAGAGTATACACAGCCCAGTCTTGCCACACAGAGTTAATCCAGCGCTGAGTAATCCTCTTTTAAAGTCAGAATTTCAGATAAAAACCTGCCAAATTAGGTCAAGTCCTTATTGCTTTCAGTAACAGGTTATTTACAAATCTAGCTCGGACATGTTTATCATAACAAGAGGTGATCCAAAGTTCATTGTATATTACTAGGATGTGTTATGATGTTATATCACCTCATGTTATTGTAAACAAAACATAACATATGTTATGACCCATAAATGCATCCATGGAAAAGCCCCGCAATATCTTTGCGATAAAATAGAACCCCACAACCCCAATCGCGCTCTGCGATCCAGTGACCAAAATTTGGTCAAAGTACCCAAAGCCAGATTCAAGTCCAAAGGAGAAAGAAGGTTTGCTGTCCAGGGTCCCAGACTCTGGAACGCTTTACCAACCAGCATTCGGTTGGAGGAAAACCACCTGACCTTCAGAAGGCAGATTAAAACTCTGCTCTTTTGATGTCAAGAGAGACGGATACAACTAGCGCCCAGAGGCGATTTGGTTCGCATGTGCCGCGCTATATACATTTTTCATTCATTCATTCATTCATTCATTCATTCATTCATTCATTCAACATGTCCTAGCTATATTTGTAAATAACCTCTCACTCAAAGCAAAAAGAGAGAAAACAGACTTTTGATTTAGGCAGGGTTTTATCTGGAAGGCTGTTAATTTTCACTGAACATTAAAAGAGGATTTCTCGGCGCTGGATTAATTCTGTGTGGCAAGACTGGGCACAGATGATAGGAAATCTTATACTCTACATTGTGACATAAATTTTTTTTGGGGGGTTTACAACCACTTTAAGTAGTAAAAAAAAAGAGCATGTCCACCCAGCTTATGTAAAGCTCAATTCACATCCCCTTCCCCTCTCCTCTCCCCTCCAGCTCTCACAGGATTGGCTGTCTTTCCTGTGTGTTGATTAAATGTTTTCAAAATATGCGGTGATCCACAGTTCAGTGTGAACAGCTATCAGAATATACATAGACAGGAAGCTGTGCATGTCTGCAAGCTAGTGCACGAGATATGTAAATAACCTATCACTCAAGCAAGGACTTTGGTCTTTATAGGGAAGTTTGTTTTATTTCACTGAACAATAAAAATAGGATTGCTCAGCTCTGAAATTAACTCTGTGTGGCAAGACTGGGCACCACAGATGATAGGAAATCTTATTCTCTACATCAGGGATCTCCAAACTATGGCCCTCCAGTTGTTCAGGAACTACAATTCCCATCATGCTTAGTCATGTCTGTGAATGTCAGAATTTTACAATGCCTCATGGGAAATGTAGTTCCGAAACAGCTGGAGGGCCGTAGTTTGGAGATCCTTGCTCTACATTGTGACACAAAGTGGATGTAAACCCAATTTTTTTTTTTAACTCCCTGTGCACACAATGAAAACTTTCCTCTGTCGGCTGCAGCTCTCTCACTCACAAATCTGTCTGACAGGGAACTCAGCAGATAAGATGGCTACTATGTTACTTCTTTGTTTTGGCTTAAAATGTTACATTGAATTCTCACTGAGATTGTCTGTCTAAGTGATCACTGATGAACCTTGCATTCACAGTCATCTCTGTCCTGCAGTGGCTTCTCTCTCTCTCTCTCTCTCTCTCTCTCTCTCTCTCTCTCTCTCTCTCTCTCTCTCTCTCTCTCTCTCTCTCTCTCTCTCTCTCTCTCTCTCTCTCTCTCTCTCGTGCAGTCGGGAGGACCCTTTGTAAGAGGCGGCAGACGGCCGGGATATACAGATTAAAGCTCCCTGACACAGGGGGAGATGCCCAATGTGTATGAATCCATCTAGGGTCCACTGGTGAGCAACCACCCTTGGGAAGATCAGTGATATACAAGTGGAGGGGAGGACTTTGACAGAGGTGCAGGGATGATGTTATCGGTGCAATCGCCATTCAGCCTTTCTCTTCATCGATGCAGAATCGCGATGCATCAATTTCACGATTATTTTTAACACCCATACCGCAATATCCCAGTCCCGCTGAGCTGTTGGCGGACAGGGCGGTCCCCGCACACTGTGCAGGGACCGCCCTGTCTCTCCTCCGCTCTCCCCTATGGGGAATCGGATGAATACGGACCGGAAGAAAAATAGGGTTTTGACCGTTCGGATCTCCCGGGCGCGTCCACGTCGTCCTCTTCGGTTCCCAGCCTGGCCGTTGATTGGCTAGGCTGGGCAGATTGATAGCAGCGCAGCCATTGGCTAGCGCTGCTGTCAATCAGAGCGGATGACGCGGCGTGCCGGGGGCGGAGCCGAGTGATACAGTCGGCGGCTATGGCCGCCGCTGTATCACGGGAGCGCGCTCGCAAAAGCTTTCCTCCATGCGAGCGCCCTCGCATGAAGAGGGAAAGCTTTTGCGAGGAGGAGCCCAGACAGCTGCCCAGGGACCCCAGAAGACAGCTTTCCGGGCCACTCTGTGCAAAACGGGCTTTTAAACAAAAGCCCTGACTTTAGTGTCCCTTTAATAAACCTGAGCTTGTGAAAGTTTCAACTATGGGGTTGATTTACTAAAACTGGAGAGTTAAAGCGGTCTGGCGGTATTTTTTATTTTATTTTTTTTTAAGTCAGCAGCTGCAAACACTGTAGCTGCCAACTTTAAATAAGCACACTTACCGGTCCAGGTTGCACTTACCGGTCCAGTAGTTCCTGTACTACTTTTGGTGGCTTCGGAAGCAATATAAATGGACATCTGCTTAGGAACCCGCACAGATGTCTGTCAAATCGCCCCCGAAGTCGGACTGCGTTGCCAGTTTGAAATCGTGCAAGTTCAACTAATTTTCTAACCCGCAGCAATGTGAACTCGGGCTTAAACCTACAAGCTGATTGTTTTCTATGCAAAACTGAAAACTGCGCCAGATTTTTGCACTCTCCCATTTTAGTAAATCGACCCCTATTATATCAACTTCACTGTCAGTGTCCAAAAACAGAGCAACGCCTGGAACAGGGGATGTCTCTGAAGCTGGCAATTTTTTAAACCACTCGGAAATTAAATTACAGATCCTTTTTTTTATTTTTTTATGTCTTTTTACACAAAGTGCTTATTGCATAATTTAGGCTGGACGAGCACCTATGCTTTTTGATACCCTTTTTTCCATTTTAATAAAATTGCACAACAGTGGGCATTGATGTTTTGACATTCCACACTGAACATAGATTTTAATGTGTTTTCACTTTAAAGCAAAGTAGGGATTTGCAGGGATATGAAGACTGCCTTAGAGGGATCTCCATATTTGAAAAGCAAACATCTTCCCTTCTTCCTTCCTTCTTTTATTTCCTTTTTCTAGTTTTTTGCGTGTATTGCATTGTTTTGATGGAATATATTCTCATTTAGTGTTTTTTATATAACCCCAGGGAAGTTGAAAATCTTCTCAACTGTGGCGCTGATCCAAACTTAGTCCTACCAGATGGAATTGCAGCCATTCATCTAGCTTCAGGGAAAGAAAGTGAGAGCGCCCTCAGATGTCTGACAATGATTTTGCAGAAGGGTGGAGATCCCAATGTCAGGTATGAAATGCTTTTCATTATCTTGCAACTTGCCACAGTGTATCGTCTTTCTGACAGTAGTCTTTTGGAATTTCACAGCAAGCCTAATAATTGTAAACTCAGATTTAAAAATAAAAATTCTTTACCAGCTATGGACCCTTAACCACCTAAAGTTGTTCTCCACTCAAAAAATAGAAGTCAACACTTGCTTTTCATAGGATCCCACCCCATCTTCACCTGGGCTAGTTATTTTCCTGTCCTCGGGTGCCTAGCACCAGTATGCTTAGCGTGGATAGCTGGCTGTGACTCCTTGAGGCTTCACGACTGGCTTTCCATTGTGCACATGTGAGCCACACTACTCTATGTGAATGGTCAGCAGCCTGCTGGGATCTGTAACATGTCCCTGAAGACTTCCGGTGTATTCTTCTAGGTGCTCCCACAAAAAAAGTTCTATAAGAAGAAGGGGAGGTATAAAGCAGAATGGTCCCATTCACACGCAATTTTACAGCAATTTTTTTACAGGTCAAAAGGTTACAGGTCAAAAGGTCACCAATGTAAAAGCAGAAAAACGCCCAAATCTGCCTAAAAAAAAAAAGTCCCAGAACTTGTTTGAGCTTCAGGCGTTTTGGAGCTTCTGGCTTCAGGTGTTTTGGAGTGGAGATGTGAACCATCTCCATAGAGAATAATTTTTTCCCCTCCAGCATTTTGTAGCGTCAGGCTTCAAGCTACAAAACGCTCAGGTGTGAATGGGGACTTGGGGTGAAATTCTGCTTTACGTATGCCATATATCTAGGTGGTAGACACTCCCATTTAAAACAGATTCCAGAGATTCTCTGTCACTGTGTTGACCGATTACAAATGTAAATGCTGTAGTGTTTACATTAGAAATCTCCCTTAACCACTACCCGACGGCCGTACGACTGCCTGCCGCATCGCAGAGATGCCAATGCACGTGCCTGGCGGCCGTAATGTCTCGGGATCGGCGGCTACAGGGACAAGACGTAAACACAAAGATCCACATCCTGTCAGGGGAGGGAGGAGACCGATCTGTTTCCATTGTACATAGGGACATAGATCGGTCACCTCCCTCAGTCACTCCCCCTTAGAACTTAGAACACAATTCAGGGTACAGATTTAACCCCTTTGTTACCCCCTAGTGTTAACCCCTTCAATGCCAGTCACATTTATACAGTAATTGGTGCATATTTATAGCACTGGTCGCTGTATAAATGTGAATGGCGCCAAAAATGTGTCGAAAGTGTCCGATGTCTCCGCCATAATGTCGCAGTCACGAAAAAAAACACTGATCGCCGCCATTAGTAGTAGAAAAAAAAAATAATAATAAAAAATAATAATAATTCTGTCCCCTATTTTGTAAGCGCAATAACTTTTGCACAAACCAGACGCTTATTGTGATTTTTTGCTATACTCATTTGGTCAATAAAGCACAAAGTGATTGCCACCTAATGGAACTAAATTAGACAGTATAGATTTAAACTGTAATTCACTTATCATTGAGCAGTCCTTATCATGTGATCAATGACAGTGTTACTTCTTGAGCCTTGGAGACTTTGATGCTAAGAGGTACAGAGCAATGCATGCAGCACTGCAAAGCAAGATTAGCAGCACTGAATCACTTCTTATGTCTGGGGCACCTTATGATGACATTTTGAAGCACTTTAAGCACAAGACACTTTGCAAGAGACATTTTCTGGAATTTATTGGAACTTTTTATTTTGTGTTTTTTACATAAATGCGTAAGTAATAAGGATGTGTGTGACAGCAACACTGTGTCATTGATAACATGATGAGGCCAGCGCTGTGAATAGTGATGACTAGTTCAAAACAATTGCCTAAAAATTCTGGTTTGGGTATTTGATGAATAACTAGCAGCAGGTTAACATTCATGCTCTTAGAAAAAGTTGTAAAGTGACAGCGCTGTGGTAAGTTTATCATTGTGCATAGATTTAAAGTGTAAGTTCACCTTCCAACACTTTTCCAAAAAGCCTCTATACAATTGCTAATCCCCTGAATAGTACATGCTTCTTTTTCTAGTGCTGCACCTGTTCCTATTACACGTTCAGGTGTGAAGGGACCTCTGAAAAAAACTGCTAACCCCCTTGATCCCCCCTCTGTCCTGCTGCTTTCAAGATGGTCTTGATGCTACATTTGTGCACCCCCTAGTGGCCACTTCAGGGCATTCAAACTGTGTGTATGCTCAGAGCGCTCTCAACTTCTCTAGCTGCAGTGGCTCATCTCCTCTAGAGAATGAGAGAGCGCGATGAACATGGACACGTTAAACAGCCACCTTGAACTTGATAAGTTGTTATGCTTTCCTGGTTGTGTATGTCCTATTGTGTTTTATATTATCCATTTCTATACAACCTTAAGTTTGGTAGCAGCCAGGCAAAGTCATTCTGTATAGCCTGCAGGTCCTCTTCTTGACAATGTGCCTCCATTTCCACTTTTCTTTTTTTCTTTGATCCCTCTCATGTGGCTACAGAATGCACTTCTTATTTTATAGTATCAACCTTCTGGTTCTAGCAGGATTTGTAACTCTGGTATCCAGGGCCACCTTTTACGCCTTTGTCATTGGAAGTGACCACCTCCATGTCCTGATTCCTGCTCTGATTCTGCCTACACCCTCTCTCAGGGGGCATTGGCTATAATGCTAAAATATTGGGTGCATTCTGCGTAAGTGATTAGCATTCTTCCTTTTGGCAGAAGAAAACCATGGACAGCCTTATGCAGCCAGTGATTAAGACATCTAAGGTGGAAGACCCCTGTACCTGCTTTGGGTTCTTGCAAATCAAAATGCTCTATGTCAATGTCTTCAACAGTTTGGTTTGCTGCCTAGAGTAGATTCTGTATTCCTAAGGGGGTTTTCTACCCTAACTCCCCTTCCCGAGGACCTGGTTAATAAGTCGCCTATCTACTCCACCCCCTGTGGATCTTGTTAATCAAAGGTTAAGCTTGCAGAACCATTTTAAAAATTGCGCATGTAGATGAACCAGAGAGACAACCTTAACCTCCACACTCTATAGCCAGCAACAGGGTTACGTGCAGCATTTTTGCCAGGCAGTGGCGTATCGTAAGGGGGGGGGGGGGCGAGGGGACCTAGGCCCTGGGCACAACATTTGGGGGAGGCGAAATCCTGCGCCAGTATGTGTCACCATCGATGCATAATTGTCTTTTTCATTTCTGTGACCCTGCTCCAGCTGCCATACTTAGTTTCAGGCCGGCCCCTGGCGCCCTGTGATTGGGTACAGTGGACATGTGTGGCGGGCGGGGCTGGCCTGGCCTATTCTCAATCGCGGGGGAGCAGGGCTGGCCTGGCCTATTCTGCGAGCTGTGGACGCTCGCTGTCTCCTTCCTCCTTTCTCTCATGTCCCCGTCGGGGGCAGCCGGGCAGTTTGACAGGTGGCGGCGGCAGAGAGCAGGAAGAAAAAAAGTGAGAGATTCCCTCGTAAGTTTTGCTGCTGACCCGGGGGCAGTAGGTATTTGTCTGGGAAGAGAGAGCAGCCAGAAAGTCGTTGTACTGTAACATGTAGTGTATTCGTCAGTGTGCATTGCACAGCGGTGTGTGTGTGTGTATTGTGTAGCGGTCTGTGGGTAGTGTAGTGGTCAGTATAGGAATCGGGTAGGTTAGTGTGGTGTGTAGAGGTCACTGTATTGTATAATATAGTGGATTCTGTAGTGGATAGAAGATTGTATAGTGTAGTGGTCAGTATAGGAATCGGGTAGGTCAGTGTGGTGTAGTGGTCAGTGTGTAGTGGTCAGTGTGTAGTGGTCGATCGGGTAGGTTAGTGTAAGGGTCAGTATAGGAATGAGATGGGTCAGTGTATTGTGTAGTGGTCAGTATAGGAATCGGGTAGATTAGTGGTCAGGTTGGTCAGTACTAGTGTAGGAAGGGACGGGACTCGGAGTGCGAAAAGTCCACAGGTTAGGGGGGGCACAAATTACTTGCCTTGCCCCGAGCGCTGACAACCCACGCTATGCCACTGTTGCCAGGCCATTGCCGTAGAGGTCTTTTTAGAGCTGATAACCATCCTCAATCAGCAGCAAATTTGGTCAGAAGTGCCAGAGTTCACTTTCAGGACTTTTTTGCCAGGCAGTAAGTTTAATCAGTAGGGGCTATGTCTCCATCTAGTGGCAAAAACACATTAGTATTATTGCATGTAATATATATATATATACACATACACACACACACACACACACACACACACACACACTAATAATAATATTATATATTTCTTTCTCGTACATCACGGGACACAGAGCGGCATATTCATTACTATATGGGTTATATGGAGTACCTTCAGGTGTGGACACTGGCAATCTCAAACAGGAAGTCCCCTCCCTATATAACCCCCTCCCCTAGAGGGAGTCCCTCAGTTTTTTCGCCAGTGTCTTAGGTGTTGGTCACGGAATAGCTTTGCTCCACATCCTTGGGATTAAGGGCGGGCTAACCGGATCTGTCCAAGGAGCCTCAGTGCCAAAGTGGACAGTACCCGGGCCCCAAACCGTGGGGTTTTGCCTATAATGCTCCTCTTTGGAGGGCTGGACCCTGGGCCCAGGACTTGGAGTTCGTATAGACCATAAGTTCCTGTTTGCCAGGGTGCTATATAGGTCCAGGACAGTGGGTACCTTCATAGGACCCCAGGGCCTGAAGGTCTATACGCTACCCACGGAGATGGGAGAAGATTGGATCGTTTTGCTAGACAAACATCCTGCAGCATGGAGCAGGTAAGAGGGGAGCCTGCGGGACTTCGTTCGACAGCAGGCTCCCCGGGGTAACCTAAAAGGGGGGTAGCCTTAATTATGCTCTGCATTGGCAACCTTGCTCACTATGTCTGAGAAGACAGGATGATCCCATTCCCCCCCATCACTAGGTTCCCCTGTCTAAAAGAGTGTGTTTGCTAGCTACCTGGTGCTTTCTTCCTAGGGCTAGTAAGGATCCCTATGGGGCCTTTTGGAGAGTCCTACCTGGCCGGGGTTTGATTCTGCCGCCTGGTACTGCAGTCCTGGGTCTCCAGCAGCGCGGCTCCTCCATGTTCTTCCTGCTGCTCCGGCATACGCGCGCGTGCGCGCGCACGTCTTATAGACGTTTTTCACGCCGTTCGGAGGGGAGGGCGGGGGGGGGGGCGTGCCTGCAGCGTCATCAGAGGCGCGCCTTGTGCTGTTATAGATCAGCAGGCCATAGTCAGTGCTCAGTCTGAGGCTGATCTCAAAGGGAGAGGACGCAGAGCGGCAGAACAGTGACTCCCGGTGGCGGAAGAGGGGTAGTACATGCTGGACTTTGTTCCAATGCCTTTCTGTTAAGCCAAAAAATCCCCCTTTTTGCAACAGGTTGGAGGCTGGCAAACTAAGTTTAGGGGTCGCTGTATGTTTTGAAAAAAAAAAAACATACGGGGCCCCATCAGTTTTTGGGCATTAGTGATCTATTGTCCCCTAAGCTCTAGTTTTGTACTCCTGGCCACTACAGTCTGTTGTTGTTGGCGGAGTCCCTCGATTTTGTATTATGGCTTCCAAAGGTTCGGGGTCAAAGGGTACAAAAAAGACCAAAAAACAAAGGGGTTCCCCCTCTGATTCTGATGATATGCCGGTACTTTCCCCGCAGCTTATTCCCATGAAGGTCGCCTTGGATGAGCCATTAGGGGGGTCTGGTGCGGAGGCTGGCCCAGATCAGCCCAGCCCTGTGTTTATCACAGAGGAGATGCTAGCTGTATCCCTAGGGGGGCTAGAAGAGAGAATAGCAGCATTGATCGCTAGAGCTATTCCTAGCAAGAAACGGGTTAGATCCCCATCACCAAGAGGTGTATCCTCAGATGCGGAAATTCTCTCTCCGGAGGAATTGGAATTGCAGGAGGATCAACTAGACCTGAACCAAGAGGGTTCAGGGGTTGAGGGATCTACCTCTGAGGAACCATTTTCAGACTCCCAGACAGAGAGACTGTGGGTACAGTCTTTGACGGACATGGTCCGCTCGGCATTTAGTTTACCATTGCCAGAGCCTCAGGTTCCTGCGGTATCCTCTCTGGGCTCTTTGAAAGCTCCTTTAAGCAACGCAGTTTTTCCGGTCCATCCTCTCTTGGAGGAATTGATCTTTCGGGATTGGGTACGGCCGGACAGGATTTTTCTGCCACCGAAGAGATTTGCGGTCATTTACCCTATGGAGGAAAAATTCTCCAAGAGGTGGAAGCTCCCAGTGGTGGATGCAGCCATCTCATGTGTGAATAAATCGCTAACTTGCCCGGTGGAAAACATACAAATGTTTAAAGATCCGGTTGATAAACGGTTAGAGACACTTTTAAAAGCATCCTTTGCTACGGCAGGAGCAGTGGTACAGCCAGCGGTGGCTGCAATTGGAGTTTGTCAGGCGTTAAAGGACCAGACAAAAGAAATGCTAAAAGACATGCCTACCCAACAGGCGGAAGAGTTTTCTGACATTCCCGAGGCTCTGTGTTTTGCGGTAGATGCTATAAAAGATTCCATCCAGCAGGCCTCTCGTTTATCACTATTTTTGGTGCACATGAGAAGGCTCTTATGGTTGAAGAACTGGGCGGCGGAGCCCCCATGCAAAAAGCTTCTGGCAGGGTTTCCCTTCCATGGAGGACGACTCTTCGGAGAGGATCTGGATAAATACATTCAGACTATTTCAAGTGGCAAAAGTACCCTTTTACCGGTCAAAAAGACATTCCGGGGTCCTACATTTAAGAGGCAGCTCTTCCCTGTCTCAGGGCCCTCAAATTCCAGGCAGTATCGACGGCCGCCTGCACGATCCAACGTTAACAGTAGATCGCAGGGACAGGCCCCTGGGGGTAAGAGACCATGGTATCGCAAGCCGACAAAGCCAGCCCCTAAGTCTGCCTTATGAAGGGGCGCCCCCACTCTCGCGGGTGGGGGGAAGGCTTCGTTTCTTCTCAGAAGTTTGGGAAGCCAAGATCCCCGACAAATGGGTCCGGGCGTCTGTAACCACAGGATACAGACTGGAGTTTCTAAACTTTCCTCCCCCTCATTTTCAAGAGTCAAGGCTACCAAAGGATCCAGCAAAGAAGGCTTCGATGCTGGCAGCTTTGGATCACCTGCTTTGCCAGGACGTAATAATAGAGGTGCCAGCCCAAGAGCAAGGGCTAGGTTTCTATTCCAATCTCTTTGTCATACCAAAGCCCAACGGCGATGTCAGGCCAATCTTGGACCTAAAGAGTTTAAACAGTTACCTAAGGGTTCGTTCCTTCCGGATGGAATCCATCCGGTCAGCAGTCGCCACGCTCCAGAGGGACGATTTTCTGGCTTCCATAGACATAAAGGATGCTTACCTTCATGTACCAATCTTTCAGTCGCATCAAAGATTTTTACGCTTCGCGGTGGGGCAGCGACACTTCCAATTCAGGGCGCTCCCCTTCGGGCTAGCCACGGCCCCCCGGGTATTCACGAAGATCCTAGCCCCAGTTTTGGCCAATCTAAGGATCCAAGGGGTCACAGTCCTAGCATACTTGGACGACCTTTTAATCATAGATCACTCACGGCCGTGTCTGCAACAGGCAGTAAACCTCACGGTTCAGTACCTCGAAGGGTTCGGCTGGGTCCTAAACCGAGAAAAGTCAGCGTTCCAGCCTACAAAGCAGTTGGAATACCTCGGCATGAGGTTAGACACAGAACAGCAAAGGGTGTTCCTGCCCCTTGTAAAGATCGAGGCTATCAAGGGGTTGGTTCAGTTGGTTCTAAGCAAGAAAAAACCAACTATTCGCCTGTGTATGCGATTACTAGGCAAGCTAGTGGCCACGTTCGAGGCAGTACCATACGCTCAGATCCACACTCGCGTCCTACAGGCAGCCATTCTAGCAGCCTGGGGCAAGGGAGCACATGCCTTGGAGTCTCCTTTGACGCTATCATCAAGGGTCCGACAAAGCCTGGCCTGGTGGTTGAACCCTCAGAATCTTCTAAAGGGAAGGTCTTTCAGCCCCGTTGTCTGGAAGGTAGTTACCACAGACGCCAGCCTGGCAGGCTGGGGGGCGGTCTTGGAGGGGTTCTCTCGCCAGGGAACTTGGGTGGAAACAGAGAGGCAGCTCCCCATCAATATCCTGGAGATCAGAGCTGCTCGCCTAGCCCTCCTGGCATGGACCTCCAGATTACAGGGGTCCCCGGTGAGAATCCAGTCAGACAATGCCACAGCGGTGGCATACATAAACCACCAAGGGGGAACCAGGAGTCAGGCCGCTCAAAGGGAGGTGAGCTTGATTTTTCAGTGGGCAGAGGTTCATGTACCCTGCATTTCGGCGATATTCATTCCCGGAGTGGACAACCTGCAGGCGGACTTCTTAAGTCGCCAGATTCTGTCGCCAGGGGAGTGGTCCCTGCATCCCCAGGTCTTTCAGACGATCTGCCAGAAGTGGGGAATGCCAGACGTAGATATAATGGCATTCAGGTTCAACAAGAAACTAAACAGGTTCGTGTCTCGAGCGAGGGACCCTATGGCCTGCGGAACCGATGCGTTGGTGTGCCCTTGGCATCAATTCAAACTTCTATATGCATTCCCTCCGCTACAGTTACTTCCTCGCCTGTTGCGCAGGATCAGAGTGGAGCACAAGCCAGTCATTCTAATAGCTCCAGCTTGGCCCCGGAGGGCATGGTACTCACTAGTCCTGAAGATGGCAGTGGGAGACCCTTGAACTCTTCCTCTACGACCAGACCTACTCTCACAAGGCCCGATCCTCCACCCTACATTACAGCGTCTAAATTTGACGGCCTGGAGGCTGAATCCCTGATTCTCAGGGGTAGAGGTCTGTCTAGGCAGGTAATTCCTACCCTGATTAGGGCTAGAAAGCCGGCCTCCAGGGTGATTTATTACAGGGTGTGGAGGAACTACGTAGGCTGGTGTGAATCCAAAAGATGGAATTCCCGCAAATATACCATTGATAGGGTGTTAAGTTTTCTCCAGCTAGGAGTGGATAAAGGCCTGGCACTAAGCACAATCAAGGGACAGATTTCAGCTCTGTCAGTGTGGTTTCAGAGGCCGCTGGCCACCCACTTCGCTGGTAAAGACCTTCATACAGGGGGTCTTGCGTATTAATCCTCCTGTCAAGTCACCAATTTGTCCATGGGACTTAAATCTTGTCCTGTCCACTCTACAGAAACAACCCTTTGAGCCGTTGGCTGAGATTCCTTTACTTTTACTGACAAGAAAGTTGGTATTCTTGGTCGCCATAGTTTCGGCCAGGAGAGTGTCAGAGTTAGCAGCCTTATCGTGTAAGGAACCATATCTCGTTCTACATAAGGACAGGGCAGTTCTCCGGCCCCATCCTTCTTTTCTACCAAAGGTTATATCCAATTTTCACTTGAACCAGGATTTGGTACTTCCATCCTTCTTTCCGAAACCCACATCTAGAAAGGAGGGGTTGCTGCATACCTTGGATATTGTCCGGGCCATGAAGGCCTATCTTAAGGCTACAGAAAAGATCCGGAAAACAGATGTGTTGTTCGTTCTACCAGATGGCCCCAAGAAGGGGCAGGCAGCTGCAAAATCCACCATCTCGAGATGGATTAGACAATTAATCATTCAAGCCTACGGTTTGAAGAGGTTGCCTCCTCCTTTGTCGGTAAAGGCCCATTCTACCAGGGCCATGGGCGCCTCCTGGGCAGCACACCATCAGATCTCTATGGCTCAGATATGCAAGGCGGCGACGTGGTCATCAGTCCACACGTTTACAAAGTTTTATCAACTAGACGTGAGAAGGAATGCAGATTCAGCCTTTGGACAGGCAGTACTACAGGCTGCAGTTTAAGATCCTCGGGATCAGGGGCACCCTTGGTTGTAAAAAAAAAAAAAAAAAAAAAAAAGTTTTTTCTTGACTAAGTTGGATTTATTATTAGTATTTGAGTATACCTCTAAATTGAATCTCGTTTGAGAAGATGTCTCCCTCCCCTCATTAAAGCATTGCTTTCGGACATCCCATATAGTAATGAATATGCCGCTCTGTGTCCCGTGATGTACGAGAAAGAAAAAGGGATTTTTAAATACAGCTTACCTGTAAAATCCTTTTCTTGGAGTACATCACGGGACACAGAGCTCCCACCCCTCTTTTGGGAAACATTTTGGGAGGCATACTGCTTGCTACAAAACTGAGGGACTCCCTCTAGGGGAGGGGGTTATATAGGGAGGGGACTTCCTGTTTGAGATTGCCAGTGTCCACACCTGAAGGTACTCCATATAACCCATATAGTAATGAATATGCCGCTCTGTGTCCCGTGATGTACTCCAAGAAAAGGATTTTACAGGTAAGCTGTATTTAAAAATCCCTTTTTTGTTCAAAAACAAAATATTAAAAAGTATGGCAACTAAAAATGAGGAATTCTTACATCCATTATTACATGCAATAATACTAATGTGTTTTTGCCACTAGATGGAGACATAGCTCCTACTGATTAAACAAATATAGATTTGTTCAATTCATAAGTTTTATAGTACAAATTCGATTGTTTTGAGGTCTTGGGCTTGATGAGAGATGTCAGAGTATATCTGGCATGCGTAGCTTTCTATCGGCATCCCAGAGGGTCCTCATAGGTGTTCTCTGGCTGTCAGTGTTACCATCTGTAGATTTTCACTTTATTATTAAAGGGGTGTTCCAGCCAAATGTAATGTTTATTAAAAGTCAGCAGCTACAAAAAGTGTAGCTGCTGGCTTTTAATAAACATTCACTTACCTTCTCCACGTTCCAGCGACGTGCCGACCGGGGCTCCGCTCCTCTCCCTGGCCGGCGTCTTCATTCCGACTGTGGGCACCCAGCCGTGACAGCCTTCGGCTTCACGGCCGGGCACCCACTGCGCATGCGCGCACGGCCCGCCGCTGATTGGACAGGCGATCGTCTAGGACCTGTCAGTGTCCTAGGCGATCGCCTACAGGGAGGGGCTGCTGTAGGCGATTAAGCTTAATCGCCTAACCAACCCCTCGGCGGAAGGAGGAAGTGGGACAGGAAGTCCCACTCCTCCTGAAGCCCCAACTCCCCCCCCCCCCCCCCCCCCATGTAAGGGGGTGTGGAGTGGATTAAGCGGAAGTTCAATTTTTGGGTGGAACTCCTCTTTTTAACTATTGTTGAACACGTTGGTAGCGCATTAGTACTTTATTGTTTATTTCTATCTGTAGATGGATACCCAGGATATTTCTCGGCCTTATTACCTGAAGAAATGTGATCTTCTACAGCCTGTCACTGTTCATTCTACTAAAGCTGCTTCTGACTTTGTGCAGAACATGTAACCCCACAGAAGTAAGGGGAGATCTCCCAAAGTGACCAATTCTCTTTTAGCCATTTGTTACTGCAACAAGAGTCCCCATTGGAATATTATCCCTCTATACCCGTTTTTTTGTTTTTTTTTTACTTTTTTTTTTCATTTTGAATCCCAGTGACAGGGACAAATTTCCAGTGCTGACACAAACAAACAGTAATTAAAACCTGATAGGGGTTTCAATCCTTCCATCCTCTACCTAAAACTAAAAAAAGTTAAGCTTTAGGTATGTTTAACTAACATTTTGAAAGGGTAGTAAGAGGAACAGTTGTTTGTCAATCTCTTGCTCTTGAGTTTTCTTTTCTGGAAACAAGCCCTAGGGTGCATTCATACCTGCAAATTTAACCCAACTTTTATATTGGTGAGCCCAGGGGTTCCTAACGTGTAGCTGCAGATGGTAGCCCCATTGAAAACATCAGGAGGTTGCTGGCTTTCTCAACGAATCACGGCGACTCGCATGTAATTGCTCATATAGCAATTGCGTGCGGGTGATCGGCCCTTGACATAGGCAGTGAGTAGCTGTGAGAGTCGGCAGCCTCCCATCCCTCAGTCAATTGCCAGGTACACAGGGGCAGACTGACCACTCGGGTACTGCCTGAGGGCCTATGCCACAAGGGGGCCGCCATCAGGGTTGCCAGCCTCAGTAAAACCAGGTACAGTATGTAAAAATCAGTGTTATAAAAAAAAAATCCCAAGATTATAGCTGCCCCGCCTCTCCAGTACCTTTTTTGTGTGTGTACTGTGTGGCCCCATAATCTCCTATTGCCCGGGGGCCCCATGAGTTGTCAGTCCGCCCCTGCAAGTACACTTGCTGGGGTTCTCTCATGTACTGGAGTGGATACACCCTTAAAGTGGTTGTAAACCCACATAGTAAAAAAAAAAAAAAAGACCTGCAAGACAAGGCATAATGAGCTAGTTTGCATAGCATACTAGCCCATTATGTAATGCTCGCCTTAGATTGTACAGCGCCCGCATCCGGGTATCACGGCTTTGCCGCTGTAACTGGCCAGAGCCACGATGACGTCACTCCCGCTGGTAACGCTACACTCGCTGAAGCAATTTTTTTTTCTGTGTGTTTTTTTAGACACCTAGGCATCTTTTCTGCTCAAAAGCTACTCTCAAAAACGCGAGTTTGGTGGGATTTTCTGCCTGTAAACTCTTGAAAAAGCCTTAGGGCTCATGCACACTGCATCTCAAAGAAGCTCCAAGAAGATGCTCCTACCAGCTTTTTTAGCTCCATCTTCCTTTTTTTTTTTTTGCCTGGAAACTCCCCTCCATGTTAGCCAATGTGTCCATGCACACTATGGCTTTTTCAGGAGTTTTTACAGGCAAAACAAAAGATTTTGGGCAGAAAATAAGTAAAAAAAAGTGCGAAAAAGCTCAAAGAACCTTGAAAATGCACAAAAAAATATATAAAATTAGCTGTGGTGAGGGTTTGTGAAAAAGTTTATGCTAAAAAAACCTTGAAGAAGCTCAAAAATGTGGGGGAAAAAAAGCACAAGCTTCTTAAAGCTTTGAGCCCAGGTTCACACTGACAGCGTGAATGAAATTGTGCAAAGTTGTCTATGGAAATCATCATAGCCCGAAGTCGCCAAAAATAGTACAGACACTATTTGTGAATCGATGCTGGGTCGCACTGATTTGGACGGTGCAATTGCTGCCGATTTGGCAAGTCAAATTTGAACCTAGACATAAAAGCTCAAATGCCTGTAAAAGCAGCTTGAGCTGCAGTGTGCTTGGACATATTGGGTTAAAGTGATACTAAAGTCTCGTTTTTATTTTCTATTTTCTCGTTCTCCTGTTGAGTGCCCCCACAGCAAACCCCTTGCTATGGGTCACCTGAGTGGAGCCACAGCTCTCTGTATTCAGACATCAAGCTGCAGTTCGGCCTTGTCCTGCCTCCTCTCTCCTCATTGGCTAACTGACTTTTATTAAAAGCAGCGGAAGTCAATGGTGCCGCTGCTGTGTCTTAGCCAGTCAGGAGAGTCCTGGACGGCTGAGGCTCTTGTGCCCATTGCTAGATAGAGATTGGGCTCAGGTAAGTATTTAGAGGGGCTGCTGCACACAGAAGTTTTTTTTATCTTAATGCATAAAACCTTCTGCCTTTACAATCACTTTAACATGGAGGGGAGTTTCAAAGCGGAAAAAAAATGAGAGCTCAAAAGTCTGTAGGAGTGTAGGAGCTTCTTTTGGATGCAGTGTGCATGAGCCCTTAAAGGGGTTGTAAACCCTGATATTTTTTTACCTTGATGTATAAGATGCAAAAAAACTTCTGACCCCCCCCCCCCCCCCCCCCAGTTTTTACTCACCTGAGCCCTTCCATCCCTTGGCGGAGAGGTGCTGGACCTCTCTGCCCAGGGTTCTCTGCTCTTGATTGGATAGGTTGATGGCAGTGCAGCCATTGGCTCCTGCTGCTGTCAAATCCAATGACGCCAGTGCCAGGGTCGAGTCCGGTATTTTGTGTAATTGGAAGCAAATGCTGGACTCGAAGCGTGCCCACAAGGAACCCCCTGGGAGATCCCAGGGGGTTTAACGATGTGGGGAGGAGCCGCCGGGGGACGCCAGAAGTCGAGGATCGGAGCACACTGTGCAAAACTAACTGCACAGTGGAGGTAAGTATAACATTTTTGTTATTTAAAAAAACAATGGTTTACAATTTTCTTTTTTTTTTAACCACTTCCCATCCGGGCCAATTCTGACACTATATATGTATTTTTTTATTTTTTTTATTTTTTTTTAGCAAAGACTACAAAACAGTAAAGTTAGCCAAATTTTTTTTTTTCATAATGTGAAAGATAAAGTCATGCTGAGTAAATAGACACCTAACATGTCACGCTTCAAAATTGCACATGCTCGTGGAATGGCGCCAAACTTCGGTACTTAAAAATCCCCATAGACGACGCATTTTTTTTTATTGGTTACATGTTTTGATTTACAGAGGAGGTCTAGGGCTAGAATTATTACTCTCGCTCTAACGATACCTCACATGTGTGGTTTGAACACAGTTTTCATATGTGGGCAGGACGTGCGTCTGCGTTCGCTTCTGCGTGCAAATACATGGGGACAGGGGCACTTCAAACAATTATTATTTTTTTTTTTTTTTTAATCACTTTTATTCCTATTACAAAGAATGTAAATATGTCTTGTAATAGGCATATGACATGATCGGTCCTCTTTACAGTGATATATGGGGTGAATAAGACCCCCTCTAGGCTGGGAAGCCTAAAATAGTAAAAAATAAACGATTACCGCTTCCTAGTCGAAGCAACGCCGATTTTTATTTTTTTTTGAATGCAGAGGCCAGGCATGAGGTTATAACATTGTGCCCGGCCTCCGACGGTCATAGAGACTCTGGCGACCATCTGGTCCGCCGGAAATCTCTATGATCAGCATCTGGGGGCGGCGGATCCTTTCACCGACTCGCAGATCGCTCAGGTGATTCGGTGAAAGCACTGGAGGGCAGCGGGAGGGGGGACGTCCCCTTTCGTCACACATAAAAACGATAAAGCGGTGAAACAGCCGCTATGATCATTCTTGTGGTGTAGGGAATCGCTGGCTGAAACCGGCAATATCTGAATGATGCCTGTAGCTGCAGGCATCATTCAGATATCACCGCACAAAGCCCAGGATGTGTATATATACGGCCTGTGGATGTGAAGTGGTTAATCTTGCTGCTGTTCCATTGGTTGGCAGTTGCTAGCTATCAGTTACTTTTTGCGATCTATTTTGTTTCATAATTTTTTTTATTTATTTTTTTACTTATTTCGTGTTTTGGATTGTATAGAAAATCAAAATATTCAATCAAAAAATTCTGAAAGACGGTAGCACTAAACAAAAGCGTTGTTTGTCCTAAAAAATTATGTATGTATGAATGTGGTTATAATAAATGATGACATAATGGTGAATAAACAGGCCAATAGCATAAAATTAAAATTGATCGGATCTCTAGGGGTGTATTGGTGTGAGAAGTAGTTTAAAAGTGAAGGCTAATGAAAGATTTTATTCTGTGTCCAGGTGGTTATGTGTCCAAATGATCCACCAAGAAATAAGAAAACACAAATTCTTCTACCATGATTTACAAATTTTCTCAAACTATTCTTCTGTTGCAGATCAATAGAGGAACTTACTCCAGTACATGTAGCTGCATCCTGGGGTTGTTGTAAGGCACTGATATTCTTGCTTCGAAAAGGCGGTGACTCCAATATTCAAGACCAGGTGTTGCTTCAAATTTCTAAAAAAAAAAATCCATTTTAGTTACAACGTTTTTTTCTTTGTTTTGATAACTGTTTCATGTCATAGGATGGGAATACAGCACTTGATTTGGCTCTGATGGAAAAGAACAGGAGATGTGTTGTTGCGCTTCAGGAATATAATGAAAGAAATGAAGAGATCTGTCCTAACCGAATGAATGGTAAATTGTGTTAAGTGACATATATTTTTTTTATTTTATTTTTTCTATTGCTTGGACTAGGGAACATGTCAGGCTGCTTCTAGGCATTTGATAAAAAATGATTTGTATATTTACTGTATTTATTTTTTACAGAATAGAGGAGTATATTTTAGGAGTGTCTTGATAACATCTTGTATTTGAATTTCAAAACTAATATAATGGCATATTTCATTTTTAGGTTCTTTATTAAGACTTTATACCTTAATCTGTAACAATATGAAAGCATCTCACTGAATTTTTTTTATTTTTTTGGGGGTAAAGGTAGTACTGATAGCCAAGATAGTAATGCTGAAACAACTGGAGAGACATGTATATGCAGAAAACCATTTTGTGTACATTGGAAACATTACAATTTTTTTTTTCAATTGCAATTTTTGGAGCAGCTCAAGATTTTTACTAAATAAGTTGTAAAGATTTGAGTTTAATATATTCAAGCATTCTTTTTTGCTTTTGTGGTTTGAATCTTTGTTCCTGTTTTGAGGTGCAACATGTCATATTTCATGTCGGGACATAAGAAAAGCACTCCACCCTGTATCAGGTCCCTCTGGTTCACAGTTTACTAACAGTTCCAGGGTGGCCTACCATGTTCCCTCTCAGGGCTTTCTCCTACAGCCAGATCATTGTCCCAGTTGGGTGTGGCTCAAGCTTAGGTTCTATTCTGAGAGGATTTCTCTGAACTTATGCAGAATTTTATGGGACAAATGCAATTTTTTAACTCCTGACTCCATAGGCTTACTCAACACAGTTTCCTTGCAGAAGCAATGTCTGACTTGTCTACAGCCTTGGCAGATTCCGATCCTTCAGCTGTGGAAGGCATTATGTGATGAACAGTCTCACAAATCCCTTGCCGGTAAGGTTGTTCCTAAGGAGCAGCCACCATAGTTTAAGGTCCCTGAGAGGCCATAGGACATGGGTGCTCAACCTGTGGCCCTTAAAGCGGAGGTTCACCCTAAATATTAATAATATTAATAATCTCCCATGCGATCCAGCATACTGGCGTCAGCGCCAGTATGCTGGGTTTTTTTTTTTTTTAATAGCACACTTACTGTATTATTGTAGAATTCCTTTTCTGTCCCCCGCGGTGGACGGCTGTAGTATAGCGCGTCACATCTTCCTAAAATACCCGATATGGACTCGGGTAATCTCGGCGAAAATGCGGCGCCTGCGCACAGACCTAGGAGCTGACTGCGCAGGCGCCGTATTTCTCCGAGTCCTATTTCGGAGGGCGTGACGCGCCATAGCCGTAGGACTCGGAGAAATACGGCGCCTGCGCAGTCAGCTCCTAGGTCTGTGCGCAGGCGCCGCATTTTCGCCGAGATTACCCGAGTCCATATCGGGTATTTTAGGAAGATGTGACGCGCTATACTGGCGCCGTCCACCACGGGGGACAGAAAAGGAATTCTACAATAATACAGTAAGTGTGCTATTAAAAAAAAAAAAACCCAGCATACTGGCGCTGACGCCAGTATGCTGGATCGCATGGGAGATCTTATGTTTAGGGTGAAATACCGCTTTAAGCCGTAACAGAACTAAAATTTTCTTCATTGCCTTTTGAAGTCATGCTTGTAACTGTAACTGTCAGACTTGCAGTTCCTCAACAGTTTGAGGGCCACAGGTTAGGCACCCATGCCTTAGGACTACTAAAACCTTTCTCAAACGCCCTGTGCTTTGACTGGAAAACTCCTAATAAACTGTTTACACCTCCCAAACATTTTACAATCCAATACCTATTTTAAAGTGGAGTTCCAGCCATAAAAAAGTCAGCAGCTACAAAAAGTGTAGCTGCTGACTTTTAATAATTGGACACTTGCCTGTCCTATGGTCCAGCGATGCGGGTGAACAAATCCCTGCTCCTCTCTGCGGCACCGGCATTCTGACTGTGGACGCCCGGCTGTGGCTTCGCAGCTGGGCACGCACTGTGCATGCACGCTGTGATTGGCCGGGCAGTCTTCTGGGACTCGTGACATGTCCCAGAAGATTGCACATAGGGAGGGGGGAAAGGTGAACTCCCTTCTGTCGCTGCGGAGCCCTGGGAGGAAGTTGGAGTTGGGTGCCTCTAAAAAAGAGGGTATCCGCTCCCCATAGAATTGCTATGTCCACACTTTAGTTGTATTTTTCTGTGCTTTATTACCCAACGGGTAGAAGAATAAAAGTCATAGCTGAAGAGGTAGAAGGATAATGGGTAGTAGGTTCAGGCGTAAAACTTTGTTCGGAAACAATCCTGCTTCCAGCAATGTAGCTTTCGTCGCCACTCTAGCCAGTGTGGGTATTGTGCACCTGTATAGGCCTCTCTCACTAGCCTAACAGCCAAGATGTCACACGGAAACTTTAGCAAAGTCTCTGTCACTGACCTTCCCAAAGGTGGAGATGTATTCGGTCCAGAATCCTTCTCAACACAGGATTAATTACCCGGATCTCTTGAATAAACTTGAGAACTCAAAACTGACAGGCGACCATCACTTAGCCTTTCAGCAATCGTGCGTCCTTCCATGAATGTCAAGGCCTTTCCTGAGATACCAGCCTCGTGCTCGGTCTGACTACCAGGCCTACATAGTAGATCACAACCCCGGAACAACGTGGTCCCAGAGCCAGGAACACTTGAACACAAACCCCCGGCCATGATGGCCACACGCGGGGGGTGGTGCGACGACAGTCAGGATCGGCAGCAACGGGCGACGACCCCGAACTAGTGACGTCTGCACCACTTCAGTACCGCAGGGGATCTCCCATCCTGGGTGGACGTCATATGACGTCCTGGACTTTGTGCGGTAATATCTGAAAGATCTCCTGGAGGAGAGATGTGGGGTCTTATTGACCCCGCATCTCTCCTTAAAGAGGACCTGTCGCACACTATTCCTATTACAAGGGATGTTTACATTCCTTGTAATAGGAATAAAAGTGATACAAAAATAAATGAGTAAAATAATAAAAGAAAATACATTTTTTTTTTAAAATGCCCCTGTCCCCGGGTAGCTTGCGCTCAGAAGCAAACGCATGCATAAGTCCCGCCCACGTATGTAAATGCCGTTCAAACCACATGTGTGAGGTATCCCCACGTGCGTTAGAGCGTGTGCAACAATTCTAGCACTAGACCTTCTCTGTAACTCTAAACTGGTGACCTGTAACATTTTTCAAAGCGTCGCCTATGGGGATTTTTAAGTAACAAAGTTTAACGCCATTCCATGAGTGTACTCGACGTAACATCATCTTTCATATTTTACAAAAAAATTGGGCTAACTTTAATCTTTTTTGTTATCTTTTAATTCACTAAACCATTTTTTTTTCAAAAAAAAAAAAGGCGTTTGAAAAATTATTGCGCAAATAAAAAAAAAAAAACATATATAATGTTTGGGGGTTCTGAGTAATTTTCTAGGAGAGAAGTGCCAGAATAGGCCCCCCGGTATGGAAGTGGGTATAAAAGCCCTCTATTGAAGGGGTTAAGTACTCTCCCCCAGCATGCACAGCGAGGCGATAAACCCCCACTGATTGGCTGCTGAGGAAATACACCCTGACTTGACTGCTGCCACCCTTGGCCTGGGGTGGGACCAATACCCTAGACAACAATAGTGGTCACTCACAGTACAGCCATGGCTGGAACAGAGGCCCAATTTAGTAAAACATTACAGTCAGAAGTACTTAAATCTCTGACCACCCTCTAAATTTAAGGCAACGCCAGCTATGAAAGTAGCAGGCCGCTTCATATATCTGTCTATCGAGGCAAGGTTTTAAATACTTTTAGAGGTGCCAGGGGGGATAGGTAGCTTTTGGATAGGTTAGTGTCCTCCTTTTATTTATTTGTATTTCAACAACTACAGTATAGGCAACATTTTCCCCCCCATTTTGGATAGAGTAAGGGAGCGTTATAACCTCCCTGTCTGATTTTATTGTTCCATCTGTGTCCCATTGCTGAGATTTCCATTAACTTCCTATCCCATAGCCAAACAAGAAGTGAGAGAAAATCCCTGCAAATTAAGAGAATTATTAAGGGACCCCCATGTCACCAGAACTAGTGTCCCCATTGCAACATTCCCCACCCCCAATTACTTTTCTGGGGGCAACCCAAAAATTAGGGTTTTACTTTCAATGATCATGGTAAATAGGACAAATAGAGAGACACAGACAGCAATAAAAACAGACAAGCGTTCTAATCTCTCTGCACTCTATCTAAAAAATATTTTTGCCTTTTTAATTTTACTTTTGAGGAAATATCATAAGTATAACTTACACTGTATTCAAAGTAGACAAATGTAACATGTTTTTAAATTACCAATGGTTAGCAATAGTTTTTTTTGTATTTATCAGACAAATGTGTTGATATGTTTGCCACTTAACTGTCTTTTTTTTTTTCCCCCCCCCTAGATTATTACAAGAATAATATTTGCGAATCTGATGAAATCCCAGAGATGAGTAGTATTACCCTCCTTCTTGAATCGACCTACGAAGTGGCTCCATGTAGCAGCACCAAAATTTGTCCTTTCATATCTGCCCCCAAAACTGGAAGCACAGAAAAGGGTGCAGATGATGTTCTTTTATCAAGTCAATTAGAACGGCTAGGCATTGATTCAAAGGGTAGATCAGAAAAACATGAATTTGCTGGTTTGGAAAATTCTGATTCGCAGCTGAGTGACAAAATAACCAGTAGTGACAGTGAGGCAAATAATTCTGAATCCAAATGTGCTCTTTTGACCATACAAAATTGGCAAGGTATGAAAGACTGTTCTAATCGCTTAAATCCAGATATCGCTGGTAAAAATTATTTTGCGAAAGTTCCTGATTCCATGAAGGTAAATTCTGGAGAAAGTAATAACTCTGGAAACCAAGCAGAAGAAATACTAAGTTTAAACTCCAGCTCTCAGGAACATTTGGGAGTTAATAAAATTGGGAAGACATATGGCAATTCACTGTTGAACCATTCAAGAAAGTTCACAGAATCACAGTTTATATTGGAAGGATTAGATGTGACTTCTCCAGATCATGTTTACACTTACAGCAGGAGCCATAGTGAAAGTGACATGGAAGAGACTATGGTGTTACCAAAAAGTGATGAAGTGACTGAAGATGAAGGCTTAGTAAGCCAGGACATTAGTTCAAGCAGCAAATATACCAGCTGTTTTAGTGATGGTTTCTCAACTATTCCTAAGCATTCTGCCATTGGTGAAAAAGGTTTGCATTCTGATGTCAATTGCAAGTCATTGCTGGATTCAAATCGCAATCAGTTGAATGTAGAGGATTTAGTGCCAGTGCAAGAAAGTGCAGAAGACATGGATAATGACAACTTAACAAGCACTTGTGCCCAAACATTTAATTGCACATATCTTGTTTTACCAAGTCAAAATGTAGTGTTGGATGGTCATGAAAGCGAAACGGCCAGAACTAAAGAGCTACTGTGCACTTCACAATCTCGCACTTTACCTGTAGGTGACGCTAATGCCTATGAACCTTGCAGCCAGGATTTAAGAACTAGGTTAAAGGATTTATTACTTTCCGCTAAGGGCTGTGGATTAGACTTAAAACAACATCCTATCCAGTCTTCACCTAGTTGTTTAAGGCACACGGGTGAATCCTCTTGTTCCAACACTGGTCGTTTAATTGGTGAAACAAATCCACCTATTGGCCAGAACTTGAAAGGGAAAAGTTCAACATGCTTGAATATATCGGCAGACACATTGCTAGTAGAAGCAGCTGATTTTGAAATTAAAAGAGAATTCGATTCTGAAATATTGAAGGAAATGTTGTTGGCAACTAAGGTTATTCATCCGATATCCCCCATCCCGAGTGAGGAACAAAGTCCACGCTTCTTTACTGACCGTACAAGAAGCAGACTTCTGTCTTCCAAATCTCGCCACATAAATTCCTCTCTTTTTGATGAGCCTTTGGAAATGCCTCAAAGAGGCAGGAGACTAAGGAGCCCAGACAGAATGACAGGGTCCCTGGTGCCTTTACTTAAAGTTAAAAAGAGCGTCAGCCACACCGACTCATGTCAGAGTGAACCCACTTTAGAGACTTGTGTAGCACAGAATAATGGCTGCTTAGTTCAAACACCTAAACATTCCGGGGGCAATGCTTCTGACTCTGAAACAACTGTCAGCATCAGCAATTTTCTCACAGATGACTTGTCTTCAGAAACAGAAGTAAAGTCTACTCTGCAAGTAAAGAAAACCTCTACTGACCCTTATATTGAAAGCAGGATATCTGAAAGTATGTGGCTTACAGAAGATGCAAGCACTGAAAGCAGTGGGGAAGCTTACCATAAATTGACAGAGTTGGGCTCATGCTTTCACAGTACATTCATTGAAGACACTGCTGAAAATTCTAAAGGTCCACGTTACAACTTCAGTAGACTTTCTTGTGTACCAAAAGCTGATGAAACGGGGATAAATCTGGCTACTATACCTGACTCTATTATAGAGCAAGCACAGTTATCACCAGGTGGTCGTCCAGTGAATGTAGCTCATTTTGAACCAGTAGAGTATCTGTATATGGACAGTGAAAAGGGGCATGCGCTTGTTGAAAGACACATACCATGCACTGATCAGTCTATTAGCAGCATCTCGGACTCTTCAGATGATACCATTATATATGACTGGAGAAATCATAGCAGCTGCAAGCAAAAAAATAACAAGGACCCGCCAGCATCTACTACTCCCAGTCGAGTAGAAGTGAAACTCTACAGATTGTCCAATGATGAAATAGCCAGACGTCTGAGACGACTAGGAGAGGATCCTGGTGAAGTTAACAGCAAGACGAGGAGGGTTTGCATCTTGCTATTAGACAAACGTTTAAAGGAACAAGCTACAAGTGGCCCAGTAGGTGAGAGTATATTTTTATTTGATAAAAAAAACTTGAATATGTCGGCAACACTGAATTTAGGCATGCAGTAGTTCCAAAATTGGCCAGAATAACATATTTTGGCCATAAAAAATTCTCTGTGGTTTACAGGCTTTTTTTCAGTGTGCATGTGCTGATGACCTCAGCACATGCTGATACAGAGGATATCTCCTAAACCATGCAGATTTTGGAGATATCGGGGCTGCTACAGTTGAGCCTGATTATAGGCTTGCCTGTAGTAAAAAACAGTGTATTGTAAGGGTTTACAACCACTTTAAACCTAAACAAACAATTTTTTTTTTTTTAAGTTATGTAGCTGTTGTGAGCGCTGTATTGTACTGTATGTAGCATCAACTACAATATGCAGCGCTGTGTTCTGGTAGAGTCTCCAGAGACTTAGGCCAAAACAAAATTGAGTCCTGCTGAGTACTTTTCAGAGGAAGCCCTGTTTTTTTTAATCAACGATTGCAAGCCTTCCTCTTATTGACCAAAGTGTAGAATGTGACATCTGCCAGATACTACACCTCTGCCAATCGGATGAAGCAGGCAGGAAGTCTCCCGTGATTCTGCCCAAACAAAGCACTAGATACTGTACATATCCGACACTATAGTATGATGCAGCTCTCGCATTGGCTGCATCACTTAGAAAAGGAATGTTTTTATCTGTGTCCCATTGGGGGATTAAAGCTGCAGAAACCTGGTGCACTCCATGCAATGTACAGACCTATATAAGAGAAAAGGGCACAAGGTGATTGAATAGATGGCGCTGTTGCAATTAACCACTTAACCCCCGGACCATATTGCTGGTCAAAGACCAGAGCACTTCTTGTGATTCGGCACTGCGTCGCTTTAACTGACAATTGCGCGGTCGTGCGATGTGGCTCCCAAACAAAATTGGCGTCCTTTTTTTCCCACAAATAGAGCTTTCTTTTGGTGGTATTTGATCATCTCTGCGGTTTTTATTTTTTGCGCTATAAACAAAAATTGAGCGTCTATTTTGAAAAAAATGCAATATTTTTTACATTTTGCTATAATAAATATCCCCCAAAAATATATAAAAAAACATTTTTTTTCCTCAGTTTAGGCCGATACGTATTCTTCTACATATTTTTCATTAAAAAAAAATCGCAATTAGCGTTTATTGATTGGTTTGGGCAAAATTTATAGCGTTTACAAAAAAGGGGGTCGTTTTATGGCATTTTTATTAATATTTTTTTTTTACTAGTAATGGCGGCGATCAGCGTTTTTTTTTTTCAGCACTGAGACATTATGGCGGACACATCGGACAATTTTGACAAATTTTTGGGACCATTGGCATTTTTATAGCGATCAATGCTAAAAAAAATGCATTGGATTACTATAAAAATGCCATTGACAGTGAAGGGGTTAACACTAGGGGGCAGGGAAGGGGTTAAGTGTGTTCCTGGGTGTTCTAACTGTATGGGGGTGGACTCACTAGGGGAAATCACTGATCTTCTGTTCATACATTGTATGAACAGGAGATCAGCGTTTCCCCCGCTGACAGGACCGAGAGCTTTGTGTTTACACACAAAGCTCCCGGTCCCCGCTCTGTAACGAATGAGCGCGCGTGCCCTGCGGCGATCGGGGACGTAGAGCTACGTGCTCTCGCGCAGCAGTGCCACCATCCCGCCGTATAACTGCGGTGGGCGGTCTGCATGTGGTTAAGCCAAATAGCAGATGTCAAGACTACACCAATATTGCTCAATAAACACCTTTTATTAGACAAACGATGTGATGGTTCAGAGTCATAAAAGGACTGTTGCCTTGATAGTGGTCCTCCCATAGCGGTAAACATTTTGGCTAACATGAGTAAAAGAAAAGTTGTGTTGTTCATATTCTCTGAAAATGGCCAAGGAATCATAAATTCTGGCAGGGTATGTAAACTTCTGAGCACAACTGTATATTGTGCAAATGTGCTTCAATCAATAAAGTGCAGTGGTGCCTAGATATTGGCACCAAAAAAATAAAAGGACTAATAGTGAGTTTGGCAGCACTGTCTCCCTTGACAACCCTCCCCTACTCACACATACACACAGCACTGTCCCATCTCATCCCATCCACCTTTTATATAAATCACCACAAAGCACTGCTCCTTCCACATACCCCTCACAGTACTACCCCTTTCATATAACCCACACACAGCACTTTACATCACTCAACGCTCATGACCCCCGCTCCCCATCCTTCATAAGTTCACAGCCATGTCCCTTCCTCCCTTCACTCTCCTACCTTTTCACGGAGCGGAGAGCAGGAGTTGGGACAATTCTGAACTGAAGACAGAGGCACAGCAGCAGTGGATGGAGCATGGGAGCTGCCGGGTAACTTTTTCAAATTACCTCCTAGCAGCCAATCGCTGCCTGGTTAACGTGAAACTTAACCTTACTTAACAAGACTTAAGAATTGTCCCGTCTCCCGCTGTCCGCTGCTAATGACAGCGGTGGAGGCTGGGGACAAAATTGGCAGCTAAAAGGCACGCTTGGGCCGGACGCGGGCCACCTTTTTAGTTAGTGATGCCCGCTGTAGAAGGATATGTTTTGCTGTTTTTGCTCTTTGTTTCAGAGATTTACAACCACTTTTAATATTATTCTGTATTAGGTCTGTCCTTTGAATATAGTCCAGAGCTCTCTTTAGCCCTGCGCACATATGCTATCCCAGACTGTAACAACGATGAGGCTGTACTTTCTCGAGAGTTCGACCAACCGGACAAGACAAAAAAGTGGAGAGAAGGTGTTCTTAAATCTAGCTTTAACTACTTGTTGCTGGATCCCAGGTAAAGATTTTTTTATTTCATTACATTTTTTTGTTTAAAGTTTCAAGTTGCATCTAGATTAACATTGTGTACATTTGTGACTAAAGAGGCTGTAATGCAATGACATTCAGGGAACAGCACAACACAGATTTTTTTTTTTCTTTTTTTTTTCATATTTGCTGTCCATGTTCGGCTTCATTAACTGCCAATTTACCACTGAAGTAAATGAAGGATGCAAGCATTTATTTTTGGTAGTAGCATTGGTTAGAATGATGCCTTTTGTTAAAGATACAGTGAGGGAGAAAAAGTATTTGATCTTCTGCTGATTTGTACATTTGCCCACTGACCAAGAAATGATCAGTCTATAATTTTAATAGTATTTTTATTTAAAAATAACAAAAATATCTAGAAAAACACATTTCAAAAAAGTTTTATAAATTTGATAGGGGATCAAATACTTTACTATCAATCAGCAAGATTTCTGGCTCCCAGGTGTCTTCTATACAGGTAACAAGCTGAGATTAGGAGCACTCTTAAAGCGAATGTCTGCTCAAAAAAAAATATTAAAAGCCAGCAGCTACAAATACTGCAGCTGCTGACTTTTAATATTAGGACACTTACCTATCCTGGAGTCTCTGCTGCTCCCCCCGCCATCCACGGTGAGGGAACCAGGAAGTGAAGCGCTCCGGCTTCACTGCCCGGTTCCCTACGGCGCATGCGCGAGTCACGCTGCGCCCGCCAATTGGCTCCCGCTATGTGCTGGGAGCCGAGTGTTCCCAGCACACAACGGGGGGGGGGGGGGGGCGACGGGAGGTGACGACATGCCCGCATTCTGCCCGAGAATGCTGGGCCGCAAGTGGGTGCAAATACCTGTCTTTAGACAGGTATCTGCACCCCCCTCCCCCTGAAAGGTGTAAAATGTGACACCGGAGGGGGGGAGGGTTCCGATCAGCGTGAGTTCCACTTTAGGGTGGAGCTACGCTTTAAAGGGAGTGCTCCTAATCTCAGCTTGTTACCTGTATAAGACACCTGTCCACAGAAGCAATCAATCACTCAGATTCCAATCTCTCCACCATGGCCAAGACCAAAGAGCTGTCCAAGGATGTCAGAGACAAGCTTGTAGATCACAAGGCTGGAATGAGCTACAAGACCATCGCCAAGCAGCTTGGTGAGAGGGTGACAACAAGTTGGTGCAATTATTCGAAAATGGAAGAAACAAAATAGCTGTCAATCTCCCTTGGTCTGGGGCTCCATGCAAGATCTTACCTTGTGAAGCTTCCATGATCATGAAAATGGTGAGGAATCGGCCCAGAACTACATGGGAGAATCTTTTTATCTTGTCCCCAAGAAAACAATTGGTAACACAATATGCCGTGAACACTTGACCTGCTCAAGAGAGCGCATGTACAGGCCCATCTGAAGTTTGCTAATGAACATCTAAATGATTCAGAGGAGAACTGTGTGAAAGTATTGTGGTCAGATGAGACCAAAATAGAGCTCTTTGGCATCGACTCAACTCTCCGTTTTTGGAGGAGGAGGAATGCTGCTTATGACCCCAAGAACATCATCCCTACTGTCAAACATGGAGGTGGAAACAATATGCTTTGGGGGTGTTTTTTTATCGTACATCACGGAACATGGAGTCTAGTAATTACTAAGTGGGTTATATGTGCCACCTTCAGGTGCTGGACATTGGTGTAATCAATTAGACAGGAAGTTCCCTCCCTATATATCCCCTCCCATACTGGGAGCACCTCAGTTTTTTCACCAGTGTCTTAGGTGTTGATCACGTTTTGAAGAAAGCTGTACTTATGGGTCCTTTGGGGCTAACGCAAGCTGGAAAAGACCGGATCCGTCCAAGGTGCTTCATAGCCAAAGTGGACGGTACCCGGGCCTCGGTACGAAGAACGAGGTTTAGCCTATAATGCCTCTCTGCGGAGGGCTGGATCCTGGGTTTCAGTACTTTTGGTCAATGTCAAGGACCAAATGTTTTTCTGCTGCCAGGATGCTATATAGGTCCCTGAAGGTCTTCGACAAAACCCACGGTGAAGATTGGGACTTCTGCTTTTGCAAACCCTGCGGCGTGGAAGGTAAGGGGAAGTACCTGCCGAACTTGGTTCGACAGGAGGTCTTCCATAAGGGGCTATTGGGTCTTGCCTGTAATGCATGTGTGCCTGGGCAAAGAAACCACTTTGTCTGTTGAGACAGGATGGCTATAGTACCCATAGATCTCCCCTTGAGGGGGCTGGTACCCCTAAGTCCTATGCAAAGGGATTGCCTTCCATGAGTAGCTGCATGTCTTATCTGTTTTCCGCCACTAAAGGCAGTAAAAAGACATGCCTGGTGTTTCGCTTTACCATGCTTTCCAGGAACGGAAGCTCAGTGTTAGCTGGTCTATCGTGCGACTCACTTCCTCCGCTTCAGGCTCTGCCACAGTTGTGTAGGGGGGGGGGGGTCCCTTGTAGTCCGGGTCCACGGCGCTCCTTGGGGGATCTCTCTCTCCCGCCTCCACCATTCCCTGTAGGCGGGGGGACAATGTGGTTGCCGCTGGCGCTCGCGGCTCATGGTGCAGACGCAGGGCGGGCCCTTCAAAAAGCCCAGACGTCAGAGCTCTGTAAAGCCAGAGGGACACAGCAGCTTGGGGCACGTAAGCACCTTGTGTGTGTTGGATACAGATTTATCCAAGACGCCTACTCGGCATCTAGCTGTTCAGATTAGCAGGCATTGTTTTTTTGCTAGACTAAGTTCAGCTGTTGCTGCACCTGGGTTAAGTTCCTCTGCTTCTAGCTTAGGACTTTTGTCTCCCCGTAGAAAAAGGTTCAGGGGTAGGAATTAGGGTTGTCCCGATACCGGTATCGGGACCGATTCCGATTATTTGCAAGTACTCCCGCAAATACCCCCGATACCCAAATAGAATACTTGCCCCCCCCCCCCTGGCGCCGTTGCCCCGCCGCGCCCCCAGCCGCCGCCGCCGTATGTGCAAAGCCGACCCCGCCGCCATTAATACAAAGCCGCCGCTTTGTATTAATAGTTTGAATAGCTGTTTACCGTGCGCCCTGTGTAAAGGACACTCCCCCTTGCTCGGGATTGGATGGATCTGTCCAATCCCGAGCAAGAGGGAGTGTCCTTTACACAGGGCTCGCGGTAAGCAGCTATTGAAAAACGAAAGGTGCGTGTAATGTTTTCAGCAGCTGCTTTGTATTAACGGCGGCATCATCATCATCAGGTAGGGGGACATGGCTGCAATATGTGGGGGACATGGCTGCAATATGTGGGGGACATGGCTGCAATATGTGGGGGACATGGCTGCCTTTGGGGACACATTTAAAAAAAGTATTGGTACTTGTACTCAGTCCTAAAAAAGTGGTATCGGGACAACCCTAGTAGGAATATAAAAGGGTATCGCCACCTGAATCTGGTGGCCCTTATGCTTGCATTATACTATCCTGTAGAGACTTGAGACAGCCCACAGATTGAGCCATCAGCCCTGTCACGCATTGCAGCCTCCCCCAACATTGCAGCCACTTTGCATATGTCTGGATGTTTTTTTGAAATGCATTTGTTGGTCTATAAGAGGTTAACTGCTATATTCGCAGCATCCTCACAAGAAGCAGAAAACAGGGTGTGCCCCTTTCCCTGCTCTAAATCCTCAAACAAAGGGATTAAAAGACCTGAGGATGAAGGTTCACTGTCAGAGGACAGGGAACAGGTGCAGCCCAACGAGGAGAAGCCATCAGAAGCCCCACAAGTTCTGGTTGCAACTGCAGTCTTTTTCAGAGATTCATGCTGCATATAACTTCCCTCAGCTTAGATGGCCAGAGCCTCTGTCTCCTCCTTGGGGTTTTAAAAGGTTGCTAGAAAGACCTCCATAGGGTCCTTATCCTGGTGTTGGCTTCAGGCTAACCAAATGCACAACTGTGGGATGCACAGTTGCTGGTGCACATTGCTAACGTCGCATGATTGCGGAAACGCACATCTGCAGAGGATGACTTCCTCTATCAGTCCGCATGTTTGCATAAAATACATGAGTTTGGAATGTTCAAAATGCATTTTGGGGTAAAAACAAGTAACAGAACATGTTTTATTGTTGATCACATAAGGAGCTCTTATATGCCTGACTGACACACCGTGCTGGCGTTTGTGTCCACCGTATCTGGTAAGAGTATCCAACCCTTACATTTACCATTTGGATGCCTTAGTTGACCCTGAAGGAATGATGTTTTGAAGTGACTTTTTACACTCATCTCAGTTGTCATTTGGAGTGCCTAGCGGATTGTGTGATTGATTCCTGCCATAAGATGACTCATCTCACATGTGTTCCAACTTAGTCGATCTTACGGACTTTCCTCTTTGTTTGCTACATATTGGACTTTGTTCTAGCAATAGACACCCAATGTATTATTTTTATATGTGTTCCACCATGAGTTTTATATATATCACTTGCACCTTTTAACACACTTGTTTGTATCACTAATCTCTTTGCATACTGGCAACAGTTTCAGCAATTACTCTCCTGGGTGTGATTATTAGCAATTTCTTAGGCATAGCTTTCACTGTGTTTTTTTAGCGCTGCACTTTTTTCTTTTTACATAGGGATACATGTTTCTGTAGGAGGATGTTGCCCATATTTGGGAGAGACCCGCCCCGGAGGGGGGGAGCTAACCGTAGCCAATCATAGGTAACATATGTAAGTCAATAGGAAAGAGGCTTATAAAAGTAGAGCCTTAAAGGAACACTAAAGGTTTGTTTTTTATTAGATCAATTGATTGCTGTAAGCTAGAGCATTTAAATATCACTTAAAGCGGATCTCCACCCTAAAGTGAAGATCCGCTGATCCGAACACTCCCCCCCTCCGGTGTCACAATTGACACCTTTCAGGGGGGAGGGGGGTGCAGATAGACATGTATCTGCACCCACTTCCGGCCCAGCATTCACGGGCAAAAGACGGGCATTACATCACATCCCGTCTCCCGCCCGTTGTGTGCTGGGAACACTCGGCTCCCAGCACACAGCTGGAGCCAATTCGCGGGCGCAGCGCGACTCGCGCATGCGCCGTAGGGAACCGGGCAGTGAAGCCGCAGCGCTTCACTTCCTGGTTCCCTCACCGTGGATGGAGGGGGGAGCAGCAGGGTGACGAGCGATCGCTCATCCTCTGCTGCGGACGCCGCTGGACTCCAGGACAGGTAAGTGTCCTAATATTAAAAGTCAGCAGCTGCAGTATTTGTTGCTGCTGGCTTTTAATATTTTTTTTAAGCTGAACCATCCGCTTTAACTCGTTTTTCCTTTTGACCTCCAAAATACAGTAATCCAGGTTTGGAAATGCCATTTCCTTCTTTTCCGCCAGCACCTGAGTCGTTTTGCATGGTGGAAAACAGAATGTGCTCACCCCCTCCCTATGACTACAGCCCTGCGTCAAGATGCTCTCTTATCCCTCACAGGCATGGAGGCTAAGCCCAATGGGAACTGTAGTTCCCATTAGGCCGTGATGTAGCAAGAATGAATGCGCACCGCAAACCAGGAAGTCAGTGAGAATAACAATTAAGGAGTGATGAAGGTGAATAAAACTGCTTGATTTCAACAGGTATCAAACTAGTTATAATGCACAACATTACTTTTTACTTTATCGGCTACTGTCAGACTTTAATTTTAAGAGGAAAATATTTTTGTCTTTACAACCCCTTTAAAGACTGTAAGAGTCGGTTCACACTGGGGCGACATGACTTCCAGCACGACTTTCAGAGGCAAATCCAACACGACTTCAGCATGAACCACAAGGCGATCTGGGGCGATTTACAATACTACTTGAAGTCGTCTCCAGGACAAGAGACTTTACAGTGGCAAATCAAACAACAATCAGCTCTGAGGGAGGGAGGGGTTTGCCTGAGAAATGTATGTTATCTTCCTGGAAAGTTGCTTCAGTTAAGACAGTGATCAGACTTCTGAGGCGACTTCCATTGAAATCAATGGGTACAAATCGCCTAGAAGTCTGATTGAAGTAGTACATTCACTTACATTGATTTTCTCAACCACGCGACTTGGGGAGACTTCAAGTCGGATCCCAGGTCGCCCCAGTGTGAACCGGCTCTAAATGTATGCGGTATATTAGATAGACTAATATCTTTCTCTAATAAATGCTTATTATGTTAAAGCTTTCACTCTGGTCAAAAGAACTCTTATTTAAACCATATATCATATATATGAGATATTAAATCTTAACGTACAATTTTATATCGCAAAACCTTTGTGTGGCATTTGGTCAGAAAAAAGTCGGGGTGTAGAGAGGTCATTCTCCCAGTAAAGATTGTTGACGGCTCCAGCGAATCGCCTGCCAATTCTGCATTCCATGAAATGACGATTGTCAATAAGCCAGGCACAAGCTCCTCCTTGGTAAACAAAGTAAATCGCTAGAGTGGCATTGTCAGATTGTACTGATGCTCCATCAGTAGCTTTAGAATGCTGACGGATAGGGCTCACTTGGAGCTTGACCAATTCCCCCTGGGCAATGGTCTCTTCCAGGCCTGGCCTCCATCCCTTGAGGCCAGCCTTCATAGCCGCCACCTCCCATGTAACGGGCATGAAGGATCTTCCTTTCTGCCAATCTATTAGTTAAGACCCATCAACTGAAATTCCAGGATATCCCTGGGACCAGACTCTTTGGATAATGCTAGGTTAGGATCCACTCGTTCAAGGCCGACAGAATGTTTATATCAGCCTTGAATAAAAATGAGCATAGGGAACTGTCTTGAATGAAGCCAGCATATTCCCCAGCCCCTTAAGCAATAGACCAGCTTTCACATAGCGATGATCTTGTCTGAGGCCAAAAAAAACAACTCTCCTTTTTGGGCTGTGTCCCCAAACGTTCCAAGCTTCTTGTCAATGAAGCCCTTGTGCTCGGAGGATTGGGTCGTGTTTTGTCAGCTTACAGGGTCAGAACCTTGGGCCGATGCACCATATTTCCCTTTGTCCTTCTAACAAGGGAATTGGTGTTCTTGGTTGCGGTAGCCTTCGCAAGAGAGTTTTAGTATTGGCAACTTTCTTTGTATAGAGCCATACTTAATTATTACAAGTAGGGTGAAGTTAAATCCTCACCCAGCCTTATTTACTAGAAGGATCTAGTGTTCATTTAAATCAAGATATTCTTGCCTTTCTTTTTTCAAAACCTTGTTGCGCGGAAGGAAAAGTTATGGCTTTTCTCTCAATAGAGATGAGAGCAGTTAAAAATCTATCTGAAGGTTTCAGATATAGAAATCTGACGTTTTGTTGTGCTGCCAGAAGACCCTAGATGTGGGCAGGCAGTGTTCAGATCAGCTATTCAAGTGGTTACACTCTCTCTCATTAGAGTAAGAAAGGTCAAGGCATATCTGAAGCGGCTGCTCGGATACGGAAAACTGATGTTGTTGCGCTACCAGGAGGCCCCAGGAAAGGGCAGGCAGCATCTAAATCAACTGTTTTCAATGTTGATTCATCAGATTATTATTCAGGCTTGTGGTTTAAAGGGAGGGCTTCTCCCTGTTTTTGGGGTGCACCCTACCAGGATAGTAAGCGCTTCATGCGTGGTGCATTACCAAGCCTTTATGACTCAGATTTGCAAGGCCGCAACTTGGTAGTCTGTGCTTACGTTCACTACTTCCTATCAGGTGAACATAAGACTGCAAGAGGACGCAGCTTTTTGGCGCAGTGTGCTGCAGGCAGCATTATAGGTCCTCGTGTCTGATGGCGGTCTGCGTTTTTTGTGTCTCCCTCCCCTCAGTAAGCATTGCTTTGGGACATCCCACTTGGTAATTACTAGACTCTGTGTCCCGTGATGTACGATAAAGAAAATAGCATTTTTATTACAGCTTACCTGTAAAATCCTTTTCTTAGAGTACGTCACGGGACACAGAGCTCCCGCCCCTCTTGTTTGGGGATATTGGGACACTTATTGCTTTGCCACAAAAAGTATGGGAGGGGTTATATAGGGAAGGAACTTACTGTCTAATTGATTACACCAGTGTCCAGCACCTAAAGGTGGAACATATAACCTACTTGGTAATTACTAGACTCTGTGTCCCGTGATGTACTCCAAGAAAAGGATTTTACAGGTAAGCTGTAATAAAAATGCTATTTTTTCTACTAAGGGGATAGGACACTGCACCAAAGGGACGATGGTCAGGGCCACATCAAATCTTAGATGAGAACCTCCTTCCCTTGAAAATGGGTCGTGGATGGGTATTCCAGCATAACAATGACCCAAAACTCACGGCCAAGGCAACAAAGTGGCTCAAGAAGAAGCACATTAAGGTCCTTGAGTGGCCTAGCCAGTCTCGAGACCTTAATCCCATAAAAAATTTGTGGAGGGAAATGCAAAACGTCAGCCTCGAAACCTTAAAGCGGATGGTTCACCTCAAAAAGATATTAAAAGCCAGCAGCAACAAATACTGCAGCTGCTGACTTTTTTAATATTAGGACACTTACCTGTCCTGGAGTCCAGCGGCGTCCGTAGCAGAGGACGAGCGATCGCTCGTCACCCTGCTGCTCCCCCCTCCATCCATGGTGAGGGAACCAGGAAGTGAAGCGCTGCGGCTTCACTGCCCGGTTCCCTACGGCGCATGCGCGAGTCGCGCTGCGCCCGGCGATTGGCTCCCGCTGTGTGCTGGGAGCCGAGAGTTCCCAGCACACAACGGGAAAAGCCCGTCTTTTGCCCGAGACTGCGGGCCGGAAGTGGGTGCGGATACCTGTCTTTAGACAGGTATCTGCACCCCCCTCCCCCCTGAAAGGTGTCAAATGTGACGCCGGAGGGGGGGAGGGTTCCGATCAGCGGATCTTCACTTTAGGGTGGAGATCCGCTTTAATGATTTGGTCAGGATCTGGGGACTTGGAGAGGAGTTGGACAAAATCCCTCCTGAGGTGTATGCAAACCTGGTGGTCAACATCTGACCTCTGTGATTGCCAACATATGCTTATTTTACTAATTTAAATGCAAATCCATTTAAAACTTTTTTGAAATGCCTTTTTTTTTTGGATTCTTTTTTTGTTCTGTCTCACTGTTAAAATAACCAAATGTACAAAATCAGCACAGGATCAATTACTTTTTTTCCCTTCACTGTATGTCTGTTATGTGTGGGGAGCCTTTTAAGATGTACTGTATGTCTGGGCAAAAAAAATAAAACATGCCTTACATCTCTATAATACATGCACTTTCTCCCAGGTTTATACCTGTTAAAAAATACCTATTGATGTGCCAGAAATGCGCTTGTGGCTCCTGAGTACTGTTGTGGGCTGACCATACACAGCAAATTTTTTTAACTACTTGCCGATCAGCCGCCGTCATATTACGGTGGCAGGTCGGCACTGCTACGCGAGAGCACGTAGCTCTACGTCCTGTCTTTTGCGGCCGCTAGGGGGCACGTGCGCGCCCCCCGAGTCCCGTGCGCGCCCGGCGGACGCGATCGCCGCCGGGCACGCGCGCTCGTTCGTTACAGAGCGGGGACCGGGAGCTATGTGTGTAAACACATAGCTCTCGGTCCTGTCAGCGGGGAAACGCTGATCTCCTGTTCATACAATGTATGGACAGAAGATCAGTGATTTCCCCTAGTGAGTCCACCCCCCCCCCCCCCATACAGTCAGAACACACCAGGAACACACTTAACCCCTTCCCTGCCCCCTAGTGTTAACCCCTTCACTGCCAATGGCATTTTTATAGTAATCCAATGCATTTTTATAGCTATGATCGCTATAAAAATGCCAATGGTCCCAAAAATGTGTCAATATTGTCCGATGTGTCCGCCATAATATCGCAGTACCGAAAAACAACGCTGATCGCCGCAATTACTAGTAAAAAGAAAATATTAATAAAAATGCCATAAAACTACCCCCTTTTTTGTAAACGCTATAAATTTTGCGCAAACCAATCAATAAACTCTGATTGCGATATTTTTCGTAAAAAAAAAAAAAAAATGTAGAAGAATACGTATCGGCCTAAACTGAGGGGAAAAAAAATGTTTTAGATATTTTTTGGGGATATTTATTATAGCAAAATGTAAAAAATATTGAATTTTTTTCAAAATAGTGGCTCTATTTTTGTTTATAGCGCAAAAAATAAAAACCGCAGAGATGATCAAATACCACCAAAAGAAAGCTCTATTTGTGGGAAAAAAAGGACGCCAATTTTGTTTGGGAGCCACATCGCACGACCGCGCAATTGTCGGTTAAAGCGACGCAGTGCTGAATCACAAAAAGTGCTCTGGTCAGGAAGGGGGTAAATCCTTCCGGGGCTGAAGTGGTTAAAGAGTCACTAAAGGAATTTCTCCAGTCATCTTCCAGGACAGGAAACACAATCAACTACAGAGTTTAAAAGGCCCCACCCATCCCTCTGTCCCTCAGTTATTGGTTGTGTTTCCCACAGGATGGCAGTGAACCATTTTGTTCAACATTTTTTATTTTATTTATTTATTTGGGCCAAGGTATGGGACTACGGTCTTCCCCCCCCCCCCCCCCCCAAGGTGCCTAACCTCTTGCCACCAGTGGTGGATGCAGAGCATGCAGGATGCAGGACTTCCGAGTCCTAAAAAAGGTGGGGGGCTCCTTTTTTAAAGACTCAGGGGGAGCATTAGACAGCACAGAGGGTGCCGAGCTAGTGTAAGTCTCCCCCTGAACATTCTGGCCGGTATAGGACGCAGTGGGGCGGTCTTATTCCTCCAGGGACCTGTTTACCTCTCCCCTCACATACCTGACGGTGGCGGATGGTATGGAGACTGCTCAGGTACCCCCGCGGGGGGGCGGAGGATCCAGAATGGCCGACAGCGGAGGTTGTGAGAGCCGGGAATCCATTCAGAGGCTGGCCCTAAACCCACTGATAAAAAGGTTTTTGGTGGCCAGGAAAAGGGTAACCCCGGTTAAGACAATCAGGTTCCCGCCTTGGGATTTATTCCTGGTACTAGATGCATTAACCAGGGAACCTTTTGAGCCGGTGGCTTAAATTTCAGTTAAATTTCTTTTACTTAAGATGGCTTTCCTTCTAGCAATTACCACAGCCAGAAAGGTTGGAGACCTATTTTTTTGTTACTTCTAGAGGATAGGGTAATCCTCAGACAGGATCCTTTATATTTGCCAAAGATGACCTCTGAATTTCACAGGTCAAATGAGTTTGTGCTCCCCTCCTTTTGTCAGAATCCAAAAAATGACAAGGAGACCAGGTTTCATTTGTTAGACGTTAGAAGGTGTCTTCTAACCTATTTAGATAGATAGAGTGAGTGAGTTCAGGAGATCAAATCATTTGTTAATTAATTTTTCCGGACAAAAGAAGGGACTTCAGGCCTCCCTCGATAGCCAGGTGGATTAAACAGACTATCGCAGTAGCTTATGAACAGGCAGGGAAACCTGTTCCAGATTATATTAAGGCTCACTCAACCAGATCTCTGGCAACCTCCTTGGCAGAAAGGGCAGGCGCTTCATTTGATCAAATCTGTAGAGCAGCAACTTGGATGAGCCAAAATACTTTCCTGAGGCACTACAGAGTGGAGCTGTTATCTTCTCAGGACTTGGCATTCGGCAGGAAGGTCCTACAGGCGGTCATATATTTTATATCATCTTTTTTTTTTATCTTTTTGTCTAAGCTTGATGGAAATTGTCGTGTTTTTTTTTTTTTTTTTTTTTTACAATTTCAATGATTTAAATACATTATTGGGTTTTAACCAAGATAATTATACAGCTGAATCTGAAAGGTCGGCAACAATGATTTACTAATAGGGGGATTATTCTGCCTATCGCCTCAGAAAAGAGGAAAAGGCGGTTGGCAGTATAGGCACATGTCATCTAGCCTATATAAGGTCACTAAGGTATGTGTGATGATTTAGTTAGTATATGTTTCCCTAGTTAATATCCAGAAATTAGATTAAAAAAAAAAATGTTACAACAAGTAAAACGAAAAAAAGGTGGGTAGATGAGAGAGATTGGGAGGGCATGATGCCAGAGGTTCCCTCCCTCAACAGCAGGCAACTTTTGAATGTCAAGTCTTCAGCAGGAAGTGATCAGTGAAAGCACTGAATCCATAGACTCCGCATTCTGAGGAGTCTGTCGTGGGCATATGTAAGCATACTAGTCTATTTTTCATTCCTTAAAAAGGACTGAATGAATTTTTTCACCTCCTACAAATTTTGAATTGTACACTATTGGCTACTTTCTTTTGGGCTGTAGTAATACATTTCTTGTGCACAAAACAAAAAAGTCCCCACAAGCCAAGAAAATCAGCTGTAGTATGCAAAAGTGACATGCGGATTCAGCCTGCCTACTCCCTACCTTTTTATGATGTTACACCTGTTCTATAACTAAGCCCTGTGGGCGGGATGGAAAAAGGTCAGGAGGTGTGGCCTGGGAGGAGCCGGGCTGAAGCCATATCTCACTTTCAGGTACTATGACTGAGTGTGGTGTCTTATTTTGTTTTGAACCTTTTACCGATATTGGAATTATTCCATTGCTTTTCTTTTCTATTTAGGGTGACCAGAAACCTTCCATCTCGCTGTCATACCTTATCCATGCCTGAGTGTTTCCGCACTTTTGTCCAAGCAGCCTTTTATGTGGGCAAAGGAAAGAGAGCCCGTCCATATTGTCATCTGTATGAGTCTTTGGCACACTATAAGGGTAGCAACAAACAGGTACTGGGAGTTATTTTTTTTCTGCCATATTTACCTTGCATATTACCTTTTAAACAATAACTAAAGAAAATGATTTAAAAGCTTACATTGTAAAGAGCATAGAACGTTGCATATACAGTGTACTATATACATTAATGATATACATCACGAAGTGGGTGGAAAGAGGGAAGGATTCATGCAGCAGTCAGGAGAAAAATATTTATGCAGCAGAACTGAAATATTTGCCATGCAATCCTTTCACACAATTTTTTCTGATGTACAATGCTTTCTGTGTGACTTTCAAGGTGAAATGGAAACTATTCCATACCCAACATATTGGCCACCACCTAGAGTCAATTTGACCTATGGTGTCTGGCTATAATCCTATTGTACAACCCTTCCTGTTTGTTCCATGCTTGCTGTGCCATGCTTTTGTGTACTCTAAAAAATATCAGCTGCAGGACATTTTTACTAGTGTGTAGACATGTATATCTGCTATTTAATTGACTTCTATTGGTGTGGGCATGCAGGCCTTCCCCTTATTTCTTGGCATGGATTAACTTTGTAATGGACAGGAAGTTGGTAAAGGTCCTGCTTCCTTGACATCCACTTACTGCAGTGAAAATGTGTCCACCCATGGACCTTGTTTAGATTATGAATGGATTGCCAGAACCTTTAGCTAAAGTGCCCATTGGCTTGCTCACAAATATGATATTCTACACTGTTGGGTAATATTTACTCCCTCTGCATAAGTTCTATAATAGTGTGCATAAATCAGTGGTATGATATGTAATGATGTGATATACACCGAGAGCTGAGGACTGAATTTAAGCAATCAATAGTAAGCTCTCTTGTGTTAATATAGTTTATCATGTTTTCTGTAAATTTCAGCCTTGTTCTAAAGTACAGCATATTGTAGACATCTGGAGAAGCGGTCAGGGTGTGCTGTCTCTTCATTGTTTCCAGAACACAATCCCTGTGGAGGCATACACAAGAGAAGCTTGCATGGTGGATGCAATTGGTAAGACCACTAAAGCATGTTTGTTGCTAATCTTGCAAGCAGTTGGTTACTGTGCTGACATAGTTTGGTTATGCTCCTTGGTATAAAACCCATGTGTTCCAGACAAGAATGTTCCCTCACTTTTGACACCTGAGGTAGCTCTATGTGCTGGCCTGTCCCCTTTAGCACACCAATTGTACTTTTCTTTTTACACTTTAGGTGAAATTGTGTGATAATATGCTGTTTCACCATTGTCCACAGCAATAACAAGGTTTTTGAGCCCAGGTGGTGTGGTGAGAACTATGCTTCTTTAACAACAAATTAAACATCCCTAATGATGTACCAAAGCAGTAGTCAAGAAGATTTTGTAGAGACATTTTGGCATTATATGGGCAATGTACATTTTTATTAAAGAAACCGTTTATCCTTCATGCTCTTAGGCTTCATTTCACCATCCCACCTCTATCCCCTTCCTCTCTCACAATATCACAAAGGTCTTTTTTCTTTCTTGTGTATTTTTAGTTACACAAGGGTTCTTAAATGGTGGGTATACTGCTACCTACAGGAGAATTGGCAAACAAACTTTAGGCCAGCCCAGAATAACTCCTTCTACCAGCATGCCTTTGTTTTTTCGCAAGTGTCCTAGGAGGTAGTGTCTTTCATCTGGTCTGTGGTTTCACTGGCCTGAGACTGATGTTATGTCTTTATAGTCTTTGCTGGACAAACCTACCTTTTGAGGAGTTCATCTTCTTCCATCACTACCACAAAAAAGTGTCCATGTCAGCTTTAATTATCTAACCACCTTGCATCCTGCAACATAATTTTTTTTGCTAAAGCGTCTTTATTCTGCAGGGCCTCTGCTTTCAGAAAAGGTTTGGAGGTTCTAGGTAAACTTCTAGCAGTAAGTGCTGATTTTTAATGCGTGCGTGTGCGCAATTTTTTTATTTTTATTATTTCAGACAGCAAGTGGTTATTGTGTTATGCACCACTTTGAAGCTAGAGGATCAGCTTGTTGCTTCTACCGCTGCTAGCCCCAATAGTCCAGGATATTTTAGAGATCCTAAAACCTTTTTTGGTGTATCCGCTATTTTGGTTTACAAATGGAAACATCCTGATAGAAAGTTTATGCCCATTTAAAGGACAATTTAACAAGTGTTATTACTGTGGGAACGATGGTACAAGAAAGCACGTCCGTTTTAACACAAAATACACAAAGATAAAGAGGGGGAAAATATATAGGCACAGAGAGGGATAAATAAAGACGTTTTAATTGGTGTAAAAATTGCCGCCCCAGGTCATAGAAGAATAAAAATGCTTAAAATAAACATATCCAGACACAAAGTTATCTGGTTTCTCAAATAATCGTCGGAATTATAGCAATTCTGGAATTGTATAACGATATGTACAAAAGGATTTTTCTAATTAATAGATGATGATAAATTCTTCCCATCATGGGTTCTGTTTTTTTTTTGCTCCCATTGCAGTGTAATGGGAACACACACTGCTCACAGTATCTGCTGTAACATTTCTGATGCCTCGTGCATACATACAGGTTTCCCAGCTGACTTTTTTTATTTTATTTTATTTTTTCAAATAACAATTTTATTTTGTATATATCAATAAAAAGAATACATCAGTACAAATGTAGAAAAGGTACAACAATTTCGGTACGTATTCGTGCCTGTTCAAAGTGTTCTCAGCGCAGGAGAGGGGAGGGACAAGTACCCCCTGTCTCCAGCACCGCACCCTCCACTAACAGTGGTGTCACGTCAGAGAAATTATGTGGCTCAGAGCACTGCAACATTGGTAACACAGTTAACTGTACACTCAGAACATCCAAAAATAAAGGAGAAGCAGAGAGAAAGAGAGAAAGGAGGGGGAGAGAAAAGAGGGCAAGCTAGATGGGGTAGATTATTAACCACTTAAGACCCGGACCAAAATGCTGCTAAAGGACCTTGCCCCTTTTTGCGAGTCGGCACTGGGTCATTTTAACTGACAATTGCACGGTCGTGCAACGTGGCTCCCAAACGAAATTGGCGTCTTTTTTTCCCCACATATAGAGCTTTCTTTTGGTGGTATTTGATCACTTCTGCGGTTTTTATTTTTTGCGCTATAAACAAAAATAGAGCGACAATTTTGAAAAAATTGCAATATTTTTTAATTTTTGCTATAATAAATATCCCCCCAAAATATATATAATTTTTTTTCCTCAGTTTAGGCCGATACGTATTCTTCTACCTATTTTTGGTATATAAAAAAAAAAAACGTTTATCGGTTGGTTTTCGCAAAATTTATAGCGTTTACAAAATAAGGGATAGTTTTTATTGCATTTTTATTAATTTTTTTTTTTTTTTTACTACTAATAGCGGCGATCAGCGTTTTTTTTTTTTTTTTTTCGTGACTGCGACATTATGGCGGACACTTCGGACAATTTTGACACATTTTTGGGACAATTGTCATTTTCACAGCAAAAAATGCATTTAAATTGCATTGTTTACTGTGAAAATGACAGTTGCAGTTTGGGAGTTAACTACAAGGGGGCGCTGTAGGATTTGTGTGTTCCCTGCGTGTGTTTACAACTGTAGGGGGGTGTGGCTGTAGATGTGACGTCATCGATCACGTCGCCCTATAACGGGGATGACGTGATCGATGCTGCGGCTAAAGTGAAGCACGGGGAAGCCGTGTTTACACACGGATCTCCCCGTTCTTCAGCTCCGGGGACCGATCGCCGCGCTCCAGCGGCGATCAGGTCCGCGAGTCCCGTGGTCCCGGAGCTTCGGACCGGGTCACGGGAGCGTGCCACGGGCGTGCGCCCGTGACCCACGGCTGGGTACTAGAACCAACGTATATATACGTTGATGTGCCCAGCCGTGCCATTCTGCTGACGTAAATGTACAGTAGGCGGTCCTTCACTGTCGGCTCATGGTGTGTCCTCTCGAGAATGCCACCTCTCCCAGACAACGTTGTGGTCATCTAATTTGTCCTGGATCCTGGCCGTCATTTTTTCCATGAGCTCTACGTCCTTGACCCTAGCATAGAGAGCCTCCTGGGATGGGGGCATTGTTTTTTTCCAGTGGAGGGCTATCAAGCACCTTGCTGCTGTAAAGGACATGTCGCAGTAGCTTTTTATAGGGTTTGGCTATTTTTGGTTGAGACAGGCCCAGAAGGAAAAGTTTCGGGTTCATGGGTATAGGCATCTCTAAGAGACGGACAGAAGTCCCTGTGTAGATGACCAGAACGGGACAATCGGGAGGCAGGTCCAGTATATATGGAAAAGAGTGCTGCATGCTTGTTGGCAGCACCAGCATCGGTCAGTGGTAGAGGGATTGACCCTGTGGAGTACATCTGGGGTCAGGTACCAAAAGAAGAGCCTTATAGGTATTCTCTTTGTAAAGGGTACATAGGGAACTCTATCCAGACCGCTCCTCATGCCTCTTCCGGGATCACCTCCCCCAGCTCCTTCTCCCAGCGGAGCATATATGCACGTTTGCCCTCCTGTATGGAGTATTCGTTGAGGATTCGGTATATGTCCGATATTAGGCCATTGCACGCGCTACCCTCGAGTATGATGCGTTCGAACGGGGAGGGCTTCGAAAATTGGAAGCGAGGGGCTATCGTCTGGGCATATTGGCGTATCTCGAGATAGCTAAAGAACGCCTGTCGGGGGAGGTCATCTTGGGCTTGGAGCTCAGCAGTTTGCAAGACCTGGGGTCCACCAGGTCCCCGAAGTGGAATAGATTTCCGCGAGGGGTCTTTGTCGAGCTTGGGGAGCAGGGCAAGGAAGGATTGTTGTATATCCGTCGGTATAGGGGTTTGCTGCAGGAAGGCGTTATAGAGTTTGGTCATACACGGGAGAAGTAGTGGAGGGAAGGTTTTGTAGTATTCGTACGGCAAGCCGTCCGGGCCTGGGGCAGGTAAAGCTTTAATAGCCAGTGCAAGTTTTTCAGCGGTAGCGGTTAGTGTGAGAAAATCTGCTGGTTGAAGCCGGGAGATGCCCGCCTGCTCGAGGTATTGCGTCATTTTGTCAGGTGGGTGGGGGGTTATGGGGGGGATATCTCTGGCTTGTTATACAGGTCTGTGTAGAATTCGGCGAACGCATCGGCTATTCCTTGGGGATGGGATAAAGTGTTACGTGATCTATCCTGGACCTGGTAAAGGGGTGGAGGTAAGCGCACAATCTGCCAGCTTTCTCGCTAGTAGTGCATGTGCCTTATTGCCCTTATAGTACAACTGTTTCAGGCGGATCAATGCCTTCTCAACTTGACCTATCGCAAGTTCTCTAAGCGTTGACCATATGTGGGCTGTGATGGGGAGGATTGCAACCGGGCCTCTAGGGCCCTAAGTTGTGTTTCAGCCTGTATTTTGAGGCCCAGGCAGCGCCCTTTGATAACCGTCTTGTGGGCAGCCCAAAGTGTGGCGATGGAGACATCTGGTGTGTTATTCTCAGTAAAATTGAACTGTAGGGTGGACTCTAGTTCCATCCTTGAGGGGATGTGTTTCAGTAGGAAGTCGTTCAGTTGCTAGTTATAGGGCCTGTGTTGGGGGGCACTCAGATTAAGTGTCAGAGTAATAGGGGCATGGTCAGACCAGGAGATGGGCAGTATCTGTACGGAGTCAGTGGAGCGTAGTGTGTTGTTAATAAACATGAAGTAGTCTATTCGTGAGTGGGTGTGATGTGGGCCGAGTAGAAGGTGTACTGATGATTGCCCGAGTGGAGAGTCCGCCACGCATCAAATAGAGCGTGTTTTCTCCTCAGTTGGTGAAAGAGCCTAGAATCCCCCAGGGCTCTGGGTTGGGAGGCTCGGGGGCTCACCGCAAGACAATCGCAGGTCACCGACTGGGAGAGGTTGAAGTCACCTCCAACTACAAGAAGGTCATGAGGAGTGCGGGACAGGCGCGTGAGAACCCGCCCCAAAAAGCGGTGCTGGTGGGTGTTCGGGGTGTAAAGGGTGCAAAAGGTGACTTCCCCCACATGCCACAGCCCTCGTAGGATAATGTAGTGACCTTGGGGATTGAGGTAAGAGGCAGTACAGGTAAATGAGGTGCCCATTTTGAATAGTATTGTGACGCCCGCTCCTTTGCGTTGGCTGAACACTTGATAAATTTGGGGGTATTGTCTGGAAGCAAATGTGAAGGAGTCCCCCCTGGAGAAGTGAGTTTCTTGTATCATGATGACCTCAGCCCCCAACTGCTTAAATTCCCTCAGCGCCAAGTGTCTTTTTTCCTGTTAGAATTAAGGTCGTGAACATTTAACGACAATGGCCCAGATTCACAAAGCACTTACGCCAACGTAAATCACTTTATGCCGACCTAGTGGAAATCTGCGCCCGGCGTATCAGCGTACCCTGATGTAGCTTGCTTACGCCGGCGTAGCGTGGGTGCAAATATGGTTTGGACGCATGTTGCTTCTGCCATTGATTAGGCATTCAAATATGCAAATGAGGGAAATACGGCGATTCATGAACGTACGTGCGCCCGACGCATGCTATGCGATGTTTGCGTAAGTTGTACGTCAGGCGTAAAGTTATTCCCCATAGATGAGGCGCAACCCAGCAATAGACATGCAAATGTCTGCCCCAGAGAACACAGGCCGGCGTATTGGCCGTACGTTACGTTCACGGCGTACGTAGTGATCCGGCGTAGCTTAGGCAGTTGTGCCGCCGTTGTTGTGAGCATGCGCATAAGGGTGCTGTTTCATGCGACCACGTCACGGCTGCGTCACGGCGCATGCGCAGTTCGTGATACGCCGGGCTACTCTGGCGTATGTTGGTGAGCAATAGCTTGCTGAATACAGTGCATGCCTCTCCGCGCTGCGCCGGCGTAGCATACTGTGTGTGCGATACGCCGGCGTGAATCAAGGCCAATATCTTAGCCATTGTGTGGGGTGGGGTGAGTGTCGGACATACTTAGCTGAGTCTAGAGATAGGAAGGCTGGGTCTGGGAGCGTGGCTGGAAGGATTGCGGAGCCGACGGCCATCGAAGGTCCCCATATGGATCCATGCAGATAAGAGAGAGAGAGAGAGAGGGGGGGGATCTGGAAAGAAAGAAAAGAGTGAGAACAAGACAACGCATAGCTGGTATAGCAACAATCCACAAAAAGGCCCTGTGTGACCCTAAGGTCCCAGGGCCCCAACAGTTCCTTAAAGACCACCCGACCAGGTAGTCCAAAAATTTGGGTCGGGGGGGGGGGGGGCATAGGGGTGATATGAAATATTTCAACAATGGGGGTTGGGGGGAAAAAGAAACACTTTGGTTATTGGCCCCCACCTGGTTTATCACCTGAGAGTCAACCTCTTCGGGGTCTCGTCCAAGACATGCCTGTCGTGTGGGTCAGGGGTAGAGCAAGGGGCGACCAGGGAAAAGTGCAAGAAATGGAGCCCAGGTCGGCTCAGAAGGCAGGATTACGTTTTTCAGGCAGGCCTGTGCTCGGTGGGTTTGCGGGAGGGGTCTGGGCCTCTGAGCCGTTTTAGAGGGAGGGACCCTTTGCCAGACAAGTGGAGGGGGGGTGGGGTGACCAACAAGTCCCATTCTGGTTGAGGGATAGAGATGCCCAGCGTGTCGCAAAAGGTGTGCAGGTCTTTTGGATAGCGTAGAATAGCGGATGTCCCCTGGTGTCTAGCAGATAAGCTGAAGAGGAATCCCCATCTGTAGACAATGGGCCAGATTCATGAAGAGTTAGGCTGGCGGATCCAGTGATCCGCCAGCCTAACTGTCACTTTAAGCCGGCGTTTCTGTTTTCTATAACCAGAAAACAAGAAACGCCGGGTTGGAGTTCCGATGCGATCGGCGTAATTGAATTTCGCCATCGCATCGTTACTTCAACTTAAAAATGGCGCCGATTTACGCTCAAAAAATATGTTAATGAGCGGGAATCGGCAATTCGCGATCTTTTTCGGGCGCGACGCAGTGACTTTACGACGTTTCCGGAAGCGATACGCGGCGTATAGATAAAGCAGCCCCCTAGTGGAGTATCCTATGTTAAGTATAGGCGTCGTCATCGCGTCGGAAAAAAAAAAAATCGCGTCGCTTGCGTAAAACATTCATGAATGGGAATGTGACGTCATTGACGTTCACTGACAGAATTTGGAGCATGCGCACTGGGATGCATTGACACTCGACGCATGCGCAGTACGTTCGCCGCGGGATCGCGCATAGTTAGAATACTACACGCCCCGTACCCGCCCAATTTGAATTCCGCTGGCTCATTTGCGATGCGCTGCCGCAACTTCAGGAGCAAGTGCTTCCTGAATAACAGCACTTGCTCCTAAAATTTCGGCAGAGTAACGCAAATGAGAAGCGTTACTCCAGAGCAAAGATGCTCTGATCTACCTGAATCTGGCCCAATGTCCTTTATTTGTAAAGTGTGGAGTAGGGGTTGCAGCAGCCGGCGCTTCTGCAGGGTGATCCTGGAGAGATCCGGGTAAATCTGTATTGGGTTGTTGTCAAAGACCAGCTTGCAGATGGATCGCGCTTTGCGCATTATATTTTCTTACAGCGAGTAGGAGTTTACTCGGCAGATGACGTCCCTGGGTTTGGAAGCTGGGCCTTTTGGCCTAAGGGCTCGGTAGGCTCTGTCCATCTCAATGAACTTATCTGTGGGTTCCCCCAGTATATTGTTAAACAGGACCTGGAGGGTAAACTGCAGGTCTTCCGCGTCTTCTGCTTCTTCTGTTCCGTCGCCCCCCGTTGTCCAGGTCATCAACATGGTGCTGTATATCTCTCAGCATAAGGCGATGCTCCGAGCCCTGGATTTGGGTGCAGTGTACAGCAAGTTTAGTCTCCTGTATTTCTTCCTCCGCCATCTCGACTCTATCAGCTAGATGTTTAAGGCCTGTTTGGAGGACCTGGATTTCAGCACGGCAGGTGGCCTTAACGTCCTCTATGAGTTGCTTGAAGTCTTCTCTCATGGGGATGGCCTGCAGATAGGATTGCCATGGCGGGGGGTAGTGGGGAGGGTCCCCCTGCCTCCTGGTGCTGTGGGTAGGTGGGCAAGGGCTGCTGACAGGTTTCCACCACTGAAGTTGCTTGAACCCTAGGGGCTAGCTGCTGGGGTAGGTCCCATGGTTCCGACCAGGCTGCAGCCTGTGAGGTCTGTGGAACAGGGCTCCCCTGTTTTGTGGGAAGCCTTTGCCGGCCATTTGAGCATAGGATGGGGGTCCCCATTTGTTCCCGTGTAGCGTGGGAGACAGTTGGGTGCTTCTGCCCCTGGGGAAGGCCGAGTCCAGCCCGTTGGCGTGGTGAGGCCCACAGTCGCCTGCAGAGTCCGGGTAGGCCCGAGGATGTGCGGGGGCCTTGTAGGGCTGGAAAGTCCTCCTGTCTGTATGACAGGGAGGGGGAGACTAGGCCGCTATCTTGCATGCCAGGGTCTAAGGCGGTGTGGAGCAGGCAGGGGTAGGCTCCTGTGCACTGGGTGTTCAGGGATGGAGACTGGGAGAAGGCCGCGGCCTGTTCCATGTGCGGTAGGGCGGCGGGGAGGGGAGCTTACTGGGAGGCACTCGCCATGTGCTGGGGACCCTCCAGGACCTGAAGTCAGGATCGGAGCCTGTGGAGGAGAGGCGGAGGGCTATGGATGCCTCTTTGGAGATAGAGGAGAAGAGGACCTGGAGGCAGGCGCGCCCGGTGCCATCTTGTCATCCCTGCCCGGCGGCATGTCGGGCAGTTTAAAGTAGTCCTGTAAGGACGTGGAGGAGCCTGGTGAAGGTTGGGATGATCCTCGGATCGAGCGGTCCGTGAGCCGCCCATGGATGGTAAGTTTTAATTCTGTTTTTTTTTTTGCTGTGGAGCTGTGGGCCAGATGAGGAGCTCTCAAGGAGTGTGTCCTTCCAGGTCGGCTTCCGTCCGGCTGACTTTTTAATGCCGGGAAAGCCGAAAAACCTACTCTGCAGCTTTTTTTCCCCCCCTACACACGTCTGATTTTCCTGGCAGAAAAACTGCCATGAGAGTTTTGGCCGGGAAATCCGGCCCTGTTTATGGTCCACCGCAGTGTTTCCCATAGGAAAACTGCCGGGAGAAAGACCGCCAGGAAACGCTGCAGGAAAAAAGAAAACGTTCTCATTTTTCCCCATGGTTTTCCCGTCGGGAAAACTGGCATGGAGCATACACACGGACAGTTTTCCCGGCAAAAAGCGGTCATGGCAGTTTCCCCGACGAGAAAACTGGTCGTGTGTATGAGGTATTACAGTGTGTATATATATATATATATATATATATATTAAAGAAATCGTAAAATAAATGGGATTAAAAGAGAAAGTATGCAACAAGGTTTTGCCTGATCTGTGGCCTGGAAAATGTAGCATAATCCCACTTTTGACAGACCTGTTGGAGCTGCTGCTTCACTGATCGTCAGAGTTGACCCTTGGCATGAGTATGGCATTTGGATGGAAAGTTGATCGCTGTCAAGCAGCAGTTGCAACAGCTTGTTGCAGTTCCTGAGGAAGGTGTTTGTTCATGATATTTCTGCAATCATAGAGTCTGAGGTGGTGTGTATTTGGAGTTTTATGTATTCCAGCAGAGCAGAGCCAAACCTGGCTGATTAATTTGTAAGTATATAACTCTTCTTTTTTTTATTTTTTCCTAGGTTAGGCTGGGTTCACACTACGATTTTCCCGTCCGTCAGCCGCATACGATTTCAGTTTTGAAAACGTACGGGCCCGTACGGGAAAACGCATACATAGACAATGCATTGCAAATCGTATGCACTCAGATGCATCCGGGTGCGTACGATTTGCTGGCAAAACGTTTTTTAACAGTACACAAAACCGTGTTCGACCACGGTTTTGAGTCCGTTTTTGAAACCGTATGGCAAACGCATACGTTTTTTTTAACATTAAAGTCAATGGAAAACGCACATATGTGCGGTTCCATACGTATAAACCGTATGCGTTTTTCATCTGCGCATGCACATTTTCAAAACAAGAAAATCTTTATTTATTAAATGACACTAATTCCAAAAACGTATGCGTTTTTTTAATCAAAACCGGATGGAACCGTACGCACTTTTGAAACCGTATACTTTTCATAAACGCATACGTTTACGTACGGTTCAATCCGTTTCAGCCGCATACGTTTTTTCATATAAATCGTATGCGGCTGACGGACGGGAAAATCGTAGTGTGAACCCAGCCTTAGTCAGCATATTTGTTATGCTGACATTTTTAAGACTAGTTAGATTGAGGTTGGAATTCTATGTTTAATGGCATCTCTGAATTGGTTATTCCCACAATGTTTAACGCAAAGATGTCTACTTCTCGCAAAGTCTGTCACTGTAAATGAAAGACATGTTTCACTTGGTACAATGTTTTTACCCCAGGAAATGATCTATAGGTCAAATCTGTCATTCTACAGCTGGGTTTCAACCACCATTTTCTCTCCTGTGACTCAATGGGATCTTAATTTGGTCCTTCAAAAGCCGACTTTTCAATCCACCAAGCATATGCCTTTAAGGGATTCTTGTTGCCAACACCTCTGAGAGGTTGGTGTCTAGGCTGGTGGCCTTAACTTGTAAAGTACATTTCACGATCCTGCACAACAGGGTGTGTTGAGGCTCAGAATTTGCACATTAACAAGGACATTGTTCTTTCATCCCTTTGTCCAACTCACATTCGTCAAAAGAAGATTTTGTTTTGTTGCCTTGATGCAATTTGCATTGGGAATGTCTATCTCAGCCACTGCTTCATTCAAAAAGACTGTCTTTCTCTTTGTCATTCTGGATTGGTTTCCGGTTTCACAATTTCTTGGTGCCTCAGTGTTTTTCATGCTTCTGGTCTTTCCTGTTAGGAAGTACTAGTCAGTAAATGCCTTTTGACACTTGGGCATCATAGTACTGTTTTTCATATTTGTAAGGCTGTCACCTTGTCTGTGCTCACATTTTCCATGTTCTACCAGATGGATGTTCAGGGATCTTCTTTTGCCAGCTTAAGTCTGAGCTGCAGAAATTCCCCAGTTCTTTTGTTTTTAGTTGTTTTTAATGGGACTGTTATCATTTGTTGCTGTGTTCCACACCCCTCGGTTGGACTGCTTTTGGATGTCCCAACAGGTGACTTTTCTGTGATCCTCAATGGATAAGAAAGAACATAACATTGACTGACAGGTCCCACCCTCTGTGTTTATGATCATGCTATTGGTATTGCTTTACCACAAAACTGATGTATGTTGGTAGTATGAAGGGTTTTTCTGGGGGGTGCCCTTAGGTTTTGTTTGCTAATGTTCATTGTGATCATAGCAGCCCCAGCGAACATGGAGCTATCACTCAAGTAACAAGATGTATAGCATTTTCCTTTGTTTTTTTCCCTGGCAGATCTATAAATGGTGGTGTGGGTTGGTGATAAAAGGGGCAGAGAAGCTGAGCCAGCACATAGAGCAATTAGACACTCTCTCAAAGAGGGCTATGACCTGCAAGGAAGGAGGGGGCTGTTGTAGGAAATCGCTGGTGTTATGTGCAAAAGATTTGTCCTGAGTCTATTATCTGTAGTAAAAACTATTTGAAGCTTCTGACGAGTGCAGGCGTCCAGAGGGGGGCAAGACTGCTCGTAAATTTGCCTGATCAGAAAAACCCAGCAACCAGTAGAACCACAGGACACCTAAAGCTGCTGCTGGAGCTGTGGGAACCTCCAGGGGCCTACACATCCTACCTGTCAGCAGCTTTAGGTTTTCTTACAGTGACGATCTCTAACTGGATTTATAGCAGATCTGTTTTTCAGTCAAAAAGATACTGTTCATATACGTATTCCTGACTCAAAGTAGCTTCTATTGCGCTGTCTTCTCCAAATCTTCAAATCCTTTTTATTTATCTGATATTTTCTTCATCCGTGATCTGACTTGTTGGAGATAGAGAACGGCTACATTCATTCTCCATGGCTCAGTTGTATGTAGGAATGCAGAAATCTCTTGCTTGCTGCCAAATTTGAATATTGACTGTGGACTATAGGCTTTGTAGTGTGCAAAGGGTAGTGCACAGTACTGCAACTACTGTGCACTGCTAGTTCGAAACAAACTGAAGTGATAGGGGGGAAAAGGAAATGTTTGGGAGCTTACACAGGACATAAAACAATTTCATGAAAAATAGATGACGGGGTCATTGAAAGAGAAGTATGTGTTTTTTTTCATACTTGCATAGGTGGATGCAGCATCAGACCGATGTTGCATCTGTCCCCCGCCAACTCTTCACTGAGAACCGAACATAGCCGATGGCTCTCTTCTCTCGCCTCCCCGAGCAGAGAGCTGCCGCCTGTCAGTCAGCATCTCTCCTGCTCTGATCCTCCACGCCCATTGGAGCACTGAGCTGTGGAGGGGCGGCGAGCAGCTGTCTTAGGGGCTCGCTGAGAGGCTGAGACTTCCATCGGTCCAGGCAGCTGGCGGATCCAGACTTCCTTAGTCGGTGATGACGCACTGCTTGGACTGAACTTGGTGACGTCAGCGAAGAGCGGACTTTAGACCGATCTCCGCTGAAAACGGGTCACAGGAGCACAAAACGAATTGCACTTCTATGACCAATAGGAGAAGCCCAGCCTAAAAAGCTCAGGCTGGACTTCTTCTTTTAAGTAGTGGATGTATATGGATTATTTTTGGAAAACAATATAATTTAATTTAGTGTCACTTTTAAAGGACGTAATCTTTTTATAATTGTGTATCCATTTTTGTTTCTTTAGGTTTAAAAATGTTGACCAACCAAAAAAAGGGAGTCTATTATGGACAAGCACAGAACTGGACACCTACCCGCAGACGGTGCCTGGGAGTGCACATGCTATACAGAGCAATGCAGATCTTCCTGGCTGAAGGGGAGCGTCATCTTCGACCCCCAGATATACGCACTGGGTCGTGATGGCAATGTTTCAGATTATGGATACTTGATTTGGCACTTTCGTTGGTTGACTTCTGAAATCATGTGGGAAGCGTATAATATATAAATATGTAAAATTGATTTTTTTTTTATTTTTTTTTTAAGAAAATCCTGCATCATAAAAAGTTTGGGGAGAGTCACTAAGTGACTAAGGTTTTATTGCTTTGATCATTGAATTGCTATGAAAACTCTAAATACTGATTTGTACCAGGTCTTAAATGTTCTTTTAGTAATGAATTTTGTCATGGTCACCGTGACATATTAGATGTAATTTTTATGAAGTTTAGGATCAAAAGCATCTTTTTTACAATTTATGATCATGCTTTGTCAACCTTTTTTGTATTTATTTTTGTCTGCCGTTCACAGGATTTGCTTACTGCTTCCTAAATGAGCAAAAAGGCATTAAATCATGGACTAAAATCAAAATGTACAATACGATTATGGCGTTTGATCTAGATTTGAATGGACACCTGTGTTATGAAAGTAATTGTTATCATTTCTCTTGCGTTTTTTTTTATTATTTTTTTATGTGGATTATGTAAATAATATTTATATATAATTTCAAGCTACATGTGTTCATCTTGTCTGTCTTTTTGTTAAAACATTTGCTTTTCTTCTTTTCTACTATAACTGTATCATATTAGTCAGACTCAAGTTGTTTACATTAGACTGTAGTGCTGGCCTGCCTAGCGCTGTTGTGACTGTCCGGCAGCTTTAAGAAAAATGAAAATGCACCCGTTTGTGTGAAAGTACACTTGAACTTAGAAAAACATTAATTCACACTGCCCCAAACCGTTCTGATTTAAAGATGCGCACCAAATAGGATAACGTTTTATTCATTAAATAATTAAAATATTTTAAATGCAATGTCTAAGTATTTGAACGTTTATTTGATTGCAATGCAGCACAGGAAGAGGCGATGTCAGAGTTCTGAGCCAGTCGGGACTACTGTTTTACACGGTGCTTGCTTTCTAACACTGTGAACATGCTTAGAGTAGTAGAGATTACAGGGTTGACCTTATCTGTGTCACACACCTGGCTGTCACATATGCACTCTACTGCACTCTACTGTGTGTTAACCACAGAGCTCCCAAACATTAAATATTTTCTGAAAACAGAGGCCCTGGAGAATAAAATGGTGGCTGTTGTATTTTTTTCCTAATCTCACACAATATTTGTGCAGCTGTGTTTTATCAAACGCTAAGTTTTAGGAAAAAATATTCTCAAATTGATATAAGTGCACGCAAACACAATAGAATATCCAATTTGTCAAGTAAACAGACATCAAACATGTCAAGATATAACCACTTGCCCACGGCGTCATGTCAAAAAGACGTCATGACTTTAAAGATGGATATCTCGGTAACGGCAGCAGCTGCTGCCACAACCGAGATATCTATCTTTTCCGTGGGCAGTCCTGTACACGATAATGGCGGTCTCCGCGGCGGATTCGCCGCGAGATCGCCGTTATCGGTGGCGGGAGAGGGCCCCCCCCCCCCCGGCGCCCTCTGCCGCTTACCAGAGCCGTCGGTAGCGGCGGAGGCTATCGGGTCCGTTCGGCTCCTCAGCGGGCATACGAGTGAGGGAAAAATCGCCCCCACCCGTTCCCCAGAGCTCTGCTGGGCAGAAGTGACGTCAAAACGTCAGTCCCGCCCAGCGTCTTAAAGAAACATTATTTTTTTCTAAAATTTGAAAAATTACTTTCTTTATCGTACATCACGGGACACAGAGCCATTACACTTGGGTTATATGGGTACCTTCAGGTGTGGACACTGGTGTAATCAATTTCACAGGAAGTTTCCTCCCTATATAACCCCCTCCCACTGGGAGTGCTTCAGTTTTTTCGCCAGTGTCTTAGGTGTTGGTCACGTCTAGCTGTTCCTCGGAGGTCTCGGCACCCAGGATAGCTAGCCGGATCCGTCCGAAGTGCTTCAAAGCCAAGGTGTACGGTACCCGGGCCCTGCTGGAGTGGGGTTTTGCCTATAATGCCTCTCCTTGGAGGGCTGGATTCTGGGCTCCAGTGCCTTAGTCTCTTCCAAGAACTAAACGCTACTGATGCCAGGATGCTATATAGGTCCAGGTGTGTGGGTTCCTTAACACAGGACCCCGGTCCCTGAAGGTCCAAGACAATACCCACGGAGATGGGGGAAGGCTGGGCCTCTTGCATTTTGCAATACCCTGCGGCGTGGAGCAGGTAAGAGGGAACCTGCGGGACTTGGTTCGACAGTAGGTATCCCCCTGGGGGTTCTGGGTTGGCTAATGGTATGCTTGTGCATCAGCCACTATCTCCACTATGTCTTTTGAGGCAGGATGGGATGTACTAATGTTTACCCAGATAACATGTAGATATATATATGCTTTTAAAGATATGTATTTTGCTACTCCCCCCCCCCCCCCCCCCAGACTTGCCTGTTAGCATGATACTGCAGCCCCACGTGTTATAGGGAGGAAATGCTGACAAAACTCCTGTTTCCTAGGAAGCCTATGGGGACAGCTTCCTCTATGTGTGCACTACAATAAAGATTAGTGACTTACCTGGTGTCTGTTGGGTTGCTAGCGCTGGTCCAGGCTTCTCCTCTGCTCTCTGCTTCCTCCATGTTGGTTTCAGCGTGGGGGGGGGGCGGGGGCGTGCGCACCGCCTTTTACAGTGTCAGCATGTGTGGGGGGGGGGGCGGGCCAGCAGCGTCAGGTCTCAAATAAAGCAAAAAAGCATTTCCTGGCTGGTCATTCCCTCCTGAGAGCAGTGGAGGCTGAGGACATAGAGCGCGCAGCTGAGCCAGTTCTGGCTAACAGTGACACCCAGTGGTGGTTTGTGGATCTTCAGGTCTGGACATAGTCCACACTGACCAGAAAAAAAAAAAAGTTTTTTTTTCTTAACCACTTGTCATCTTCAATTTCATTGTTCTGACATTCATATGACGTGATGTCTGCAGCGCGTAGATCCCGTGCGAGTGCCCGGTCGCACACGCGATTGCTCTGTAAGTGAGCTGGGACGTGCAGCTCTGTATGTAAACACGGAGCTTCCCTGGGGAGAGAGGTGACAGATCCTTGTACATAGCTCGGTCACAGGGAACACTCATTTGGTGCCAGTCACATTTATACAGTAATCAATGCATATTTATAGCATTTTTCACTGTATAAATGTAAATTGTCAGAAAAGTGTCCGAAATGTCCGCCATAACGTCGCAGTTTCGCAGATCGCCGCCATTCCATAGGCGCAAACCAATCGATAAACGCTTATTGCATTTTTTTTTTACCATATTAGAAGAATACGTATCGGCCTTCACATTCGCTCTATTTTTGTTTATAGCTATGATCAAATGAAAGCTTTTGTGGTTTTGTTGGGAGCTTTGTCAGTTAAAGCGACGCAGTGTTATATTTTGTCTGGGCAGGAAGGGGGTCTAGTGCACAGTAGGTAAGTGGTTAAAGGGACTCAGCCTTAGATCTGGCAGTATCTGAGTCGGTGCAAGGGCTCCAGCTAACGGGCATTGGTGTGGCAATACTCACAGGACTTTCCTCGGTATTGCCGCCTTCTCAGGCGTATGAAAATTTTGATTTTTTTTTACCATAGCCTGTTCCTATTAATGGTTCACTTCTAGCTACAACAGTTGGGTGTTGGCTGTAGGGGTGTCTCAAAATGGCTCCCAAGGGATCAGGACCAGCTAAGGCTGCAAAAGGTACCAAAAAAGTAAAGGGGTCTCCATCGGGGTCAGAGGATTTGGGCCAGGCTCCAGTGGTCCCACCCTCACCAGATAGACCACCGAACAGCATGTTGCAGGAGCCATTGAGGGTGCTAGGGGCAGAGGCGGCCCCCAATCAACCCATTCCCGTTTATGTTACGGAAGAAATGCTAGAGACCACCCTGGGTGGGCTAGAGAAAAGGTTAACTGCTTTAATTGCCTGCTCTTTGCCGGGTGGCAAACGGGCTAGATCCCCATCACCTAGAGCGGTGTGTTCGGATGCAGAGGTCCTCTCTTCGGAGGAATTGGACCCACAGGGGGATCAAGCGGACCTGAGTCCCGACGGGTCAGACATTGAAGATTCCACTATAGATGAAATTTTTTCGGCTTCTCAAGCAGAGAGTCTGTGGATCCAGTCTCTGACGGATATGGTTCGCACTGCTTTTAAACTTCCAGTGTCAGAACAATTAGCCCCCGCGGTATCCTCTTTAGGTTCCTTGAAGGCACCGTTGAGTGGTGCGTCTTTCCCGGTTCACCCCCTTCTGGAGAGCGTGATTTTTCAGGATTGGGCTCGACCTGATAGGATTTTTATCCCTCCTAAAAGGTTCACCATTCTCTATCCTATGGAAGAAGAATTTGCAAGAAATGGGCACTCCCTACCGTGGACACAGCCATTTCCTGCGTAAATAAATCCCTGACCTGTCCGGTGGAAAATGTCCAGATGTTTAAAGATCCAGTCGACAAAAAATTGGAGACCGTGGTTCAGCCAGCGGTGGCAGCCATTGGCGTTTGTCAGGCTTTAAAGGATCAGACTAAACAGATATTAAGGGACATACCAGCTCAGCAAGCTCGTGAATTGGCTGACCTCCCAAGGGCTCTCTGCTTTGCAGTAGATGCTATTAAGGACTCCGTTCAGCAGGCGTCCCGTTTATCTCTGCTGTTGGTTCATATGCGTCGCCTTTTGTGGCTGAAAAACTGGTCAGCAGAGGCACCCTGCAAAAGGCTTTTAGCAGGATTTCCCTTTCATGGTGGGAGACTATTCGGTGAAGACCTAGATAAATATATCCAGACCATATCAAGTGGTAAAAGTTCTTTCTTGCCTGTCAAGAAAAGATCGCGTGGGCCCGCGTTTAAGCGACAGGCCCCTTCAACTTCCCGTCAGTATCGACGGCCTCCCGGGCGTTCAGCATTTAATAGCCGCCCACAAGGACAAGCCACGGCAGGCAAGAGGCCATGGTCTCGCAAGCCGGTTAAACCAGTCCTCAAGTCAGATTCATGAAGGGGCGCCCCCACTCTCTTGGGTGGGGGGAAGGCTTCGGTTTTTCTCCGAAGTGTGGAAGGCCAGAATTCCCGACTCTTGGGTAATGTCCGTGGTAGCCACGGGCTACAAGCTAGAGTTTCGGGAAGTCCCCCCTCCTCATTTTCAGGGGTCAAGTCTTCCAAGCGACCCATTAAAGAGGGCCTCTCTTGTAAAAGCATTGGATCGTCTCTTGCTCCAAGGAGTAATTGTAGAAGTACCAACCCAGGAATGGGGTCTGGGATTCTACTCCAACCTTTTCATAATACTAAAGCCCAATGGCGACGTCAGGCCTATCTTAGACCTCAAACGCCTAAATCGCTTTCTAAACATTCAGACCTTTCGTATGGAGTCCATACGTTCGGTGGCAGCCAGCCTACATCAAGACGACTTTCTAGCATCTATAGACATAAAAGATGCGTATCTGCACGTGCCGATCTACCCCGCACATCACAGGTTTCTTCGTTTTATGATAGATCGCCGCCATTACCAGTTCGTAGCCCTCCCTTTCGGGTTGGCAACAGCTCCGCGGGTATTCACAAAGGTGTTAGCCCCGGTGCTAGCCGTCCTAAGGACAGAAGGCATTTTGGTCTTGGCATACTTGGACGATCTTCTGGTTATCGACAGCTCAGCTTCCAGCCTCAATCAGGCAGTAGGTCGCACAGTTCAGCATCTAGAGGAATTCGGGTGGATCGTGAACTTAGAAAAATCGATATTGAAACCCACAAAGCAGTTGGAATATCTAGGCCTTCGGCTAGATACAGACTGCCAGAGGATAATTTTACCTCAAGTAAAGATCAGATCAATAGCTCAAGCAGTTCAAGTGATCTTAGGCAAGAAGAGGCCGACTATTCGCCTATGTATGCGACTGCTGGGGAAGATGGTGGCCGCCTTCGAGGCAGTACCCTACGCCCAGATCCATACCAGATATCTTCAGGCAGCCATTCTCTCTGTTTGGAACAAGTCCATTCAGGCGTTAGATCGTCCGTTAGTGCTCTCCCCGAAGGTCCGGCGCAGCCTGTTTTTGGTGGCTGGTCCCTCAAAATTTGTCAAAGGGGAAATCCTTTTGCCCCATCACGTGGAAGATAGTATCCACGGACGCCAGCCTGTCAGGTTGGGGGGCAGTTCTAGAAGGACAGACCCAGCAAGGGCAGTGGTCGGAGGCAGAAAAACTGCTTCCCATCAATATCCTAGAGATCAGAGCTGCTCGGCTGGCCCTGATCGCCTGGACTCTTCCCCTTCAGGGTCTGCCAGTAAGGATACAGTCCGACAACGCCACGGCGGTGGCATACATAAACCACCAGGGGGGCACGAGGAGCCCAGCAGCCCAAAGAGAAGTAAACCTGATTTTCTCATGGGCCGAAGCCCATGTACCCTGCATCTCGGCGGTGTTCATCCCAGGGATAGACAATTCTCAAGCAGATTTTTTGAGTCGTCAACAGTTGCTCCCGGGGGAGTGGTCTCTTCACCCCCAGGTATTCCAAGAGATTTGCCAAAGATTCGAAGTCCCAGATGTGGACATTATGGCAACGAGATCCAACAAAAAGTTGGACAAATTCATATCCCGAGCCAGGGATCCCTCGGCCTACGGGACCGATGCGTTGGTTTGCCCTTGGCGCCAGTTTTCTCTTCTGTATGCGTTCCCTCCACTGCAGATGATTCCCCGCCTTCTACGGAGGATCCGGGTGGAGCGCAGGCCTGTGATCCTGGTGGCCCCAGCCTGGCCCAGGAGGGCTTGGTACGCACTCATCGTGAAGATGTCAGTCGGGGCGCCGTGGCCGCTCCCCCTGCGCCCAGATCTGCTGTCTCAGGGCCCAATCTGCCACCCTGCTTCACAGCAGCTAAATTTGACGGCTTGGCGGCTGAATCCCTAATTCTTAAGGGCAGAGGCCTCTCAGATCAGGTCATATCTACGTTGATTCAGGCTAGGAAACCGGTCTCCAGAAATATTTATTACAGAGTCTGGAGAACCTATGTGGAGTGGTGCGAGTCTCAAAAATGGCATCCTCGAAAGTTTTTTATTGACAGGATCTTGCGATTCCTCCAGGTTGGCGTTGACAAAGGGTTGGCTCTTAGTACTCTAAAGGGGCAGGTGTCGGCTTTATCAATATGGTTTCAAAGACCCTTGGCCACCCATTCGCTTATGAAAACCTTCTTGCAGGGGGTCTTGCATGTGAATCCCCCTATTAGAGCTCCCCTCTGCCCCTGGAATTTAAATCTGGTCTTGTCAGCTTTACAAAGGCAGCCGTTTGAACCTCTGACAGAAATCCCTCTTGTGCTACTAACCCGAAAGTTGGTTTTCTTGGTGGCTATGGCTTCGGCCAGAAGGGTTTCCGAGCTGGCAGCCTTGTCATGCAGGGAGCCATACCTTATTCTGCATAAGGACAGAGTGGTTCTGCGGCCTCAACCTTCTTTCCTTCCTAAGGTCATATCCAGTTTTCACTTGAATCAGGACCTAGTCCTACCATCCTTCTTTCCTACTCCCCAGTCCAGAGAGGAAAGACTGCTTCATACTTTGGACGTGGTTCGAGCCATGAGGGTCTATCTCAAGGCTACAGAGAAGATTCGGAAAACAGATGTGCTTTTTGTTCTTCCGGATGGCCCCAAGAAGGGTCAGCCGGCTGCCAAGTCTTCCTTGGCTAGGTGGATTAAGCAGCTGATTTTTCAGGCCTATGGTCTGAAGCGCGTTCCACCTCCCTTATCAGTTAAAGCCCATTCTACGAGGGCACAGGTTTGCAAGGCGGCAACCTGGTCTTCCGTACATACGTTTACTAAATTTTATAAGTTGGACGTTGCAAAGGGTACGGACGCAGCATTTGGGCAGGCGGTCCTACGGGCAGCAGTATAGAATCCTCTGGTCCGGGTCACGCCCCTTTTTTTCTGTTGGTGGAGTTACTTTACTTCCTGATAATTTTTTATTTGGCTATTCTTGGCCTTACTGTCTCCCTCCCTTCATAGAGCATTGCTTTAGGACATCCCAAGTGTAATGGCTATGCGCTCTGTGTCCCGTGATGTACGATAAAGAAAAAAGGATTTTTAATAAACGGTTTACCTGTAAAATCCTTTTCTTGAAGTACATCACGGGACACAGAGCTCCCACCCCTCTTTTGGGGAACATTGTGTAACCTCAGAGGAATTGCTTGCTACAAAACTGAAGCACTCCCAGTGGGAGGGGGTTATATAGGGAGAAAACTTCCTGTGAAATTGATTACACCAGTGTCCACACCTGAAGGTACCCATATAACCCAAGTGTAATGACTATGCGCTCTGTGTCCCGTGATGTACTTCAAGAAAAGGATTTTACAGGTAAGCTGTTTATTAAAAATCCTTTTTTTTTTTTTTGCATTTAAGCCTAAATATGCGATCCTGAGGTCTTTTTGACCCCAGATCTCATATTTAGGAGGACCTGTCATGCTTTTTTCTATTACAAGGGATGTTTACATTCCTTGTAATAGGAATAAAAGTGATCATTTTTTTATTTATTTCGGTGTATAAAATTATAAACTAATTTAAAATAAGAAAACAAAAATACATTTTTTAAAACTCCCGATCCCGACGAGCTCGCGCACAGAAGCGAACGCATTCGCGAGTAGCGCCCGCATATGAAAACGGTGTTCAAACCACACAAGTGAGGTATCGCCGCGAACGTTAGAGCCAGAGCAATAATTCTAGCCCTAGACCTCTGTATTTTAAAAAATGCAACCTGTAGAATTTTTTAAACGTCGCCTATCGAGATTTTTAAGGCTAAAAGTTTGACGCCATGCCACGAGCGAGCGCAATTTTTAAGCGTGACATGTTGAGTATCATTTTACTCGGCGTAACATTATCTCTCACAATATATAAAAAAAATTGGGCCAAATGTATTGTTGTCTTATTTTTTTATTCAAAAAAGTGATATTTTTTTTCAAAAAAAGTGCGCTTGTAAGCCCGCTGCGCAAATACGGTGTGACAAAAAGTATTGCAATGACTGCCATTTTATTCTCTAGGGTGTTAGAAAAAAATATATAATGTTTGGGGGGTTTAAGTAATTTTCTATAAAAAAAAAACTGTTTTATTCTCGTAAAAACCAAATCTGAAAAACAGGCCCGGTGGGCAAGTGGTTAAGGACCTCCTTACCACAATATACTGCAGACAGACCTGTACCTGTATGTTGCTGCCTCCTTGCAACATCCCCCCTTTACCCCCACGACACCTGCTGTGATTGTACACAGCAGGAGTTTGTCAACGGGTGTGAAAAAATGAATCAATTTTGTTTGGGTACAGCATTGCATGACCATGCAATTACCAGTTAAAGTAGCGCAGTGCTAAATGGCACAAAATAGTCTGAAGAGGGTAAAACCTTCTGGAGCTGAAGTAGTTAGAATTGTGCACGCCCGTGACATGGTGTCAACTGCCTGTTGGAAACTCTTCAAAAAGTCTTTACAGGTTATCAGTTTAGAGTTGCCTGTGACCTATGTGCAAGTATGCACAGGGGGGGGGGGGGGGGGGGGGGAGATAGAGTGAGTGAGTGTGTGTGTATATATATATATTATTTTTATTTTATATTTACCTTTTTATTGCTATTACGGGGAGTGAACAAGACTTTTATAGGGACAGCAGGTGTTGATTAGACTCCTGGGGCGAGATTCAAATAGTATTTACGGCAGCGTATCAATAGATACGCCGCGTAAATACTAAGAATAGCTGGCGTGTATTTTTTTGCTATTCAGAAAAGAAGATATGCCGGAATTCTACTAATATACGAGCAGCGTAATTCTGTTACACCGTCGTATATTAGTTGCAGTTTTTACGCTGGCCGCTTTACGCGTCGAATATGTAAATGAGAGATTTACGCCGATTTCCTGAACGTACTTGCGGCCGGCCTTCGTAGTTTGCGTAAGCGTTATAGCGACGTAAGGTTATCCCTGCTATAGGAGGTGTAGCCATTGTTGAGTATGGAAGTCGGGACAGCGTCGAATTGTACGTCGGTTACGTCGTTTGCGTAAATCGTTCGGGAATGGGGCTCGACGTTGGTTACGTTCATGTCGTTTACATTGACAAATAGCGATGTGATTTCACGCATGCGCACTGGGAACGTCCACGGACGGCGAATGCGCCGTTCAGAAAAGACATCACTAACGTGGGGTAATGATTCATTTACATGAATCGCGCCCCCATCTTACACATTTGAATTGCGCGGCCTTGCGCCGCCACAGATGCACTACGCCGCCGTAACTTGCGGCGCAAGTAGTTTCTGAATAAGGAACCTGCCACTGAAAGTTATGGTGGCGTAGTGTATCTGAGATACGCTACGCCTGCCTATAGATGGGCAGAGATATCTGAATCTGGCCCCTGATGTCTCCCCTGCCCTTTAAAGCAGCTGATCCCAAACTGAGATTAGTGCAGAGTTACACAGGATTTAGAGAGTGTATATTCTGGACTTTTTTTACGGTTATATACACTATATTACCAAAAGTACTGGGAAGCCTGCCTTTACAAGCACATGAACTTTGATGCCATCCTAGTCTTAGTCCGTAAGGTTCAATATTGAGTTGACCCACCCTTTTGCAGCTATAACAGCTTCAACTCTTCTGGGAAGACTGTCCACAAGGTTTAGGAATGTGTCTATGAGAATGTTTGACCATTCTCCCAGAAGCACATTTGTGAGGTCAAGCACTGATGTGGACAAGAAGACCTGGCTCGCAGTCTCTGCTCTAATTCATTCCAAAGGTGTTCTGTTGAGGTGCAGGCCAGTCGAGTTCCTCTACCTCAGACTCGCTCATCCATGTCTTTTATGGCGCTTGCTTTGTGCACTGGTGTGTAGTCATGTTGGAACAGGAAACTGGGATTAAGTTGGGATCATGAAATTGTCCAAAATGTCTTGGTAAGCTGACACCTTAAGAATTCCCTTCACTAGAACTAAGGGGCCAAATCCAACCCCTAAAAAAAAAACCCCACCCCATAATTCCCCTCCTCCCCTCCACCAAATGTTTTATATTAATGCACAAAGCAAGGTCCATAAAGACATGGATGAGCAAGTTTGGGGTAGTTTGAATAGCCTCAGTTCTACTGGTCAGATAACAACCTTGTGCATTCATCTAGCCCTCTTTACTGCAGGCTGGCTATTAAAATTGTAATCTGCCTGAAATCAAAGTCTTTTCAAAGCCATATTATTTTTTTATGTTCCATCAGTGTAATATTGGAAAAATGTATTTCAATGCTGTGTCCATAAATGTCCTTTTAAATTACTTTTCTTTGTTTTAAAAGGAGAGTTTCTTAGAAAAGCAGATGGCCACTCCCCTTCTCTTTTCATCTGCATTAGCTATAAAGATAAGAGGGTGTGTACTGTTGTCAAAATCGGGCTCCTTCGCTGCCCCACATCAGTTCACACAAAATAATACTGATGAAATTCTTTGAGCCTCTTAGGGGAATTTAATCCCTTTACATTCTGAGATATAATGTGCAACCCATTGGTGTCGCTGGATAGATGGATTGCTTGACAAAAGCATGGCTTACTCTAAGGCCCCATACACACGATCGGACATATCCGATGAAAACGGTCCGCGGACCATTTCCATCGGATATGTCCGATCGGGAGTTTGATCCGATGGCGTGTACACACCATCGGATGAAATTCCCCGCCGCCGGACGGCGCGGTGACGTGGCGGTGACGCGGCGGTGACGTTGACGCCGCCGCGTCACCGCCACGTCACCGCACCAGGAAGTAAAACACTTCCGCGCATGCGCCGAATCCATTCGGCAGCGGCGCGGCGGCGGTGGGGGCCGACATGTCTGCTGGTAAGTGTACTAACCAGCAGACATGTCGGGCGGACAGATTCCCACCGGATAGATTTCAAAGCTTGCTTTGAAATCTGTCGGGTGGAGAAATCTGTCCGCTAGCCCATACACACGAGCGGAGATGTCTGCTGAAACGGTCCATCGGACCGTTTTCAGCGGACATATCCCCTCGTGTGTACGCGGCCTAAGGCCGCGTACACACGATCAGACATGTCCGATGGACCGTTTTCATCGGACATGTCTGAAGGGATCTTTTGGTCTGATGTGTGTACACACCATCGGACCAAAATCCCCTCGGACCAGAACGCGGTGACGTAGAACACACCGACGTGCTGGAAAAAGGAAGTTCAATGCTTCCACGCATGCGTCGAATGCGCGGGATTTTGGTCCGATGGTTGGGCGTACTAACCATTGAACATGTCCGACGGACAGGTTTCCAGCGGACACGTTTCTAAGCATGTTTAGAAACTTTTGTCCGCTGGAAAACTGTCCGCTAGGACGTACACACGATCGAACATGTCCACTGAAACTGGTCTGCGGACCAGTTTTAGCGGACATGTCTCCTCGTGTGTACGCGGCCTAAGGCTGTATGACCCAAGCATTGAAAGTAAATAACCCAAAAAATCCTCAATTATGAGTCTTTAAAGCTCGGTTCACACATATGCGAATTTAATGTGCGTTTCTTCGCATAGCAGGAGCATGTGACTGGCGATATGGAGCCAGGTCACATATCTCTGCAGGGTGCCAGAAAAACATGCCCTTTTTGGTGCGTTTCAGGTTCAATTTCAGCCCAAAATTTGCGCTGAAATCGGACCTGAAACGGTGAACCAGCATGTACCGAACCCCTGCTGTGAGCCGCATGCTGCGATGGTGTGAACCCCGTCTTAAGGTGTCTAATAATAAAATGCAGCGTCAGAAGTCCAAATGGACAAGATACTTTTGATCCTTAGGTGATAGCAGTCGCCTATAGTCCTTAGAATAGCTAACGAGTGAACACACTGAGACCCCCTTTTACACTGAGCCGCCCATAGCGTCGGCGGTAAAACTCTGCTATTTATACCACCGATGATATGGGTGGATTTACGCCGCATTTCGGCCGCTAGAGCTTTTAATCCCTGCTAGTGGCTGAGAAAGGGTTAAAGGGACAAAGGGTTAAAACCGCACTGTCCCATTGATTTCAATGGGCAGCAGCGGTGGAAGAGCGGTAAACACACCGCTCCAAAGATGCGGCTAGCAGGACTTTTTTTTTTTCGTCCTGCTGGCTCCTCTGGCTTTCGCACTGGAGTGAATGTGTCAACTGTTTAAGGGTGGATTGCAGGCACTATTTTTAACACTATAGCGCCTGCAATACGCTCCAGTGTGAAAGGGGTCTAAAGGCCCATACACAAAATCAGATTTTCCAACGAGAATTGTGTGATGGCAGGGTTCTGTTGGAAAATCTGACCGGTTGTATGCTCTATCGGACAATTGTTGTCGGATTTTCCACCCACTAATGTGGGATATCATGCTTTAAAATTTTCCAACAACAAATGTGTGATGTCAGATTATCCGATCGTGTGTATACAAGTCTGTCGGAAAAAAAAATCAAAGTACAAACACGCATGTTTATAAGCAATGCTAACCATAGCACAACATTGTCAGAAGTTGCCAAAAGGGTGGCATTAAAGAGCTGAAAAACCATGTAGTTTTGTATTTGTTGGCTGACAACGTTTTGTCATCTGTATGTAGAACACTTTCATGGTCAATGCCCTTGGGACAAAAGTCCTATGGAAATCCGTTCGCGTGTACGAGGCTTTAGAGAAGGTCAAACCAAGAGACCGGCTGCAGGGGACTAAAAGATCAATACTGCAAAATAGCCAAACAGCAAAGTGTTAGAAAAAGGACAGAGAGCTCCAGGGCTAATAACTGTCCCACTAGGGCAGGGGGTGCCCAACCCGCGGAGCCTTCTGATGTGGCCCACGACCTCCTGCTCTTGGATGGTGGATTGGCAAGCCCAGATCAAGGTTTGTCAATCGGCTATCCCAGAGCATCAGTTTTGTGAATGAAGCCAGCAGCAGAGCCACATGGGTGATGCTTCCTGTATAACACTGGCTCCCGTCATAGGTGGAGTGATGCCAAATGCACTTTGCCTGGGGCCGCAACAGCTAGTGATAACTTAATAAACCTTCCATTCAGGTAAGTTTATTACTAAAATCAGAGTATATATGGGCATATCTGTTCGACAGTGTTTACTGGGCTGTTTTCAAACTGATCCGCAGGTGCAGCGTGGTGCACCTGTGGGTTACCTGCATTGAGCCAATGGCTTTTTTTTTTTTTTTACCTGTGGGTTTGGTCCAGTTTCAGAAAGTGCACCACACCTGCAGGATATAATAAAATTCTACGGCAAAGTGCAGCTTACCCGCAGGAAAGCCACAGGTCCGGTGTGGGTGAACTGAAGCGTATCAGTGTGAAAGCAGCCTTAGGCCCCTTTCACACAATCGGTCCGACCCTCCATTCATCCCTATGGAGTCGTAGATGTAAACGGTCTTGTGTCCCTTCCATCTGGGCTGATTGGATCAGATGGCCCATACAGTAGAGTGGGCTGTGTCTGTGTCCTCTTTCCATATGCAGAATGGACGTGAGTCTGTCATCCACCCGCTCCTCTCACTGTGGCCCGTGACCGGTTACTAAGTCGCTTATGTTTTTTTTTAAATCTGAATTATATGTGATGGATTATAATCTAAGTTGGTGAAGTAAAATTAGAAAAATATACACATAAAACTATTTTTCAGAAATAAAAAACTGATAATTGGCATGTGTGTATGTATTCACCCCCTTTGTTATGAAGCCCCTAAAAAGCTCTGGTGCAACCAATTACCTTCAGAAGTCACATAATTAGTAAAATGATGTCCATCTGTGTGCAATCTAAGTGTCATATGATCTGTCGTTACATAAACACACCCTTTTGAAAGGCCCCAGAGGCTGCAACACCTAAGCAAGAGGCACCACTAACCAAACACTGCCATGAAGACCAAGGAACTCTCCAAACAAGTAAGGGACAATGTTGTTGAAAAGTATAAGTCAGGGTTAGGTTATAAAAAAAATATCCAAATCTTTGATGATCCCTAGGAGTACCATCAAATCTATCATAACGATCAGAGAGGCAGCACAGAGACCTAAGGTAACCCTGGAGGAGCTGCAGAGTTCCACAGCTGAGACTTTAGTATTTGTACAGTACATAGGGCAACAATAACCTGTACGCTCCAAAGAGTTGGGCTTTATGGCAGAGTGGCCTTTCAGCATAAAACAAAATGGCATGTATTGAGTTTGCGAAAAGGCATGAGGGAGATTTCTAAAATGTATAAAGGTAGGTTCTCTGGTCTGATGAGATTAAAATTTTACTTTTTGGCCATCAAAGAAAACGCTATGTCTGGCGCAAATCCAACACATCACATTACCCAAAGAACATCATCATTTCTTTCAGCAGTCGGGATTGGGAAACTGGTCAGAGTTGGGGGGAAAGATGGATGGTGCTAAATACAGGGATATTCTTGAGCAAAACCTGTACCACTCTGTGTGTGATTTTAGCCAAGGACAGAGGTTCACCTTCCAGCAGGAAAATGACCCCAAACACACTGGTAAAGCAACACTTGAGTGGTTTAAGAGGAAACATGTAAATGTGTTGGAATGGCCTGGTCAAAGCCCAGACCTCAATCCAATAGAAAATTTGTGGTCAGACCTAAAGATTGCTGTTTACAAGCACAAACCATCCAACTTGAAGGAGCTAGAGCAGTTTTGCAAGGAGGAATGGGTAAAAATTGCAGTGGTAAGATGTGGAAAGCTCATAGAGACTTATCCAAAGTGACTTGGAGCTGTGATAGCCACAAAAGGTGGCTCTACAAATTATTGACTTTAGGGGGTGAATAGATATGCACATTGACTTTTTCCGTTATTTTGTCCTATTTGTTGTTTGCTTCACAATAAATAAAAAAAAAAAACATCTTCAAAGTTGTGGGCATGTTCTGTAAATTAAATAATGCAAATCCTCAAACAAATTATGTTAATTATAGGTTGTGAGGAAACAAAATATGAAAAATGCCAAGGGGGTGAATACTTTTGCAAGGCCCTGTAAGCAGCCCAGGGAATGACAAAAAGGGTGAATGGCTCATGAGCATTGCATGTTTTCCTACTAAAGCAAAGCTGGCCATTATGGAGGGAATAGAAAAATAGGTTTCATTCTTATTGTAGCCCAGTACTGCTTCTTGTAAAAGATGACAACAAATTCCAAAGGAATGTAAAAAATAAAATACTGATATAAGTACTCGTGCCTAAAATGAGATGGCAACCAAACCCCATAGGCAATTTTTATATTATTAGGTGCCAGCAAGCTGATGTCAACTTCTGGCAACAGTATGAATGGTGTTTCTCCAGAATGGTGTGCCTTCTATTTGTTTCTTGCAATGTTATTTTACAGGTAGCTATGAGCTCTCAAACCCAGTCTAAGTATTGTAACAGTGCTGTGCGTTGCCACAGTGTGGCAAGGGATTTCTATGACCCAGTCTTCTCATCCAGGCAGGTCGAGGGGCTCCAGGGCACTTGTGTCATTCAGAGGAAACTGGCTTTTCAGTTATAATAGTAATATAACCCAGTTTGGAACCTGGAGACGTCATAGAGATCACAGAGGGATGAAATTTCCAATCCTGAGCCCTGGTTTTGGGAACCACCAGAACACTAATTGTATACTGGGCTTTTAGAGGAGACTTAATGTTGGTTCTCAGCTCCACCCCAGCAGACGGAGGCGGTCTCTGCCAAGGAGTCAGGAGGGCTCCACCTATGATAAAGGTGGAAGCCAGAGCAGCAAGGGGCTGTTAAATGTATGGACCAAGGTTTTTTGAGAGGAGGGTCTATAGCCACTTGCCGACTGCCCTATAGCATAGGGTGACCAGACATCCCCAGTTTCAGGGGACAGTCCCCTGATTGAGGACCCTGTCCCCGGACCAAGTTTGTCCCCGGTTTTGTCCCCAGATTGGATTTAATAGGGGGCAGGGGCAATTTTAAAGACAGTCAGTGCAGAATTAAAATATAAAAAAATTGAATTGCACACTCCCGCTCCGCTGTGGCTACTAGCATTGGGGGGTTGTATTTTTCCCATTATCTGTGCCCCTTATCATGTGCTGGTCGGAGCGGAGGGAAAACATTTCTTCAATTTCGGGTGCATGCCGATTCAGCTTCCCTCGCATGTTCTTCTGCCTTGGCTCAAATCCTGGCCAGCCTCCTGCCTATCTCCTTGCTTCCATGCTCCCCATCCAGTAGTAGCCGGGGCCCGAAGAGTAAGACTTGAGAGGCTGTGAGGTGGGCGGCGACGGGCAGAGAGTCGCCTGGATTTCATTAAAAAAAATCTGGTCACCTTACAGCAGTTTTACTGCTACAGGATGGTCTCTGTGCGCACGATCTTGCACTTCAGGGTAGGGGGTGCAAATACACACAGCGGGAGCCGAACAGCGGATACCGATGTCAGCGGACACCTGCCAATCATCAGCCATATCTGTTAGAAAAGTTTTGTTTGTGTGTCTATTTAAAACAGAGGTGACACTCATTCTTCTAACATTGCTTCGGAGCACATGTTACCAACTTTTTATATTCTTTTGTTCTTACTAACCCCATACGTAATATATAGATAACAGATTGTACAGGAAGTTCTGTCTGGAAATAAAGTGCCAGTCTGTGCCAGGTACAGACAGATCTTCCTTAGCTAAATTAGCCAATAAGAAGTGTTATCGTTGTTTCACTGTAAATGATGAGAAGGTGGGGGCGCTCTGCTTCTCACTTTTTGCCTTTTCTCTCACTTTGTAAGCATCACAAAAACTTTTTCCTGCATTTTGGATTAAATAATCTTCACTTTCAAACACCTCGATTTTTGATTAATTACAAAGAAAGAAAATACTAACATTTTTTGGTCCTTCGAGCCGGAAACCAATGGATGGAGCCCTTGGGTTGACACCGGTACCGACAGAATCCAGTGAGTATTGGACCTCAAAAGCCCACTGAGAAACCCCACTCACGTTAGTGTTAAACAGGGACTGCTTGGCGCCGGATTTGACCCAAATCCACCATCTGGTTCTGAACCTGAATTGACTTAGTCTTCTGGTGTTTGAGAGGGTAAGATCATTTAAATTGCTTCTCACTCTTTTCTAAGTCTTTTCTCTTCTTTCTGGTTTGTTGTGTGTGTTTTGTTTATGTGAAATGTGAATTGTGGTACCGACACTGGTATTGATCGTATAATACTCTAGATAATCTAGTGCTCGAAGACAGAGGCATCTGGGGACGTTGCCTAAGGTAATATAAACGTCGCCCGCTGTCCGGACAGATAAAAAAAAAGATTTGTGGTATACCAAAACGTCAGAGGTTGATTGCCTGACGTCGTATGAGGTTGAATGTTTGATGGTTTAAGCGCTAGTTGGCGGAGTGATCTAGGAAGACCACAAAGTTAACCTTATTCTGTGTGTGTTTTAGTAACTTCTTTCTTATGTTTAACCTTTCTGTTGGTGATATGGTGAAGAGTAATGCTGATGTTACACAGTTTGAGCCAAATAACTCCTTTACTTGTTGCAGAACTAATAGTCAATAGTAATCATTGTTGGTGGATTGCTAATGTTTTGTTTATATGCTTGGGGTGTCAATAGATTTATGAGACTTGTGAGAAGGTATGCCCAGAGGACTGTAGTTGTATAATAGCCTGTGTGGCTACGTGATATGCCTGTGTGGTCAAGTATTACATTGACGGCTACTGTGTGTAGCCCGGAGAATATATATACATTTTTGGGTGACGACCCACAAATTGTTAGAGACTCAAAGTGAGGACTCTAAGAATGGGAGTACGGTTCTCCCATGGACCTCTCGATAAAGGGAGAGGTAGGAAAAATGGCACAAGTAAATTAAGTCCTCTGACAGAAATGACAGACAGATACGGACAGTGGTTAAGATGACACCAAGACTATTATAGGCTGGACCAAAACAGAGCTGATCTAGTACCAGAAGGAGTTATGATCAACTTGGGTTTCTGTGTATGTTAATTTTTATGACAGTTGATTAAAAATGTACAATGTGCATTTTTGAAAGTATGCAACGTGATGAAACTAACTAATTATAAGCCTGTCAAAGTTAGAGAATTAGATCAGGCAATGCCATTGTTATATGTGTATATATATATATGTATGTATATATATGTGTTTGAGAAGCATAAAACTGATGAGATGAGCCTGCTATCTTATGCAGTTTCCTCCCCCCTCCCTTCAAATTCCTGTGAAAAGCAGCCAGATAGTTCTGAATATCTAAGAAATGTTTAATTATGTGGCGACGTGAAATCCTAGTTAAAATTGTTAGTTTTTGTTATGTAACTCTAGGATTCATTTTAAACAAAGAAAGCAAAAGGTAGCCATGATTATTATAATTCTTTAAAATGTTTAGCTCTCCATTCTAGGCTACTGAACATGAAAGTGGAGAAAGGCAAGTGTATTTATTAAAGGGAAATGGTTTAAAAGAAAATGTGAAAGTGAATTGCACTATGAAGAAAGTGGACAGAATGTTGTAGAATTATTAATGAGGATTGCTGGATATGAGACAAGGAAAAGTGGAGGATGTTTTTGATTACTTTAACCACTTCAGCCCCGGACCATATTGCTGTCCAAAGACCAGAGCACTTTTTGAGATTCGGCGCTGCGTCGCTTTAACTGACAATTGTGCGGTCGTGCGACGTGGCTCCCAAACAAAATTGGCGTCTTTTTTTTCCCACAAATAGAGCTTTCTTTTGGTGGTATTTGATCATCTCTGCGGTTTTTATTTTTTGCGCTATAAACAAAAACAGAGCGACTATTTTGAAAAAAATGCAATATTTTTTACTTTTTTCTATAATAAATATCCCCAAAAATATATAAAAAAAAATATTTTTTCCTCAGTTTAGGCCGATACGTATTCTTCTACATATTTTTCGTAAAAAAAATGGCAATTAGCGTTTATTGATTGGTTTGCGCAAAAGTTATAGCGTTTACAAAATAGGGGGTAGTTTTATGGCATTTTTATTATTTTTTTTTTTTTTTTACTAGTAATGGCGGCGATCAGCGTTTTTTTTCGGTACTGCGATATTATGGCGGACACTTCGGACACTTTTGACACATTTTTGGGACCATTGGCATTTTTTTAGCGATCAATGCTATAAAAATGCATTGGATTACTATAAAAATGCCATTGGCAGTGAAGGGGTTAACACTAGGGGGCGGGGAAGGGGTTAAGTGTGTTCCTAGTGTGTTCTAACTGTATGGGGGGGGGTGGACTTACTAGGGGGAATCACTGATTTTCTGTTCATACATTGTATGAACAGAAAATCAGCGTTTCCCCCGCTGACAGGAACTAGCGCTGTGTGTTTTCACACACAGCTCCCGTTCCCCGCTCTGTAACGAGCGATCGCGTGTGCCCGGCGGCGATCGCGCCCGCCGGGCACACGCACGGGACTCGGGGGCGAGCGGGGGGCGCGCACGCGCCCCCTAGTGGCCGCGAAAAGCGCGACGTAGAGCTACGGGCTCTCGCGCACCCGTGCCGACCTGCCGCCGTATAACTGCGGCGGCTGGTCGGCAAGTGGTTAAAGGTGTCCATTGCCCTGGGTTGTAAGTTGCTGTTATGTTCCTAGTAGTGCTGTTTGAAGGAGATAAGAAATGTATGCGTAGTATAGAACCTAAATCTGTTCAGTACTGTGCTAAATGGGAAACAAAATTTGGATTAAATGGTAAATTAACTGTTAACGGATGTCAGGATTTGGTGAATAAACTTAGATTGTTAGGTCCCAGAAAAAAAAAAAAAAAAAAGGTATGGGTTAGAAATGGCAGAACACTGTCTTGAACACTGTCTTGAACACGCTAGGATCAGAGCACAGGGAAAGAGAACAAAAGAAAAATGCCAAGACAAACCTTTTTAACAAACAGTGGACTCAAGGGAGAGTCACATGACATTGGTACTTACACAGTTACATGGTGAGCGCCGATCGCTTACTATTCTATAAAATGAGACAGTGTAACTAGAGTACTTCTACCCTGTGTACAGGCAGTGGTAGCTGCAACCAAAGCAGTTAAGGCCTCAGCATCTATAGTGCTATATCACCTGCTGACACACACAATGTACCACATGTAGTATCGGTTTATTTGCTGGGGTTGGGGAGGCGCGGGGTTGGGCTCACTTCTGTGCGGAGGACAGTGGGCTTCTAACTCCAGCTTGTTTAATTGGGCCTGGAGGCTCGTTGTTTTTTTTGTGTGGGGGTGGGCCTGATTTTGTGCTTTCTGGCTTTAGTGGGTGGACCGCATTGTGTGCTTGGGAGTGGGGTATGCCTGCATATAAAATCTATCCACACTGCTACCACTTTTTACTGATGATCATAAACATGACTGTACTGATATGCAGCAGAATGCACCTCCCGGGAAGAAACAATATTGGAAAACAAAAGGTTTCACAATAATAGATAACATTTATACATCACCCGAAAGGAAAACCGGTATTGCCAAAATCCCTATTTAGGTATGCAGTAGTGTTGACACATGGAGTAACTCATGTGTCAAACAGGGGGATGACTGAGATGTTGAATTAAGTATGTACAGCCTATGGTTTCACCAACTACTCAAAAACTTTTTGTTCTCAATGCCTTATATGTGCAAAACACAATGCTCAGGGAGGCATAATACCCCGGAAATGAAAGTTCCCCACACCGCAATTATCCATTCCAACACATTTGTATGAATTTTATTGAATTGGACAAGTGTGAAAGGAAAAAATATTGTTTGGTTATCAGACGCCTTGACCAAATGGGTGGAGGTATTCCCGAAAGGAAGTGCGGACGCACAGACTGTGGCCAAAGCATTACTAAGAGATATAATTCCTAGGTTTGGAATCCCTGGAAAGATTTACAGTGATAATGTATCCCATTTTGTAAATAGAACTATACAACATTTGACAGAAGTGATGGGTATCCAAGTAGAAAACCATTGCACCTACCACCCCCAATCGGCTGGATTAGTGGAAAGAAACAATGGAATCCTGAAAATATAAACTGAGATAAGCTATGGAGGAAACAGGTAGAAAATTGGATGTACTGCCTACCATTAGCTGTGACTAGCATGCATATCACACCCACATAGGAAAGTTTAAGCTCATTTGAAATGATACATGGGAGGCCATATAGAATACCCCTACTACTAAATGAAACACCACTTGAAGAATCTGAACGTACCTTGGCAGAATATATGTCTAACTTGTTGAAACAGAAACAAATTAATGAGATCTGTTCTATTCCAGAAGGTTAAATCTAAGGAGAAGAGAAAATCCATATTGGAGATTGGGTCCTGATAAAAGTAATAAAAAGGAAACATTGGCACTTGCTTAAGTGGGAGGGGCCAATAAGGATTGCAGAGAGGTCTACCTGGACTCACCAGTTCCATTGCAAAAAGGTTTTACAGGCAGAACAGGGTCAGTTGGCAGCAGAGCTCTGATAAAAGTCCGGCTACAAAGGGAGGTTCTGCACAAGGCGGGGCTTATCTCAAACCGGTGAAGAACTCCATTACCTTACCCCCCGGGGCTCTGTAGCTGGTTAGAATGAGAGGGACAGAAATTATCTTGGGTCTACTGGTGACTCTAGGGGAGACGTCCATATAGGGAGGCAGAAACTGGAAAAAGAAAGAACCTCTAGAATGGGCAAGTCCAGGGAATTTTAGTTGATTGTTGATAGACTTTGTTTGGATGGTGATTTTATGGTCGCATCCATTTCTGACCCTACTGAGCTAAATCACAATATTAAGTTTAGTGGGGAGGATGAGGAGCAAACGTTTGTTTACCCGATACCAGAGACCAGCTACATGAAGAAAAGGATGGTGACGAAGGCAAAGAAGACATGCTTTGGAACGAATGTTATAAAGCAATACTGCTTGAATTAGGAGAAATAGAAGTGAAAAGATGTACTACAATCAAGCCTGCCAGCTTTTTCCTCAAAGAAGAGGGGGACCACATCTGCTTAAGACTTATGGAAGAAGAAATGCAGCAAATCTTCCCAGTGAAGGACACTCCTCTTGAGAATTCTGATCTGATCCTGTTTGCAGAGGGTTCACACCTGTACAAAGATGGAGTCCCAAGAATGGCATATGCGATGACAGAATTGGAGGAAGTGATTGAGTCAAGACCCAAGTACTCCCTTTGTTACTTTCAGCGCTGGTTGCCAAAGTGGTACCACTCACGAGGGTCTGTGAGACCGCAAAGGATCAAACAGCCAACATCTACACTGATAGCAAGCATGCTGTCAAAGTAGTCCATGATTATGGGCCCATAAAATAGAACAGAAGTTTTACAATTGCTGCAAGAAAATCAATTCAAAACTGGAAATATGTTTAAGAACTTTTTGAACCAGTCACCCTTCCAAAGGAAGTAGCTACCCTGAAGGTCAACACACATACTGAAGGACAACCCGTGGAAGGAAAAGGAAATGGTTGTCTGATCATACTGCCAGGAAGACTGCTGAACCACCAATGGAAGCAATCGTGACCCTAATCATTGATTTTGCAAAAAAGGAGAAGCCTGTAGCAGATAAAAAAGAAGAGAACAAATACTGAAAGTAAAAGAACTTGCAAGAATCTGCACTCATGGACTGAGTCATGTATGCCGTAAGGCAATGGAGAGAAACATAAGCAAACCTGGATGGTTTATTTGATACTCCAGAAATGCATATCAAGACTTTGTTGAGGGGTGCATAATCTGTGCTAAAAATAACTCAGGAAAACAGACCAGAGTAACACAAAGACATTTGGCCAAGTCACTATTCCTTTTCCAAAGACTACATATTTATTAAATCCAATTGCTCAAATCAGGCCAATATCAATGTTTTGCTGTACATAGAAATGTTTCAAAGTTGGATAGAAGTCTGACTGGTGGCTAAAGAAAATGCCAAGACAACAGAGAAGATCCTTTCTGAAGTAATATGCCGCTTTGGCGTCTTTGAAACTTTAGAGAATGACAGAGGAACACGCCCCACTGGACAGATCACGCAAATTACATGCAAGGATTTGGCAATTGAGCAGGCCTTTCATGCTCCTATCATCCTCAGAGTTCAGGGAAGGTAGAAAGGTATAGTATAGTCAGTAAAAGCAGGCCAGCTATATCAATGCAGGAAAAGGGTAGATGGGTTAGTAAAGAAACACTGGCCAACTGTTTCCTCAGGTTCTTTACAACATCAGGAGTACCCCTACTTTACAGGTCAGAGAACTTGAGCCTTAAGATTTTGTTTGGGGGCCCACCTAAGACAGGGTTGTATTTTCCACATCAGACTGTTGTAATATATAATCATTTTATTTGTTATGTAGTTATTTAATATAGGCAACTGTGGACTAAAATACCAGCCAATGCTTGAGGGGATTGTCCTATGGTCCAGCTAGTTATGCCTCTGATCAGAACACCCGTGAACTAAGAGTCACCACTGGTATCAGAGGAAAACTTTTCCCAAAGGGTCATTTAACTCTCAGATCTACTTAAATATTGGGGTTCCTCGCGGGGTGCTGAAAAAAGTTTAAAGGGGAGTTCCACCCACAATTTCACTTTTTAAATATAAATACCCCTGTAATACACAAGCTTAATGTATTCTAGTAAAGTTAGTCTGTAAACTAAGGTTCGTTTTGTTAGGTTGTTACAGCATTTAGATTTAGTTTATAATCTAGAAATAGACCGTGGCCATCTTAAGTGTGGGCATCATGAAGCCATACTGTATGACTTCCTGGATTTCAGCTTTGCATATCTCGCACATGCTCAGTGCTGCACAAGCAATCTAATAGGATTCAGTCAGGTTTGCAAGGACTACTGGGAAACATGATGCCTATCCCAGAAACCCTTGCAAATAGCCTAGGCTAATAAGAAGGAGGAAGTAATGAAGGACTACAAAATAAAGGTATTTACAAGCAACAAAATAAATAAAAATTGTCCATTCTGAACACTATGAGATTAGGGCAGCATGCACCACAGACAAACATAAAAAAAATGGGTGGAACTCCACTTTAAGGCCAGGAATCAGTTAACAGCTGGGCTGGAGTCTCTTCTCTGGTGGGTGACTATAAATAAAAATATTGACTGTAATATATGTGTATGTATATATATATATATATGTATATAAAATGTGTGTGTGTGTGTGTATATATGTATGTATGTATGTATGTATATATACACTTAAACCAACAACAATTTGTAAACTATAGCAAAGATACTGTAAAAAAAAAGGTCTAGCAGAACCGAATGGCCATACAAAATGTTTGGTAGCATGTGTTGCACCTTTATCCCTAATAATACAGCTCCTGGGGAACCGTGACCAAAGCCCTGGAAGGACTAACTACTTAATCGAATGAATTGGCAGAAAACTCAGGTATTAACGATCCATTCATAAACTGGACTTATCACATCATGTTTGATCTAATTTGCTGTGGTTTTGATTGTTCTGGTCCCTAGCGGATGCTGCTCTATTCACTGTATTCGAGGACTTTCACAAAGACTGATTAAAATTGCAATCTCAAGAACAATGTATCAAACACTTTCCACCTCTGAGGAGACCTATACGGACATTGAAGCTCAACTTAATGACATACAGTCCGAAAGTGTATAACACGGGGACTATTATCGAAATGTGGTGAGATAAAATAGACACAAGAGGAGGGAAAATGTTAGAAAAGTTTTGTTTGTGTGTCTATTTAAAACAGAGGTGACACTCATTCTTCTAACATTGCTTCGGAGCACATGTTACCAACTTTTTATATTCTTTTGTTCTTACTAACCCCATACGTAATATATAGATAACAGATTGTACAGGAAGTTCTGTCTGGAAATAAAGTGCCAGTCTGTGCCAGGTACAGACAGATCTTCCTTAGCTAAATTAGCCAATAAGAAGTGTTATCGTTGTTTCACTGTAAATGATGAGAAGGTGGGGGCGCTCTGCTTCTCACTTTTTGCCTTTTCTCTCACTTTGTAAGCATCACAAAAACTTTTTCCTGCATTTTGGATTAAATAATCTTCACTTTCAAACACCTCGATTTTTGATTAATTACAAAGAAAGAAAATACTAACAATATCGCGCTCTGTGCCGTCGGACCAGCATACCTCGGCTAGCAAGGCAAAGCTCACACTCCAGCACAGGTGAACTTGCTCTTAAAGCTGCGGATTGCACCGGCTCCCGTGGGCATACATCGTAAGCCCAGGAACCACCAGAGATATCGTTCTCAGCTGAAGGCTTCCCCTGCCATAGGCAAGGCAAGATGGCACCTGACCCTCCAGACCAAGACCACGCCATACAGCTCTCAGCAGCAGACCCAACCTCTCCAGCAGACAGCCTACACCAGTTTCCCACGGACCTGTTAAGCCCTATGCCCATAGACTCAGATGTTCTACTCTCAAAATTCTGCTCCATAGTGCGGGATTAAATCACCTCTGCCTCCTGCAAGCTCTCTTCTGACCTATGGTGTATATGTTTCCCCCGAAAATAAGACCTACCCTGAAAATAAGACCTACTGTGATTTTCCAGGAGGGCTGCAATATAAGCCCTACCATGAAAATAAGTCCTAGTTTAAAGTGGTTGTAAAATCCTATAATTCACTCTATTACAGTATTATATAATGTACAATGTGCATGTTTCTGTAATATTATTGTGCCAAATACCTTCATTACAGCGCCTCCCGCTGATCTCCCCCTCTTCTCCTGGCTCTCTAATGAAGGTATTTGCCACAATTATATTACAGAAACTTATAGAGTGAATTATAGGATTTTACAACCACTCATAATGCTAAAAGCTAATGACTCCTGAGCTGACAGGCAGGGAGGGACAAGGGGAGAAAAGACAGGGGGCACAGGAACTGCAAAATACACATTGCATGGTAAGACCTACCCTAAAAATAAGCTGTGTCTTTTGTTACCAAAATTAATATAAGACCAGGTCTTATTTTTGGGGAAACACGGTAGTGAAAAGCCTTAAAGAGCTAGGCCACTGCATGAATCAGTTGGAGCAATGCATAGACTTAGAAACCACTGTGCAGGAGGAGGTTGATAAATTAAATACTGAACGTGAAAGTTTAAGGGATAGGTTAGAAGATGCTGAAAATAGGGCCCGCGGAGATCACCTCCACATCCACCTTTTTCCATGAATTGCCATCAGAGATCCCCCTTGAATGCCTGGAGTTTGAACGCATCCATAGCTCCCTTGCCTCAAACCAAATGAGGGCCCACCAAGGGATATCTTTTTTTAAATTTCATTAAATCTCTCTTTTCAAGGCAACCCCCTCCAAATGTTTGCTGACCTTTCTCCAGTAAGGACTGCTAAACCTTTTTGCAGACCCAAGGACTAAAGTACAGATGGGGTCCCTCATTTTCTCATCAAGGCTGCCAGTTCCACAGCTTGTATCTACCTAATCTGCTGCAACATTTTCTCAGGAGCTACAGTTTGACCTCCCTACCTCTCAAACAGGGGAGCCTTCTTCATCAACCAGACCCAGATGTTCTCAACCCCCCCCCCCCCCCCGCAAGTCATCTCAGATGTCTCAACCCTACTTTCAAGCATTTTGTTCTCTCCAAGCACAACACTTTCAGGAGATGTTTAGAGAATGACCATCCCAGCACTGCCTGTCTGAGATGTTCCACTTGCTTTGGATGCTATCTGCAGGTCATAACCTGCCACTTTTGAGCTAAAGCCCGGCTTACTCAGGAACAGACATTTTGTACCTTTTACTTGTTAATGCTACTTACCAAGTCAAGCCATGTTCTAATTTACCCCCCCCCCTTTTTTTTGCTACATGGGTTCCTTTATCGATTGCTGGTGTTTCACCCTGGGCTGCCCAGTTGAGAGATGGCAGCCCTGTGTGTTGGTTATCTAGCATTGTCTTTCTGTTATAATATTTCCTACATGTCATATTCCTTGTGTTTTTATGAAATCTCATGACTAATAGTCTAGCTGTTTTTTTTTTTTTAATTGGTGGAACTCTTTCGAGTGATACTGTTGGTAAAGACATACTGTTGCTAGGCTGGAATGTTTACTCTGTTATGAGTTTGGTGCTCCTACCTGTTTTTTGTTTTGGCAGATCCTTGCAGACAATAAGACGTGATACCACTGATCCCAGGTCAGATTGACCTGAGCTATCCTGTTCTACTGTTCTATGCTTTCTGTTTTATATTAGCTAGCCCTGTGGAAGTTGCTCTTAATTTGTTTAATTATCAACAGTAGTTTATCTGTTATTTGCTGGCTCCCCCCCCCCCCCCGTTTGTTGCGGAGTGGTCCAAGGTATCTGAAGCCTAATTTCACTAAGATAGTGCATTATCTTGTGCATATCGAATTCTTTTGTGCCTTATCTACGCCCTTTTTTTCCCTTTCATCTTGTGCTTAAATTCTATGTCGGGAATTCTTTACTGAATAAAGTTGCCGAGTGGTTCCGTCAGGCCACTGCTCCCCCCAATATGCCAGAAATTGTCTAGGACATCTGTCCTGGCCAATCTCCGACCCTCCTGTAGGCAGTCCATCCCACTATTTGTTGCATTTATGCTTTACTGGTCTTTTATGTTCAGAGTTTTGCTCAACCTCTTTATGTACTCTTACATAATCATTTAATTTTATCTTTGTTGATTCCCTTTTACCCTCTTCTCCCTTTTTGAGTCCGCGGGGTATATGTTTGGAGGCGCTACATTATGCTTTTCTTTATTCTTTCCTCCATGACACTGAACTGGTTGTCCCTGAATGTTCAGGGTATGAACTCATCCCAAAAGAGAGTGAGAGTTTTCAAATATCTAAAAAAAAAACAGCATATCCTGTGAATTTGTGAGGCTCTTGCGCCACCAAATAGAAAAGAGTGAAAAATAATATAAATGCTGCTCGATCTAAGTTGTAGTAAATAATAATACAATAGTGATAAGGTAAAGTAAAAAGTGATCAGCGCATAAACGTTACCACTGAGAGTCTGGCATCGAACCAGGGCAAAAACAACAAAGTGCAAACCGTGCAACAAAGTGCAAATGCATAAATAATAGATATCAAATAAATTGACAAATAATTCCGTCCGTGGTGTTGTAATAAGTTTTAAAGGTGATATTCTTGGATGAAGTGAGCTCTCATTGCGCTTACCTTGCTAAGGCAAGGGAAAAGCCTTAATGTGTATAACACTTTAGATGGATCTCCAGCAGATGTCCCTCTATCCTCTGTATGGGATGGTGTGGTAGTCCTAGTGTGGGTCCAACGTTTCAGAGTGTGTGGTTGGAGCTGTTCCAGTAGTGCTCAAATAAAGAAGGATGGTACCTCCAGGATGTACGTCAGAGTCATGTTAGGGTGTCTTAGGACAGATGCGGAAGTGAACAAGTTCTTGAGGGTTTCAAAAGCCGTTTGGGCTTCTGGAGACCAATGAAACTGGACAGTCTGCTTGGTTAGGTTAGTTATAGGGGTGATGATGGTAGAAAATCCTCTGATGAACTTCCTATAGAAATTTGCGAACCCGACAAAGCACTGAATGCCCTTCTTGTCCAAGGGCGCTGGCCAGTCGAAAATCGCAGCAATTTTCTGGGGGTCCATCTTGATAGCCTCCACTGAAATGATTAGTCCTAGGAACTGTATGCTTTGGCGTTCGAACTCTCACTTTTCGGGCTTAGCATGCGTTCAAAGTCATTTGAGCACATTCTTGACTTGTTTCCGATGTTTGTCCAGGGAAGGGGAAAAGATGAGGATGTCACCTAGGTATATGTTGACAAAAAGATCAAGATAGTCTCTAAAAATATCATTCACGAAATGCTGGAACTTAGCAGGGGTGTTACAAAGTCCAAAGGGCATTGCTAAATATTCAAAGTGCCCAAAGCGGGTGCGAAAGTCAGTCTTCCATTCATCACCGCTTCGGTTGTTGTAGGCCCAACGGAGATCCAGTTTTGTGAAGATAACCACGGCCCACAGTCTCTAAAACAATTCAGGTACCAAAGGAAGGGGGTACCGTTTTTTGATTGTCACCTTATTGAGCTCTTGATAGTCCACGCAGGGGCGAAGAGTATGACCCTTCCTTTCAACAAAGAGAATCCCTGCTCCTGCCAGTGAAGTGGATGGACGAATGAACCCCTTTTTGAGATTGTCATCAATGTAAATGTTTAGAGTTTTAAGTTTAAGTTCCGTCAAGGGAAAGATTCTGCCAAAGGGAATTTTGGCCCCCGGGGAGGAGCTCAATTGGGCAATCATAGGGCTTGTGCGGAGGAAGAGTCTCAGCCCCCTTTTTGCTGAAGACATCCAAGAAGTCATGGTACACATCCAGAACAGATTGGCAGGTCTCGGTATCAGAGTCCATGCAGAGCAGAAAGAAGGGGCACACAACACTTCCTGTAGACAATGTTGCTGGCAGTGGGGGGAGCAGAAGCTGATCTCCCCTGTTATCCAATTGATTTGTGAGTTATGGGCCTGAAGCCACGGCATGCCCAGGATGATGGGAAACAGGGGAGACTCAATGACAACCAGACACAATAGTTCCTGATGATTACTGGTAATGCGGATTTGTGAAAAAAAACATGTAATCATGTCTTTAACTAAATGGACTTTATAGGCACAACCCAATAAAATTAAATATTTTTAATAGAAAAATACAAAATACATCACAATAATATTAATGAACACATATAAATAAATAAATACAAAACAAATAAGGACCCCATTCCTGTCACTCTAGAGTGAACACTCGATAGCCACAGGGCTTATTGTGATTGAACAAACATTGCGCTGGGTGGAGTGGTATATTTCACAGATGAGACCGATTTGGATCCTTAGGATAAAATTCAGCTCGACATGTTTCGTGACTTAATGTGCATCGCTTCTTCGAGAGCTTCTAAATATAAAAAAATATACATATATATATAACAATTCCATAAGAAAAAGAGTATATACCAGGTTCATGAGATCGAAGCACACCGTATTATCTACCTCTCTCAAATCAAAAAACACTGTTTATCGGTGGGTATACTAGCTATAAGAAATCTATAATATCATCAGTTGTCTACTCTGTAGGCTCTTTTAGTAACCATTGTATCTTATTTAATCTAAATAATATAATAAATATATATACTCTTTTTCTAATGGAATTGTTATATATATGTATATTTTTTAATATTTAGAAGCTCCCGAAGAAGCGATGCACATTAAGTCGCGAAACATGTCGAGCTAAATTTTATCCTAAGGATGTGGCTATCGAGTGTTCACTCTAGAGTGACAGGAATGGGGTCCTTATTTGTTTTGTATTTATTTATTTGTGTTCATTAATATTATTGTGATGTATTTTGTTTTTTTCTATTAAAAATATTAACATTTTTTGGGTTGTGCCTATAAAGTCAATTTTTTCGTTAAAGACATGATTACATGTTTTTTTCACAAATCCGTATATTGAAGGATGTGGCACTTGTTCATTAGTGGGTAAGTGATTCCCCCCCCAGGGAAATCGTAATCACAACACTACTAGATTACTGGTAATGGTCATGGCCAAAGGTAGGGTTTCTTGTGTGACCGGCCCGGATTTTAAGATTGATCCCTTAGAAAGTCCCTTAGCACTAGGGTGCAGAGGAATGTGATGTTTGGTGGCAAAAGAAAACTCCAAAAAACAGCTGCAGGCTCCAGAGTCAATTATAGCGTTGACCTGGATATTCCCTCCTGGAAGCTGTAAGAGAATGGGAATAGCCAGGTGAGTAGAGTTATTGAGAACAGGTGTATGAACAGACGACATGTAGAAGCACTTACGGAGCTTTGCGGGGCAAGTCCTTACATAATGTCCTGATTCTCCACAATAGAGGCATAAGTTATTAGTTTGTCGACGTTGACGTTCCTCTGGTGTGAGTGAGGGGCGGAGTAGGCCTAACTGCATGGGTTCTGAGGTGTCAGTAGTGGAGGTCGCTGGAATCGGGGGAGCCGGGTTGAAGAAGGTGGGTACCCGAGGCAACATCCAGACTGGATGAGACAGACTGGTGGTCCATTCTGACCTGCGTTCTCTTGTACGTTCTCTTTAAGTGCCCAGCCGTGGGTCGGGTCCGAAGCCCCGCGACTGTGGACCCGATCGCCACCGGAGCCCTGCGATCAGCCCCCGGAGCTGAAGAACGGGAGAGCTGTGTGTAAACACAGCTTCCCCGTTCTTCACTGTGGCACTGTCATTGATCGTCTGTTCCTTGATATAGGGAAAGGCGATCAATGATGTCACACATCCAGCCCCGCCCCCCTACAGTTAGAAACACATATGAGGTCACAATTAACCCCTTCAGCGCCCCCTAGTGGTTAACTTCCAAACTGCAATTGGCATTTTCACAGTAAACAATGCATTTTTATAGCATTTTTTGCTGTGAAAATTACAATGGTCCCAAAAATGTGTCAAAATTGTTCAATGTATCCGCCATAATGCCGCAGTCATGGAAACATTTTCTGATCGCTGTTTATAGCGCACAAAATAAAAACCGCAGAGGTGATCAAATACCACCAAAAGAAAGCTCTATTTGTGGATGTCAATTTTGTTTGGGAGCCACATCGCACGACTGCGCAATTGTCAGTTAAAGCAACGCACTGCCGAATCGCAAAAACTGGCCAGGTCCTTTACCTGCGTAATGGTCCGGGTCTTAAGTGGTTAAACGTCTGTCAATTTGAATAGTCAGATTGATAAGGGTATCCAAGGTTTCAGGAACCACTACACGTGCCAGTTCATCTTTGAGTGGCTCAGAGAGACCCAAGTGGAATTGGTAGCATAATGCAGCGTCAGTGCTCTGTATCTGCATGGACACAGGAAGCTGTGACTTGGCTCGGGTGCCCCCATAACAAGCTGCTTGCTGTGGGGACACTCAACAGGAGGGAGGGGTCAGGAGCACATTTTTAACCGATGGTCGTGCCTACTAACGATCGGTTTTGACCTATCGGTTAGGAATCCATAGGTTAATTTTAAAGCAAGTTGGCTTTTTTTTAACCTAAGGTTAAACAACCTATGGGGGCCACACACGATTGGTTTTGACCGATGAAAACCGTCCATCAGACCGTTGTCCTCTGGCTATCCTATCGTGTGTACGAGGCCTGACTCTCTGTGTTATGTTAATCATTATATGTATTGCTGCTAACACTAAATGTGTTCCAAAAATAAAACAATAGCCAATAAATCTGAATAAATGTCATGCAATACCTCTTACTTACCACACCTGTTATGAAATATGTGATACTTTTATATAAATAAAGTTGTAAATGATTTCCAAATCACTTTTTGCAATAAACTTTTTTTTTGGTCCACCTTATATCAGTGTCCATGTGTTTTGTCATGTGAATTATCACCAATCTTCTATTAGACACATCCACACAGTATTTCTTCTCCCCATCCAATCGTGTCTTTCAAATCCTCATATACAGTGCAATCCGGACACCATCAATCTGATGCTCCCACCTTCTTAATCTGACCCACATAAATAGGTCTAATGCACCTTCCCCCTAAATAGGGTCTCCTAACCATGATTGATCTCTTCCTCTGCAGATTTCAATCCATCTCCACCCTCATCCATTAATAGGAAGAACTCCATAGTTACCTTAAAAATAATTAACTATCATAGCGCTCTCTCTGCATTGCAACCATTATTTTATTACACATCTTTTAAAAATTCCACTCACATAAAACACTTTACTGATCTGGTGCACTTCAGATATACAGCCTGTGTTTCCCCTTAGGAATGTACAGTCACTGGGTAACTCACAAGATGGTGTTTTGCTTACTTAAAGCTTAGCGGCATGACATCCTTGGCTCCTCCATATTATATATATATATATATACATATATACAGAAAATTTGAGCATGACTCTGGAAAAAATAAATAAAAAAATCAGTAAAATGTGTTTATGTGAAAATATCGTCATATTAATAGCACTACCAAATAATTTTTAAGCTAAAGTCTTTTTTTTGTTTACAAAAAAAAAAAAAAAAAACCCCCGGCAGGTGAACTATATACAGTATATTGCAAGGATTATTATATCTGATTTTTGCTTTTTTGCTCTGTAAATATACTGTATATATATTTACTTTGACAGCTCTTTTATCAAACAAAGTGACAGCTAGGGGGGCACCACCTGATCAATCTCGGTGTTATACAAACAAAAACTGCATTCCTGGCATTAATCTGCATTTCCTGTCTTCTGGGAAAATCAGTGAGCCAATCATATGAATATTTATTCTAATCACTACATATTAATAGTAACCATAGAGATTTGATGCATTTTTTTGGCGCGTTTTTGATGCAGTCCAGTGTATTTTTCCCCCAGCTTTTTTCTTAGCCCTAAGGGCCAGTTCACACCATAGAAACGTAGTCCGGATGCGTTCCAGATGCTATTCTGCATGTACATTTTTGATGCGTTTTTGGTGCATTTCAGCTCATTTTTGATGCTCCAGTGCTTTTTTCTTAACCTTAAATAAGGACATGTGTGTTCCAGTATGTTTTTAGTGCATTTAGGTGCGTTCCAGTGCATTTTTGATGTGTTTTACAGCCTTCCAGTACAGTCCAGAAAAACTGCAGCATGTTTTAAATTTTTTTCTAGAACTGGAACACTCTGGAACTACAGGCACTGGTGGGAACTATGCCATTGAAGGCCATATAATCTACTTTCCATGCATTTTCGATGCAGAAAAAAAACGCACTGGACTGCATGTATGTGAACTGGTCCTAAGGGTTCTACATTTAGGGGTTAAATTAAATGTTACATAGTGGAAAGGTCAGGGATATTTGGAAACATTAGGCCAGATTCAGAAAGCTATTTACGCAGCGTATCAAGAAATACGCTGCGTAAATACTAAGAATAGCCGGCGTATCTTCTTTTTCTATTCAGAAAAGAAGATACGCCAGAATTCTGCTATATATACAAGAGGCGTAATTCTGTTACACCGTCGTATATTAGTTGCAGTTTTTATGATGGCCGCTAGGTAGCGCTTCTGTCGTTTTACGCGTCGAATATGTAAATGAGAGATTTACGGCGATTCCCGAACGTACTTGCGTCCGGCCGTCGTAGTTTACGTCATTTGCGTAGGCGTTATAGCGGCGTAAGGTTACCCCTGCTATAGGAGGCGTAGCCAATGTTAAATATGGACGTCTGGACAGCGTCGAATTGTACGTCGGTTACGTCGTTTGCGTAAATCGTTCGGGAATGGGGCTCGACGTTAGTTACGTTTACGTCATTTACATTGAGGAAAAGCGACGTGATTTCACGCATGTGCACTGGGAACGTCCACGGACGGTGCATGCGCCATCCAAAAAAAAACGTGAATTACGTGGGGTCATGATTCATTTACATGAATCACGCCCCCACTTCATTCATTTGAATTGCGCAGCCTTAAGCCGCAGCACATACATTACGCCGCCGTAAATAATGGCGCAAGTTCTTTCTGAATAAAGAACTTGCGCAAATATTTACAGCGGCGTAATGTATCGGGGATAAGTTACGCCAGCAGAAAGATCCACGGATCTTTCTGAATCTGGCCCATTGTTTGTAACTTCTATTCATCTCATTATCAAGCAGGCTCCCAATGCCATACTGTAGATGTAGATGAAAGTATGCTTCAGGCTTGTGTAAGTCTGAATGTTTACTTATAATACAAAAGTAGTAATGTTAGACCTATAATTTAGTACCTGCTAAATAACACAAATGACAGAATACTAGCAAGCAGCTTTTGTTTTAATCTAGCTGTGCACGAACATTTGATTGTAATGGTTAATATACCGGAAGAACAGGATCTAACTTAATTTACATACAATACTGTTTAACTTATCTGACAGTATTAAATGTCATGTCAAGTATGATACTGTGCGACAACGCTGATAGAGAAGATGCTTTGGACCAGGAAAAGACTTTTATATCTTATGGTAGCCCTTTGTGTTTTTAGTTTTGTTTTTTTATATCTAAATCCATCCTCACTACAGGAAATCTGTCTGGATAGACTGAGATTCAGACATTTTCACAAACTAAGTAAGTCATTTTTGTTTTATTGTCTGGGCAGCTATCCATATGAAAGTTTTAAATGCTATCAGTAGTGCAACATTTGTTTAATTGCAATGTAATAAGTATGTTTGTTACAATTATTTTACTATAATTTAGGATCCATGCACACTGGGTTTAAAAACCACTTCTTCTACAGGAGGTTTGCATTTTTCCTGTATAAGCAGCTCAATGTTGTGTCCAAGAACATTAGGATGTTTAGAGACATATTTTAAGCTCAGCGTTTAGAGGCAGAAAAAAAAAACCCTTCTGGCAGAATAAAATGCTAAACACTCCTAAACGCCTGTACAAACAAGCTCTATATGAAAAAAAAATGTTTAATTCCCAGTGTGCATGGACACTTATACTGTATAATTTAAATGATGTTTGCTATGTCTAACTTGTATACCTTACAGACACAAACCCAAATATAAAAAGATTCTGCTTGGTTAAGTTTATGTTTTTTTGAATAGGACATTTTTTATTAAGGTTTTTAAAGGTTTACAGAAAACTGACTGAGATAAGAATCAGATAGTACACTTGACTCCTATTTCAACCCACCACCACATAGGTAAATCGCAAGGCATAGTAAGTAGAAAAAAAAATACATTCTCTGTACAGTTTATGGAAAAGCAAACAAGGCATAGTGATAGATTTACTAAAGTCAAATAGACTGCTTACACTTGCAAGGGGATTTTACCTAGATCTTAGTGAATGGGATCAAGTTCTGCCTATTTATATCATCCAGTTGTGTTCAAGCAAAAATTATGTTTTTTTTTCAACTTTTCTTGCATGTTATTGTGTATCCTTTGTAAAGAGAAGTTTTACCACGATAAATTAGGCTCTGAAAAATTCCCTTAAAAAATGCAATTTCCCCTGCAAAGTGAACACCCTATTCATCGTTTGTACATCAACCCCATAGTATCACTTGATTGTACATGGTATGGGCTGTGTGGTGAGAGTTGCATGGTCGAGTGCTGGAGCATTAAGTGTAAACTAGAAAATGCATTTCCTGCAGAAAATACATGGGAATGCTGAATAGCTGAATTGCTAAGCCCACACCAAAGCCCTTCACCATAACTACTACACTATCTTTAGGATTAGTGTTGCTCACGAACAGGGCCGGCCTTAGGTGTTCAGGCGCCCTGTGCGAGCTAATCCTGTGGAGCCCCCCCCACCCCAGACCGCTACACACTGACCGCTACACAATACACTACCCACAGACCGCTACACACTGACACTACAGCATTGGTGCATTTTACTATAGATCCATTGGTGGACTACAAGGTCCAGCATTTTACTATAGCAGGTATTGGTGGACTACAAGACCCAGCATTTTAGTCCCACCAATGCCTCCTATAGTAAAATGCTGGGCCTTGTAGTCCACCAATGCCTCCTATAGTAAAATGCTGAGCCTTGTAGTCCACCAGGACTCCCTTTACCTTATATCGGTCCCCCCTTGATTAGATCAGGGAACCCATCCATCAGTGTCCCCTTCCCCGTGAAAGACCCCCCATTAGACTGCCTTACCGAGAGACGCTTTGAGCCAGGAAGTGTGGGAGCCGGAGTTTGAGGGTGGAGCTCCTCTACTGTAGTTCCTTTAATTGTGTGGAGAAGTGTGTCGGCAGGACACAGGATTCAGGGCACATTCAAACTGGTTCACTCATTTACAGGGCTGCTGTTAGCAATTATTGGGGCCGCATGCAGCCACCCCCTGAGGATGGAAAGAGGTGGGGGGGGGGGGAGAAAAGGAGAGAGAGAAAGAGAGAGAAAGAGAGAGAAAGAGAGAAAGAGAGAGAGGGGGTATGTTGGTGGGGGTGAGGATGAGAGAGAGAGGGGGATTAAAGAGTGGTGGGTGGGAGAGAGGAGGAGATGAGAGGGGGGAGAAATAGGGGGTTGGGTGAGTTGGTGGGGGATAAGAGAAAGAGTGGTGGGTGGGAGAGAGGAGGTGTGCGAGGGGCTAATAGAGAGTGAGGAGGGGGTGAGACAGAAGAGGGGGGGTAGGGTGACACAGAGGAGGGGGAATAAGGTGACAGAGGGGGGTGACACAGAGGAGGGGGGTAAACTTACACAGAGGAGGGTAGGTGAGACAGAGAGGGGGGGTGAGACAGAGAAGAGGGGGTGAGACAGAGAAGAGGGGGTGAGACAGAGGAGGGGGGGTGACACAGAGGAGAGGGGGGGTGACACAGAGGAGAGGGGGGGTGACACAGAGGAGAGGGGGGTGACACAGAGAAGAGGGGTAAGCTTACACAGAGGACGGGGGGTTCTCCAAAATAATCCCAAAGAGTAAAGAGGTACATTGTGTGTGGACATTGAAATTCTTTGGACTCTCCTCTAACCCTGGACAGAGAGAATAGAGGTAAAGTGCCACCCAAAATCTAAACCAGCAGCTCATGCAGGGGGAAGTGCTGCAGTTACATAGTTAGTCAGGTTGAAAAAAGAAACAAGTCCATCCAGTTCAACCATAAAAAAAAAATATATATTATACAATCCCATATACCCAATTCTATACCCACAGTTGATCCAGAGGAAGGAAAAAAAAACCAGCAGAGCATGATCCAATTTGCTACAGCAGGGGAAAAAATTCCTTCCTGATCCCCCAAGAGGCAATCGGATTTTCCCTGGATCAACTTTGCCTACTGTATAAATGTTGGTACTCAGTTATATTATGTACATTTAGGAAAGTATCCAGACCTTTCTTAAAGCAATGTACTGAGCTGGCCAGAACCACCTCTGGAGGGAGTCTGTTCTATATTTTCACAGCTCTTAAGCCCCGTACACACGGCCGAGGTTCTCGGCCGTGTGTACGGATTCAAACGTTCGAATTCAAAAATGATAATTTTAAAGACCAATATTCAATTTACTGTTGGAAAATGTCTTTCAGAACCCGGGTCTTGCCCCAGGGAACATGTATCAATGGAAAAAAGTTTAAAAAACGGTTGTTTTTTCAGGAGCAGGACTCCTGAAAAAATGACCGTTTTTAAAACTTTTTTTCCATTGATACATGTTCCCTGGGGCAAGACCCGGGTTCTCAAAGACGTTTTCACAGGCAAACTATAGACACACAGCAGGTACAATATTTAAAGGAATTTTAAATTTTTTTTTTTTAATTAAGCATCATTAAAATCACTGCTCTAGGAGCAGTGATTTTATTGATGCTTAAATAAAAAATAAAAAAATCCTTTAAATATTGTACCTGCTGGGTGTCTATGCCTGTGATGACATCTTTAACCACTTGCCTACTGTGCACCTACACCCCCTTCCTGCCCAAAATTTTAGCTTCCGGCACTGCGTCGCTTTAACCACTTAAGGACCGCCGCATGTACATTTACGTCGGCAGAATGGCACCGACAGGCACATCAACGTATATATACGTTGGTGCCTTGGGGGGGATCGGGGGTCCGATCGGACCCCCCCCCGTACATGCGGCGGTCCGCGCGGCTGCAGGAGCGATCCGACAAGTGGGGGCGGCTATCCGTTTTCATCCGCCCCCTCCGGATCGCTCCCAGCCAATGCGCGCGCCCGCCTGACCTGTCACTTCCTCTCCTGTGTAAACACAGGAAGGAGGAAGCGACGTGATCTCTCCCTCGGCGTTTGTTTCAAGCGCCGCTGAGGAGAGATCACTACAGAACAAGTAAGTCCTGCACCAAACAGCACACTGACACACACATTTAACCCCCGCGATCGCCCCCCCCCCCCTCCCCCCTGTCACAGTGTCACTGAATGCAGTAATCATGTATGATTACTGTATTTAGTGGTCAGTGTGACAGACAGTTGTGACAGTCAGACAGTCAGTAGTGTCAGGGTAGCCCCCCCCACCCCCCCAATAAAGTTTTAACCCCTTGATCACTGCCCTAGTTAACCCTTTCACTCCCTATTGCCAGCGTCACTAAGCGATCATTTTTCTGATCGCTGTATTAGTGTCGCTGTTCCCGCTGGGTACTATTTTTTTTTTAATGCGATTTTTTTTTTTACTAAAGACATGTGGCTAAATAAATTTTGGCCTAAATGTTTGACTAAAATTTTTATTGTTTTTTATTATAACAAAAAGTAAAAAAATATTGATTTTTTTTCAAAAATGTCGCTCTATTTTTGTATATAGCGCAAAAAAAAAAATCGCAGAGGCGATCAAATACCACCAAAGAAAGCTCTATTTGTGGGAAAAAAAGGACGCGAATTTTGTTTGGGAGCCACGTCGCACGACCGCGCAATTGTCTGTTAAAGCGACGCAGTGCCGAATCGCAAAAACCCCTTGGGTCATTTGCCAGCGTATTGGTCCGGGTCTTAAGTGGTTAACTGACAATTGCGCGGTCGTGCGATGTGGCTCCCAAACAAAATTGACGTCCTTTTTTTCCCCACAATCAGAGTTTTTTTTTGGTGGTATTTGATCGCCCGTGCGTTTTTTATTTTTTGCACTATAAACAAAAAAAGAGCGACAATTTTGAAAAAAGACACAATGGGCCAGATTCAGGTAGAGTTAGGCTGGAGTATCAGTGATACTCCAGCCTAACTCTCACTTTGAGCTGGCGTTTCTGTTTTCTGTAAGCAGAAAACATAAAACGCCGGGTTGGAGTTCCTATACGAGTGGCGTAATTGTATTTCGCCATTGTATCGGAACTGCAATTTTAAAAATTGCGCTCGGAGCGTTCCCGCTGATTAACGCAGAGAATATGTTAATTAGCGAGAATCGGAAATTCACGATCGTACTCGGGCCCGACGCAATGACTTTCCGACGTTTCCGTAAGCGATACGCGGCGCAAAGAAAAACATGACCCCTAGGTGGAGTATCCTATGTTAAGTATGGCCGTCGTCATCGCGTCGAATTTAAAAATTTTCACGTCGTTTGCATAAAACGTCCGTGAATGGGGATTGACGTCATTGACGTTCCCTGACAGAATTTGGAGCATGCGCACTGACAGTCGACGCATGCGCAGTACGTTCGCCGCGGGATCGCGCATAGTTAACATAATACACGCCCCCTACCTGCCCAATTTGAATAACGCCGGCTCATTTTCGCAACGCCGCCGCAACTTTAGGAGCAAGTGCTATGTGAATAACAGTACTTGATCCTAAAGTTTCGGCGGAGTAACGTAAATGAGAAACGTTACTCCACCATAAAGATGCGCCCATCTACCTGAATCTGGCCCAATATTTTTTGCTTTTTGCTATAATAAATATCCCATTTAAAAAAAAAAAAAAAAAAAAAAAACATTTTTTATCTCAGTTTAGGCCGATACGTATTCTTCTACATATTTTTGGTAAAAAAAATTAAAAAATAAAATCGCAATAACCGTATAGTGACTGGTTTGCGCAAAAGTTATATTGCCTACAAAATAGGGGACATAATTATGTTTTTTTTTTTTTTTTTTACTAGGAATGGCGGCGATCTGCGTTTTTTTTTCGGGACTGGGACATTATAGCGGACACATTGGACACTTTTGACACATTTTTGGGACCATTTACATTTATACAGTGAACAATGCTATAAATATGCATTGATAACTGTATAAATGTAAGTGGCAGGGAAGGGGTTAACCACTAGGGGGGCAGGGAAGGGGTTAAATGTATGTCCTAGATTGTATTCTAACTGTAGGGGGAGGGGGGTGACTGGGGGAGGTGACCGATTGTGTCCCTATGTACAAGGGACACAGATCGGGTTCCTCTCTCCCTGACAGAGGACGTGCAGCTCTGTGTTTACACACAGAGCTGCACGTCCCAGCTCAATTGTCGGCAATCGCGTGTGCCTGGCGGCCATCGCGGCCGCCGGGCACATGCGCGGTGTTCGCAGTGACGCAACGGGTGCGCGCTCGCTCCCCTAGCAGCTTTAAATGACAGGACGTCATATGACGTCCTGTCAGGACAATACAGTATCAAGTGGTTAAATAGCACAATCACCTGCCTGCCAGTAAATTAGGAATAGCTGATCTAGCTAAGCTATACAGTGTATAAATATATGTACAACTCCTAGGGCTGTATATATATTCTCTACACACTGTAATTAAAGCTAAACTGACTAGCCTGCTCTATCTAGCTATCTAAAAAGACAATCTCTCTGTCTCTCTAAACTGTTTTCATGAACAAGCCGGAACACACTACACGAGGCCGCCCAGCAGGCGGCCTTATATAGTGTGGGGCGTGTGCTAAAGCCCTAAACCATAATTGGCCAAAGCCACCCAGGCTTTGGCCAATTATGGCTCTTCGTTTTTTGCGCGCTGTGATTGGCCAGCATGCTTGGCCAATTATCAGCGCGCAATGCCGCAGTGAATTATGGGCCGTTTTACGTCACTCGAATTTGGCGCGAACGATCCGCTTTTGTTCGAATTTCGTCGAACGTACGAACAGACAATGTTCGAGTCGAACATACGTTCGTATCAAACGCGAAGCTTATCCCTAATGTTGATTATATCCCCCCTTATTCTCCTTTTCTCAAGAGAGAATAATTCCAGTTCCTCTAATCTTTCCTCATAGCTGAGCTCCTCCATGCCTCTTATCAGTTTGGTTGCCCTTCTCTGCACTTTCTCCAGTTCCCCGATATTTTTTTTGAGAACAGGTGCCCAAAACTGAACCGCATATTCCAGATGATGTCTTACTAATGATTTGAAACAGGGGCAAAATTATCTCTCTCTCTCTCTCGAGTCCATACCTCTCTTAATACAAAAAAGGACTTTGCTCGCTTTGGAAACCGCAGCTTGGCAATCCATGCCATTGCATGCCATTCTTGAGTTTATGATCTACCAAAACCCCCAGATCCTTCTCCACTATGGATTCCCCCAGTTGTACTCCCCCTAGTATGTATGATGCATGCATATTCTTAGCTCCCAAGTGCATAACTTTACATTTATCAACATTAAAGACATAAGGGTGATCTCAAAGGTTTGAAATAGAAGTCCAAAATGGGTGAATGAGCAAGACCCCCAAATGTGGGCCACGGTCTCCACCTTGGTACCACACCTATGCCCGGATTCACGTAGATCGGCGCATCTTTGTTCCGGTGTAGCCTATCTTCTTTACACTACGCCGGCTCAACGTTGAGCGGCAAACATGCTATTCACAAAGAATATGCGCTCAGCGTTGCGCCGGCGTAGCGCAAAGTTGTCGGCGTAAGCCGACGTAAGTCAAAGTAGGTGGAAGTGGGTGTGTAACATTTAAATGAAGCGTGACCCCATACAAATGATGGGCTGAGCTTCAAAAAACAAACTGCGCATGCGTCGGCTCTTGGACGCATCCCAGTGCGCATGCTCACAGTTACATCAAAATAGCTGCCTAAGATACGTCAATACACTGCCTATGACGTGAACGTAACCTACGCACAGCCCTATTCACAAAGTACTACGTAAATGACGTAACATACGACGGCTGTTCCGACGTCCATACCTTTGAATGGGTTGCGCCACCTATATGGTGGAATAACTTTACGCCGGACGTAACCCTTACGCAAACCACGTATCTTTTCCGCCTGGTGTATCTACGTTCGTGAATCTGCGTATCTTACTCATTTGCATATTTAACATGGGAACGCCGAATGCGTCCAGCGTAACTATGCGACGTAGCGCAAAGTTGTCGGCGTAAGCCGACGTAAGTCAAAGTAGGTGGAAGTGGGTGTGTAACATTTAAATGAAGCGTGACCCCATACAAATGATGGGCTGAGCTTCAAAAAACAAACTGCGCATGCGTCGGCTCTTGGACGCATCCCAGTGCGCATGCTCACAGTTACATCAAAATAGCTGCCTAAGATACGTCAATACACTGCCTATGACGTGAACGTAACCTACGCACAGCCCTATTCACAAAGAACTACGTAAATGACGTAACATACGACGGCTGTTCCGACGTCCATACCTTTGAATGGGTTGCGCCACCTATATGGTGGAATAACTTTACGCGGGACGTAACCCTTACGCAAACCACGTATCTTTTCCGCCTGGTGTATCTACGTTCGTGAATCTGCGTATCTTACTCATTTGCATATTTAACATGGGAACGCCGAATGCGTCCAGCGTAACTATGCGGCCAAGATACGCCGGCGTAGGCAAGTTACATCGGGCGGCTGAAGCCTTGTTTTACGGCGTATCTAGCTTTGCAAATCGGCGTAAAAATACGACAGCGCACATTTGTACTTACGACAGCGTATCTCTAGATACGCCGGCGTAAACCTTACGTGAATCCGGCCCCTAGTATTTTACTAGTCAGAAAAAGCAAAAAATAAAAGAAGAATATCTTATGTAATGTAAAAGTACAATGCTACCATCTGTTAAATTGTGTTTCTTATATATACTACCAATGTTTATGGCGTGTGTTAGGCCCCGTTCACACCTGAGCATTTTGGAATCGTGGGCAGAATCATTAAATTATGTCTGCGATGCCAGAATTTCAGCAAAATACTGGGATGCAGTGGCAGTGCTATTATTTCTTAACCACTTTAGCCCCGGGCCTGTTTTTCAGATTCGGTGTTTACGAGACTAAAACATTTTTTTTTGCTATAAAATTACTTAAAACCCCCCAAACATTATATATTTTTTTTCTAACACTCTAGAGAATAAAATGGCAGTCATTGCAATACTTTTTGTTACACCGTATTTGCGCAGCGGTCTTACAAGCGCACTTTTTTTGGAAAAAATTCACTTTTTTAAATAAAAAAATAAGACAACAATAAATTTGGCCCAATTTTTTTACATATTGTGAAAGATAATGTTACGCCGAGTAAAATGATACCCAACATGTCACGCTTAAAAATTGCGCCCGCTCGTGGCATGGCGTCAAACTTTTACCCTTAAAAATCTCGATAGGCGATGTTTAAAAAATTCTACAGGTTGCATTTTTTGAGATACAGAGGAGGTCTAGGGCTAGAATTATTGCTCTCGCTCTAACGATCACGGCGATACCTCACTTGTGTGGTTTGAACACCGTTTTCATATGCGGGCGCTACTCGCGTATGCGTTCGCTTCTGCGCGCGAGCTCGTCGGGACAGGGCGATTTAAAAAATTTTTTTTTTGTTTTCGTATTTATTTGTATTAATTTTAACAATTTTTAACACTAAAATAAAAAAAATAAAAAAATTATCACTTTTATTCCTATTACAAGAAATGTAAACATCCCTTGTAATAGAAAAAAGCATGACAGGTCCTCTTAAATATGAGATCTGGGGTCAAAAAGACCTCAGATCTCATATTTAGGCTAAAATGCAAAAAAAAAAAAAAAAATTTTAAATGTCATTTTTCAAATGACATTTAAAAAAAAATGTCTCTTTAAGACGCTGTTTGGAACTGACGTTTGACGTCACTTCCGCCCAGCAGAGCTACGGGGATGGACGAGGGAAATTTTTTCCCTCACTCGCATCCCCGCTGACCAGACGAGCGCACCCGATCGCCTCCGCCGCTACCGACGGCTCCGGTAAGCGGCGGAGAGCGCGGGAGCGCAGCGGGAGGGGGGGGGGAACGCTCGTCCGCTACCGATAACGGCGATCTCGCGGCGATTCCGCCGCGGAGACCGCCATTATCGTTTACCCGACCGCCCACAGAAGAGATGGATATCTCGGTTGTGGCAGCAGCTGCTGCCGTTACCGAGATATCCATCCTCAAAGTGCCGACGTATACCTGCGGTGGGCGGTCGGGAAGTGGTTAATGGCACCCAAAACGTGTGTAATTTTGCCAAAATTGTCATGGCAAAAAATACAACACCAAACACTCCTGGCTCAATGCCAAAATTTAGTACATGAGCTTCTTTGGTGCATGTTTGATGGGATGCCCATTGAAAATGAATGATGCTGCTGCAAAAACGCACGCTGTGTCGCTCTGTGTTGCTCATGTGTAAACGAAACCTCAGTTTAAAGGTTTTATCCAGGGCTCAAGTCCTGCAGGAACGCGTGAGTACGGAGTCCCTGCACTTTTTTCACAGCAGGAATGCAGTTCCCTTTGCAGGACTAGAGCAGCCAAGAGCAGCCGAGCCGCACCGAGCCAATCCTTCACGATGCCCAGCTCGAGTCACTGTCAGGGGCAGGCGAACCTTATTAATCCTCTATGTTACTGGCTGCTTCCTGTATATGGATTCATCAGGTAGTGTGCAGGGTATTCCGTCACTTTCTCGATGCCGCAATGTCTCTTTGGTAGGGTCGTACCAAACTTTAGTTTTTTTTGACCCGGACCCAAACCCGAACAATTTTCTGAAAGTTCGGGTTCGGTGTTCGGCTATGTAATGGCGCGCTGCAGGGCAGCCAATCAGCATTTCTTTTACTTGTGTGACTTGGAAGCCATAACAGCCATGCCTACTAATGGCATGGCTGTGATTGGCCAGTGGAGCATGTGACCGAGCATGTGACCCAGCCTCTATATAAGCTAGAGGCACACAGCACAGCTCGTCACTCTGCTTTAGCTAGGGTAGGGAAAGGCTGCCGCTGCGCTCAGGGACAGATTTAGATAGGATTGTCCTGCTTCAGAAATTGAATTACAATACTCAGCGATCAATCTACCTAGCATTAGCTACATTAGGAAAAGGTTCCTGATTGTGCTTATAGGGAGAGAATTAGTTAGGAGTCAGTTCCTACTTCACAAATCTAATAGCAGCAGCACTGCATATGTTCCGGTCAGATACTCTGCATATTGCACCAGCAATGCATATGCATTGCTGGGTCAATGCAGAGAAAGTGTTGTATTGTGAACTGTACGGCACCCACTAGGCCTCTAAGCCTGGGCGTACGTGCAGCACGGCATGCGCCTACAACGTGTCCAGACAAGGAGGAAGAAGCGCTCCGTCCGGGGGCACGCCGTGTGAATTCAGTACGGCGCACCTGAGCATCACATGCCTGACCTAACGATCCAGTAAGTCTGTCGCTGTTCCAATGCCACAGCTCCTCTGACCCATGTTGTGCCCATCTTTACGTGGGCACCTGATGTTGTCCTGCCAGACCCCCGTTTCTATAAGCAGGCTAGATGACTGTTTACCTAGCCTAAATACTTTTCAGAAGTCTGGACAAGGGGATTCGCCCCCCCCCCCCCTCAAGTTTTTTTTCCTGGTTTCCCCTTCCCCCCCCCTCCCCTGCTCCTTCAGATCCACATGGACATTTTTGGGAGGGGTTGGGTTCAGTTAGTTAGAGAGTGGGACCTTGCCAACTTCTATGCAGCATCGGAAGATTCAGTGGAAGAACTGTCGTATGTCTTCGCTTCCCTTTTGCTGCTATTTTCTTGTTTGCACTAAGCTTGGACTGCTGTAGTACCAGCGCACTGACCGCTAGGGGCAGTGTTCTGCAACGTCCCCTGCAGAACAGAGAGAAATGTATATAAAGTTTTTTTTTCTCTTTCTTTTTATATTCTTGCAACAGAGTTTCAGCACTTAAAACTCCTTGGGAAATTCTGACCATTTTATATTATATTAGGATGTATGTTTTCATTTATATTTCCTATGCAGGTTTCTGGACCCACCTACTATCAACACTGCGGAGAATGGGCAGCATAGATAGCTAGGGTTGTGTATGTTTGTATGTCAATGAGTTACCTAAAAGTTGTTAATACATTGCAGCTTAATGTTACACATTATGGGCCAGATTCAGGAACAGTTAGGCTGGCGGATCCAGTGATCCGCCAGCCTAACTGTGACTTTAAGCCGGCGTTTCTGTTTTCTGTAACCAGAAAACAAGAAACGCCGGGTTGAAGCTCCGATGCGAGCAGCGTAACTGAGTTTCGCCATCGCATCGTTACTTCAACTTAAAAATGGCGCCGGGGGCGTTCCCGCCGATTTCCGCTCAAAAAATATGTTAATGAGCGGAAATCGGCAATTCACGATCGCATTCCGGCGCGACGCAGTGACGTTACGACGTTTCCGGACGGTATACGCGGCGCATAGTTATACCTACATGGGGTTGGAATATCCTATGTTAGGTATAGGCGTCGTCATCGCGTCGGAAAAAAAAAAAAAAACGTCGCTTGCGTAAAACGTTCATGAATGGGAATGTGACGTCATTGACGTTCATTCACAGAATTTGGAGCATGCGCACGGGGATGTTTTGACACTCGACGCATGCGCAGTACGTTCGCGGCGGGAACGCGCTTCGTTTTAATACTACACGCCCCGTACCCGCCCAATTTGAATTCCGCCGTCTCATTTGCGATGCGCTGCCGCAACTTTAGGAGCAAGTGCTTTGTGAATGACAGCACTTGCTCCTAAAATTTCTGCAGCGTAACGCAAATGAGAAGCGTTACTCTGGAGCAAAGATGCTCCCATCTACCTGAATCTGGCCCTATGTTTCCTCTCTTTTCCTACTTTCCTGTCATTTACCAGATATCAGGCTAGCATTCAGGCTTGAATGCTTTAAGACACTGGGGAGAGTGTCATTTTAAGTGGGGGGGATATGTAGCGCCCCCTTACTTTTAGTATGGGCACTACACTAAATTTAGTGGGGAGTGAGAGAGTTATGTTGCTTTCACTGTTAATTCTGTTAGATTGGGTTGCTGTCAATTTTAGAACTGTCCTGTGGGTCAGTCTGCGCTCCGGGGGTGTTGGTCTCACCCCCGGATGACAGGTGGTGCCAGAGGGGTTCTAACAGAGACGCTTTTCCCCAGCCAACCAATTGGAAGAGTTTTTTCCTCGCGGGGGATGCTGGGGAGGGGTATATCTGTGGCGGATGCCATTTTCCGGGGTTCTTCGCAGGTTCCAGGTCAAGGTGCGGCACCCACCTTTAGGGTGTGCACATCCAACGGGCCCAGCGTTATGGCCTTCCAGGCCGGGGCCCGAATGTTACGCGGAGTTCTCTGCGGATGCTGACAAGGGGTCTCAGTGACTTACTGGGTCTCCAGTTATACTGCAGATATATCTAAACTGCTGATCAGTGACTCTAACTAAAATTTACTGGGAGGATCTGCTCATGTAATCAAGAGCCCCATCGATCACCATCAATTTCTCCACTATCCATCACCCAGCGAGCCCTGCATTTCAGTCTAGTGTGGTCTTTGCAAGAGGATAGTAGTTCCACATAAGCATGAGAGATTAAACCTTTGCGAGTATTTAAATGTAAAATCTCATTCGCCAGGGCTATTTTCTGATGTGTCCTTTGTGAGGGATTAGCTCGGTAGCGGGTGTGTGTGACCCCCTGGATGGGTTCACTACACGCTGAACTGTACAAAAAGGCAGTTGAGGATGGCAGTGAAAACAAATGATATGTTTTATTTTTCCATATTGCTGGATACACGTGCAAGCATCAAAACAACACAAGTCTCTTTGATATTTCTCACACAGAAATATCCATCAGCACCTCACCCCTTCAGTACTGTTTGTGACTGCTCTTTCACTCCCCAAAGCCTCAGGATGCAGCAATCAGTCGTCATCCTTAGGCTATATTTATAGGGGCTTTAATTGCTTAATTCTGAACAGCTGAAACCTTTAACGCCCCAAACCTCTCTGGCCATCTCTGCCCAATAGTAATTGGTGTATTGTCTAAACAAGGCAGAAAAGTATCTCCCGTCTGGGACAACACACACAGATTTACCTGGATTCCTGTCACACCTTTCATTCCCTGGATTTACATTTTATGACAGTGATTTCAAAGATAATAAACCCTCTGAGAAATGTTTTTAGTGCATCCCAGATTATAGCTGTGCTAGCAAATTCTACATTGAACCTGAAGAACTCCCCCAACCCCCCCTGCAATCTTATCAGGGTTTGGGAACAATGTCAGCCAAAATGGGTAAACCCTCCACAGAGTTTGAGTAGGTAGATCTGCTATGGCTAGGCGGGCGCACCCAGAATGGGGAGTAGTCCAAAAAGAGAGGTGGTTCATATGCAGTCTAGTCAGGGTCGTTTGAAGATATTTGGGGGCCCCAAGCAAAAATAAAAATAAAATGACATTTCAAGTTGAGAACTGGGGGGGGGGGGGGGGTTTGGCGGCTTACCTCTATCCGGATGTTGGTGTCCACACAGGGGCCCCAGCAGGGAGGGCTCTTGCCGCATCGCTGCGTCCTCCTGCAGTCCGGTCGGCCGTGTACCATAAGCGCGCGGTACAGGAGATTCAGTTTGCTGTTCCCGGGGCCAGACTGACAGGAAGTGCACACTCGGTGTGTGCACTTCCTGTCAGTCCGGCCGGGAACAGGAACCTGATTCTCCTGTACCGCGCGGCTATGGTACATGGCCGATCGGACTGCAGGAGGACGCAGCGGTGCGGCAAGGGCCCTCCCTGCTGGGGCCCCTGGCCAGCTCAGGACCCCTGGCCAGCTCGGGGGCCCCAGGCAAATGCTTGCTTTGCCTGTCGGGTTCCGACGGGCCTGAGTCTAGTACATAGGGCAACATGGAGTTCCCCAGGCCAAGATCAATGCGAGATAGACCCTCATGCGAAGCTGAGTGGCAAGAATAGCAGCACATATCAGGGTGTTTCTCCCCCATACATCTTGAAGCCCTAGTTCAGAGAGTAAACAAGCAAATCTAGTTTGAACACTATTTGAAGTTGTATGGCTATGGAGAATCTGTCCAGTTGTGGATTAAGAACATTATTTAAATCCCCTAGCGCTGATATAGGTACACCCAGGAGCAAAGCCAGCAACTGGGTGAGGTTTTTGAGAAAGTTAGTGGAGAAAGGATGTAAATAACGTCAATAATACAGAGAAAGACATTTAAATGATATAGTAAAAAGATAAATCTCCCAGCCACAACTGCTGCTGTATACATAAAATATATTGCTTTGGAAATTAACACGCTCACACCTCTAGAGAAGTGACCTGAGTTACATCAGAGTGGGGCGGGGTCACCCACACGTCACTGGGGAAGCCTGGGCTTTCCCTTGCTTCAGAGGAGGACGGGGTCACGTGACGGATGGCCCCGCCCTCACCTACATAAGAGCTGTCACTGCTGAAGCCGCATCATTCCCTGGGTGTCTCCAGTGGAGACAGGTGATGCGCTGCACTGGATGGACATCTCATCGCTGGATCCTGGACCTGGATGAAGAGGAGATCTTCTCATCGCTGGACCCCGGCGGAGAGGAGATTACCCATTGCAGGATACCAACAGCATTGGAGCAGAGACCGAGAGTGGATTACCCCTGCTGGAACCTTTTTTTTTTTTCTTTTTAATAAAGGACTGTGGACTACTTTATATTTTTTTACAATTGTTACACTTTCTTTGTGAAATGGTAGAGGTACAATGTACCCCATTACCAATTCACATAGAGGGGGCCGGGATCTGGGGGTCCCCTTTGTTAAAGGGGTCTTCCAGATTCCGATAAGCCCCACAACCACCGGGCAAGGGTTGTGGGGATGAGGCCCTCGTCCCCATCAACATGGGGACTTGGTGCTTTGAGGCGTCACAGACCAACAAAGCATTCTCCCAATGTTGAGGGCATGTGACCTGGTATGGTTCAGGAGGGGGGCGCTCTCACGTCCCCCCCTCTTTTTCTGTGGCCTGCCAGGTTGCGTGCTCAGATAAAGGGTCTGGTGTGGATTTTTAAGGGGGAACTCCACGACATCTTTTATTTTTTTTGGGGTGGAGTTCCCCTTAAAATCCACACCAGACCTGAAGGGCCTGGTAATTGAATTTGGGGGGACCCCCACGCATTTTCTTTTTATATGAATGACTTTTCTATATATTGCTGGGAGCCGACAATTCATTATAGCCACGAGTGATTTTAAATTACTTTTTTTTCCTTCACGGGAAACAAGCGCTGTTTTACAGGCATACTATACACCCCCCTAGGTACGAAATTTAAAGGAATATCTCACTTTTATTGTTTCACTTTAATTATTATTAAAATCACTGCTCCCGAAAAAACTGCATTTTTTTTTACTTTTTTTGCATTGATACATGTCCCCTGGGGCAGGACCCAGGTCCCCAAACACTTTTTATGACAGTAACTTGCATATTAGCCTTTAAAATTAGCACTTTAGATTTCTCCCATAGACTTTTACAGGGTGTTCCGTGGTTTTTCGAATTTGTCGAGAACACCCAAAATTGTTCGCTATTCCCCGAACAGGCAATGTTCAAGTCGAACATGAGTTTGACTCGAACTCGAAGCTCATCCCTACCAGAGAATTTCACAGGTCAGAACGTCAACAAAAAAAACAGATACACCCTGTGAAGATTGTGGCTGACAGACTTGTGTAAAAGAATGTGATTTCAGCCCTGTGTGTTGGGGGGGGGGGGGGGGGGGGGGGGGGAGCTGTATACAGTACTGGGATGGGAAAGGAGCTCTGCTAAGTGACCTGCCAGGGGTCCATGTCCCCTGATTTTCCAGCGGGGATCCCTGTCCTCTGGGAACTCAAAACTCTTAAGCCACTTTTAGTATCTTGGCATGCGGTGGGTGTATCTGCATGCACAGTGGAAGTGGTGGGTGCAAGTGGGCGGGGGGCAACTTTTGCATCAGGGCCCACAAGCTTCAAGCTAGGCCTCTGCCTACAATGCCATCATCTATGGACGTTCCATTTGTAGGCTTATGCCCCGTACACACGATTGAAAATTCCAACAGCAAAAGTGCGTATGCTCCATCAGACTTTTGCTGTCGGAATTTCCGCCAACAAAAGATTGATAGCTGGTTCTCAAATTTTTCGACGGAAAAAATTCCCATTGGAAAGTCCGATTGCCTATAGCAATTCTGACGCATGCTCGGAAACAATTTGACGTATGCTCGAAGCATTGAGCTTAATTTTCTCAGCTCGTCGTAGTGTTGTACATCACCGCGTTCTTGACGGTCAATAGTTGAGAGAACTTTTGTGTGACCATGTGTATGCAAGCCAAGCTTGAGCGGAATTTCGTCAGAAAAACCATTCAAGGTTTTTCCGACGGAAAATCTGATTGTGTGTACGTGGCATTAGCCTCGGTGGATGCAGTCAATTTGGCCCAGATTCAAATAGAGCGGTGCATCTTTGTGCGGGCGTAGCGTATCTACTTTAAGCTACGCCGGCACAACGTTGAGAGGCAAGCATGCTATTCACAAAGAATATGCGCTGGCGTAGCGTATAGTTGTCGGCGTAAGCCGAATTAAGTCAAAGTAAGTGGAAGTGGGCTGAAAGTGGGAGTGATATATTATAATGAAGCGTGACCCCCATGCAAATGATGGCCGCAGCTTCAAAAAACGAACTGCGCATGCGTCGTCTCTTGGACGCATCTCACAGTTACGTCGAAATAGCTGCCTAAGATACGTCGAACACTGCCTACGACGTGAACGTAACCTATACGCACAGCCCTATTCACGTAGTACTACGTAAACGGCGTACGCAACGTAAAAATTTGACGGCGTCGTTCCCTGGCCCATACCTTTGCATTATCTGCGCCTCCTATATGAGGGGTAACTTTATGCTGGACGTAAGCCTTACGCAAATCGCGTTTATGAAGTGGCCGGGCGCATCTACGTTCGTGAATCGGCGTATCTTACTCATTTGCATATTTTAAATGGGAACGCCGAATGCGTCCAACGTAACTATGCGCCCACGATACGGCGGCGTAGGCAAGTTACGTGGAAGCCTTGTTTTACGACGGATCTAGTTTCGCGAATCGGCTTAACAATACGACGGCGCACATTTGTACTTACGACGGCGTATCTCTAGATACGCCGGCATAAAACGTTTGTGAATCCGGGCATAGAATTGTAACCAGAAAGGCTAGGAACCCTTTCTTTTGATCTTATGGGGTCATTTATGTATTGCTCAAGTTAGCATTTTTTAAGGGACATTCTAATGCCGCGTACACACGACCGATTTTCGGGTTGTAAAAAATTATGTTGTTAAGGGTCTAGAAAGAACTTTTTTTATTCAATTCGATCATTAAAACGGCCTTGCTTACACACGATTGTGAAAAAAAAAATGATCTAGCAAAGCGCGGTGACGTACAACACATACGACAGCACTATAAAGGGGAAGTTCCATGCGGATTGCGCCACCCTTTGGGCTGCTTTTGATGATTTTGTGTTAGTAAAAGACGATTCGCGCTTTTCAGTCTGTTACAGCGTGATGAATGTGCTTACTCCATTACGAACGCTAGTTTTACCAGAACGAGCGCTCCTGTCTCATAACTTGCTTCTGAGCATGCGCGGTTTTTTTCACATCGTTAGAGCCTACACACGACCATTTTTTACAAACTTAAAAACGACAATGTTAAAAACGTTGTGAAAAAATAGAGCATGTTCGAATTTTTTAATGGGCATTTTTTACATTGTGAAAAATGCGCTGGAGCCCACACACAATAGTTTTTAATGACATTAAAAAAAACGTAATTTTTTTGAATCTGAAAAATGGTCGTGTGTACGCAGCATTTTAGTTTTATATAATTGTTTATTGAACCTGTGGGTTGGAAGGGAGCAGAGCACCAACCATATCTACAGTATAGTTAGTAGGAAATAATTGTTTTACTTGAGTTATTTATTTAAAATATGCACAAAATAGTATATAAAAAATATTTTGTTTTTTAAAAGTATTCTAATTTTCCCACAGATTCAAAAGAGTTGACATTGTGCCCAGAAATACCACCTAATTTAGGTAAGTTAAACATACCCATTTACTTTTTTTTTATTGTACAGTATGTAACAATATATTATGAAAAATAAAAAAATATTATTTTGGAATTCTTTATTTCTATATGTAAACAAAAGAGACAAAAAAAAGGCCATGAGGTCCCCCAAAATCCATACTAGACCCTTATCCAAGCATGCAAGCTAGAAATAGGGGGGGGGGGGACAGGTGCGTGCCCCCCCCTTTTGAACCATGCCCTTAACATACTGGGGTATTTTTTCCAGGGAAGGGTGCCCACCTAGCAAAGTGCTTTGTCCCAATGTTGATGAGAAGAAGAGCTCTTTCCGCACAACCCTGGCCTGGTAGTTGTGGAGGTATGGGAGGCAATGTTGTATCCTGGCCTAGGCCAACAAGGCCCAGGCCTAGGGCAGCACTTTACAGGGGGGGCAGCACGGAAAGTGTCACCGTCGGCTTGTGCCAGTCTGATGGGGCGGCTGCTTCTAATTTTGACTGTCCTATCATCCTGGATCACAAACCTTCCTCACTGTGCTATGTTTTCTGCTGCACCATTGGCATGTTATACAGTATCTTCTTAGTTCTCTCCATAAAATGATTAGAAATGTGTGCCTGAAGTAGAACTATAGGCAACACTTTTTTTTCTTCATTTCGGATAGAGGGAGGGTTATAGCCCCTGCCAGTTTATTTTTTACCATCCCTGTCCCATTGCAGAGATTTCCCTCCACTTCCTGCCCCATAGCCAAACAGGAAGTGAAAGGAAATCTATGCAAATTAAGGGAATCCATTGCCCCCCCCCCCAGGGCCTCAGAAATAGGGTCCCCATTCAAAAATTTCAGGGAGAGTCTTAAACGGAAAGGACTGTGGCCTTGACAGGAAGGGGTGGCTCATATTTAAATTGGGGGGTACACGAGTTTAGGCATGCCTAGGGAAGCAGAAAACCTAAATACACTACTGATGGGAGGGTGACTTATCAGAACCTGGAAGCTTCCTTTAACAGGGGAGACTCCAGATCCCTGCCCCCTCAATGTGAGTGAGTAAGGGGTACATAGTACTCCTACTTAATCACCAAGAAAAGTCAAATGTAAATAAAAACACAACACAGTGTTTGAAAAGTCCTTTATTAAAGATAAAAGGTCCCCCAATGTACATCCATCATCACACACAATGCCCAGTGATGTAGGTCCACATCAATAACAATGAACGAACAATGGTCACCGTATAACCCTCCAATTCAGTACGTCACTGACAAACTTAAACATATAGCAAATAGCGTGTCTATATACCAGCACCTCAGTGTGAGGGGGTTAGCCCGGCAGCAGGTGTGTATGACCCCCTGGATGAGTTCACCACACAAAAGGTTAGGCACAGCAGACAATAGTAGGTGGAAAACAAAAAGGTGCAGTTTTATTTGAACTATATACCTTTTTTTTTTTTTACGGAAAACAAAAGAAATACAAAAAAGAAATCCTGGTCAACTTGACCTGCTTGCTATACATGTTGGTGTCCCTAACTACCAACTGGGTACAGCCTTGTGCTGCCCCCAGTCCCTGACTCCCTGCTTTTTAAAGTTTTCAGTAATAGTCACGAAGGCTTGGTCTCACCGCACAGACATCACACTCCCCAGACTATCCACACAGATCTGGTTACAGGTTGGAGCATCTCCCTTAGGCTGGGTTCACACTACGATTTTCCCGTCCGTCAGCCGCATACGATTTCAGTTTTGAAAACGTACGGGCCCGTACGGGAAAACGCATACATAGACAATGCATTGCAAATCGTATGCACTCAGATGCATCCGGGTGCGTACGATTTGCTGGCAAAACGTTTTTTAACAGTACACAAAACCGTGTTCGACCACGGTTTTGAGTCCGTTTTTGAAACCGTATGGCAAACGCATACGTTTTTCTTAACATTAAAGTCAATGGAAAACGCACATATGTGCGGTTCCATACGTATAAACCGTATGCGTTTTTCGTCTGCGCATGCACATTTTCAAAACAAGAAAATCTTTATTTATTAAATGACACTAATTCCAAAAACGTATGCGTTTTTTTTATCAAAACCGCATACGTTTACGTACGGTTCAATCCGTTTCAGCCGCATACGTTTTTTCATATAAATCGTATGCGGCTGACGGATGGGAAAATCGTAGTGTGAACCCAGCCTTAGCATGCTGGGAGTTTTTCTAGAGGACCTAATGAGCCCACCTAATTCAGCTGGGCTCATCAAGTTCTCCCAGCAGGACTCCCAGCCAGGGCCGTCTCTACCATAGGGCAAACAGGGGCAGCTGCCCAGGGCCCTGTCACTGTTGGGGGCCCAAAGCAACCCCCTTTGAAAAAAAAAAAGGGTTTTAGGGGTCCGGAGGCCCCCAGGGCCCAAGATGGCAACCCCCCTATTTTTTATTTATTTTTAAATACAAAAATATATTTATTTTATATATTTTTATTTTTATTAACCACTTACCTACTGTGCACCTACACCCCCTTCCTGCCCAGACAAAATATAAGCTTCCGCCACTGCGTCGCTTTAACTGACAATTGCGCAGTCGTGCGACGTGGCTCCCAAACAAAATTGGCGTCCCTTTTTTCCCACAAATAGAGCTTTCTTTTGGTGGTATTTGATCACCTCTGCGGTTTTTATTTTTTGCGCTATAAACAAAAATAGAGCGTCAATTTTTAAAAAAATTCAATATTTTTTCCTTTTTGCTATAATAAATAACCCAAAAAATATATAAAAAATATATTTTTTCCCTCAGTTTAGGCCGATACGTATTCTTCTACATATTTTTGGTAAAAAAAAAATGCAATAAGCGTTTATCGATTGGTTTGCGCAAAATTTATAGCGTTTACAAAATAGGGGATAGTTTATGGCATTTTTTTTTTTTTTTTTTTTTTTACTATTAATGGCGGCGATCTGCGATTTTTTTATTGGGACTGCGACGTTATGGCGGACATTTCGGACACTTTTCTGACATTTTTGGGACCATTTACATTTATACAGTGAAAAATGCTATAAATATGCATTGATTACTGTATAAATGTGACTGGCAGTGAAGGGGTTAACCACTAGGGGGCGGGGAAGGGGTTAAATGTGTGTCCTATGAGTGTTCTAACTGTAGGGGGAGGGGGGGGTGACTGGGGGAGGTGACACAACCGCTCTCCTCTCTCCCTGACAGGGACGTGCAGCTCTGTGTTTACACACAGAGCTGCACGTCCCAGCTCAGTTACTGAGCAATCGCGTGTGCCCGGCGGCGATCGTTGCCGCCGGGCACTCGCACGGGATCCCCGCAGAGCGCCCGCCCGCGGCTTTAAAGGGACATCACGTCATATGACGTGATGTCAGAACAATGGAGTCGTCTGCCCGCCGTCATTTGACGGTGGGCAGATGACAAGTGGTTAAAGGGCCAATTTTTTTTAATATATTTTTATTTTTTATTAAAGGGCCAATTTTTTTTAGGGGTCCCCAGGGACCCGGAGGCCCCCAGGGCCCCAGATGACAACCCCCTTTTTTATTTATTTTTAAATAAAAAAATATATTTATTTTATATATTTTTATTTTATTTTTTATTAAGGGCCATTTTTTTTTAATATATGTTTATTTTTTATTAAAGGGACAATTTTTTTAGGGGTCCCCAGGGACCCGGAGGCCCCCAGGGCCCCAGATGACAACCCCCTTTTTTTATTTATTTTTAAATAAAAAAAATATATTTATTTTTATTTTATTTTTTATTAAAGGGACAATTTTTTTTAGAGGTCTGGAGGTCCCCAGGGGCCCGTAGTTCCCCAGGGCCCCAGATGACAACTCCCCTTTTTTTTTATAAAAAAAAAATTTTTATAAAAAAAAAAAAAACTAATAATGTTATTATTATTAAAGGGCTCAGAGGTCCCCTGGATGGCAACCCCACTTTTTTTGTAATTTATTTTTATTAAAAAAAAAATATTAAAGGGCCCAGAGGTCCCCAGATGGCAACCCCCTTTTTAAAATAATAATAATATATTTTTTATTTCTTTTTTTCTTTTTATTAAAGGGCCCAGAGGTCCCCAGGGCCCCGGATGGCTACACCCCTTTTTTTATATATATTTTTCTTTATTAAATCTTTTTTTTGTAAAGGGCCTCCCGCTTCTAAATTCGCGGCAGCCCCGCCCCCCCCCCCCCCGCTTCTCAATTTAAGGGGGCAGCACCCCCCCTTTCTCTGCTCCAGGGGGCCCATGCCTGAAGCTGTGTAAGGGGCCCCATGATTCCTGATGGTGGCCCTGCCGCCCGTTAAGCCCCTGTGCTGCCCACAAATCAGGCTGAAAATCATCAGCGGCAGGCAGCCAGGTGACAGTACTGCTTCCCTTTCCAGTGTTTTAAAATGTACAGCACCCCTGGCTTCCCTTTAGACGTGCACTTCTCCCTTCCTGCCACTGGGTGCTGCTTGTATATAAAAGTGAATTAGAATGTGATTTTATAACATCCCCAGTTTGCTCTTCCCAAGGCTGACTTCTTTATGTCCTGCTCCTCAAGGTATGTCACTGTTTGCTATATTGTAAATATAAGTTTTCTGTAGAGTGTGCCCAAAGTCTTTATAATATTTGATGATTCACTGCAGGTCTGGTCAGTGTTTTAAAAAGTTCCTGTATTTTACACATGGCATGGGGTCACAGCACCGTCTCTCCATTCTGCTTTAGCACCATGGGATGCCATGCCATGTGTAAAATACAGGAACTCTAAGTCACAGAGCAGCCCTGCAGTCCAGGCTGAGTAAGGCCCCAGAGCACATGGCATTACTGTCTGTATTTAACTGCTTGATGGGCTTATTTTGAGCCTGGCTGGTTCACATGTATGTGTTTTGGCGGCCCACATTTGAATGGGCCGCCATGCCTGCATTTCCTGCAAAGAAAAGCGCATGCCTCATGTAATATGCTGCGCACACGGCGCGCCTATGCCCATCAAGCACTGAAATACAGCACTGTCTGTCCATTCTGCTGTCTGCTGTGACTTATCTGCAGTTCCTGCACTGTCAAACTTGCTGCATTTTTAGACGTTTAGGTCACGCTTTTAAAAACACAGTGCGTTTGTGTGTGCAAGAACTGCAGGTAAGTAGCATGGTGCAAGAACTGCAGGTAAGTAGCATGGTGCAAAAGCAGAATGGATTTCAAGGCAACTGATTTTTAAAATGCTGAATGAACCTTTTTTCTGCAGGAAACAAAGGCATGGCAGCCCATTCAAATCAATGGGCTGCTGTGCCTGCACAAATGAGGGCAGCCAAAATATATATATATATATCAGTGGTGGCTGGTGCTCAAAATTTTTGGGGGGGCGCAAACGAAAAAAAAAATATTGCAGCCTCACTGTGCCCATCACATGCAGCCACTGTGCCATGCCACCAAATGTAGCCACTGTGCCATGCCACCAAATGCAGCCACTGTGCCATCAATTGTCACCACTGTGCCATGCCATCAAATGCAGCCACTGTGCCATCAATTGTCACCACTGTGCCATGCCATCAAATGCAGCCACTGTGCCATCAATTGTCACCACTGTGCCATGCCATCAAATGCAGCTACTGTGCCCATCAATTGTCACCAATGTGCCATGCCATCATATGCAGTCACTGTGCCATCAATTGTCACCAATGTGCTATGCCATCATTTGCAGTCACTGTGCCATCAATTGTCACCACTTGTGTCACTAATTGTGCCATGCCATCAAACGCATCCACTGTGCCATCAATTGTCACCAATGTGCCATGCCATCAAAAGCAGCTACTGTGCCCATCAATTGTCACCACTGTGCCATGCCATCAAATGCAGTCACTGTGCAATCAATTGTCACCACTGTGCCATGCCATCAAACGCCACCACTGTGCCATCAATTGTCACCACTGTGCCATGCCATCAAACGCAGTCACTGTGCCATCAATTGTCACCTCTCTGCCATGCCATCAAATGCAGTCACTGTGCCATCAATTGTCACCTCTCTGCCATGCCATCATATTCAGTCACTGTGCCATCAATTGTCACCACTGTGCCCAGCCTGTGCTCATTGTTGCCTCTGTGCCCCATGATGCCACTGTGCCCCATGCTTCTACTGTGCCCCATGCTGCCACTGTGCCCCATGCTGCCACTGTGCCCCATGCTGCCACTGTGCCCCATGCTGCCCCTTTCCCTGTAAAAAAATCACTTACCTGACGCTTCCATGTCCTCCCTCGATGTCTTCTGCCGCCCTGGAGAAGCTTCAGCCAATCAGGTTCCTGAAAACCAGAATCCGGGAACCTGATTGGCTGAAACGGCTGTCAGTCTAATGCAAGGACCGCAGATTGTCTGCGCTCCGAGCATAGACTTCCGAGAGCCGGAGGGCGGGACTGGAAAAGCCTATCAGAGCCACTGGCTTTGATAGGCAGTTCCCCTCAGCCAACCAGCTGTCGCTATTCGGGTAACCGGCGTCCCATGTCCGGTTATACGAATAGACCAGGCAGCTGGCAACAGTAACACACGTCCAATGCATAGCATTGAACGTGTGTTACTTGCGAGAGGGGGTGGCGCTGCAGCGCCCTCTATAGACAGCCGCCAGAACTTCGGCTAAAATGTCAAAATGACATTTTAGCCGAATAAAAGTTCTTAAAGGGCCCGTTTTTTTTTTTTTTTAATTCTTTTTTTTTTTTGTGACTGCGGGAGGGGGGGCGGCGCCCGTGCGCCCATATGGGCGGGCCGCCACTGATATATATATATATATATACTGCATCTTGGATGCAAACAGGGAGTTTAACCTGCCTGTTGTCACATCAGACATACGCATGCAACTGAGTTATGTGCGAAAGTGGGGACATGCCAGGTATCATTAATAGTGCATCAAGTTAGAGAAACCTCATCTTAAGCCAGAATATAAAGTAATAAGGAAGGAGGGAACAGCTACCTCTGACACTGTTATGTAGGATCAAATCAAGTCAGCTTAGCTCTTCCACAGTATTCAAAATGTTCTTAAATGGATGTCATCTGCAATGCGCACTGAAGAAACGGCTCATATGTGCCATTTCTTCAGCTGCTGTCAGACTTGCATGTACCTGGTCTGTGAGCCCAATGGAGCAAGGGAAGGTCTCCCATACGGATCTGACTCACGGCCCCTGGAAGTGGAGACAGGAGGCAGGGGAGTGTGAAAGGGTATGAGAGCCTGGAGGCTTGTTGCAGTTGAGCGGCTCAGGAACCAGATGCAGAAGAGTTTGGTAGTCCGCTCGGACAGCAGGCAGGCTGGTAGGACCACTGGAGAGTGGAGCTGGGCAGGAACAGAGTAGAGTGCCGGGTCACAAGCAAGGTCGGGCAGCGAGGTACAGTGGAGAAGGCAGTTGTAAGGTTAAAACAAGCCAAAGTCAGATGCAGGCGGAAGGCAAGGAGACAGAATCCAGGTAAACAGGCCGGGTGGTCAGAAGGTCATGGTTCAGGCAGGTAGCGGTATAAGGTAACAGGAAACTAAAGATCAGACAGCACCGAACTGAAGTATTCCAGGGGTTTAAATGGACTGTTTGGCGCCAAGCACCCTTGCGCACAGGCGCACGCACACGCAATCCAAGACACGCACTAAATCACATGGGCGGGCTCACCCGCAGCCCGGGACTTTAACCAGCGTGCACCAGAGTGCACAAATTGGCGTGCATCGGCGCGCGCACCAAGGTGACCAACACCACGTCCACCAAGATGAGTTCTCTGACAGTGCTTACCTAAAGGGCAGCCTCCGGATGCCCAGTTGGGCCAGTTTAGAAGCATGGGACCTCTTGAAGGCCTGCATGAGTTCTTCAGCATGAAAGCTGCTCTCAGATTCCCAAGAGTTGCCCCTCCATTTTATTAGGTATTGCGTCTGGTTGCATCTTCTCCTACAATCCAGAATTTTCTTATTGTATTCTTGAGTTTTAGACATGGTTTCCTGTAGAAGTTTGTTGTTAGAAATTAAAAAGTCCATTGTCTCGGACACTGCAGAAATAGCACATTTGGGTAAGCTATTTGGCAGAAAGTAGGGATGGAAACCATAGTTGGCAAAAAAATGAGTCTGTTTGATAGCGGAGTGCAGGGAGTTGTTATATTTAGACTTTGCGATGCGCAGTAAGGAAACCCAGTCATCCTGAGAAAAGGAAGAGAAGCAGCGGAGATACTGCTCCAGCGTTCGGTTGGTTCTTTCCGTTTTCCCATTCGTCTGGGGGTGATACGCACAGGAGAAGGCCAACTTGATTTCAAGAGAGCTGCAGAGAGCCTTCCAAAATCTGGAGGTGAACTGGACACCACTGTCTGAGACAATATTAGCTGGGACTCCGTGAAGCCTCGCTATTTCTTTTATGAAGACCTTTGCCATCTCCATGGCTGAAGGCGTGCCTTTCATAGGGAGAAAGTGTGCCATTTTGAATAATCTGTCAACAACAACGAAAATGGTGGAAAACCCTTTGGACAGGGGGAGTTCCATGATGAAGTCCATCGACACCATCTTCCAGGGTCTTTCAGGGATGGGCAAAGGTTTTAATAGACCCCAAGCCTTAGTCCACTAAACTCTTGCAGTCACTACTCAACTGAGGCCACCAGAATGTGCGGTGCACCAATTCAGCTGTCTTCAGTGCACCAAAGTGTCCGGCCAGCTTGTGGTCATGTCAAAGTTCCAGAACTGTTACCCGTAGACTCTATGGGGCCACGATCTTACCCTCATGTCAGATCAGGAAATCTTGTGCCTTCACATAGGTCTCTGGGAGTAGGGTTAGATCAACAGAAGCTTGCTTAATCCAGACATGAGGTCCTCTTGAAGTAGCAAAAAGTTTCCAGCAGGGAGGATGGTGTCCGGGGGTATAGGATTTTCAGAATTGCTGAACATAAGGGAAAGTGCATCCAGGTCTGTATGTAATATGGAACAGGAATTTTGAGAAAAAGAGTGCACATCTTGCCTGTCTTGGTTTCAACCTCTTGGCTGTTCTCAAGTACTCCAAATTTTTGTACGCTGGTTGCGGGGGTACTTCCGATGACGTCATCTACAAGTCCATTTTTGGCTCAAACTTGTCTTGCATACACACATCGGGCCAGATTCTCAGAGGCGATACGACGGAGTATCTCAGATACCCCGTCGTATCGCCGTTTTTTTTGGCTCGTATCTATGCGAGTGATTCTTAGCATCACTTTGGCATAGATACGCTTGAACATCCGACAAGTGTAATACCATTACACTTGCGGATCGTAGTTGTAATGCCTGTACGTTGTTTTCTCATTTGCCTATGCAAATGAGGCTACTACGCCGATTCCCGATCGCTTTTACGCCGCGCCGTCGTCGCGTACGTCGTTTTCGTTCGTGTAAGGTTACCCCTGCTTCTATGAGGAGTAACCTTACGAAGTACCATCGGATACCATGTTAAGTATGGCGTCGGGTCAGCGTCGGCTTTTTCCATCGCTTTTTCCATCGCTTACGTCGTTTTACTAACTCGTTCGCGAATAGGGCATTGCGTAGTGACGATCACGTCGTTTTGACGTCGGTTTCAACGGCGCTTACAAACGTGAGCTGGAGCATGCGCACTGGGCTTTTTCCCTGGCCGGCGCATGCGCAGTTCGTTCGACGCGGTAGCGCGCTTCATTTAAATAGAAGCCGCCCCCTTTGAATTACGCGGGCTTACGCTGGGCCATTTTCGCTACTCCAACGCAAACTACGGAGCAAATGCTTAGTGAATACGGCACTTGCTCTAGTACGATGCGGCGGCGTAGTGTAAATGTGTTACGCTACGCCGGCGAATTTGTATGAGAATCTGGCCCATTGCCTCTGTTACACAGAGCTTTTTTTCTCAGAAAATAGGTGCAGGAACTCAACCATGACCCAAGGGTCTTAAAGGGGCATTAAATACCAGGATTGCATTACATAGAGAGTACAGAGTTCAGGGGGGTTACACACAGAGTGCAGAGCTGTCACTTGTAAACACAGAAACCAGACTTCTGTGTTTACAAGTGATCGTGGTGAGCAGGCACCAAAGGGTCTGAGCCAGAGGTGGTGGAAATGAGTTCCCCCAAGTTCCCCCTGAAAAAAAAGCCCTGCGTGTTACATATCAATGCAGGTTATTTTCATGTAAACACATGGTCTGCAGGTGAGTCATCTGTACACGGCAATAGAACAGAGCTGAGCAGCATCAGTAATAGAACTTCACACGGAGATATCGGGGGCACAGCATGGGACTAAAACTTCAAGGGACAAGAACATTTAAACTGGGATAATTGGCAAGTATGAGGCAGCTGCCTTGGGACCCATAAAAATGATGGGGCCCAGGGCAGCTGACCCTTTTGCCCTGCCTTAAAAACAGTCCTGCCTGTTCCCCTCATCTTGTGTCCCTGTCCTGTTTTGCTTCTATGGGCCAGATTCAGGTAGATGGGAGCATCTTTAATTTGGAGTAACGTTTCTCATTTACGTTACTCCGCCGAAACTTTAGGAGCAAGTACTTTATTCACAAAGCACTTGCTCCTAAAGTTGCGGCGGCGTAGCAAAAATGAGCCGTCGGAATTCAAATTGGGCGGGTAGGGGGTGTGTATTATTATAACTAGGCGCGATCCCACAGCGAACGTACTGCGCATGCGTCGACTGTCAGTGCGCATGCTCCAAATTCTGTCAGTGAATGTCAATGACGTCAATCCCCATTCACCGACGTTTTACGCAAACGACTCGAATTTTTTTTTTTTCGACGCGATGACGACGGCCATACTTAACATAGGATACTCCACTAGGGGACTGCTTTATTTTTACGCCGCGTATCTCTTACGGAAACGTCAGAAAGTCACTGCGTCGGGCCCGAATACGATCGTGAATTGCCGATTCTCGCTGATTAACATATTCTCGGCGTTAATCAGCGGGAACGCCCCGCGCGCCATTTTTAAAATTGCAGTTCCGATACAATGGCGAAATACAATTACGCCGCTCGTATAGGAACTCCAACCCGACGTTTCTTGTTTTCTGCTTACTGAAAACAGAAACGCCGGCTCAAAGTGAGAGTTAGGCTGGAGTATCACTGATACCCCAGAGTAACTCTACCTGAATCTGGCCCATTGTGTTTCCCCAACTTGTATATAATTAGATAGTTAGGTGTTTCTAATAGGGTTTGCTGTGTTACGTTTTATCTTTCACTTGCTTGTTTATGGTTTACTGGTGTTTGGTTTTGAAAGCATGTCATTATCTTAATATAAATATATATATAATATTTTTTTTTCACTCATTCATCTGGTCCTTATACCTCTAAGTGCAGTCAACAAATCTGATCACCCCTGATGGATGCCTGCATGTGGTATCCCTGACAGCTATCATATCAAAAATTAAACATTGCAAATAATGTGACCAACCCCTCAAAGAAATATATACTGTATATACCCTATAAATAAAATGACCTAGTTAAATCAATCCACACATAAAATTGGTTTATCCTATTAGATTGAATCCAATAAATCCATTGTCCTCACAAAAAAAAAAGAAAAAGGAAATTAATATAGGGATTTCTAGTCTGAAAGTGCCATCTAGTGGTCATGGTAAGTATTCAGTAACTACAAACAAATAGTTAATTGATAAATTCACCCTTTAATCAGGATTATGTAAATATTACCAACTACACCCTCTGGGAGGATCTCTAATTTCAATAGTTTTAGAGATAAATAATCAGGGAGAGTGAGGATGTGAAGGAGCCTATTAGATGCTCTGAAACGTGTCCTGTCCATTAGACATCATTTCCATGACTCTGCGTTCCACACTGGTTGCGGGGGCACTTCTGATGACGTCATCTACAAGTCCAGTGTTTCACGCTGGTTCTTCACAGCACAGCTGTTTCCTCTCTGGTCCTTTCTTCGCGGCCTCCCTATGCTGGAGGGCTGGGACTCCTGACACCTCGCTGCAAATTGGAGCATGTTGGGACTATAATGCTGCGTACACACAATTGGAAATTCCGTCAACAAAACCGTCTATTTTTTTTTTTTTTTTCGACTGAATTTTGGCTCAAACTTGTCTTGCATGCACACGGTCACACAAATGTTGTCGGAAATTCCAAATGTCAAGAACATGGTGACGTACAACACTACCGCGAGCCGAGAAAAATTAAGTTCAATGATTCTAAGCATGCGTAGGATTTTTGTGCGTCGGAATTGCATACAGACAAGAACATTTGCTGTTGGAAAAATTGAGAACCAGCTCTCAAATTATTCTTGTTGGAAATTCCGACAGCAAATGTCCGATGGAGTCTACACGGTCAGAATTTCTGACAAAAAGCTCACATCTGTGCCCCATGTGCTGCCACTGTGCCCCATGTGCTGCCACTCCCCATGTGCTGCCTCTTGCCCTGTGCTTTGCTGTGCTGTGATTGGATGCCTAATAGGCATCCAATCACAGCACCTGTCACTTTAGCCAATCAGGTGATGTGTAACACAAACCCATCACCACTGAGAGGCGGTTCAATGTTAGGAAAGCAGATTCCTTCACTTTCCTAACATGCAGCTGAGTGAGAAGCAAATGCACAGCGCTGCGCCTGCTTCTCAGTTTTTTGGACACCTATTAGAGCCTATGGCTCTAATCTTGTGCATCCAAAAAACACCCCCACCGCTGTAATTCAGGTGCCCATTGACCAAAAAGGGGCCAGGCACCTGAATAGGGTTGTATTCTGTCGAATGCAGATTATTGCCTGCTAGGTTCAGTATAATTGGTTATGGTATTTGTCACAGACTTTGGCATGCAGGAGAACCATGGCCTGGAGAGCTCTGTGTATAAGTGCAGCCAAAAGTATGTGACAGTATTAAAGGGGTGTTCCACCCAAAAAAATGACCCCTTCTCCATCCACTCCTCACCCCCATACATGCCACATTTGGCATGTAATTTTTTTGGGGGGGGAGTGGGGGCTTCAGTAGGAGTGGGACTTCCTGTCCCACTTCCTGCTTCCGCCGAGGGGCTGGTTAGGCGATTAAGCTTAATCGCCTACACCAGCCCCCTCCCTGTAGGCGATCACATGGGACACTGACAGGTCCCATGCGATCGCCTCTCCAATCAGCGGCGAGCCGCGCCGCGCACGCATGCGCAGTACGGCTCGCGCATGCGCAGTGGGTGCCCGGCCGTGAAGCCGAAGGCTGTCACGGCTGGGTGCCCACAGTCAGGATGGAGACGCCGGCCGGGGAGGGGGGCAGAGGAGCGGAGCCCCGGTCGGCGCGTCGCTGGAACGCAGGAGCAGGTAAGTGAGTGTTTATTAAAAGCCAGCAGCTACACTTTTTGTAGCTGCTGACTTTTAATAAACACAACTTAGGGCTGGAACACCCCTTTAATGAGCAGAAATTAATTATTTGATTTAATATAGAGAAACATCCCAGGTTCCCATTAACCGACTACAATGCATATGTTTGCCCTGTTCACATATTATAAGATTCACATGCTATAATATTATAACAAAATAACACGATGGGCTTGCTAATTTGCAAAAGTATCACAAAACAATATATTTTGTAAGGAAAAAGACCTTTAAAATATAAAGGTGGTAGTTCCATTTTTGTATATTTATACTGTTCGTAAAATCTTTATTTTCTGTATAAACCTACAAACTTGTTATGCACAAAAATTACAGCATACACTATGTAGTAGATGTATCAGGGGTCTATTAAAACCCTGGTGTCTGCAGCCCATATAGATCAAAAGCACAAAGGGCCAGATTCACGTACATTGGCGCATATATTGACCGGCGTAGCGCACCTCCTTTACGTTAGACCGGCACAATGTAGAGGTGCAACTACCGTATCCTCGTAGTATTTGCGCAGAAATTTGCGCCGGTGTAACGCAATTTCCGAGGCGTAAGGCGGTGTAATTCAAATTGGGAAGGACGTGGGCGTGTTCCATTGAAATGAGCCGTGACCCCATGCAAATGAAGGCCCGGCCGGATTGCACATGCGCACATGAAGCAGACTATGGTCAGCACCTCTCTGCGCATGCTCACAACTCGGCACGGCGCAATCAGTGAAATTCGAACTAGGCCCGGTCAACTTAGTGAGCTCCGCACAGTGCTTAAATAGACAGAGAGAAACGCCCTTCCTTTGCAAAAGTACATCCCATTGTTCCCCTTCCTACAGCAAGGTGCTTTTGTTCTGTTGTTTGTTCACGTTAGTTGGTTTGTGACTTGTCTTTGAGATATTTGGTGACTGTTTTGTATAGTGTTTTGGATAGTGGTTTTCAGAGTGTTTTTTTGGTGACTGTTTTTGATACTTTTTGGTGAGTGTTTTTTGGTGACTGTTTTTGATACTTTTTGGTGGGTGATTTTTGTTCAGTGATTTTTGGTGATTGTTTTGGAGAGAGTTTGTGAGAACATGACTGAAAGGAAGCGAAAAATAAAAATTTTCAGTGCGGGAGAAGGCAATTCTTGCCAGGGCCATTACCCAATATGGCCGTTTCCTGCACGGCCCGGAAAGTGTCAACACCACCTCGGTCAGGAAGGCTCAGATATTGCAGGAGATCGCAGACGAGGTAAACTCCTTGGGGGGGAGACCCGGACACGCCAGGGGATCCAAAAGAAGATTAATGATCTCCGGCGCGTGGTCCGTGGGAAGCTGGGCAAGATTGCAGCCCATGCCAGGGGCACTGGAGGGGGCCCACCATGCCCTGTTAGGCTGACTGAGGAGGAGCGTGCGGTGGCCCAGACCTTCAACAGGCAGCAAGTGGAGGGGCTGCCTGGCTTTGACTCCAGTCAGGAGGCCGTGAGGACAGGTATTTTTTTCTATCTGGTGTGTAGCATGTGTGGGGGGTGGAAGGGAATATGTGGCAAGTGTGTGGATCCTCCAACCTGTGAATGTTTTGTGTCATCCACAGATGTGCAGGAGGGTGCTGGGCCATCTGGCTTGTCCGCACCATCCCCGGGACAACAGTCGGAGGAAGACCCCCAGACAAGGCCAGAGTCCTCTGAGGACGTTGAGGAGTTTTTGTTGGAGGAGGAGGTCATGTCAGGGAATGGCTGATTAATTTTGGAGGAGTCTTCCCCTATGGCTGGCAGCAGCCAGGCCTCCATCAGGGGTAGCCCCTCCCACTCCTCCCCCAACAGGGCTCCCCTCCCAAGGGGCTCCCCTTCTCCCCGGCCACAAGCCTCATCTGGAGGCAGGAAGGCAACCCACAAGACTAGGGGGGTGGCCGAGGTTCTGCCTGCCAAACTGAGAAGGGACCAGGGCCTTCAGACCCGCCATCTGGGACAGGTCAGCCAGACTTTGGGGCGGATGGAGGAGAGCCTGTCCTCCATAAAGGATACACTTGGGGACATGGCCTGCAACTCCCTGGCTCTGATCAATTGCCTAAATGAACAGCAGGCTACCACAGCAGGCATTGGTCAGGATGTGCGGGCCCTCGGTCAGGATGTGCGGGCCCTCACCCAGGCTATCCAGGCCAATACGACAACAATCAATGCTGGCCTGACTCGCATTGCCCTGGCCTTGGAGGGCAGGCCGCCAGGTGGGCAGAGACCAGGGGATGCTCCTCCTTCCCCGGATTACCCCCCCCATGAGTCTCCCCTGAGGAGCCGGGGCTGTGGCCGCCCCAGGCGTGGGTTACGCCAGCAGCGGTACTTTTGTTTTTCTTTTCTGATTTTTTTTTTTTTTTTTGCTGGTGATTTTTTTTTTGGGTGCTGGGCATTTTTTTTTGGGTTTGTGAATGATTTTTGAATGTGGGGGTGACATTCCTGCCTGAAAAGGGGTGTCACCCTCATTTGTGGTGGAGAAGGGTTCCCCAGGACCAGGGAGAAGTGATCCCCAGGTCCGTGTGAATGGTGTATGAATGTACAGTGACATAATTGGAGCCGTGGCGTGGCGTTGCTGCTCACAAGTCCTGCATTGTGGGCTTGTGCTAATCCAATGTGATGAGGATGTGGGGTGTGTGTGCTAGGGACCACAGTGGTGTGCATGCATGCATTCTCATTGTGCCATGATTAATGTGTGTGTTTAACGTGCAAAGATGCCTAATGTGAGCTGTCTCCTGGCTGCTCTTCCCTCAGAAGATGGGGTAGCCTCGGTTAGGGGGGGATTGTCTGGTTCGGGGGTAAGGTCATCACATATATCAATCTCCAGGCCCTTTCTCACTGCGAAGTTGTGCAGCATGCAACATGCACAAATGATCTGGCATACAAAGTTTGGGGAATACAACAGGGTACCCCCAGACTTATCCAGGCATCGGAAACGTGACTTCGGGAGGCCAAAGGTGCGCTCCACAACTGCACGGGTTTTGGCATATGCTTCATTGTATCTTTCCTCTCCTGGGGTTTGGGGGTTCTGGATAGGAGTCATGAGATGGGGTCCCAGTGCATATGCAGAGTCACCTGGAAGGTAAAAGACAGGAGGATGTTAGAAGTGCATGTGCCCCTTGTGATGTCTGCATCATGGGGGGGGGGGACAGTCATGCCTGACTCCCATGTAACTCACCAACCAGCCAGCTGTCCCCATACATGTTCTGTTCGAATTCTGTTGGGATGGGGCTATGATTGTATATGTAGCTGTCATGGCTGGATCCGGGGCGTTTGGCACGGACGTGCCATATGAGGCATTTGGCATCGACTATCACCTGTACGTTGATGGAATGCCAGTGCTTCCGATTGTGGTATATGTGCTCTGTCTCACGGGGGGGGGGGGGCTGGAGTGCCACATGTGTGCAATCAATGGCCCCCACGGTGTGTGGGAATCTGGCAATTCTGTAGAAATCTGTCATTGCCTTCTGCCGCAGGTCCTCCTGGGTAGGTTTGATGATTTGGTTAGTCATGCGTCTGAGAATTGCAGGGATAACCTGGTGCACACATCTGCTCATGGAGGATTGTGACATCCCAGCCACCACTCCACTTGTTCTTTGAAAAGAGCCACTGGCAAGGAAATGAAGTGTTGCCAGGACCTTAACCAGTGGCTGCACTGCATGTGAGCGGTGTGTTGGGCTGGTGATGTCCTCCTGCAGGGTTGTGGTTAATTCCATGATGGCATAAGGGGTGAATCTGAAGATGCGAAACACCTCAGAATCACTCATGCCAAAGATGTCTATGCGTGTGCGGTATATACTCTCCAGTGCCCTCCTCCGTGCCCGCCTCCTTCTGCGCTCATCTAAAGTCAGTAGTATAGCTATGAGCAAGGATGCCCCTGGCATGTTGGCATACAGATTGTTGTCCTGCAAATGTGGCTGCTCAGCTCGTCCCTAACGGTGTTGCTTTAGCCGACATGTAGACGGATTGTCTAATTTTAATGCCGCGTACACACGGTCGTTTATTGCGATGAAAAAAAACGACGTTTTCTGTGAAGCAAAAGACAACGTTTTTGAAACGTCACTTTTCATACACACACCATCGTTTTTTCACAAAAAGCAAGGTTACGTTCACCACTCTTTTCCATTGAAGCTCGCTTCATAACTAGCTTCTGGGCATGCGCGGGTTGAAAAACGTTGTTTTGAACGACGTTTTTGCTACACACGGTGACTTTTTGTGAAACAAAAAACGACGTTTTGAAAAACGACACAAAAAATTCAAACATGTTGGAATTTTTTTTTGGTCGTTTTTTTGAAGACAAAAAACAACGTTTTGCCCACACACGATCAATTTAAATGACGTTTTAAAAAACGTCGTTTTTTTTCATCGCAAAAAACGACCGTGTGTACGCGGCATAAGTCTGCTTTTATATGGACTAATTTTAGACAGGACGTGCAGCTGATGCACACAGCGCGTAGCCTGCGCCGCACAAACTTACTTTTGTGGATCGCCGTATCTCCCTCATTTGCATATTTTCCTAGCAAATCAATGGTGTGTCTAGCGCACGATGCACCGGTCTATCGAGATTACGTCGGTCGAAAATTTCTAGATTTCTGGCAAATATCGTTTTGTGGATACGGCGCATAGATACGCAGGCGCATATTTCCAATTACGCAGGCGCATCACCTGAAACGCCGGCTTAAGTGCTTTGTGAATCTGGCCCAAAGTCTCTATTCTCCTGCTTACCTGTCCACAGCTGCCTGAACTTTCCCAGCTCTGAACCTGGAAGTGCTCAGAGTAGAGCACTCTAAATTGTCTCACTTCTATTAAAATTAGCAACGTTTTATCTCCTGCTGAGACCAGGATTGTAGACACTTGCCAAGTCCTAGGCACTTGTTTATGTCATGTTACGGGAGATTCGGCCCCGATTCTCAGTTATTAAATGTAACTTTGCCGGATAAAATAATCTACTCTAAGACTAACTTTATTATTTTTCTCCATCTTATTACAGGTTTTGTATTAATTAACCTGAGGGAGGACATGTCATTTTTGCATACAATTTCAGAAAATCCAAATGTGCAGTTTGGAGGAAAATCGAAACCTCAGCTTTGTAAGGCTGTGCAGAAAATTGCCATAATTATTCCATATCGTAATCGGGAACCCCATCTTAAAACGTGGCTGCATTATATGCATCCATTTCTACAAAAGCAGCAGGGAGAATATGGAGTGTATGTGGTGGAACAGGTAACATTAATTTTGCTTAATCTGTACAAATGCCCTGATTTACTGAAAAGGAATGCAAGATGAAGAAAAGTAAAACTAGGTCTAATTTATTAACTAATATAATAGGATACTACAGGTGTGTACCCATGAATGTAGTGGTTCACCTGTCACCCTGTCCAGCCAGACATTCATCTCTCAGTGTCACGTACCTTACCAAAGGCCGAAGTGCTGGGAGGGCTTCTCTTGCGACTATGTGCAGAGCACGGGAATATCTTTTCATTACTTTTTCAAACTATTGATGCTCCCCGTTGAGACCAGCGCCTGTGGAAGGGAATTCCACATCCTTGCTGCTCTTACAGTAAAGAACCCTCTACGTAGTTTAAGGTTAGACCTCTTTTCTTCTAACTTTAATGAGTGGCCCCGTGTCTTGTTAAACTCCCTTCCACAAAAAAGTTTTACCCCTATTATGGGGTCACAGTACGATATTTGTAAATTGAAATCATATCTCTTTTCAAGCGTCTCTTCTCCAGAGAGAATACATTCAGGGCTCAAAACCTTTCCTTATAACTAATATCCTCCAGACCCTTTATTAGCTTTGTTGCTCCTCTTTGTACTCGATCCATTTCCAGTACATCCAAACCTGGACAGCATACTCTAGGTGCGGCCGGCACCAGAGTCTTGTAGAGCGGGAGAATTATCATTTTATCTCTGGTGTTGATCCCCTTTTTAATGCATGCCAATATTCTGTTTGCTTTGTTAGCAGCAGTTTGTCATTGCATGTCATTGCTGAGCCTATAATCTACTAGGACCCCCAGGTCCTTTTCCATCCTAAATTCCCCCAGAGAATCTCCCCCAGTGTATAGATTGCATTCATATTGTTGCCACCCAAATTCATTATTTTACGTTTGTAGCGGTACCCCCGTGAGGGCTACTAGTAGACTCTATACCCCATTCGTTACCTCAACTCTGCAAATCATCTCTTACCTCTGACACTTTTGGTTCCATCCCTCACAGCTGCGATAGTAATGAGAAACTCACACAATATCACTGAACCACTCAGATATGTTTACTGAGATGAAATGAACACAAAGAATGGCATGAATAAACACAGCTTTAGTTTAACAGTGAATATGTCCCATAACTGATATACAAAGGTGCTTGACATAAATCCACTACAAGACTTATGTGAACAGGTAAACAGAGAAACAAATACCCAATACTGTAACACATATATTGGATACTTTCCCTCTGTGTTCTCAACACACAGACCAGCAAACAGTGATAAACATATGCATATGTTGAACACAATGTAAATTAAACAATATCCTATAGATTGGCACTCCCTGTTTTTATAGTTTAATGCATTAACAAAGGAATGTAAAGAAGTTGTGCACAGCAAAGATTATATAATCACACACATAGGTTGGACTTGATGTATTTTTCAACCTCACCTACTATGTAACTATGTAACTATACTGTAGTGTGGCGTGGGACTATGAGCACTGAGCTATGATTGGGCAAAGTAATCATCACTTTGTCCAATCAGGGCGCTGACAGTGCTCTGTGCCCTTATTGGCAGACCCTTGCCCCAACCAGCAGTCAGGGGCAAGGCTTCATCCAATTAGGAAAATGGTATATAGATTAAAAGAGATTATATGTCAGTATTACATTGTATATTCCTATTTGTTGTGGTCGTTCAGGTGTTTATCTATTAGTTTTTTCAAACTATTAATTTGTATAACTGTAGAAGTAGTGCTGCGCTGTGCATAAATAGGTGATAAAGTGCAAATGTTCTCACATGACAGGTACACTTTAAAGGCAATAAATGAATGGACAAAATAGCAACAATAAAATATAAATAATCAGCTGCGACAGTATAAACTCAGGACTGATAAAAAGTGTCCAAATACTGTGAAAAGTGCACCACAAAATAGATGTGAGAATAAACTCATAAAATCTTTAAAATGGCATCATCATGTGACAACTGCAACCATAAATAATTATATTCACACTAAAATTCCATAAAATGAAATAAAAAAACATAACAAAACAAAAAACAATGTAAAAAAAAGGCAGTTCCCTAGGGAACTCAGGGCACCGGAAGTGACATTGGACGAGTTTGCCGGTATGATAGGGATTGTGCAGACACAAGGGTCATTGACATGGTCACCTATACCTGTCAGGTAGGTAGTAGGACTCTGCTGCAATATTTTGCTTGTGTCAGTTGTACATATTAGGGAATCTTAATTTTATGTCTGTCGATTGCTGATGAGAAAAATAAACAGATGGCTTTATTTGTTCTTGCCCCCAATCCTTCCTTTGCTCACTGCCTGGGCCACATACCTTCATCACCGTGCTATATGTTTTCTGCTACACCACTGCCATGGTTATATCCTCTTGGTCCTCCATATAGTTAGCAGAAATTTGTGCTTAAAATAGAACTATAGGCAACACTTATTTTTTACATTTTGGATAGAGTAAGGGATGGTTATAGCCCCTGTTATTTTTATTTTATTTTTTTTGCCATCCGTTCATTTCCCTTTATTTCCTGCCCCATAGCCAAACAGGAAGTGAGAGGAAATCTCTGCAGATTAAGGGAATCCCTCCCCCCATGGCCCTCAGAACTAGTGTCAGGGCAGGTCTTAAACAGGAAGGGGTGTGACCTTGACAGGAAGGGGTGGGTCATATTTAAATTAGGGGCTGCACAAGTTTAGTGAGGCCTAGGGCAGCACAAAACCAAAATACACCACTGATTGTCAGCCACTGTTTTTTTGACATTTCTGTCAGCATCAGTCCTCAATTTAATGTGCAGCCAACACCACTTTTTATTTAATAACGTGCATCCAATCACACATTTCGGCGTTTCTATTAAATTTGGGTAATAATCCCATCATCATGGGTGGGAGGCTAACAAGGAGATGCAGTCATTCCCATGCCACTATGAGGGTGTCAGCAGCATGTCCACAGGCAAAGGTGGATGTGGTCTGTCCTCAGGCAGGGCACATTTGTCTCTGTTTAGTGATGTTGCCATGCTACCCAGCCACAGCATGCAGAGGAGGTGGTGGACTGGCTTAATAAACAATCCTCATCCTCCTCATCCTCTGTGACCCAAGCTGACACTAGTGCGCAGTCAATGCTGACACTAATAAGCATTATTAAAATCACTGCTCAAGAAAAAAAATGCCATTTAAAAAAAAAAAATGCATTGATACATGTCCCCTGGGGCAGGACCCAGGTCCCCAAACACTTTTTATGACAATAACTTGCAAATTAACCTTTAAAATTAGCACTTTTTTCATGTTCGTGCCCCATAGACGGTGTTCGCGTGTTTGAACACATTTTTTGCCTGCTCGCATGTTCTGCTGTGAACCGAACCAGGGGGTGTTCGGCTCATCCCTACTAGCATAGGGTGACCAGACATCCTGGGTTTCCGGGGACAGTCCCCGGATTGAGGACACTGTCCCCGGACCAAGTATGTCCCTGGTTTTGTCCCTGGATTGGATTTGAACAGGGGCTGGGGCAATTTCAAAGGCAGTCAGTGCAAAAAAAAAAATCTGAATTACACCCCCTGCTCAGCCACTCCTACTAGCTTAAGGGGTGTATTTTTTTCATTATCTGTGCGCCTTTCTGATGATTATGTTCTGGTCGGAAGTGGAGGGAATATTTCTATAGTTTCGGGTGCATGCCCATTCAGCTCTGCTCGCATGTTCTTCTGCCTTGGCCCAAGTGCTGGGCCAGCCACCTGTCTATCTTCTTTCCTTTCCTGGCAGAGTGATCTTCCTTCGCTCCCCACCCAGTAGTAGCCGGGGGCCCGGAGAGTACATTTTTACAGGCTGTAACATTACTGAAGATTCATGACACATTTCTACATTCTATTTTACTGTTACAGATACACAGCTATAAAATAAGTAAAGTCGCCATGGGTAAACAACAATTACTGTACAGCAGCCCTCAAAATTTCCACTCGCCTACTAGCATTTGGCGAGTGGATTTAAGCTGGGGGCGAGTGATGACAGGGCTACATGACCAATCTCCCTTCAATCTGTGCCTACACTTAGAGTCCCGATGAGATTGGCGGCCGAAGAGGAAAGTAGTCTGGTGAGCCGCGCACAGGCAGAGCAGTACACAGGTGCTCTCCTTACAATGCTCTTTAAGCCATGGGACCTAACAGTATGACCTCTCTGAGCCTGCCCCCCTACCCCTGACCAATGTAGCTGGAGAGCAGAAAGTAATGAGTGAGGTGGAGGATTGCGAAAATTACCACTCCGGTGCAGCGCTCACTGAAAGTTGCCCTGACATGAGAGCGGCAGCCTTCCAGTTTGTGCAGTTTTCTTCTCCTTGTGCTCTATGTAAGTGTCCAACAGTTCAGCCTGAGCACTGTGAACAGACTGGTCTCAATGTGTGCTGTGCAGTGTCAGTGTGCGCTGTGCTATGGTGTCAATGGCTGTGCAGTTGTGTGGATCTCAGCGCTGGATTGTACTCCCTCCCGCTGTGCTGCAGCTCCTCTCCTCACTGCCAGCCTGAATAAAAGGGGGAAGTGGGGACATGCAAGCATGGAGCCGCACACACAGGCTCCTGATGATGAGATGAATGGGAGAGAGGATGGATGGGAGTTGCAGAGGAGACAGCAAGAGAATGGGGAAGAGACCCAGTTATAGTGCCCTGTCCCTCTGGTCTGCCCCCAGTGCCCTGTCCCATTTTGTTAAGGTTGTTGTTGGCAATATTTAATTTTGTAACTTGATTCTGCATAAAACATTTAACAGTGTCATTCCATGAGATAATCTACGAGGGCGTGTTTACGGGTGCAGTTAGGCGCAGGGCAGTACTGTCAGTGCAGGTAAATTTAGGTAGTCCTATGCAGTGAGCTAGGCCTGTTTGTTTTGATATGGGGACGGGGAGTGGTTAAGTGTGGCAGCGGGTGATTAACATGTGCTTCGGCTCTTGGGCACCTCCTCTGCTTTTCAGAAGGCTCTGGAGAAGGGGCGGGGCAGAGAGCTGGAGTGACATGGGGTGTATGTGGGAGCCCTGACCTATCCCAAACTAGGATTGACAGGGGACAGGCCTCCTATATATAACCATGGTCAGCCTGCTGTGGGCGGGAGTTGTCGAGTGGATGAACTGAATGATGGAGTGTTAGACTGTCGTGGGCTGAGGGAACCCACTTTCTGGGGGGGTATACCTCAGGCCTGGGGCTCGGGAGCTGGGAGGGAGCCTCTCTCTACATGGTCATTGAGAGGTGTCCTGGAACAGGAGCAGGAAAAAAGAAAATTGGGAGCACTGCCACACAAGTGATTCAGGAGGGATCCATGCCGGGGTCAGTTAGTGAAAAGCACAGTGGAAAGCTCTAGCAGAGACATGCCAAGATTTGGATGTGGAGCCAAAGGGAGAGACTGTGAGGGATGTTGTGAAGTCAAGTCGCTGAAGCCAGGAGGGCTGGCAGGATTTGCATCAAAGGTGCTGGAATCAGTAGTCCACCAAGTGTCAGTTGGCACATTTATCCTTCTCATCTAAAATGGTTGCTACCTCAAAGGGGACTCCAAAACCATCCCTGTAATGGGCCAACAGGAAAACGTTAGGACTTATTCAGAGTGAGGCCTAGCCATGTGCTAATGGTGACATGAATTTAGATTTAGACAGTGAAATGAAGCAAGTTATCTCAAGTAGTGTGCTGGAGGAGATGTGCAGAGGAAGAGACTGTCAGATCTAGACCCAACTACTTTTATTCTACTAAGAAGTATTCATTATCTGGGCATCCCATGTCCCTTTTACCCATCCAAGTTTAATCCCCTAATAAAAACAACTGTAGCACCCTCTACTATAGGTAGGTGCTAGAGTGAGGATTTTTTGTGTGGTAGCTGCCAGAGCAGGTACATTTAGGCCAGCCTATGCTACAGACCAAGCCTGCTTGTTTTGATCTAGGGACAGGGAGTGGTTAGTGTAGCAGTGGGTGTGAACACCTGTGCCTCAGTTCTTGGGTGCCTCCCCTGCTTCCAGGGAGAATGTTCTGGAAGAAGGGGCAGGGCTGGGAGCTGGAGTGACAGGGAGATCGTGTGAGGAACCCTGACCAATCCCCTCCTCTTCTTCCTCTGTGGCCTCTTCCTGTGCTGATGTGTCCTCGGAACCAGCAGTGCTCCATAGGCGTTCAAGGGGCTATGCAGATACGCAGGCAAAGAGATGCCATGCGGTGCTTGAGCTGGTGTGCTTGGGGAACAGGAGCCACACTGGGGCAGAGGCTCTGTCAGCTCTGTTGGGGCAGGCTCAGAGGAGGTTGATGCCACGCCAGCTTAAGCCAGGAATGGTGGTTTGTGACAATGGCACCAACCTCCTCTCCACCCTGCGACAGGGACAACTGACCCATGTGTCCTGTTTTGCTCATGTCCTTAACTTGGTGGTGCACCGGTTCTTGGGCAGGTACTCAGGCTTACAGGATGTCCTGAAGCAGGCCAAGAAACTCTGTGTGCATTTCTGACGGTAATATAATGCCAGTGCTTGGCTGGAAAACCTCCAAAAGGAATACAACCTGCCCAAGAACCGCCTAATCTGTGACATGCCCACCAGGTGGAACCCTACGTTGGCCATGCTGCAGCGGCTGTACACGCAGCAGAGGGCCATCAATGAGTATCTGTGCCATTATGGCAGCAGGACAGGGTCAGGGGTGCTTGTTTTTTCCCCCCACGCCAGTGGGCTATGATCAGGGATGCATGCACTGTCCTGTCACTATTTGAGGAGGCCACGAGGATGGTGAGCAGTGACAGTGCATGCAGTGACACTGTCCCTCTTATCCACCTGTTGGATCACACGCTGCATGGAATAATTGACAGGGAACTTGAGGCAGAACAGAGGGAGGAAGAGGAAGACTTCCTTACCTCTCAAGGTCCCCTTTATCCAGACAGTGTTCCTGCTTGCCCACCTATCACACAGGAAGAGGATGAGGAGGAGGATTGTGTCAGCATGGAGGTGGAGCCTAGCACTCAGCATCAGCAGAAGTCTTCAAGGGATCAATTACAGTCCCAAGAAACCCATGGACTTGTACTTGGCTGGGACGAGGTGTCTGGGGATCCTGTCATTCTCAGTGACCCAGAGGACTCCGCACCGAATGCCTCAGCAAACCTACGCTCTATGGCCTCCCTGATCCTGCAAAGCCTGCGGAAGGATCCTTGTATTCGTACTATCAAGGAGAGGGATTATTACTGGCTGGCACCTAACCACGTGGTACCTACCGGAGCATGATGGGACTGCGACGTCACAAGATAGGCCTATATAAGTCGCTGGGAGCCGCGCGCCCGGCATAACAGCGGGAGGAAGCGTCGAGTCAACATCTGGAGAAGAAGAGAAGAAGACGTGACAGAAAAGCGGACTGGCCGCCGCTAGTAATTGAGCTAACACGAAGATAGCGGCAGCTAGTCCTGAAGAAGAAGGCACCAGAGAGCGGAGAAGACCCCCCAGAGAGCGGAGAAGACCCCCCGTAGAGCAGAGAAGACCCCCGGAGAGCGGGAGAAGACCCTGGAGAGCGGAGAAGACCCCCCCGGCGGCGGAAGAGAACCAGACGGCGGCGAAGAACAGCGGCACACCGGGGGGGCGCTTTTCTAAAAGCGACCATACACCCCCCCCGGCGGCCAACTAATAAAATATTTTAATACCCTGTGGTTTATTTGTGTTTGCACATTTTTTGCAGGTGAATACCCCATACTCATTCACTTAGGGTGGGGGCTGGTATCTGGGGGCCCCCTTATTAAAGGGGGCTCCCAGATTCCGATAAGCCTCCCGCACGCATACTCCGACAACCAATGGCCAGGGTTGTCGGGAAGGGGCCCTGTCCTCATCAACATGGGGACAGGGTGCTCTGGGGTGAGGGGACCGCAGTGCGCCCCCCTGCCCCAGAGCACCTGACCCCCCCATGTTGAGGGCATGCTGCCCGGTATGGCTCAGGAGGGGGGGGCGCTCGCTCGCCCCCACTCCCTTCCTGACTGGCCAGCCGGCATGCTTTGGATACGGGTCTGGTATGGATTGTGGGGGGACCCCCACGCCGTTTTTTCGGCATAGGGGGGGTCTCCTTACAACCCATACCAGATCGTCGGATCCCCGTCGCTTCTATGACGGCTTTGTCTCCATCGCGGCAAGCCAGTTCGACGCTGGCTCCCGCGATGGGCCTCGCAAGTGGTCAATCTCGCCGAGAAAGGGAGCAAGATTGACACAATATCGCAGTCACCTACTGTATAGAAAGGCCCCGAATTTCGGCAACAAGGTGGTTAAAAAAGTTTTGGACCCACCAGTGAGACCAACTATGTTCTGGGACTTTGTGGGTTTTTTTGCCTGTAGAAAGTGTAAAACATGTGCTAAGGTGACCTCACCAATTTGTGGCTTGACTAATTTCACCTTTACTGGCAATAATTTGAGTTTTAGAATCAAAGAGTTTATCACATGTAGTACCACACATGTGGTCTACGTTTTACAGTGTCTGTGCAACTTAATGTATGTTGGTTGCACAAAAAGGACACTTAAGAAAAGGGTTTCGGAGCATATCTATAACATAGAAATTGGTTATAAATACCACGGGGTCTCCCTCCACTTTAAGAAACATCACCAGCAGGACCCGTCCGGTCTGAAGTTCTGGGCTACAGACAGAATTCTTCCGAACTCGAGAGGCTCAAATATGGTGAGGGAAATATCAAAAAGTGAGACCCGTATGATATATCTGTCAACTGTTTTATCAGAGATTTAAAAAAAAAACTTCTTTCTAATCTTCTTTAATAGAATTTTTTTTAATATAATTTGGTTCAACACATTTCCTTAATAATATTTTTAATAATTTAACTTTTTTCCAGTATCTTCTAATATAGAGTTTTAATATATACTTATAATTCATACATTTGTTTCACTCATTCTTGTTCGATTTAATGATCCCATCATTAGATTTCCCATGTAATTAATATAGAATGAGTATTTGGCCCTGATTGAATGATCGTGTGGTTAATCTTTCAGCCATAGCCAATTGATGGGTTTTATAGGGTTAGGTTGACTGGGAATGCTAACATTGGTCTAAAGATGATGTTTCGCCCCGATCAAATGACCGTGGGGATTTGGCTCTGTGAGTTCGATCGTAAGCCTCTTGTTATAGCCCATTGATGGTATTTATAGGGCTAAATTGATTAGGAATAATAACATGGGTCTAAAGATGGGGTTAGATAGAGTTAACCTCTTTCCCTTATACAGAGAATATTAATGAATAAGTAATGTTAGAACATTTTATTTATTTTATTTTTATATGAATGGATTCACTTACATTTTAAATAATTACTTTTAAGATAGGGAGTATTATCCATTTCATAAATTATATATATTTATTTTATAATGTATATTTCATATATTTTACATTTATATTTGTATCTATGTATATATATATATATATATATATATATATATATAGAGAGAGAGAGAGAGAGAGAGAGAGAGAGAGAGAGAGAGAGAGAGAGAGAGAGACTGTCCCCTTGACGAGATTTTGTTCCATTATCTGCACAAGATTTAAATGTTTATACATATTGTTTTATCATTTTGTTGCTTTGTCTTTCCCTTAATGAATTAATAGTATGCCCAATTTTTCTGCGTGTAATTAACATTTTTGATGCAATACTTTGCAGCAGGCTCATTCCTGCGCTCCAACTAGAGTATCTGTGAGAGGTCGCAGTGTTGTGGCATCGCCACCAGTGGCTAAGGTCCAATTTTTCTGCCCATGTTTAACAGGGGTGTGTAATTACAATTTTTGATGCAATACTTTGCAGCGGGCTCATTCCTGCGCTCCAACTAGAGTATCTGTGAGGGGTTGCAGTGTTGTGGCACCAGCACCAGTACCTAAGGCCCAATTTTTCTACCACTGTTCAACAATGGCATGTAATTACAATTCTTGATATAATAGTTCACAGCAGTGCGTTCCATGGCCCACCAAGAGTAACTGTGAGGGCTTACAGTGTTGTGGCAACACTAACACCTAGGGCCCAAATTTCTGCAGAGTATATACGGCAGGCCCCTACTTTCAATCATCCAACTTACAAACGACTTCTACTTGCAAACGGAAGGAGACAACAGGAAGTGAGAGGAAATTCTCTCCTGTAAGGCCGCGTACACACGATCAAATCCATCTGCTGAAAACGGTCTGACAGACCGTCTCAGCAGACAGATTTGATCGTGTGTACGGGCGAGCCGACTGATTTGGCCAGCAGACAGATTTTAAATCCTGCTTTAAAATCTGTCTGCTGGGAACCCGTCGGACCGATATGTCTGCTGGTTAGTACGCTAACCAGCAGGCATATCTGCCCGCACATGCGTCGAATGGATTCGACGCATGCGCGGAAGTGTTTTACTTCCTGGTGCGGTGACGTGGCGGCATCAACGTCACCGTCTGTCAGACCGATTTGATCAGATTCATTTGCTCGTGTGTACGGGGCCTAAGAGGTGTTTCCTGTCCACTGATGCTTTATCACCAATCCTTGTTTCACTAAAAAAAAAAAAAAACTTTTGTCATTGGGACAGAAAGTGAGGTGCAATCTTCTGAACAGATGCACACAGACAGCAAAACAAATGTTACAGGGGTGATAACCCTTCTCTATGTTTTCCAAAAAGCTTAACAATAGATTTTTTTGGCTGGAGCTACCAGTTCAAAATTACAAACAGATTCTACTTAACAACAAATCTACAGTCCCTGTCTTACTGCTGTTCAAAGTATATAGGGCCAAAGGGGCTGGTAATGACCTGGGGGGAAGGGGGGGGACCCATGCTATTTTTCTCAATGATTTTCATCCATATTGCAAGGACCAGACATTACATTAAAGCCGCAGGCAGTTTTAAATGACTTTTTTTTAATAGTAATATAATTTTGTGCGGGGACAGTTCTAAACACGGGAAACACATGCCACTTCACAGGCATACTATAGACACCCAGCAGGTACGATATTTAAAGGAATTTTTCAAATATATTTTTTTCATTAAAAACCCTTTCCCGCCAAGCGTACGCATATATGCGTCCTCGGCTTTCGGGGGTTATACCCGGATGATGCCCGCAGCTGCAGGCATCATCCTGGTACTGTTGTTTAGAGCCAGTGATTGGCTATCCAGGCTCAAAGCCTGGGTTGTTATGCCGGAGGAGCGGGAGGAGACATCGCCCCCCCTCCCGCCGCCACTCACCGCTCTGACCGGGCCTACCGTCCCACCAGGAGACCCGATCCTCGATCTGGCACCTCCAGTGTCCAGGCGCTGACTGAAACGAAGCCTTCGATTCAGTCTCCACAATGTAAACACGGAAGCGACGTCATAACTTCCGGGTTTCTCGGCTGCCAATGGCGCCGGATTTAAAAATCGCTGTTTTCAGCGATCTGAATACTTTGAAGTGCAAAGGAGTACTTTGAAGTGCAAAGGAGTACAAAGTAGGGATCCCTCCATAAAGAGTACCTGTCACCACCTATTACTGTCACAAGGGATGACCTCCTCTGTAACTCTAACCTGGTAAAAAAAAGTTTAAAGCGTCGCCTATGGAGATTTTTAGGTACCGTAGTTTGTCACCATTCCACAAGTGCGTGCAATTATAAAGCGTGACATGTTTGGTATCTGGCTAACTTAACTTTTTCATTTTTTTCAAATTCATGAAAGTACATTTTTCCCAAAAAGTTGCGTTTAAAACACCGGCGCACAAATACCATCTGACATAAAATATTGCAACAATCGCCATTTATTCTCTAGATTCTCTGCTAAAAAAAATATATATATATAATGTTTGGGGGTTCTAAGTAATTTTCGAGCAAAAAATATGGATTTTAACTTGTAAACACCAGAAAAAGGCTTAGTCATGAAAAAGGTTAAAATCTCTGCTCCCGAAAAAACAACAGTTTTTTTTTCCATTGATACATGTTCTCTGGGGCAAGACCCGGGTCCTCAAACCTGTTTTACGACAATAACTTGCATATTAGCCTTTAAAATTAGCACTTTTGAATTAGAACGTTCGGGTACCATAGACTTCAATGGGGTTCTAAAAGTTTGGGCGAACGATCGGTCCGTTCGAAGGTTCTGGTGCGAACAGAACGGGGTGGTGTTCGGCTCATCCCTAATTCAGAGTAAGCCTTTATGTAAAGTGAAGATGATGAGGAGGAAATGTATAGTTCACAGTGTAGTTTTGTGCAGGAGGAGAGAAGTCCTGGGAGAAGAGGCGTATCTAGTGAAAATGGCACCTATGGCAAAAGCACTGAAACTGCGCCCCCGTCAAAACTGGCGGCTGGTGCTGAAAATTTTGGGGGGGGCGCAAACAAACTCAAATCAATTGCAATTGCTGTGCCAATCAAACGCATCCACTGTGCCATTAATGGCCCATTATCGGCTGTCATGGGGGCACCTGTCACTCCCCTCCCCAGGCCAAGTAGCAATATTGGCAATTACTGTGCCGGTGCCGCGCTTCAGTAGGCCGGCCGCGATGCCGGGAGCTACATTAGTGCGGGAGGCGGCCACAGAAGGACGGGCGGTTTTTTTTTCGTGCGGGGGGGTAGCTTTTTGCCACCCCCTCTCCATGGCGCCCATGGCACTTGCCATGGCTGCCATACCCTAGATACGCCACTGCCTGGGATTAACAGTCTGCAGGAGTTGATGCAGAGGAGGAGCAACGGTCTGCAGGAGTTATGCAGGGAAAGTGACTGTGATTATTAGAGTCTATCAATTCTTCAAATGCTCAGTTCATTCAACCAATTCTTAACGGAGGTTCACAATAAAAACAAGTATTTAACGGAATAATTCCAAGATTTACACTATGGTGTTTTTTTTTTTTTGCCGTACATACTGTTTTATTGTTCTCGCTCTATACGGTGCCTGCGCAGTCAGCTCTACACGGCAGGCGCAGGCGCCATATAGCGCCGTATCGAGCCGACTCGCAGTTCGGCTACTTACGGAAAACTGGTGACGCGCCTTATGCTCCAGGGGAAGTTTTTCACCAGACGTCAATCATCTAACCTCTGAATAGGAACGCCCACTCCCGCGGGAGCGAGAACCCGGAAGCTGGGGGTAAAATAACAATAAACGGTGTGTACGGCAAAAAAAAAAAAAAAAACACCATAGTGTAAATCTTGGAATTATGCTGAATGGAATGTCTAATACTTGTTTTTAGGGTGAACCTCCGCTTTAAGGACCGAGCCTCTTTTTGAGATTTGTTGTTTACAAGTTAAAGAAAATTACTTAGAACCCCCAAAAATTATAAAAAATATTCTAACACCCTAAAGAATAAAATGGCAGTGGTTTTAATACTTTATGTCACACCGTATTTGCGCAACGGTCTTACAAGCGCACTATTTTTGGAAAAAATACACTTTTTGAATAAAAAAAGACAACAGTAAAGTTAGATAATAAAAATGGTGAAAAAAGGAATATAAAGGCACCCTTCCACCTTCTCACCCTAAAGCAGCTAGTTTAAAAATATAAATAGTGATATGAAATAATTCTGAGTGAACAAAATAGCAGCGCTTAGTTCAGTGACTGAACAAAAATAAATAAATATACCCCTGTGAAAGAGTGTATAATACATATACTAAAAAAAATGTGCATATATATAAACATATACATAAAGTGAACTGAGTAATTGTGATTAAATGTTCAAAATTGCCTCCATAGCTAGTGAGGAGAGAGAAAAAGGAGAGAGCCGCTGCTCCCGGGCACAGTGCTGGATTGAGATCAGGCTCAGGTAAGTATTTAGGGAGACTGTAAGAGTAAGCTGCAATCAGAGGGCCAGATTCTCAAAAGAGATACAACGGTGTATCGCAGGAAACACCGTCGTATCTCTGTTTTTTTTACTTGGTATCTATGCGTGTGATTCCTAGAATCACTTACGCATAGATACAGTGAAGATCCGACATCGTAGATGTAATTACTTTTCTGGTCGCTAGGTGGCCTTTACGTTGTTTTCTCATTTGCCTATGCAAATGAGCCTAATACGCCGATTCCCGAACTTTTTTACGCCGCCCCGTCATAGTTTACGTCATTTCCGTAAGCATAAACCTACCCCTGCTATATGAGGGGTAGGTTTACGAAGTTCCGTCGTTGCCATATTAGGTATGGCGTCGGGTCAGAGTCGGTTACACCGTTTTACTAAGTCGTTCGCGAATAGGGCATTGCGTAAGTGACGATCACATCGTTTTGACGTCGGTTTCAACAACGCTTTCCGACATGAGCTGGAGCACTGGGCTTTTTTCCCGGCCGGCGCATGCGCAGTTCGATCGATGCGGGGGTGTGCTTCATTAAAATACAAGCCGCCCCCTTTGAATTACGCGGGGATACGCAGGGCCATTTACACTACGCTGCCGCAAACTACGGAGCAAGTGCTTTGGGAATACGGCACTTGCTCCATTAAGTTGCGGCGGCGTAGTGTAAATGGCTTACGCTACGCTGCCGCAGATTGTATGTGAATCTGGCCCAGAATGTTTTTATCTAAATGCAGAAAATGTATTACGGTAAAAACTTTCTGCCTTTAGAACCACTTTAAGAAAATAAATTCCCTCCATAGCTGTTTTTTTTTTTTTTTTTTTTAATACAAATTGAATATATAAAGTAATTTTACTATACCTGTACTTTCAAGTCAACTGTATGCATGACTTGTCACCTCAAGAAAATTAATAATGCTTTAACATTTTTTTAATGACATTATTTTAATCAAGTTACTAGGTGCTACATGCTAGCAAGCCCACAGTCTGGAGGCCCAGCTCAAATACCTGCTATGTGGGCTTCACTGTTTTTTTAGTATTGGAAAAAGTGGAATAAAATCTGTCAGTAGAGTGAATTTAAAGATTTTGGGCCAGATTCAGGTACAGCGGCGTATCTTTGTGTGGGCGTAGCGTATCTTCTTTACGCTACGCCACCACAACTTAGAGAGGCAAGTGCAGTATTCACAAAGCACTTGCTCCGTAAGTTGCGGCGGCCTAGCGTAAATGGGCCGGCGTAAGCCTGCGTAATTCAAAGTAGGCAGGTAGTGGACGTGTTGTATGGTAATGAATCCACGTAAATGACGCGCCTAACGAACGGCGCATGCGCCGTCCGTGGACGTATCCCAGTGCGCATGCTTAAAATCACGTTGCAAATAGTCAATGCTTTCGACGTGAACGTAACCATTCTGGATCGATATGCAAACGACGTAAACGACGTGAAATTTGACGGCTGATCCGACGTCCATACTTAACATTGGCTTAACATTTTTGGTGGTTTATCTTTACGCCTGAAAAACGCGTAAATGGTGTAGCTTACTGTGACGGGCGTACGTACGTACGTTCGTGAAAAGGCGTATTTTGCTCATTTACATATTCTAGGCGTAAATCAACGTACACGCCCCTAGCGGCCAGCGTAAATATGCAGCTAAGATACAACGGCGTAGGAGACTTACGCCGGTCGTATCTTGGCCAAATTTAAGCGTATCTGGTTTCCAGTATACGCTTAAACAAACAACGGCGCTCATTCGAACTTACAACGGCATATCTACTGATACGCCGTCGTAAGTCTTTCTGAATCTGGCCCTTTCTGTTGAAAGCAGACTTATTAGAGCTCTAAAGATGTGATATTTCATTGATGTTGGGTGAGGTGGTAGCTGGATGGCCGTGCCTTGATCCCGAAACAATTCAAAGAATTGTAAAATGTGCTTTAAATGTTGTTGGTGCAAATGTCTGATATTTGCAGGTGTGACTTAGGCCCCTTTCACACGGACGGATAGAATGGTGCTTTTAGCTGCGTATTTTCTAGTTTTGTACCACAGCTAAAAGCACACAATGCTTTTCTATGGCCCCATTCACACGCAGCGTTTAGCTACGATTTTGTTACATGCGGTTTGGTGCAAATAGAAAAAATAGAATTGAATGCGTCCAGGTGCGATTTAGCGCAGCTATATGTACATAACTGCAAGTAATTGCAGTCTTTTGTATCAACTGCGGATAGCAGTGTAAAAAAAAACAAAAAACGAACAGGAAGCACATCATGATCAAAAATAAATAAAAAGGGTTGCTATGGGAACGACTACCGCAGCTAAACGCGGCCGCATGTAACCGCATATAATCGCAATGTACAAATGCAGCTAATCGCAGTGCCTGGAGCCTTGAATTTCACAGAAAATGTATATGCTTTTAACTGCGGCAAAACAGACAAAGCAGAGCATTGAGATTAATGTCTGCTATATAATCTTTTGTTTTGCAGATAGAAAATTCAACTTTCAACAGAGCTAAGCTGATGAATGTTGGCTTTGCAGAAGCTAGTAAAGATTTTGACTATGACTGCTTTATCTTCAGTGATGTTGACATTATTCCTATGGATGAGAGGAATCTGTACCGATGCTCTCAAAACCCCAGACACATGGCTAATTCTTTGGACAAATTCAAATTCAAGTAATGGCTCTAAACCACAATATCATGTATATGTTTTTTTTTTAAATGTAAGTTTTAGCAGAATGAATAAGTCAAAATCTGTGCAGGTGTATAATAATTTTAGATATAGCATTACAGAGAACAAGTGCACATTAAAATTTCAAGGTGTAGTTATGTGGGTATGTGAATCTAGCTCCATGGTGGCTCAAACATTACAGTAATAGACTAAGGGCCAGATTCAGGAAAGGTTACGCTGGCGGATCGAGTGATCCGCCAGCCTAACTGTGGCTTTGAGCCGGCGTTTCTGTTTTCTGTAACCAGAAAACAAGAAACGCCGGGTTGAAGTTCTGATGCGAGCAGCGTAACTGAGTTTCGCCATCGCATCGTTACTTCAACTTAAAAATGGCGCCGGGGGCGTTCCCGCCGATTTACGCTCAAAAAATATGTTAATGAGCGGAAATCGGCAATTCACGATCGAAATCCGGCGCGACGCAATGACGATACGACGTTTCCGGACGGGATACGCGGCGCATAGATATACCTACATGGGGTTGGAGTATCCTATGTTAGGTATAGGCGTCGTCATCGCGTCGGGAAAAAAAAAAAAAACGTCGCTTGCGTAAAACGGTCATGAATGGGAATGTGAAGTCATTGACGTTCATTCACAGATTTTGGAGCATGCGCACGGGGATGTTTTGACACTCGACGCATGCGCAGTACGTTGGCGGCGGGATCGCGCGTAGTTAGCATACTACACGCCCCGTACCCGCTACATTTGAATTCCGCCGGCTCATTTGTGATGCGCTGCCGCAACTTTAGGAGCAAGTGCTTCGTGAATGACAGCACTTGCTCCTAAAATTTCGGCAGCGCAACGCAAATCAGAAGCGTTACTCCAGAGCAAAGATGCTCTGGAATACGTGAATCTGGCCCTAAGTGTAATAATTGTGCTTGTAGTAATAGAGAAGAGGTGCTTTTTATTGGAATGTGGTCCTGCAGGTTCCGGCCAGTCAGGTAAAGTGGCCAGGGACCCTCGCATGGTCAGCAGAGTGCGGGAGCCAGCCAGAGCAGCAGGGCGTCTCCTGCCAGCAGGGGGGGTGAAAAGGAGCCACACAGCGACAGCCAGGCATGCAAGACCTGCAGGGCGGAGGCGCAGGAGAGACAGTGTGCAGCCAGGGCCTTCTGCAGTCAGCTCATCCGCACCTGACTATCCGGAAGGCTGGGTTGCTCTGCTGAGGTGGATTCCGGAAATGCGACCGTGGGATCTGGTCCCGGTCAGCCTAGTAAATCCATGTCTAATCCTGTCTCTTCTTTACAGTTTTCTTTGTCTTCTGTGTCAGTATTAGGGCAGGTCAAAGCCCGGTGGTCTGTTCAGGCACCCCTACCTCTACAGTGGGCAGGGCCCGTTCCGCAGCCGTTCATTATTTTCTGGCTGGGCTGCGTTTGTTGGTACAATGTTTTGATACGGGTTCGACTTCTATCTCTGCGCCGGTTGTTGGCTTGGGTTTCGGATCTGCTGGGAACTGGTTGGGCTGTGGCCCAGGCCCCGGCTGTTTCTGTTACTGCGTCAGGTAAGGGGCAGGTGTTTGGAGGGACGTCGGGGGACACGGCAGCTCCAGGGACGGCTGCAAAGACTCGCAGAGGGACGTTGGTAAAAGCGCGGACATGGCTCCCTTGTCCGATTCTGCAAAATGAAAAGTGCATGTCTGTTTTGAGGGTCCTTTGAGTGCTCATTGTTGCCTTTTGAGAAGTTTAACCTGGATAGGATTAAATTGGAACAATCCAAGAAGGAGGATGAGGAAAAGCGCTGCAACCATCTGGTTCGTACGGTACGTTTAGTAATTGCCTCCAGGCCTTCGCTATTTTTGCAAGTGTTATTGGAAAAAAATCCCCTGAGAATTTCCCCCCTTTTGTTATCTGCATGCCATCAGCAAGGCCCATAGAGTGTATGGAGGCATGGCTTGGCTGCGTTATGACGAACAGTTTTGACAACTTTAATTGACACTAAAGGTTCAATAATTTTTATTTTTTTTAAAACAAACATGTCATACTTACCTCCACTGTGCAGTTCATTTTGCACAGAGTGGCCCGGATTGTCCTATGGTGGCTCTAGCGGCTCCTCCCCCTCAATAGATAATCCCCTCTGGGAAGCTCTCTCCCAAGGGGGTTTCCTTGGGGGTATGCTCCTATGTCATACACTCATACACTCAGCGACCAAAGCCGAGTATATGACTTGGCCTCGCCCCCCGTGGCCCTGGGTCATTGGATTTGATTGACAGCAGCGGCCAATGATATCAAATGTAGAGCAGAGAAGCCGTGGAGAGAGTGACGTGAGATCGAGCCCACAGAAATTTTGGGCTAAGGTAAGTAAAACGGGGGGGGGGGGGTGGGGAGCCAGACACTACAAGGTGTTTTTCACCTTAATGCATAAGGTGAAAAAACACAACGGTTTACAACCCCTTTAAGGCTGTTCTGTCCCTAGATATAGGTCCAGTTGTTTTTGTGTTTATCAGTTGATATTGCATTTTTCACCGTCTTGTAATTCATGTGCATTACATTGTGTGGTAACAGCACCATCTACTGACCAGTTCATGTATTTTATTCAGCCTGTTTTCTCTTTGCATTATGGCAGTCCCAGTGTATTCTGGGTAGTTCCTGGTCCTTGCTAGTCTTGTGCTGTACATCAAGCAGTCACCATCTTGTGTCTCATGAGCCAAACATTCTCACTGGGTTCCTGCCCCATCATTTGCTATTTAGCCTGTTTTCAAGCATAGTCGGTAAGAGCCCTATCTTGTGACATTTACCATGTCTTATGTGTTACTTGTTTCATGTATAGCAGATCATTCTGTGTCTTAGGCCATGTACCATGGATTTTATGTATAACTGATTGACTTTGGTTTTGATCCCTTTCTAACCCTGAACAGGCATTCACATTAGAAAGCCAGAGTAAAATTAACATTTCCTCTATTCAAAGCAGTTCCAGCTAAATTCCTCTAAGATACTGAAACCATTGGATTAGCATGACAATCAGGAAACTAGCATTTTCAGAAGGAGGCATCAGCAGATATTTGGGATTGCTGTACATATTTTGTTTGTTTAAAAACTTCTCCTATTATACTAGTTTCTGTGTTTCCACAGACTACGTTATAAAACTGTATTTGGAGGAGTAGTAGCCTTCACCAAAGAACAATTCCTCAAAGTCAATGGATTTTCAAATCTTTTCTGGGGATGGGGAGGAGAAGATGATGAATTATACAACAGGTTTGTTTTAAACAGCGATTTTATAATTAAAGAATATGTAAACCTAACATTTCATATGTGTTATATGTGCCTGTTGTACCATATTCTTGTATGAGAAAGTATCCTGTTCTCTTTGTATTGTTTCTTATGTGTGAAATCCCTGGTGTTCCTGCCAGTCCCTCTGTTTTCCTATTTAAAACTGACCACACTAAGCAGGAGTAAACAACGTGGTCAGTTCTCTAGCTATGCTGGAAACTCAGCCTGCTATCAACCAATGTTCAGACTTCTCCTTCCCCAGCTCTTATGCAGCTGAGAACAGAGGGATCACTTATAAAAATGGGGAAAAATGTATTTATAATTTTTTTTACATATTGTGACAGGAAGTCAGGTAAATGTGTGTGTGTGTGTGTGTGTTATCACAGACGGGAGATACATTTCTGCCTTGTTTAGACAATTCACCAATTACTATTAGGTGTCAGCTGCAGAAATAGCCAGAAAGGTTTAAGGCGTTGGAAAACTTCAGCTGTTTAGAATGAGGTAATTAAGGCCTCTAAAAGACATCCAAAGGATGACTACTGATTGCCGCATCCTGAGGTTTTTTGAGGTAAGGAGCAGTCAGAAAGACTTCTGAAAGAGGTGAGGTGGTGTTGATTTTTCTATGTGATAAAAATCAAAAAGACTATTGTTTTTCTGCTGTCTGACCAGCAGTGTCTGCCCAGCAGTAGGCTGTGCCAGACTCCATAGGTAGGTTCCTGTGTTGTGAAGGTAGATGCCCCAAGTGGCAAGGGTTTATTTTATGTTTTGTTTTGTTTATGCTGTTTTGATGCTTGCACTTGTATCCAGCAATAAGGAAGAATAAACCATATCCTTTGTTTTCAACCATCCTCAACTGCCTTTCTGTATAGTTCAGCGTGTAGTGAACCTATCGAGGGGGTCACACACACCCGCTACCGAGCTAATCCCTCACACATGGTGGAGAATGCGGGCAGTTAAAGTTAACCCAAAATGGAGGAGATACTAAAACAGCTGGCTATAGCAAATGCAAATCAACAGCAGACAAATGCAGCTTTGCAGCGGAGCCTTGCAGCTCAACAACAAGCTCACGCAGATCAACAACAGGCTCACCAAGAGAGCCTTGCAGCTCACCAAGAGAGCATGGCAGCTCAACAACAGGTTTACCAAGAGAGCATTGCAGCTCAACAGGTTTACAAAGAGAGCCTTGCAGCTCACCGAGAGAGCATTGCAGGCTTGGAACAGAGACACCAGCAGCAAATGGAGGCCATTGTGAAACAGCTTCAGAGACAGCAGACCGAGGCTGGGAGTCAGGCCAGTAACATATCGACTTTACGGGTAAGCCACTTATTGCCAAAGATGACTGCAGATGATGACCCTGAGATGTTTCTGACCACGTTTGAGAGAACAGCGGAAAAAGAGAGTTGGCCTAAAGAACAGTGGGCTGGACTAGTGGCCCCCTATTATCTGGAGAAGACCAAAAGGCATATTTTGATTTGGAGTTTGCAGATGCAAAAAACTATGATCGGTTAAAAGAGGAAATATTAGCCCTGGATGTCCGTGCTCAGCGGGTCCACAATTGGAGTTATCAGCTGAGGAAGCCACCTCGGTCGCAGATGTATGACCTCATTCATTTGGCTAGGAAATGGCTGCAGCCAGAAACTCTGTCCGGACCAAAAATTTTGGAGCGAGTAGTCATGGACAAATTTCTTAGGTCTCTTCCTAACACCCTGCAGAAATGGGTAAGCCATGGTGGTCCGGAAACCGCAGACAAACTAGTAGACCTGGTCTAAAGGTACTTAGCAACAGAGAATTTGTCCTCTTCACCTAGAGACGCACAGACTTTTCACCCCAAGACCAGACCCTCCCCACCTATAGCTAAAACTGCATCAAGGGATGGGGGTGGAGAGAAGGACCAAAGAGCAACTAGAGGTATTATCGGGACTACTGCTAATGTTTGGCGAGAGTGGCCTGGAAGACCCATCCCACAGGAGAGGACCAGAAGGTTGATTTGTTTCCGTTGCCGGGAAGAGGGACATGTAGCAGTGGTTTGCCCAGCGGTTGATGAACCCATGCAGTGTGACTTTCTGACAGAGAGACGACAGTCCCTCTTTGCAACCACATGCACTGCAATAAAGGGGAATGAGAAACCTTTATGTAGAATGTGCTTAGATGGTAAAGATGTTGTGGTATTGTTGGATTCAGGCAGCCTGGTCACCTTAGCGAAAAGTGATCTAGTGGTGGGAAAAACCTTACATCCTAGAAAAATGGCTGTAATTTGTGTACATGGGGACACTCGAGAATATCCGGTGACTACGGTTTCCTTTGAAACGTCCCTCGGTAACTTGTGTCACCAAGTGGGTTTAGTTCCCCAACTGCCACATGACGCCATTGTGGGAAGGGATTTCCCAAAGTTCTGGGAGCTCTGGGATTGCCCAGATTCCCCAGTAAGTGGTTCTTCTGAGCCTGAAACATCTACTCCAGAACCTTCTAACTGTGAGGATTCTCCTGAGTTTACCTTCTCAGTCTTAGCAGGGGAAACACCAGTCCCTAGGGAGGAGCCTGCTACCTCAGAAGAGGAACAGCGGCCGATAGGGTTTGATGACCTCCAGGTGCACAGAGAAAATTTTGTCACTGAGCAATTGAGGGACCCCACATTGCTAAGAGCCCGGGAGAATGTAGTGAAGATAGATGGGGAGTTATTTAACCCTGATGAGAGGGTTGCCCTCCCTTACTTCATTATTGAAAGGGACCTGTTATATCGAGTGTCACAGAGGTTAGAGGAGACCATTGAGCAACTAGTAGTGCCTAAACCGTACCGCAAGATGGTTTTGGAACTGGCCCATGGGCACATTCTTGGGGGACATTTGGGAGCAGAAAAAACCGGGAGAGAATCACCCAAAGGTTTTATTGGCCTGGGATCACTAAGGAAGTGGAATTGTACTGCTCTTCCTGTCCAGTGTGTCAGATTACTGCAACCATGCCACATTTTCGCAGTCCCTGCCCATTATCGAGGTTCCTTTTGAGAGGATCGCCATGGACTTGGTTTGCCCCTTACTGAAGTCCACTAGAGGGCACCAGCACATCTTGGTAATAATGGACTATGCCACCTGTTACCCAGAAGCGATTCCTCTCCGAAACACCTCTGCTAAAACCATTGCCAAAGAATTATTTCAGGTTTTCAGCCGTGTGGATCTTCCTAAGGAAGTCCTAACTGACCAGGGCACCCTGTTTTTGTCTAGGGTGACCAGAGAACTTTGTAAACTCCTGAAAGTGACCCAATTACGTACATCAGTGTATCACCCACAAACAGATGGGTTAGTGGAAAGGTTTATTAAAACAAATGTTGAGGAAGGTGGTGGATAAAGACAGAAATAATTGGGATTATCTGCTCCCTTATCTGATGTTTGCCATAAGAGAGGTTCCCCAATCGTCCACAGGGTTCTCTCCGTTTGAGCTACTGTATGGGAGGCACCCCCGGGGCCTTCTAGACATTGCCAGGGAAACGTGGGAAAGTGAGTGTTCCCCTCATCGAAGTGTGATTGAACATGTGGCCCAAATGCAAGATAGAATTGCCCAAGTAATGCCGATTGTGAAGGCACATTTAGCCCAAGCCCAGTTGGCTCAACAGAGGATTTACAATCGTGGGGCCCAGGTCCATTCCTTTGCACCTGGTGATAGGGTGTTGGTGCTGGTCCCCACGGTCGAAAGTAAATTCCTAGCCAAATGGCAGGGTCCTTATGAAGTGTTGGAGAAAATGGGAGTGGTGAATTATGAAATTAGCCAACCTGGAAGACGAAAACCTGAGCAGATATATCATGTGAACTTGTTGAAACCATGGAAGGATAGAGAGTCCTTGGTCGCTGAGACTGCCCGGTTTTCTGCTCTATTTAACCTGGCTGTCCCTGAAGTTGGGATAGCGGAGACTCTGTCCAAAACTCAGCGACAGGAGGCTAAAGAATTTGTGCTCCGTAATAGGGAGAAGTTTTCAGATTTGCCAGGTTGGGTCTCCGGGGTTGAACATGACATTATCACCACACCAGAAGGTCAAGTTGAAGCCTTATAGAATCCCAGAAGCCCGGCGAGAGGCAATTTGCCAGGAAGTAAAAAAAAATGCTTGAGCTGGGGGTGATCGAAGAGTCAAATTGTGATTGGTCCAGTCCCATTGTCTTAGTGCCCAAACCAGATGGAAGTTGGCGGTTTTGTAATGACTTTCGCTGCCTGAATAAAATCACTAAGTTTGACACCTACCCTATGCCCCGCATAGATGAACTGATTGATCGCCTAGGCACTGCCCGATACATGACGATGTTAGACTTGACCAAGGGTTATTGCCAGATTCCTCTCTCAGAGACGGCCAGGGAAAAAACAGCATTTGTAACTCTAGACGGATCTTTCCTATATCGGAGGATACCTTTTGGGTTACAGAATGCTCCCGCCACATTTCAACGCACCATGGACAAGACCCTTCGGCCTCATCGAGCCTATGCTGCTGCATACCTCGATGACGTTGTCATCCACAGTGAGGATTGGGACTCACACTTACCAAGAGTTCAGGCTGTGTTGGATTCCATCTGGAAAGCCGGGTTTACAGCCAATCCAAAATAATGTACCCTTGGGCTAGAAGAGGCAAAGTATCAGGGGTATACCATTGGAAGAGGTTTAATCAAGCCCCAAATAAACAAAGGTGAGGCTATTCAGGATTGGCCACGTCCCACCAACAAGGAACAGGTTCGTGTATTTTTGGGAATCGCGGGATATTATCGGCGCTTTATCCCCCATTTTGCCTCACAGGCTGCTCCCCTGACCAATTTGACCAAAGGGAAGGAGTCTGTTATGACCAAATGGACTCCCGAAGCAGAAACAGCTTTTCAGGCTTTAAAACAGGCCTTATGTAGTCAGCCAGTTTTAAATTCGCTTGATTTTTCACGGGACTTTGTGGTTCAGACAGATGCCTCAAATGTGGGGTTAGGAGCTGTACTGTCCCAGATTATCAAGGGGGAGGAACACCCTGTTATGTACCTCAGCTGAAAGTTGAAGGCCCATGAGGAGAATTATGCCACCATTGAGAAAGAGTGTTTGGCGGTGAAATGGGCTTTGGATTCTCTCCGGTACTACCTCGTGGGTAGACAGTTTGAACTGGTGATGGATCATGCCCCATTGAAGTGGATGGCACAGAACAAAGAGACCAATAGGAGAATAAATAGGTGGTTCCTGGCCCTCCAGGAATTTAGTTTTGTGGTAACGCATCGCCCCGGTGTTAAAATGGGGAATGCAGATGAGTTGTCCCGAGTGCATTCATGCCTGGCAACCTGTGTCCCAACCCTAGGGTTGAAACAAGAGGGGGGGTATGTGACAGGAAGTCAGGTAAATCTGCGGGTGTTGTCACAGACGGGAGATACATTTCTGCCTTGTTTAGACAATTCACCAATTACTATAAGGGTCCTTTCACACGTGCGGACCGTTTTTTATCATCAGTTGATTCGTTTTTTCATCCGTTTTTCATCCGTTTTTCGTCCGTTTTTTTATCAGTTGTCATCCATTTTTCATCCGTTTTTCATCCGTTTTTTCGACCGTTTTTCATCCGTTTTTTTCATCCGTTTTTTCATCCGTTTTTTCATCCATTTTCTTTTTGTTAGAACTTTATTTTTATTACATATTTTGATGAAAAACGGATGTTAGCGGATCGGATGTTAAACGGATCGTCCGCTAACATCCGCTTTTCGTCCGTTCCGTTTTTTTGACGGAAGAAAAATAGGGTTTTCTTCCGTTCAAAAAAACGGAGCTTAACGGAGACAGATGTTAACGGATGGGTGTGAAAGGACCCATAGGAAAGCATTGCGGTCCGTAAACGGACGTCTAAAAACGGACGAACGGTCCGCACGTGTGAAAGGACCCTTAGGTGTTGGCTGCAGAAATAGCTAGAAAGGTTTAGGGCGTTGGAAAACTTCAGCTGTTCAGAATGAGGTAATTAAGGCCTCTATAAGACATCCAAAGGATGACTACTGATTGCTGCATCCTGAGGCTTTTTGAGTTAAGGAGCAGTCAGAAAGACTTCTGAAAGAGGTGAGGTGGTGTTGATTTTTCTGTGTGATAAAAATCAAAAAGACTATTGTTTTTCTGCTGTCTGACCAGCAGTGTCTGCCCAGCAGTAGGCTGTGCCAGACTCCATAGGTAGGTTCCTGTGTTGTGAAGGTAGATGCCCCAATTGGCAAGGGTTTATTTTATGTTTTGTTTTGTTTATGCTGTTTTGATGCTTGCACTTGTATCCAGCAATAAGGAAGAATAAACCATATCCTTTGTTTTCAACCATCCTCAACTGCCTTTCTGTATAGTTCAGCGTGTAGTGAACCTATCCAGGGGGTCACACACACCCGCTACCGAGCTAATCCCTCACAATATCTATACACAAATGTTTTGCCTTGTATTTCTATTTTTAACTGAATAGGTTGGTTTACAAGCTGATCCTTTATACAATCACTTTAAGGCCTCTTGCACACTGCAGCTTGAAAAAGCTCAGTACAGCTTCTTTTTTTTTTTACTGAGCTAAAATACAGCCTATTAATTGTAATGTGCCTATGCACCCAGTCGTGTAAACAAGTTCTGTGCATTCTTGAGTAAAAATAAAATAGAAAAATCTACTTTTTTGGGCAGTAATATAAGAATCATGCGGACAAATCTGAGAATGTGAGAATAAATGCGTACGTGTGCAAATGCACGTAAATACACGCAAATACATACAAAAAATAAGTCTATAAGGGTGGATGCTAAAACAACTTCCAAATTACCTTCCCCCGCCCCCCCCCCCCCCCCCCCCCCCCCCTGCTGCATGTATTGTAAAGTATGAAAGACAGGCTCTCATAATGACTGAAGCTGGTGGGTGATAACTTACAAATATATTGGCTTTTACTGTTATTAAGGATACAGAACAGTGTGTAGGTAGGTTTAGTGTGGTGTGGCAGCAGTAAACTCTCAGTTGCAGAAAGCAGAACTTAGAAGTTCAGTAATGCACAACAAGTCTGGAGGGAAGAGTAGAAGCAGTAGGTCTCAGGTGTTCCGACAGTGTCTGTTTCAAGGGGCAGAATGTGACCTGTCCAGCCCATACCCAAGTGGGGAGTCTTTCAGGAAGGATGACATGTCCCTGCTCTTTTTCTAGTGGTCTGGAACCTCTCCCTGATGCCAAGCACTGTCCCTGACAGATGGGTGACCTGTCCCTACTCTATCCACATGGAAAATGCATGCCAAACCCAGGAGCCTGGGTCTTAAATAGACTTTGCCTGACCCAAGATTGCTGCCAAAGTCATATGTGCAACCAGCATACAATTGGATGCTGATTCTCTGTGACTGAGAAGATCATAGAGGAACAAGGATCCTCTCTAATTCCTCTTCCACCTGCATTAAAACTATGGATGAGAGCCCCCTGCAGTGGAGAAAACAGACTTTACCTGCCTAAAAGTGCCTTGTTTCCCCTGTTTATGTGATGTGAAATATTCATTCTGAATTTGTAGCTTACAGTTACTCTTCTCCAAAGCTCACTATCTTTTATTATGTCAAATAATTTACACTACATGAGTTCCATGGGTAACTTTCTAGTATACTGTTAGGCAGCCTGCAGCCCCTGCTTTCTGATCCATGCAGCCACTCCTGCTCGTATATCAAACTTTGTTGATGGCATCATTTTTGTAATGTAAACTAGAACTGTGGGGTTTAGTCAGGGAGCTCCTTACCAAATTCCTTGTCAGGAGTAGTTACTGCAGTTAATTGATAGCGATCTATTGATTTCCCCCTAAGTCTGGTCTTGTTGCACTTTTCTCTTCTAGGTGGCCGGGAATTTGGTGTTACTAGATATGAGAAGGTCAACCTAAGGTCAGGTTATGGGTATATGAGGTATCTCAGCCAATGGGCAGATGTTTTATTGAATTCCTTGGCCTGCTGGGAGAACCTATATATTTGGTTGAGGTCAGGTGATCTATGTTCTGTGCCAATCGGATCGCTGTCTGAGTGGACATCTGTTGTATGCCCCAGGCTGCTAGGCCGGAGATTGGGCCTATCCTGGTGGCATCTGGCAGCCTGGCTGTGTGAGGGCCTATCCAGAAGTAAGAGGGCAGTGTGGGTTGGGATTGTGGCTTGCAGTGCAACCAGAAGTGACGGTTCTGTCAGCCAGAGAACCTGTCAGTGGTAGAAGAAAAGCTGTCGCAACCAAGGGACCAACCATCTTTACCAGGGACCACAATGAGTAACTAAAGCAAGTACCGGAGCACTATTCTCACCAAAGAGGCATGGTGGAGAATCGGGAAACTTCAGGCGGTGACCAAGTCAGGGACCCAACCAGTGGAGGTGCCGCTTGCAGAGCAGCCTTGCGAGTCAAGTCAGTGACCGAGCCGGTCAGCAGGGGTGAAGCTCGAGGAGTATCCGGAGTGCCAAGTAGGAATTAGCCGAACGGTTTGCACCAGAACCTTTGAACGGACCGAACGTTCGCGCGAACATTTAGAACCCCATTGGCGTCAATGGGACTCGAATGTTCGAATTCAAAAGTGCTAATTTCAAAGCCCAATATGCAAGTTAGTGTCCGAAAAGGGGTTTGGGGACCCGGGTCTTGCCCCAGGGAACATGTATCATTGGGAAAAAAAGTTTTAAAAACGGTTGTTTTTTCTGGAGCAGCGATTTTAATGATGCTTAAAGTGAAAAAAAAATATGAAAAATTCCTTTAAACATCGTACCTGCTGGGTGTCTATAGTAGTGGCACGTGTTTAGAACTGTCCCTGCACAAAATGAGATTACTATAAGAAAAAAGTCATTTAAGACTGCTTGCAGCTTTAATTTAATGTCTAGTCCCTGCAATATGGATGAAAATCACTGAGAAAAATAGCATGGGTTTCCCCGCCCCCCCTCCCCAGGTCATTACAAGCCCCTTTGGCCCTATATACTTTGAACAGCAGTATACAGGCGGTGCAAACAAGACAGGGACTGTAGGTTTGTTGTTAAGTAGAATCTGTTTGTAATTTTCAACTAGTACTTCAGCCATAAAATCTTTTTCAAGCTTTTCTGAAAACATAAAGGGTTATCATCCCTGTAACATTTGTTTTGCTGTCTGTGTGCATCTGTTCAGAAGATTGCATCTCACTTTCTGTCCCAAAGACAAAAGATTTTTTGAAAAAAAATTTTTTGGGTGAAACAAGGATTGTGATAAAGCATCAGTGGACAGGAGACACCACAACTGAGCAGCTTTGAGCCTGAATAGCCAATCACCGGCTCTAAACAACAGTACCAGGATGATGCCTGCAGCTGCGGGCATCATCCCGGTATAACCCCTGTAATAGTCAGAGTCCCGGTCCCTATGAAATGGGAGGTAAAATGGACACAGGGTTTGCGTGTCTGCGGACCGCAGAACTACAGAGCGTAGCGTTTAAATGGAGAAAAGTGCTCTGTCAGTTTTCTCCAGGTTTTGATAGTTCTGAATGGGGCTGTGTAGTTGGAGATCCTGCAGAGACTTGGGCGGGATGGGGTCTCCAACCCTGTGTCCAGATCTTACAGACAGCCAGCAGGTTGGGTTCCCAGCTGAACACTGACAATATAATCAGGGACTGGTCAGAACAGAGAGAGAGGTGGAAGGTGTGCAGCTGGCTGTTGCTGCAGGACAGACCTGTATGTGGGGATCTGTCTGTCTGTCTGCCCTGGAGACTACATCCCTGGTGTGGGGGGACTTCGTGCCTGAGGGACTGGGAGGCTGGTGGAACTGAGGTGACTAGCGAGTCCAAGAGAGGCTGAAGGAAGTCCGGAAGTCTGGGAGACAGTGGGCTGGAGAACCTGTTGAGGCCAGGAGTGGGCCAGGTGAGCAGGTACAGCAAGGCTAAGTAAGCCTAGGAGCCAGGAGGCTTGGTATTTTTGAGTTCTATGAACATTAATGGAGAAGAACCCCTGCGTGGGAAATCCTGTATGTGAACTCTTCTTTTGTTTTCTTCAATAAAAATGGGCTGCCATGCCCTCAAACATAATGTCTGACTGCTGTGGACTCGCTAAAAAAAACGCATTTACCATTGAGTTAAACCCCCAACGTTTACAGTGGTGGATTCAGCGGGCATCTAGACGGTGAAATCCGGGTCCTTGCTCCGTGGTGAGTCGCAGCAGCAGTTACTGCTAGCTGTGTGTAGCAGCCAGGCAAACTGCATTGCGCAGAAGTTTTTTTTGGACTGTGTTGCATACAGGTGGTGCACCTGTGAGAAGATTTTTTTCCCTTTTTATTGCTGTGAACTGTGTAACAAGCTGCTGTGCATGCGACTGCAAGGATGCGACAGTCAAAACACAAGAAGTTCATGTTGAATCAAGTTAAAGGGGAAGTGAGCTCAGCGTGGCCTGAGAAGATGTCTCCACCTAGGAGGGCCAGTCAAAAGGGGCCAATGGTGTATGAGACTGTGAATGAGTGGTTCAAGTGGAACCAGACTAAAGAATCGGATGCGGTACAAAGGACTGAGATAGTGGCATCTGATTACATGCAACCCATGCTACCTACAGAGGAGGTTGGAGACTTCCTGGAAGAGTTTGAAAAAGTCGCTGTAAGGAGGAGATGGCCTAGAGACCGGTGGCCAAAATTGCTGCAAACCTTACTGCTGGTAGAGTACCGGTCGGTTTACCATTTGATGGATGGGGACCAGGATAACTATCGCAAGTTTAAAGAGGAAATTCTTCTTAGAGGAGAGATCAGTCGCATCATGGGCCACCAGCAACGCTCCAGCAAAGCAAGGTCGTCACCCATAGCAACGGGAGAGGCATCACTGCGACAACAAAGCAACAATCAAGCAATGGCTCAGGAGAGCATAAGTGTGCATCAGCGTACCAGCCGTGCGTTTTCTGCAAACATATCGGTTGTCGCCCCTGGCAACAGTGGTGAGAAGTTTGTGTGGCCTGCAGGGGGTACCGATGAAGAAAGTAAAAATGCGTATTATGACCGCTTATGTGAAGTGGTCAGTCCAGAAAGGACACAACAGTCTGTAACCACCATGAGGTGTAGCCAACCATCTTTGGAGTGCTGGTCTGCTGTTACCCCTAGCAACAGGGATACTGTGTTACATGCAGGGGGTGTTGGTGGGTCTGGAAAGGCTGCAGTGTTTCTCCATGACCACTTGAAAAATTCAGCCTATGGAGACACCACAGATGAGAGACAACGCACTCAAATGAAGGCTATGACAACGGCTACAGGAAGTGGTAAGACTGTTGCAGTTTATGGGACAGAACCCAATGAAGTAGAAGTGTGTTCAGCGGGGAGATCCGCAGTACAGGTGGACTCGTTACAGTGCGCTACCCATAGGGGGGAGGCACAGGGTAAAGCCCAACTGTCAGCAGGACTAAAGACTGAAAAGGACATGGGGACTCTGTATGTACCTGGTGGAATCCAGCAGAGTGCTGGAAGAGCTGTACTAGGGGTGACCAAAGAAATAAGTATACCATGTTCCCTAGTGACAGATATAGGTGCTGTGGGGTTGCCCAGAGAAACCTCCCATGAGCCCACAGTGTTGGAGCGGAGGGTTTCCCAGGTGAGCTGTAGAGCTTCTCTAGTGGGTAAGGGGCCACCCACAATAGCTACAGCTATGTTTAAGTATCATGATGACCCTCTAAAGGTTGAGAAATGTATTTCTGGAAATGTCATATTTGAGAATATTGTTGGTGATATGTTTACTAAAAAGGATGGGAGTAGGATGTCTTCCTTGACCACCAGAGGCAGAGCTGCAGGGTTGTCCATGAAAACCTCCCGGGATCTCCCTGTGTTGGAACTGGAGGTTGTTCAGGACCGCTCTAGCACTACTCTGGGGGTACAAGGAGGAACTGCTCCACACAATGAGAGTGTGTGGGTGCCGACCACCCGCCTGGTATGTGATCAGTTTGGTGAAAAATGTATTCATACTGTAAAAGCTAGTAGTGTAAAGCAGGATGGGATGGTAGCGCCACCAGAACAATCTGGTCAAAATGGGGTATTGCATCCTGTGGTTTGTGACGAAGCATCGTCCCAATGTGACATAAGTGAAACTGTGCTTGTACAATGTGATGCGTCTAGCGATGACAAATGTACTGTATCGGGTAATGAGACCCAAGTTCCTTTGGTGCCTCTTGGAACAGGTGATGCAGTGCTGCAGAAGGCCTGTCAGGGAAGTACCACTGACTGGGACAGCTGGGCTAAACAATTGCTAGCCATGCTGGATAAGGCTAGGTTGGGTAACACAGATGTGGACATAACACCTGCTATGCCCAATGGAGGGAGTGCAGGGTGGCCAGTGGCCAAGGGCGTGTTGGCCCCTGCAGAGATTGGTTTCCTCCAGTCAGAAGGACCGGTTAGGGGCGTATGCATGGCAGATGTGTTATCCGCAGCCCAACCGCTGGAAAATAGTGAGCGAAAAAATGCCAATGTGACTTATGACCTGCAGCGGCTCACTGATGCTGTGACGGAAGAGATAAATGTGAGATGTATGTCTGACGGCGCTCCAGTTGAGCACCAGGCTGTGAAGACTGATACCGCCAGTGAGGTGGGGGTCGCTGAAAATGTCTCTACCTTTCCAGCTTCAGTGGATGAGCCCCTCCAAGTCATTGATAAGGGAAAAGTCCCTAGAAAGGTCTTGTATGTAGACGTGGGTCGCATTAAGGTGACTAATGTATTGTTAAAAATGCTTAAAGTCCAGAAAGGCAATTTGCTGTACACTTGGGGGCCTCCATTGTGGTCGGACAACGTGGTACTGCGTAGTACCAGTAGGTGGAGCCAAGTAGTACAGGCTATTCTTTATGGTGATTACAAGAGGAACTGGTTGGTACCATGTTTATTGGCAGTGTGGCAGATGGTCTCAAAGTTCTCTGAGAGGGTACTTCCAGTTACCGGTTTGGATGGAAGTTGCTCAGGAGAACGTTTGACAACATCAGAAGTCTCTCCGCCTGATGCGGTGACTAGGAAAATTTCTGCTGATGCAGTCCAGAGTGCGGCTGAGCGGTGGTCAGTAGAGGGCACGGACACTGCTTCACCCACTAGACTTTACAGGAAGGAAGGGAGCGAAATGGACGTGGCAGTAGCAGAGATTTTACCTGTCAATCGCACAAAGGTACAAATTAAAGTACCCGGAGACACTGTGGGAGAAAGTGCTAAAGGAACAGGTTCTCTATATGAAGAATGTGAGGGTTTCAGGAAAGGCAGTGTTCCCCTGAGAAAAGAAAATAAGCCCAGGAACCCCAGAAGAGGGAGAAAGCGTAGGATAGAAAAAAGTGGGATCCCATGGAGAGTCAGGGTAGGACTGACCTGGAAGCGCACCCGAAAAAAGGGTTGGGCCTACGCGGCTGACAGCCGGCACAGAGGTGTCCCAACCCTAATGACGTGTGCTGGTGTTCCGCCCCCTTCGGGATCGAAACAAAGGGGGGGGATATGTAATAGTCAGAGTCCCAGTCCCTATGAAATGGGAGGTAAAATGGACACAGGGTTTGCGTGTCTGCGGACCGCAGAACTACAGAGCGTAGCGTTTAAATGGAGAAAAGTGCTCTGTCAGTTTTCTCCAGGTTTTGATAGTTCTGAATGGGGCTGTGTAGTTGGAGATCCTGCAGAGACTTGGGCGGGATGGGGTCTCCAACCCTGTGTCCAGATCTTACAGACAGCCAGCAGGTTGGGTTCCCAGCTGAACACTGACAATATAATCAGGGACTGGTCAGAACAGAGAGAGAGGTGGAAGGTGTGCAGCTGGCTGTTGCTGCAGGACAGACCTGTATGTGGGGATCTGTCTGTCTGTCTGCCCTGGAGACTACATCCCTGGTGTGGGGGGACTTCGTGCCTGAGGGACTGGGAGGCTGGTGGAACTGAGGTGACTAGCGAGTCCAAGAGAGGCTGAAGGAAGTCCGGAAGTCTGGGAGACAGTGGGCTGGAGAACCTGTTGAGGCCAGGAGTGGGCCAGGTGAGCAGGTACAGCAAGGCTAAGTAAGCCTAGGAGCCAGGAGGCTTGGTATTTTTGAGTTCTATGAACATTAATGGAGAAGAACCCCTGCGTGGGAAATCCTGTATGTGAACTCTTCTTTTGTTTTCTTCAATAAAAATGGGCTGCCATGCCCTCAAACATAATGTCTGACTGCTGTGGACTCGCTAAAAAAAACGCATTTACCATTGAGTTAAACCCCCAACGTTTACACCCCCGAAAGCCGAGGACGCATATATGCGAACAAAAAATATAGTAAAAGTGATCTTTTCCCAGCTGGTGACTTTAAACATGCACAAAACCCCCTTCAAACCCCCTTGAAATGTCTCCCGTGCCAATCTCCCCTCAAGGGGATCTACTCACCAGACGGTAGAGATTATCAGGCTCTGAACAACAACTCCATCCGACTATCTCCAACTCTAGGGACCTGCAGCTTGATCAGTGTGTTATGTTCCTAGTATCCACCGAATGTAAGGATACATAAAAAAAGACTGGATATGGTGTAATAGCGGGCCAGATTCACAGATACCCCGTCGTATCGCCGTTTTTTTGCCCCGTGTATCTATGTGTGTGATTCCTAGAATCACTTACGCATAGATACAGGTGAAGATCCGCCATGTGTAAAACAATTACACTGGCGGATCGTAGATGTAATGACAACTCCGGCCGCTAGGTGGCCTTTACGTTGTTTTCTCATTTGCCTATGCAAATGAGGCTAATACGCCGATTCCCGAATGCTTTTACGCCGCCCCGTCGTGGTTAACGTAGTTTTCGTCCGCGTAAGGTTACCCCTGCAAAGATGTGGAGTAACTTTACGAAGTCCCGTCGGATCCTGTCGGCTGCCGTCGGATGCCATGTTAAGTATGGCCTCGGGACCGCGTCGTGTTGTGCGTCGTTTATGCCATTTGCGTACGTCGATTCTCAATGGGGCTGGCGTACGCTATGATTACGTTGTTTACATTGAGAAAATGTGACGTCCTTTGGAGCATGCGCACTGGGATTTCTTCGCGGCCGGCGCATGCGCAGTTCAATCGGCACCTTAATTTAAATACAAGCCGCCCCCTTTGAATTACGCGGCCGTACGCTGGGCCATTTACGCTACGCCGCTAACTACGGAGCAAGTGCTTTGGGAATAAAGCACTTGCTCTAGTACGGTGCGGCGGCGTAGTGTAAATGGCTAACGCTACGCCGCCGGAATTCTATGAGAATCTGGCCCTATGTCTTTTATTCCACAAGTTCTGTCACACTGCTTTTAAATCACAGCATCAATCTTAGTTAAAAAATTAAAAACTTTACTTGCAACACAACAGGGCTTAGTCCCAGACTCACAGTGTGGTTCCCTTGCCAGTGTCACTCACGTCCACCGCAAATGACGTGATGCTTCCTGTGTGTCGTGGGGTTACGCCTTAAGGTTTCGTCCTTCCGACTTCCTCTGAGGGCGTAACCTCCCGACGCAACACATCAGCTTAAATCATGATCTGTCTGTGTGAGCCATGCCTCCAGCATTAACCCCTCGTCTCCCCACACTCACTCACGGAAACCAAGAGGTTGCGATAGGGGTTCGTTCACTGGGGATATGCTTACAATTGTATACTCTCAAACACAGCGATCATACAAAGTAAATTAGAACTAGAAAACATAATGACAATGTTCTCTATCAACCCCAAGTCATATTAGTTGTTTGCACATGTAATATATACATATGAGGATTAATAATCATTAGGGCTGTGCAAATTAACTATTCATTAATTGATTAATCTTAAATTTTGTTGATTGATCAAAATCTTTTTGATCAATTAAAATTCTTTTGATTGGTACTCACCTCTCCGCCGGGTTCTGGGCCTTCAGGGAGTTCTGTCGGAGATCCGATAACGTCACGTACACCAGCGGGGCTTGCCGTGTCCATCTGAAGGGCTCCTTTGCTGTGCCTTCATATCTGCATACCGGCGGGACCTTACTATCTGCCACACGCAAGGGCTGTTACACTTCCCTCTATCACTTCCCTCTATCAACCTGGGATTCTACAGCCATCCATTGAGAGTTGTGATAGTACCCTTCATGGGACATCTACATGACGACGGACTGATGTTAACCTCTCCTCATCTGGATTCAGCAGTGGTATCGTTGTACACATTTTTATATCAGTATCATACTTAGCTACATGTTTTTATGACTGCTTTCGGTACTATTTGGTATTACTCGCACCATTTTTACAGTTTATGTAGCTACATCGATTTTATCTCCAGTGCAATGTTTATTTGGTTACCTACTTGAAGACTATAAAAGTTTTAATACTATTCCCATCGAAAGCTGCCTTAGTGTGTTTTTTTGTATCCTGCTATCCATTTTTCCAGTGGTTGGTAGCTGCACTGGGAATCAGCCTGCAAGGAGATCAGCTAAAAGTAGTTGGATCTGTATGTGCGTTATAATTAATCTAAATTAGTCGATTAATCGATGAAAACAAAAACCGATTAATCGAACACAAAAATTTTGATCAGTAACAGCCCTAATAACCATATATTGTCATTTAAAATATGAATGAACACAATTATACAATAATTTACATATCATTATGTGTTCCATAATAAAAATTGGAATATAAAAATGTTTCATCTTCTGCTCCCTCTGCGCCGGTAAGATAAGGTCCGCAACCTTATTCTTGTAACGTGGATCAAGGAGAGTTGCCAGCCAGTAATGATCCCTCTCCTTGATAGCATGAATACGAGGATCCTTCCGCAGGCTTTGCAGGATCAGGGAGGCCATGCAGCGTAGGTTTGCTAAGGCATTCAGTGTGGAGTCCTCTGGGTCACTGAAGACGACATGATCCCAGCCACGTACAAGTCCATGGGTTCCTTGGGACTATAATTGATCCCTGCTGCTGATGCTGAGTGCTAGGCTCCACCTCCATGCTGACACAATCCTCCTCCTCCTCCTCGTCGTCCTCTTTCTGTGTGATAGGCGGGCAAGATTGCTGTCCTTCTTGTGCACCCCCTCTCTCTGGGCTAACGTTACTACCTTCCTCTATCTGTGTACCATCATTGGAGCCTTCAAAACGCTGCGCATCCTCATGCAGCATGTACCCAACACTGTGGTCAAACAGTTCAGGGGACTCCTCAGAAGGACATGGTGGGGCTAGGGAAGGAGTGAGTGATGCCATTGAGCAGAGGGAAGAGTGCGCCTTGGCAGCTACTTTGCCAGAAAAAGTACCCTGAGCCTGGGTGAGAGAGGATGAGGAGAATGAGGACGACTTGGTCATCCACTCTAACAAGTCTTCGGCATGTTGCGGCTCAACACGTCCAGCTGCCGAAAACAAGGACGAGCGTGTCCAACGGCCACGTGCTGATTAGGATGCACCGTGTCCACGACCAGCACTGTTGCCTCTAGACGCAGAGCCTGCTTGCCCTCGTGACTCTCTGCCCCTCCTTGTTGTCCTTCCAGACATACTAATGGCCTGCAGAGGATCAGTGTTGCTCATCGTCCTTTAAAAAAGTAATTAGTTACAGTTACAAATTACTTGTCCAAAAAAGTAATTGAGTTAGTGACTCAGTTACTACATTGGCAAAGTAATTAGTTACTCAGCAAAGTAACTGACTTTTTTTGAGGCATGAGGCATGTTACAGGCACAGTGAGGCATGTGAGGCATGTTACAGGCACAGTGAGGCATGTTACAGGAACAGTGAGGCATGTGAGGCATGTTACAGGCACAGTGAGGCATGTGAGGCATGTTACAGGCACAGTGAGGCATGTTACAGGCACAGTGAGGCATGTTACAGGCACAGTGAGTGAGGCATGTATGATGGCACAGTGAGTCACTGTGCCATCATACATGCCTCACTGTGCCTGTAAAATGCCTCGACTACGATCTCCCTACCTTCTCCTGTTCTCCACTACAGACGTCGGCGGAGGCGAGGATGTCAGACGTCGGCGAGGATGCTCCATTATTCAAAATCCGTGCCTCATCCTCAGGCTGTTCCGTGATAGGCGGAACAGTAATTTTCCCAGCAGAGCCTCTGTTTAGTGTTCAGCCTATCACGGATGTCCTCTCGTCCGAGGCCGAGGCTGAGGATGAGAAGGCATCCGTGATAGGCTGAACACTAAACAGAGGCACTGCTGGGAAAATTACTGTTCCGCCTATTACAGAACAGCCTGAGGAGGAGGCGCGGCTTTTGATAATGGACAGCGACGGCTGCTGCTGACACAGATAAGTAATTACGGTAACGCCGCCCCAGTAATGGGAGCGGCGTTGCCGAGAGGGGAAGAGTAATCTGGTAGATTACTAGTTACCCTCAAAAGGGGTATCGTTACCTAACGGCGTTTATTTAAACGCCGTTATTTACAACACTGCAGAGGACAAAGGCAGTACACACACCTTGTAGCTTTAGGTGCAAACTACAAAGGACAAGTGTAGTAGACACCAAGTAGCTTTAGGTGCAAACTACAGAGCACCCGTGCAGTACATACCATGTAGCTTTAGGTGCAAACTACAGAGCACACGGGCAGTACACACCAAGTAGCTTTAGGTGCAAACTACAGAGCACACGGGCAGTACACACCAAGTAGCTTTAGGTGCAAACTACAGAGCACACGTGCAGTACACACCAAGTAGCTTTAGGTGCAAACTACAGAGCACACGTGCAGTACACACCAAGTAGCTTTAGGTGCAAACTACAGAGCACACGGGCAGTACACACCAAGTAGCTTTAGGTGCAAACTACAGAGCACACGTGCAGTACACAACAAGTAGCTTTAGGTGCAAACTACAAAAGACACGTGCAGTACACACCAAGTAGCTTTAGGTGCAAACTACAGAGCACACGGGTAGTACACACCAAGTAGCTTTAGGTGCAAACTACAGAGCACACGTGCAGTACACACCAAGTAGCTTTAGGTGCAAACCACAGAGCACACGGGCAGTACACACCAAGTAGCTTTAGGTGCAAACTACAGAGCACACGTGCAGTCCACACCAAGTAGCTTTAGGTGCAAACTACAGAGCACACGGGCAACACACACCAAGTAGCTTTAGGTGCAAACTACAGAGCACACGTGCAGTACACACCAAGTAGCTTTAGGTGCAAACTACAGAGCACACGGGCAGTACACACCAAGTAGCTTTAGGTGCAAACTACAGAGCACACGGGCAGTACACACCAAGTAGCTTTAGGTGCAAACTACAGAGCACACACGCAGTACACAACAAGTAGCTTTAGGTGCAAACTACAGAGCACACACGCAGTACACACCAAGTAGCTTTAGGTGCAAACTACAGAGGAGACAGGCAATACACCACGTGAGAATACTGCAGCTCTCTCTCTCTCTCTCTTAGACAGATCTCTAACCACCGCCACAACACACTACACAAGGCTGACCTGCAGGCGGCCTTTTATAGTGTGGGGCGTGTACTAAACCCCCTGAGCCATAATTGGCCAAAGCCTTTAAGCTGACCTGGCGGACTCTAAGGCCCTGTACACACGATCAGACATGTCTGATAAAACTGGTCTGCAGACCAGTTTCATCAGACCAGTTTGAAGGTGTGTACGGCCCATCAGACCGTTGTCCGTCAGACCAAAGTTTTAAAACATGCTTTAAAACCTGTCTGATGGAACCTGTCCGTCGGACAGGTTCGATGGTTAGTACACAAAAGCATCAGACCAAAAACCCGTGCATGCTCAGAATCAAGTCGACGCATGCTTGGAAGCATTGAACTTCGTTTTTTCATCACGTCGTTGTGTTCTACGTCACCGCGTTCTGGTCTGATCGGATTTTGGTCCGATGGTGTGTACGCACATCAGACCATCAGACAAGTTCAGAGTTGTCTGATGAAAACGGTCCGTCAGACAAGTCTCATCAGACATGTCTGATCGTGTGTACAGGGCCAAAGACATATAGGCCCGGATTCACATACGCCGCCGTAGCGTATCTTCTTTACGCTACGCCGGCGCAACGCAAAGAGGGAAGCATGGTATTCACAAAGCAAATGCTCCCAACATTGCGCCGGCGTAGCGTATAGTCGTAGGCGTAAGGCAGTGTAAGTCAAGTGGGCTGGAAGTGGGCGTGATACATTTAAATGAAGCGTGACCTCAGGCAAATGATGGCCTGAGCTTCAGACAAGTACTTAAAATGAACTGCAGATGCGTCGTACCTTGGACGCATCCCAGTGCGCATGCTCACAATCACGTCGAAACAACTGGCTAAGATACGTTGAATCACTGCCTACGACATGAACGTAACCTACGCCCAGCCCTATTCACATACTACGTAAATTACGTAAAATTCGACAGCATTCGTTCCCTGGTCCATACCTTTGCCTGAGTTGCGCCTCCAATATGGGTAATAACTTTACGCCGGACGTAAAAGCCTTATGCAAAGCGGCGCTTAAAACATGCGCCGGGCGCAAGTACGTTCGTGAATCGGTGTATCTCCCTCATTTGCATATTTGCATCGAAAATCAATGGGAGTGCCAAATGCGTCCAGCGTAACTATGCGCCCACTATACGCCGGCGTAGGCAAGTTACGTATTTTTCGACATATCTAGCTTTGTGGGTCGGCGCATAAAATCAACGGCGCACATTTGTACTTACATCGGCGTATCTGGAGATACGTCGGCGTAAGTGCTTTTTGAATCCGGGCCATAGAGTTGTGGATCCCTTGTTAACAAATCCCTCCCGAGACATCAGCTTGCTTTGCTTGGTGTCCTTTAGGGCAGGTCCTCCCCTGGTCTCCTTCGTTAAGCAGCTTCCTCCACTCGGACGGACAGCTTAGGATCCCCTTCAGAATCATAGGCCCCAGCCAGCATAGCTGGGCCTACTAAATAGAGATGCAGCCTCGGACCAACGTGGTCCCGGGGCTGGAATCACACACACATACCTCGCGCTAGGAGGGCCACGAGGCGAAGGACCCCGAAAAATGGAGTCTGCCCCTTAAGTATCCCTTCCCAGCATGCACAGCAGGACACCACTCCCACTGGGCTGCTGCCGAGAAAGGTCACTTAACACACCATGGTTAGCCTGTATTCCAACATGTGCCTGAGATGGTAACGCCACCTACAGGCAACAGGGGAAAACTTCTATTAAGCACAACCATAGCCAGAACAGAGGCTAATTTCAATGAAATTAGTTAAGTCTAAGCCCACTATTGGCTCAGACGCCCTCTAAATTTGTAATAGCGCCCCCAATCATTGGACACAGGGCAGTGCAGAAATAAAACCACTTTTGCATCCCAGAAGTATCTAGCGCTCAATGACTTTCACCATCTTTGCACCCACCATGCCTCACAACCCACTACATATGGAAGGTTGTCAGCTGTCTTTGGCCTTGAAGGTCCTCACTAGGCTGGAAGAGGTAAAAGACTTTGCTACATAGGTTTCACATAACTTTCTTTAAGATTATTGTAGCGCAAACTAATGCTGCGTACACAGGATCGGACATTCTCATATTTATCTGCTTTGTTATGCACCTGCCACACCATTCTCTGGTAGCACAGTGCAACCCCTACACTGTATTTTCAATAACAAAAACGCAAGACTGAAAATTATTTGATTCTATTCACTCATGATATGATATAAAAAAAATCCAAAAAGATCTCTATTAGAAAAAAGGCATTGAACGTTTGTTCTCCACACTTTAAAACTGACTGTGTTGTCATTAAACCAAGCCCACAATCATGCATCAAGCTCACTCAAGTATACTCAGAGTATATCTGGCATCTACTCATCTTCAAGGGCATTATTATATCAAATTCCGCTTAATGACAACTAAAATGCCTTCTCCACTGCTGAAGGTGCTATCTCAATATACTGCTGGATCTCACAAGGACTCATAAATGTTTCCTTGTTCTCTGAATACAATGAAGATAACAGTTCCTAAAGTAATTCTAAAGTACCATTTTTTTTCTCTAAAAATAACAAACATACTTACCTGCTCTATGCAATTGGTTTTGCACAGAGCAGTCAGATCCTCCTCTTCGCGAGTCCCCCTATGGCTCTCCTGGATCCTTCCTTCTGTGGCCCCTTCCTTCTGTCGCCACTTGCTATGGGTGCACTCGAGCCGAGTTACAGCTCTCGATGTCCATTCAGACACAGAGCCCCGATTCAGCTTTCTCCTGATTGGCTAATTGACTTTGATTGTGTGGAAGCCAATGGCGCTGCTGCTGTGTCTCAGCCAATCAGTAGGAGAGTCTCAACTATTGAACTTGAGAATAAGGGACATTTCAGGGAGGCAGTGACCTGGGGCACAGGCATACCGCGCCACAGCAAAAGAAAACCTGGGCTTCCTTGTACCTATAAAATATGCTTTGATTGCTGTGCCACAAGCTGGAGTCTCAGAGGTATATACAGTATCTCACAAAAGTGAGTACACCCCTCACATTTGTGTAACTATTTTATTATATATTTTCATGTCACAACACTGAAGAAATTACACTTTGCTACAATGTAAAGCGGTGAGTGTACAGCTTGTATAACAGTATAAATTTGCTGTCCTTTCAAAATAATTCAACACACAGCCATTAATGTCTAAACCACTGGCAACAAAAGTGAGTACACCACTGTGAATGTCCAAATTGGGCCCAATTGCCCATTTTGCCTTTCCGGTGTCATGTCATCTTATTAGCATTACAAGGTCTCAGGTGTTAATGGGGAGCAGGTGTGTTAAATTTGGAGCTATTGCTTTCACTCTCTCAAACTGGTAACTGGAAGTTTAACATGGCACCTCGTGGCAAAGAACTCTCTGAGGATCTGAAAAACTGAATTGTTTCTCTACATAAAGATGGCCTAGGCTATAAGAAGATTGCCAAGACCCTGAAACTGCAGCACAGTGGCCAAGACCATACAGCGGTTATACAGGATAGGTTCCACTCAGAAGAGGCCTCGCCATGGTCGACCAAAGAAGTTGAGTGTATGTGCTCAGCGTCATATACAGAGGTTGTCTTTGGGAAATAGACATACGAGTGCTGCCAGCATTACTGCAGAGGTTAAAGGGGTGGGGGGTCAGCTTGTCAGTGCTCAGACCATATGCCGCACACTACATCAAATTGGTCTGCATGGCTGTCATCCCAGAAGGAAGCCTCATCTAAAGATGATGCACAAGAAAGCTCGCAAACAGTTTTCTGAAGACAAGCAGACAAAGGACATGGATTACTGGAACCAGGTCCTGTGGTCTGATGAGAGCAAGATAAACTTTTTTGGTTTAGATGGTGTCAAGTGTGTATGGCAGTAACCAGGTGAGGAGTACAAAGACAAGTGTGTCTTGCCTACAATCAAGCATGGTGGTGGGAGTCTCATGGTCTGGGGCTGCATGAGTGCTGGCGGCACTGGGGAGCTACAATTTATTAAGGGAACCATGAATGCCAACATGTACTGTGACATACTGAAGCAGAGCATGACCCCCTCCCTTCAGAGAATGGGCCGCCGGGCAGTATTCCAACATAACGGCCCCAAGCACCTTCAAGATGACCACTGCCTTGCTAAAGAAGCTGAGGGTAAAGGTGATGGACTGGCCAAGCATGTCTCCAGACCTAAACCCTATTGAGCATCTGTGGGGCATCCTCAAATGGTGGAGGTGAAGGTGGAGGAGCGCAAGGTCTCTAACATCCACCAGCTCCGTGATGTGATCATGGAGGAGTGGAAGAGGACTCCAGTGACAACCTGTGAAGCTCGGGTGAACTCCATGCCCAAGAGGGCTAAGGCAGTGCTGGAAAATAATGGTGGTCACACAAAATATGGACATTTTGGGCCCAATATAGTGAAAATAGACAGAGGCACCTGAAGAACCCTGGGATGGAGCCAAAGAATAAGTACTCCAGTATGTGTAGCACATGACACTAGCAACATAACACTAAGGGCGTGTACACACGATCAGTCCAAACCGATGAAAACGGACTGAAGTTCATTTTTATCGGTCCAAACCGTCCGTGTGTACGCCCCATCAGTCTTTTTACCTTCAGTCCAAAAATGTAGAACTTGCTTTAAAATCGGACCGATGGACGCCTACCGATCGGTCAAAACTGATGGTTAGTACACAAAAGCATTGGTTCAAAACCCGCACATGCTCAGAATCAAGTCGACGCATACTTGGAAGCACTGAACTTCATCTCTGCACGTCGCTGTGTTTCACGTCACCGCGTTGGACTTGATCGGTTTTTGAACTGATGGTGTGTCCGTCGGACCATTCTCATCGGCTGGACCGGTCGTGTTTACGGGGCCTGAAGGATCAATCACACTAGTGGTTGAAGGTGTGGTAAAATTGTGGCTTAACCACATGCTTTTATCACCTCACTAAGTGCTCCCCCTTTAGCTGCCAAGGCAGCAGCTGGGGGTATACATATGCTGCAGCGGCAATACTTTGCTTCATGGTTGCATGGAGTTATATACCCGATGCATTGGCGGGTACTACTGCTTCCTGCCAAAACCCATCTGCTCTTGATTGGATAGGTTGATGGCAGCGCAGCCATTGGCTCCTGCTGCTGTCAAATCCAATGACGCCAGTGCCAGGGGGCGGGGTCGAGTCTGGTATTTTGTGTAATTGGAAGCAAATCCTATACTCGAAGCGTGCCCACGAGGAACCTCCCGGGAGATCCCAGGGGATTTAACGATGTGGGGAGGAGCCGCCGGGGGATGCCAGAAGTCGAGGATCGGAGCACACTGTGCAAAACTAACTGCACAGTGGAGGTAAGTATAACATTTTTGTTATTTAAAAAAACAAGGGTTTACAATTTTCTTTTTTTTTTTTAACCACTTCCCATCCGGGCTAATTCTGACACTATATATGTTTTGTTTTTGTTTTTTTGTTTTTTGCACTATGGTACAATGAAGGCAGGAAGGATCACTATGGTATTTTGAAGAAAGAAAGGAGGGGTCACTATAGTACATGGAAGAAAGAAAGGAGGGATTACTATGGCACATAGAAGGCAGGAAGAATCAATATGGTACATGGAAGGCAAGAAGGATCACTATGATACATGGAAGGCAGGAAGGACCAATATGGTACATGGAAAACAGCAAGGATCACTATGGTACATGGAAGGCAAAAAGGATCACTATGGCATATAGATGACAGGAACAAGGGGTCACTATAGTACATGGAAGAAAGGAAGGAGGGGGCACTATGGTACATGGAAGGAAGGAAGGATCACTATGGTACATGGAAGGGAGGAAGGATCACTATAGTACATGGAAGAAAGGATCACTATGGCATATGGAAAGCAGGAAGGATCACTATGGCACATGTAAGGCAGGAAGGATCACTATGGTACATGGAAAGCATCAAGGCTCACTATGGCACTAGAGTGGGGCGAATGGTTCAAGCCAAGAAAAAGTTTGGCCCTAACATCACCTGTGTGCACGTTTGGCGAACACCCAAATTTTTGGGGTGTACACAATGCACTGCACGCTACGCAGTGCATTCCAAGCCTTGATTGGGCAAAGCTTTGTGAATAGCTAGTTGTTAATAGCTGGTTGTTAAGGAGCTGGCCGGAGCATCCTTAACAACGGATGACTCATCAGCTGTTTAGGGGCTTCCCTGCTGACAACTGAATGAAAAAAAAAAATTCTCCCAATAGGAAATATATATATAAAAAAATGGCATGGTGTCCCCCCAATCTGTACAAGACCTATCAAGTCCAGTATGGATTTCAAGCGGAACCCCACGCCAACAAGAAAGGCGTGGGATCCCCCCAAAATCCATACCAGACCCTTATCTGAGCATGCAGCCTGGCAGGCCAGGAAAGGGGGGCATTAGTGCGTGCCCTCCCCCCTCCTGAACCATACCAGGCCACATGCCCCCCATTGGGGGTGCTTTGGGGCAGGGGGGCTCCGTCATTTGATTATTTGCCTGTAACAAAGGCTAAACCACTGACTGCAGGCTCCGCTGTTTGACAGTTCTCATATAGTTAAGGGGCAGGGCCACCTGGCGACATCATCTGGTGGCACCGGCCCTTGTGACGTCACTGACCCTGTATGGAGAAACTATTTACATGCTTTGCTGAGGTGTGATTTTGGCATATTCTAATGCCGCGTACACACGATCACTTTATGTGATGAAAAAAAACGGCATTTTCTGTGAAGTAAAAAACAACGGCCCAGATTCACAGAGCAATTACGCCTGTCTAACTGGTGTTAGACAGCAGTAATTTCAAATTTCGCGCGCCGTATCACTAGTTTGAATCCTCAAACCATGATACGGCGGCTTCGGGCTTCGATCCGAGAGGCTTACGTCCTCGTAAGCCTTCGGATCTACACTGCGATATTTTTGCGGCCGCTGGGAGGAGTTTGCGTAGTTTTCATGCGTCGGGATATGCAAATGAGTTTTTACGGCGATCCACAAAGGTACGAGTGTCCCTCGTAATCGCCTACGTCATTTTTTGGCTACGTAATGTTAGAGGAGCTTTTTGCTGGTCTAACAGTGCGTAACCCATGTAAAGTATGGCCGTCGTTCCCGCGTCGATTTGAAAATATTTTTTTTTTTTTAACGTAACTCGTTCGGGAATAGGAATGTACGTAAACGACGCTACTACGACGTGACGACGTGTTTTCGCGCAATGCACGGCGGGAAATTTGCGAACGGAGCATGCGCAGTTCGATCGCCGCGGGAACGCGCCTATTTTAAATGCTTCACGCCCCCTACTCGCGCAGATGGATTGCGACGGGAGAAATACACTACACCGCCGTCGTTTACTGGACAAAACCTACCTGGATTCCACGTAGAGCCAGGTAAAAAACGGCGGCGTAGTGTATTTCTGATACTCTACGAGAATCTAATTCTCTGTGAATCTGCCCCAACATTTTTGAAACTTCAATTTTCAAAGACGATGTTGCCTACACACCATCGTTTTTTTCACAATGCTCTAGCAAAGCGAGGTTACGTTCACCACTCTTTTCCATTGAAGCTCTCTTCATAACTAGCTTCTGGGCATGCGCGGGTTGAAAAACGTTGTTTTGAACAACGTTTTGTGCTACACACGGTGACTTTTTGTGAAACAAAAAACGACGTTTTGAAAAACGACACAAAAAATTAAAGCATGCTTCAATTTTTTTTTGTCGTTTATTACAAGACATAAAACGACGTTTTCCCCTACACACAGTCAATGAAATCGACGTTTTTAAAAACGTCATTTTTTTTCATCACATAAAGTGATCGTGTGTACGCGGCATTACACACAATCTTCAAATCTTGAAGCCTCCATGGGCCTCTTCTATGAACTCTGAACTTTAGTTCTTTGCATAGATTTTCTATTTGATTTAAGTCAGATGATCGGCTTGACCGTTCTTGCAGCTTTAATAGAGAGTTTCCTTGGCTTTGTGTTTGAGATCCTTGTCTTGCTGAAATGCCCACCCTTGTTTCATCTTCATCATCCTGGTAGATGGCAGCGGATTTTCATTCATCCTTCCTTCAATGATATGACGTTTGCCAGTACTTTTAATAATAGAACACTCACTTCCACAGGATTCAGCCATGTCCTCGCTCGGCCGGTTTCTTCACTGGGCTTCGGTCCCTGGTGCTGGCATACTAACGGTGGGCAGCCAGTAGTGACTGCATGCGGCTTCACAGCCAAATGCTCACTGTTTTATTTGTGACATGTGCCAAAAGGCTCTGGGGGAAGGAGTGGGGGCAGAACTTCCGCTCCGCGATCTGACCAGACCTTGAGCCGATCCCCCAATCGCACAGCACACAGCCTTGGATCCATTCAATAGGACTGGGAACCCAGTAGGTCACTGGGGTCCCCTTTCGCCTCTGGTTGAGGCTCGGTGAAGCCTGTGAGCTTGGCCAGGTGGGCCACGCTGGTGGGGTCCATGGATGTGCGCACCCTAAAGGTGGATGCCGCACCCTGGAACTGGGACCCCGTGAAGAAGAAAGAACCTTGAGCACATGACACCCGTCACAGATATATTCCTCCCCAGCATGCCCCGTGAGGGAAGAATTCCTCCAATTGGCTGCTGGGAAAGACTTGCTCTGCCAGAAACCCCTCTGGCGCCAACTGCCGACCAGAGATGATAGCACATCCCTAGAATACAGACTGACCCAGTGGACCTTTCTGGGATGACAGAGGTCATAATTTAGGTAAGTCATGACTGGGAGCAATGTAACTCTCCCAGTCCAACTAACTTTAGCTTAGTGCCCTCCTGAGTTGACACTGTCCCCAGTGTCCAAAGCATTCAAACATGAATGCTGGCCTGACATCCACCAACAGACAGGAAAGAAAGAGAGAAAAAAACACAGAATGCACGCAGTAAATCCCAATATTATAAATGACATACAACATACACAACCCTATCTATCTAGCTGCCCATTCTCCGCAGTGTTGATGATAGGTGGGTCCAAAAACAGGGAAGAAAAAAAATATCCAAATGTACAATGTTTACATACAACCTCCCAGTTCAGGATTGAAGCTATGGGCTCGACCCTGAGCACAAAACCTCCTTCCCTCCTGAGGAGTCCTAAGACTTGTAAGTGCTGTGGAAGAAATACTCTTAGTTATGCAAGAAAGTCAGAATATTAAACCCAACACATTTTTTTTTTTTAAGTGCAGAACACAGCCCCTAGCGGTCAGCGCCCCCGGTACTGCAGCAAAAAGTTTGTGCAAGGCCCCTATTCTAACTGACTGAACCCTGCCCCCTTCCCAAGAGTTCTGCACACAAGTTCATGTGGTTCTGGAAGAGCAGGGGGGAAAGGGAAACCGGGAGAGAACACAGTTCAAAAGAATGGGGAGGGCATACTTGTCCGTATCTTCCCTAACATCAGCAATCAGGTAGAGTTCTCTTCACTGATAAAACCGGGGGTCAGGCAACCAAACAATGCCTCCCCTCGGTGTGGTGAGTTGTACTTTAAAGACCTGGTCCTCTTTCCCAGGGCACTTTTACACGACTCGGTCCCGGTAAAGGTGACAGTCCCAGCTCCAGTTTCGATGGCATTCCTTAAACCTGGCTTTCAACTGAGGTAGCTTCAAATTGGCACCCACTAGGACATGGGGTGCCCTCAGGTACCACCAGATAGCCTCCTGGCACCAAGCCTCCCGCTCCCGATTAATTTGGCAAAGGAGAGAGGGAGGCACATAGGGGTACTCATACCCGTATTCAGTGGCGACTCTCCGGGCCACTACATATTGCAAACGGGCCAATCTGGGCAGGATTTTTGGGTCCCCGCGACCCGGTAATACCAAAGCATCCAGTGTCCTTCTTAGGACAGGAACAACCAAAGGCAAAGGGGTAGTGAGAGCAGCAACAGACACAAAGCTTGACTCACCCACTCCCAAGGTCAGGCGTGGGGCCTCCGTGGACAGCCGGCTGGGCCCACTCGCTGCGCTCCGGGCGGAGCATTCTTGCTTTCCCCAAACATCATCAGAGGTATTGGATTCCCTGGGGGTCCTTCGACTCCGAGGGAAGGTCACAATCATGAATCATACGGTCATCTGGCAGTAGATTAAAGTCCATTAGGCGCCACTCCTCTGCCGATGAAGAACTCTGGGCAGATAGGTCTTGACCACAGCCGCGAGAGGCTGGGGTGGATTCTTCTCCAATAGGGGCACGCCACACAGAGACCGTAGTAGAAGTTGCAGTCATCTCCAAGGTGGTCTTACCCTGAGAGCTTGTCATGTCCGATGAGCTTGACATGCAGGATAGGACACTTTCTAAGTCCGGGTTGTCTCCAGGGCTTACCTCCAATGAGGAAGGTGGTAAGGTAGCCGACGGTAGGGTCAAAGTGGACGATATGGAGATTACCTCGGGGTCCTGGTTCCACAATCAGCACCAATGGGGAGGGTTCCGGCCATACGGCTTCCTCCTCTGCAGTGAGGGTGGCTGTGATGAAGTTCGCCCGATAATCATTCGGCGAAACGGCCACAAACAAGTAGTCCCGGCATCGCTGGCATCGGGCAAAAGGCTGGATCTTTATGGATAGATCCCACAGCGGGGGCGGGCCAGGCCCAGCAATGCCCGGTGGTCCGGGAGTAGACATCACTACGTTGTTGTTCTTTTTCTTAGGGATGAGTAACGTCTGGCTCCTTGGCGCGCAGATGGGCGCAAAATCCTCAATGCACGTCTCACTCAGGGGAGGGTGGCTCCTCCCACTTGAACGAACTTGTCTGGACACGTTGCAAGCGTACACTGTACTGCACGTACGCCCCAGCTCAATAATATAAGGGTTAACTCCCTCTCTGCCGGACAGTTCAATACACGACACTGGACTCTCCGCTCTTTAGTGAATAGTCACTCACTTCTGGTTGCGAGAGGTAACAGCTGAATCCCAGACTACGAGCCCCCACGTGTAGCACTACCCCGAAGGAGCCGCTGGATGATTGTTGGGATCGGCAAATTAAGTTACCTTGGTGTTGTCTAGGGGTGTGATACAGGAACAAAGTAATGAGCGAAGGTCCAGAAAGTCAATAAAGGTTTTTCCAATGCTTTATTTCCAGGCCAACACAGCCAACATCAACTTCAATTAGGAAGGAAGGACAGGTTGATGAAAGAAGAGGATACGAATGGGCCCTGTGGACAACCTGCCTCCAGGTTCCCCTCGAGCCGATCCCCCAATCGCACAGCACACAGCCTTGGATCCATTCAATAGGACTGGGAACCCAGTAGGTCACTGGGGACCTTTTTCGCCTCCGGTTAAGGCTCAGTGAAGCCTGTGAGCTTGGCCAGGTGGGCCACGCCGGCGGGGTCCATGGATGAGCGCGCCCTAAAGGTGGATGCCGCACCCGGAACCGGGACCGCGCGAAGAAGAAAGAACCTTAAGCACATTACACCCGCCACAGATATATTCCTCCCCAGCATGCTCTGCGAGGGAAGAACTCCTCCAATTGGCTGCTGGGGAGGACTTGCTCTGCCAGAAACCCCTCTGGCGCCAACTGCCGACCAAAGATGATACCACATCTCTAGAATACAGACTGACCCAGTGGACCTTTCCGGGATGACAGAGGTCATAATTTAGGTAAATCATGACTGGGAGCAATGTAACTCTCCCAGTCCAACTAACTTTAGTGTAGTGCCCATCCTGAAAGCAAGGGGGCGCTACACAGATAAGGGCAACCAAATGGGACAAATATGAGAACCTGAAAATTACCAGTAGCTTCTTAGGGAGTTACAAAAGCTTGCTAAGTCCCCAGAATGAGTATGATATAATCAGAAACCTTGTGCATTAGATTTAATGGTCCAAATAGATCTTATCTGTAAGCAAAATACATCAATACAATACACCCTCTCCTTTGTGAATGATACTCTTTTCTTAAAATAACTATGGGCAAAACTAGTGAACCAATTGGAAGATTTCCAGAACTAGTGAACCAGAACTAGTGAACCAATTGGAAGATTTCCCCTCTATTACTTTTCTGGGGAAAACCCAAAATGTGGTATTTTCTTTTACTTTCAGGTGCAGTGATAATGGTAAACAAGACAAATAGAGAAGGTGAATTTCCTTAAAGGGAGCACAGACAGAAATAAAAACCTGACAGGTGTTCTAATCCCTCTTCAATCTATACAAGACAAAAAAAAAAGTTTTGCCTTTTAAACATCAAAAGGTTATTATAAAAGTAATTAAGCAGTACAAATCACAGCGTATTCACCGTATAGATAGCATGTTACATTACAATCAGTATTAACATGTCATTTTCACAACAGGGCAAAAAGTTATGACCCAAGCAACTATGGGATAACACAAGGCCCCTTAATTGATAACAATTACATGTACAGTAGGGATGTCGACTTTGGCTATGTGGCCGTAAAGATTAGTGTTATAACATTTGTCCATCAACCATAACTATCCATAGGTAAGTGGTAGGCAAACGATCGATAATATCGATTTCTATCAGTAGAAAGCAAAAAGAACAGAAATGAACAAGAGAAAGAGAGAAAATAAGGTGGGGAGTAGAGGGGGGGGAGGGAAGGGGTCTAAGGGGTACAACACCATAAGGTATGACCAAGGGTTATCATCAAGTAGAGACTACTGACCTCAAGAGCTCATTCCAGAAGTCTCAGGTTTAGAGTTCACTGTCCATTTTTCCCAGTCTACCGAGCCAGCAGTGTTTCATACTGGCGTGAAAATTTAAAGGCAAACCACGGGGACCACGTGTCATGATATCTTTCAGCTCCGTCAGTGGCCTGGGCAAGGGTGTCCTCCATATAGCAAGTCTCCCACACCCTCCTCAGCCATTCCGGTATGGAGGGGGGAGAAGTACTCTTCCAGTGGAGAGGTATCAGGGACTTGGCTGCGTTCAGCAGGTGTTTGGTCAGGGAATGCTTATAACGCCTGAGTGGCGAGTCAGAGATATGGAGTAGGCAGCAGGCTGTGGAGAGGTTCAGTGTGGTCTCCGTGATCTGCCTTATCACTTCCTTAACCTTGTCCCAGAAGGGGCTCAGGATTTCACACTCCCACCAGATATGAATGAAGGTTCCTGTTTCTTTACCACACCTCCAACACAGATCTGAGGTACAGGGGTACCATTTCCTAAGCTTGTCTGGTGTGGCGTACCACTGTGTGAGGAGCTTATATGAGGTTTCTTGTGTCCTGGTGCTGATTGAGCACTTGTGTGAAAGGATGCAAGCCGTCGTCCACTGCCTGTTAGTAATGTCAATGTGAAGACCTCTGGCCCACAACGTGCGGAATCTGTCCGCAGAGTCTGTGTGGGAAGTCTGCAACCAGGTGTAAGCAAGTGAGGTCGCCCTGTCACATTGAGTCCCCTTGGCACAAGTGTCCTCCAAAGTAGTCAGTGTCCTAGAGAAATCAGGTGCTCTCGAGGCATTGTTAGCATAGCTGCGGATTTGCAAGTAAGTCCACCAGTGAAGTTTCAGGAGATTGTTGTCCTCTCTAAGTGCTATGTGGCTTTTGAATTGTCCTCCTCTGAAACAGTCCCCCATCTTGAGCTGCCTCCTACCGTCCCCAGATAGAAGGGTGGTGCTATCAGCGCCAGGTGGAAAGTCTGGATTGTCTGTCAGAAGGGATAGTGGGCTAAGAGTCGAAGTCAAGTCAGTTTTGTCAGCTATTGTCCTAAACAGACTAAGAGTGGTACCTGTCAGCGGGTGGTTTTTAAGGAGCGTCCTCTGGTTCTGCCAGGACGTCCACGGGGAGAATTTCAGGTGGTACTGAGTCAGGGCGTTCTCGAGAGACACCCAGTCCTTGGAGTCACTGTGGCAGTGCCAATCGATGACCCTAGTCAGGTGTGAGGCTAAGTAATAATTATGGAAGTTGGGCAACCCCATCCCTCCGCATTCTTTAGGCCTGGTGAGTAGGGAGAATTTGATTCTGGGTTTTTTCTGTTTCCAATTAAATTGCAGGAGGGCAGACTGTAGGGTGCTAAAGAATTTCTGAGGAATCTTAATCGGGAGCGCTCTAAACAGATACATTAACCTCGGAAGGATGACCATCTTTATGATCGCTGCCCTTCCGAACCACGAAGATAATTTAGGCTGCCAACTCTGCAAGTCTCTCCTAATTTCCGAAAGTAGTTTGGGGAAATTACGTTCAAAAATGGACGTCAGCTTTGGCGTCAGCCACGTACCTAGGTACTTAAGCTCGGTAGCAACCCACCTGAAAGGACAATCAGCTGCTGCTCCACTGCACCCGGGGAGATATTCATCGCCTCTGATTTTTCAAAGTTTATCTTGAGGTTTGACAGATAGCCGTATACTGTAAAATGTCGCATCAGATTGGGAACCGTAGTCTGGGAGTCTGTCAAAAACAACAAAAGGTCGTCGGCATAAGCCGCGACCTTGTATTCAGACCCTGCTATTTCAAATCCTGAAACTGCCCTGTCCTTGTTCACCATTCTAATGAATGGTTCCAGCGTCAGGATGAATAGCAATGGGGACAATGGACATCCCTGTCGGGTACCGTTCCTGATCCTGACCTCCTCGGACAAAGTGCCGTTAATTTTCAGTCTAGCGGTTGGGTTATCATATAAGGCAGCGACCCAAGACATCATGCATGGCCCCAGTCCCACGTGTCGGCATACGGCCAGCATGTAGTCCCAGGCGACCCTATCGAAGGCCTTCTCCGCATCCGTAGATAGGAGAAGACCTCCAGAGCCTCGACCGCACCCCTCATGAAGTAAGAGTAGTGCCTTAATCATGTTGTCTCTGGTCTCCCTGCCCGGCATGAAACCCACCTGTTCTGGGCCGATCAGGATTGGAAGAAGTGGACGTAGCCTGTTGGCCATCACTTTCGCTAGTATCTTAACCCCTTCCATACCGGCGTATATGAAAAACACGTCCGGAGGAACCCCTCGCCGATGAGAGTGGACGTTACCCAACGTCCATCCCTTCTCGGCGCTACGGCGGGTTCCTCACAGACCTGCGGGCGGCGATCGGCGACACGGCGAGTCCCTCGGAGACAGCCCGTCCCGGATCGCGGTAAAGAGCCAATAGAATTGGCTCTTTTACCACGTGACCGGCTGTTTCCAATCACAGCCGGTCACTCAGACAACAAGTCGGCGTGCACTGTCCCGCGCGCGTGCAGCGCGGCAATCGTGCGCGCGAATTGTGGTGATCGGGCACGAGGCTCGTCCCCTGGACATTGCCTCGTCCCGATCTGGGTAAAGAGCCAATGAAATTTGGCTCTTTACCATGTGACCGGCTGTGTCGAATCACAGCCAGTCACAAATGTAAACAAACAGCGTTGTAACCGCTGTCTCTGGGCTCTTCTCCTCACACACGGATCCTGTGTGAGAAGAAGATATCAGAAACAGTGAGTTACAGTTAGTACAGTGTAAAGTGTCCAGATTGCCCCCCCCCGCGAATAAAGAGTACCTGTCACCCCCCCATCAAAAGTACCCAAGTACCTGTCACCCCCCCCCCATCAAGAGTACCTGTCACCCCCCCCCCCATCAAGAGTACCTGTCACCCCCCCATCAAGAGTACCTGTCACCCCGCCATCAAGAGTACCTGTCACCCCCCCATCAAGAGTACCTGTCACCCCGCCATCAAGAGTACCTGTCACCCCGCCATCAAGAGTACCTGTCACCCCGCCATCAAGAGTACCTGTCACCCCGCCATCAAGAGTACCTGTCACCCCGCCATCAAGAGTACCTGTCACTACCACCAAGAGTACCCGAGTACCCGTCACCCCCACCAAGAGTACCCGTCGCCCCCCATCAGGAGTACTTGTCGCCTCCATCAGGAGTACCTGAGTACGCGTCACCCCCATCAAGGGTAATTGTCACATCCATCAGGAGTATCTGTCACCCCCATAAAAAAGTAGTACCTGTCACCCTCATCAGAAGTACCCGTCACCTCCATCAGAAGTACCTGAGTACCTGTCACCCACATCAAGAGCACCCGTCACCCCCATCAGAAGTACCCGAGTACCTGCCACCATGTCCAGAAAATTATTTTCCACAGAAGAGGCATACCAAATTATAGCCCAGAGCGATGAGAGCAGCGGGGAGCTCTCACCGCCCCATCACAGTACTGAGACCATTTTCGATTCAGGTTCGGAATACGAACCCCCCCAAATCAGTACATCCGAATCGTCGGAGGAGGAGGAAGTAGTCCATCCAAAAGTACCACGGTCTGAACCCCAGGCATCTACCAGCAGCGCCGGCCACCCCAGTGGCCAATCAGCAAATGCTAACGGCGCTATACCCCAGGAGGAAGGGCCCAGTACAAGCACCGGAATTCCACGCCGAGGAAGTAGGTCCCAAACCCATCTACCGGATGGCTTGGCCAACCCGTTGTGGCTGCCTTCTAGCACAGGGTCAGCCACAATCCCCCCTTTCACAGCACAGCCAGGTGTGCAGGCCAACACCGAAGGTTTCTCTGAAATCGATTTTTTTAATTTATTTTTCCCTAATGAGTTCCTTCAAACCATCATTGATCAAACAAATCTTTTTGCATGTCAGTACATACAAAACAACCCCAACTCATGCTATGCCCACCCCTTTGTATGGAAACCCCTAACAATGGAGGATATGCGATTGTTTTTAGGCCTTACGCTGAATATGGGACTTACAAAAAAAAATGAAGTTCATTCGTATTGGTCTAAAAAGCCCATCCACCATATGCCAATTTTTTCAGCTACGGTGTCCAGGTTCCGCTATGACATGATCATACGGTTCCTGCATTTCAGCGACAACTCGCAGTGCCCCCCCCCAAAATCACACGGACCTTGATAGATTATATAAAATTCGCCCCCTAATAGATTTTTTCAATAAAAAGTTTGCTGAACTTTACATCCCTGAACAGAACATCTCTGTGGACGAATCCCTGGTCCATTTCACTAGCCGGTTGGGAATAAAACAGTATATTCCCAGTAAGAGAGCGAGGTACGGCTTGAAGCTAAACAAACTCTGCGAAAGCTCCTCCGGCTATGTGAATGCCTTTCGTGTGTACGAAGGCAGAGACTCCCATCTCCAGCCCCCTGAGTGTCCATCGTATATGGGAATAAGCGGGAAAATTGTATGGGAGTTGGCATTCCCACTCTTCCAAAAGGGGTATCACATATACATGGACAATTACTATACCAGTCTGCCCCTTTTTCGCCACCTATTCCTGAATAAAACTTTGGCCTGTGGTACTGCACGTAAAAACAGGAAAGGCTTCCCACAGAGTTTAGTTACCAAACGCCTACAAAGGGGGCAATCGGCAAGCCTGAGGAACGAAGAAGTTTTGGCCGTGAAGTGGAGGGATAAGAAAGACGTTTACATCTTGTCGACTATCCACAATAACACCTCAGTGGAACTTCACAAGAGACGCCGTACCATTCGAAAGCCTTGCTGTATCAACGAATATAATAAGTACATGGGGGGGGTGGATCTAAACGATCAAATGCTGCAGCCCTATCTCTCAATACGAAAGACTCTTTTCTGGTACAAAAAAGTTGCAATATACTTCTTTCATTTGGCCCTATATAATTCATATGTCATTTATCAAAAATCAACGCAAAGGCCCACCCCCTTTATCAGATTCATCGAAAATGTCGTCACTGCCCTGATCTATCAGCAAGGCTCTGCCCCACAAAGAATTCGCTCTGATTGTGTCAGCAGACTGCACGAGCGCCATTTTCCTGACAGAATTCCACCATCAGCAACCGGAAGAAAACGCCAAAAAAAATGTCGGGTGTGCAGCAAACGTGGAATTAGGAAGGACACCAGTTGCTATTGCCCCGACTGTCCCGGCCAACCTGGCCTATGTATGACACCATGCTTCAAGCGATATCACACTTTAGAAAATTAATAATCCAAAATTCCTAATAGACTGCCACTTCCCCGTTTTCAATTTCTGTGCTGATTTCCCTGCTGCCTCAACCAACCAACCTTGTGCCTCAACTCAACTGACCCTGGCCTGTTTATTGACTATGCCTCTGCCTGCCGTCTGCATTGTTTATCCGCCATGTTTCTGCTTTTCACATGAACTGACCCTGGACTATCGACTATGCCTCTGCCTGCCGCCTGCATTGTTTATCCGCTATGTTTCTGCCTTTCACGTGAACTGACCCTGGACTGCTTCTCGACTATGCCTCTGCCTGCCGTCTGCATTGTTTATCCGCCATGTTTCTACCTTTCACATGAACTGACCCTGGACTGTATCGACTATGCCTCTGCCTGCCGCCTATTTCTGCCTTTTACCTGCACTGACCTCGGCTTGTTGACCATGTTTTTGCCTGCCCCTTGGACTGATCTTGCACCCTGCCACACAGGGGTCTCACATATGTGAGGGGCTCCAGAATAGTGTTCGGAGTTCAGAAAACCAGTTTTTGGTTTTCTGTGTTCCTATAACAGGGTCTGGTTGCCCGGAGGCTTCAAAGCGATTTGGGTGGGAGAAGCCTCTACCCCTGTCCCCATTCTTTCCTGACCGAGGCCCTAAACTTGATGGTTCTGCCTGCTGCCTGGACCAATACTTTGGCTGCACTAACCATATCTCTGCCTGCTGCATGTACTATGGACAGTATTCCTGCATGCTGCATGGACGATCCTTTCGCTGCTGCTGACCACATCTGCCTGCTACCTGGACCGATGCTCTCCTCTGTGGACCACTGCACCACCAAGACAGCAGGTAATCTTTTCTTTACTCAGAAGAATGTATTTTGGTTTGTAATTGGTATGTACAGTACATGCTATGGGTTAGAAATATGAAGGACCTTCAACAATGTCATAGGTTGGCAGGAATTTGTGTGTGTAATTTATGCTCCTAGAACGCCTGGAGGTGCTACTTGGATGTTGGGCCTCTGTATGTGGCCAGGCTGTGTAAAAGTCCCACACATGTGGTATTGCCATACTCAGGAGGAGTAGCAGAATATATTATGGGGTGTAATTTTTTCCATGTGCATTCTATGTGTTGGAAATATCTTATAAATTGACAACTTTGTGTAAAAAAAATTTTTTTTTAATTTTTTTTCCACATATTCCAAAAACTTCTGCGTTTTTATGCATTTTTTTTCCACATATTCCAAAAACTTCTGGAAAAAAATTAACCGTTCAAAAGACTAATTATGCCTCAAAGATTATAGGTTGGGGTGTTAGCTTTCCAAAATGGGGTCATTTTGTGGGCGTTTCCATTGTCCTGGTGCTCCAGGGCCTTCAAAAGTGTAACTGGTAGTTGAGAGATTAGATGTGCAATTTATGCTCCTAGAACGCCTGAAGGTGCTACTTCAATGTTCGGCCTCTGTATGTGGCCAGGCTATGTAAAAGTCCCACACATTTGGTATCCCCATACTCAGGAGGAGTAGCAGAATGTATTTTGGGGTGTAATTTTTTCCATGTGTATGCTATGTGTTGGAAATATCTTATAAATTGACAACTTTGTGTAAAAAAAATGCGTTTTCATTTTTTTTCCACATATTCCAAAAACGTCTGCAAAAAAATTAACCGTTCAAAAGACTAATTATGCCTCAAAGATTATAGGTTGGGGTGTTAGCTTTCCAAAATTGGGTCATTTTGTGGGCGTTTCCATTGTCCTGGTGCTCCAGGGCCTTCAAAAGTGTAACTGGTAGTTGAGAGATTAGATGTGCAATTTATGCTCCTAGAACGCCTGAAGGTGCTACTTCAATGTTCGGCCTCTGTATGTGGCCAGGCTGTGTAAAAGTCCCACACATTTGGTATCCCCATACTCAGGAAGAGTAGCAGAATGTATTTTGGGGTGTCATTGTAAGTATGCATGTGCTGTGTGAGAGAACTAACTTGTTATTATGACATGTTTGTGTAAAAAAAAAAAAAAAAAAAATTTCCCAAGAATTGTGGGAAAAAATTACAACTTCAAAAAATCCACCATGCCTCTTACTAAATACCTTGGAATGTCTACTTTCCAAAAAGGGGTAATTTGGGGGCTATTTGTACTTTTCTGGATTGTTAGGGTCTCAAGAAATGATAGGACGTCAGTACATCAGCTGTGATCAGATGTGATAATTTTTCAATCAATTGCACCATAGCTTGTAGACTCTATAACGTTCACAGAGACCAAATAATATCCACAAATTTTGGTTATTTTTATCAAAGACATGTAGCAGTATACATTTTGGCCCAAATTTCTGAAGAAAAATAATTTTTTTGCAAAATTTTAAGATAGAAACTTAAAAAAAGTGTTTTTTTTTCAAAAATTTCTCTGTTTTTTTGCTTATATTACAAAAAATAAAAAACCCAGCGGCGATTAAATACCTCCAAAAGAAAGCTCTGTTTGTGAGAACAAAATGATAAAAAATTTGTTTGGATATAATGTACCATGACTGAGTAATTGTCATTCAAAGCGTGAGAGAACTGAAAGCTGAAAATTGGTCTGGGCAGGAAGGGTATATTAATGCCCTGTATTGAAGTGGTTAAGGTCCAGGTTCAGTAAAGAAATGGGCCTATAGCTGGAGCATGCATTTGGGTCTTTACCCGGTTTCGGTATAACGGTGATGTGGGCAGAGAGGAAGTCAGGAGGCACTGGTCTGGGGGAGGACAGGGAGTTCAACGCCGCCAAGAGGGGCGAGGACAAAATGTCGCTAAATGTCTTGTAGTAGAGAGACGTAAAGCCGCCAGGGCCTGGACTCTTTCCCGCTTTGAGGCCCTTGATTTCAAGTCTAATCTCGGATTCCGAGATTTTGTCTTCTAGGGGGGCTAAATCCTCGGTACTTAGGTTTGGTAGGCCACTTTCTAGTAAATATTCCTGAATAGCTTGGTGTCTATCAGGACCTACTCCGTGGGGCCTGTGTTGTTTTGGCAAGTTGTAAAGTTTTGTGTAATACTGGTGAAAATGAGTGGCAATGGAGTCTGTCGTGATGTCCAAAATCCCCTCCTGAGATCTAATCCCTGTTATATGGTTGGTAGTGCGACTTCCTTCAGAGCCCTGGCCAAGATCCTGCCCGTCTTGTCACCTGCCTCATAAAATAGTTTTTTCCCGAAAAACAGCAGTCGTTTGGCTTTGTCCTCAAATATTTGTTGTAGCAGCTTGCGAGACTTGAGCAGTTCTTTCGCAGACTGCACCGAGAGAGATTGTTTATGGAGGCTTTCCAGACTGCAGATTTTGTCCGCCAGTCTCCTAACTTCTCGTTCCTGTCTTTTCTTCCTCTGAGCCCCTAAAAAGTTTTGCCTTTATTAATACTTGTACCTGTACGTTGTTTCCTCTCTGGGGTCTCGGGCGCACACACGCCATCGGTGACTCACTCCCGCTGTAATTGGACACAGCGGATGCCAATCAGCGGGTCCAGCGGCTGCGATGCCTGTCGGGACCCGCTACCCGTTTGCAGGAGAAAAACAAGGCAGATCACCATTCTGTCAGACAGGAATAAAGAGATCTTCTTTTCCTCCAGTTAAACCATCCCCCACACAGTTAGAAAGCACTCCCTAGTAGCACATTTAACCCTTTGATCACCCACTGATGTTAACCCCTTCCCTGCCAGTGTCATTAGTACAGTGAGAGTGCATTTTTTGGCACTGATCACTGTATTAGTGTCACTGGTCCCCAAAAAAGTGTCACTTAGTGTCCGATTTGTCCTCCGCAATGTTGCAGTCCCGCTAAAAATCACTGATCACCACAATTACTATTAAAAATTAAAATGCCATAAAAAACACACCTGCTCCCCGTTCACACCTGAGACCTTATAACACAAATGAGTCACGTGACACCGGGGAGGGAAAATGGCTAATTTGGTCCAATTTGGACATTTTTACTTAGGGGTGTACTCACTTTTGTTGCCAGCGGTTTAGACATGAATGGCTGTGTGTTGAGTTATTTTGAGGAAACAGCAAATTTACACTGTTATACAGGCTGTATACTCAGTACTTTACATTGTAGCAGAGTGTAATTTCTTCAGTGTGGTCACATGAAAAGTTATAGTAAAATATTTACAAAAATGTCAGGGGTGTACTCACTTTTGTGAGGTACTGTATATACAGTATATTCATTTTACATATGTACTATTGTTATGCCATCAGAAAACTACTGCTGTCAGAGTAAGTCCTTTTTTTATTTATATTAGAGTGGTTGCTGCAGGAATGAAGATTGAGCGTCCAAACCCAAATATTTCCAGATCTAAAGGAATACTCCATCGAAGGGATCGTGGAAATGAGAGGACTGGAAAAAGGTAATTTATATATATATATATATATATATATATATATATATATATATATATATATATATATATATATATATATATATATATATTTATGTGTAAACAAATGCTTGAAAGATTGAAAGATAGTAGTAATTGTCAGCATGTTGTTGCTTTTTTTGCTTACATTTCCGTCAGCTCACTTTCTTTATTATATAAAATGTATGGATAAAGAGGGAACCCATCCAATTTCCTAGGACCTCCTTCTGTAAATGAACTTCTATGTCTGTGCACTATGCTTTCAATAAAGTTATAAAGCTGGGTACACACTAACCAAAAGGTTAGCTGGTTCAGCAGATAGATAACTTTCGGAATTGAGTGGATTTTTTATTTTTTTTGGATTACACTATTGGACTTAAGTTTTAATTTTTTTATGTTTTGGCATAACACATTTATATATATATCCTGGGAATGCATGGGGGATTTGGGGAAGAAATACCACATTATAAGGCTTTGGTAGCTTCAATGGCTGAGGCTTGGTTCACACCTACGCGTATGGCTGTGGAAATTGTAGCGATTCCCACACCCGTAACCACATTAAGTGAAAAACCTGCTGCTGTGTGAAAATGCGTGAGGCTGCTATTCGTTCTGAATGGTACCCGCAGGCGTGAAAAATGTGTGAAACGTAGGCACGGTAGCCCATGTAGAAACGCTATAGTGTGAACCGAGGGTAAGACTGATCAAACCTTTTGAAATATTTTTGGCCATCCCAGATTTCTTTACCAGGTGATCCATTGTTGGTTGGTGAAGAAAATCGACAGGATATACATTTGGAGCAAATAAAAAGTGCCTTTTTTCAAATAATATTTATTTTTTATTCATTTCAGGTACTTACTGTATATGGCGCCATCAATTTACGCTTTACATATACATTCAGTCCCTGCCCTCAAGTAGCTTACACTCTAAGGTTCCTAACTCACATTCATATATACCAAGGATATGCAATTAGCGGCAATTAAGTCCCATCATGCCTCTGCCTCTGGGAGTCATGCTTGTGACTGTCAGAGTCTTGCTATGCCTCATGGGAGTTGTAGTTCTGCAACAGCTGGAGGTAGGCTAATTGCATATCCCTGATATACAGTATACAATACACATACTAGAGCCAATTTAGAGAGGATCCAATTAACCTATCAGCAGTCTTTGGAGGGTGGGAGGAAACCGGAGTACCCAGAGGAAAGCCACACAGGTACAGGGAAAACATGCAAACTCCAGGCAGGTAGTGACGTGGTTGATATCGCCTTGCTTTTGTACTAGAAACATCTTTTTCATTTTCACAAGTTAAATAATAAAGTAAAACTTCTATAAATTACATAAAAAATAAATTTTACAATTCAATATTGCTTGCTTTTCACTGAGCAGCACAGAAGCAGCTGCTGTAATACCTGTTTTTGACAGCTTAACATGCTATTGGAATGGGGATACCATGCCGCAACTAGGAGCCGGATATTTGGGGCCCATTCATTTGAATAAGTTACATTCGTCAGTGGTACTGTTCATTGAAAGCAATTGGAGGGTATAATTCTTGCTATGCTGCAATGCAAAGCATTGCGGCCCCAACATTTGTTAATAAGAATTTGTTTCTGATTCATACGGCTGATTCATACGGCTGAATGTCTCCTGGGAGCATTTGTCATTGTTCCCAGGAGACATTGTGGAGGTCTGCCTTGAGTTATTACGGGATTTAGAAAGAACTTTAAGCAATGTCTCCTGGGAACAATGACAAAAGCTCCCAGGAGACATTGCGGCATCGAGGAAGTGACGGAATACCAGCATACTACCCGATGAATCCATATACAGGAAGCGGCCAGTAACATGAAGCATTACGAAGGTTCGCCTGCCGTTGACAGTGACTCGAGCTGGGCACCGCCGCTTAGTGAAGGATTGGCTCGGGCAGCTCGGCTGCTCTAGTCCTGCAAAGGGAACAGTGTTACTGCTATGAAAAAAGTGCAGGGACTCCGTTTCCACGCGTTTCCGCAGGACTTGAGCCCTGATTGTACCCCTACAATTTCACAAATAAAGTGTCAAAATGTTAAAAATAACAGGAGACGGCTTGGAACAAGTCCTTTATAAAAAAAGATTCCAGCGATGTAATCCATTCTCGGTATGCAGCGATGTAATCCATCGATAATCTCTGGCGAAGCTACGATGCACACGATCCTGCCTCCACCGGAGGCTCCCGGCTGAATGACACGCTGCCAAACTAACAGCTATTATATAGCTGAGGGCGGGGCCAAAGATGCAAGGGGAATCGCCGGGGTTACCCATTGACGTTTACGAGTGACCCCCGCCCCCTCTGATGCAACGGGAAACCTGCATTGCGTCAGAGGGGGCGGGTCAACCATACACGTCACTGGGTAACCCCAGTGATTCCCCTTGCATCTCTAGACCCGCCCTCAGCTATATAAGAGCTATCAGAGCATCGTTCGGCCGGGAGCCTCCGGTGGAGGCAGGATTGTGTGCGTCGTATCCTCTCTGGAGATCATCGCTGGATACAGAGAATGTATTACATCGCTGGAGATCGAGAGTGAATTACATCGTTGAAATCTTTTTATTTTATTTAAAAATATATATATATTTTTAATAAAGGACTTGTATCAAGCCATCTCCTGTTGTTTTTAACATTTTGACACTTTTTTTGTGAAATGGTAGGGGTACCTTACCAATTGACATAGGGGGCGGGATCTGGAGGTCCCCTTTGTTAACCATTTCAGCCCCGGACCATTTTGCTGGTCAATGACCTGGCCACTTTTTGCGATTCGCCACTGCGTCGTTTTAACTGACAATTGCGCAGAGGACACAGCACACCACGTGAAAATATTTGCAGAATGATCCCCTGCCTATGGTATTAATATGAGAAGCTCCTTGCCTGTAGGAATTAATATGAGAAACACCAGCAAATCTATTGACGTAGCTTTAGGTGCACACTGTGCAGAGGACACGAACAGTACACCACGTGAAAATACTGCAGCTAGCACAATCACCTGCCTGCCTGTCAGTATATTAGGAAGAGCGGATCTATCTAAACTCAATACAGTGTATAAATATATATATACACAACACCTGGGATGCATATATATCCTCTACACACTGTAACTCTAACTGACTAGCCTGCCTGCTCTAACTCCAAAAAATTACATTCTCTCTCTCTCTGTAAACCACCAACACACTACACAAGGCCGACTTCCAGGCAGCCTTATATAGTGTGGGGCGTGTACTAAACCCCCTGAGCCATAATTGGTCAAAGCCACCCTGGCTTTGGCCAATAATGGCTCTCCGATTTTTGTGCGCTGTGATTGGCCAAGCATGCGGGTCATAGTGCATGCTTGGCCAATCATCAGCCAGCAATGCACTGTGATGCCAGTGAATTATGGGCCGTGACTCGAATTTGGCGCGAACAGCATAAAATGTTCGTAATTCGACGAACGATCGAACATACAATGTTCGAGTCAAACGTGAGTTCAACTTGAACACAAAGCTCATCCCTATTGTTGAACCATTTCATTTTATATTACAATGTAATAATATAAATATTGCACTTCAATCATCCTGACACCATAACAACCATGGTGCCGTGATGATTAAAGCGCTAACACCAGTCATTTCCCTGATAAATTGCCCCCAAAAAATATATTTTGTGGCAGTGCCCCTCCTGAGACTAGACTCTGGATCCGCCCCTGGCTGGGACAGTTCATTGGGGTTGAAAGGCAGAGTAACAGACTAAACAAACAAAAGCATCTCTCTCTGGGTCTGCTACATATCTATCCATCTATATATCTAGATATATATAATTATTATTTATTTATTACAGTACTTATATGTAGTACCATTTACGCAGCACTTGGAATGAAAGATAGAAGAAGCTCATTTGATGCTATGGGCAACAGCACCAGTTGAGATATAGCCTGTCTCTGAATTTTTTTTTTTAACCACTTAAGACCCGGACCTTTAGGCAGCTAAATGACCCAGCCAGTTTTTGCGATTCGGCACTGCGGCGCTTTAACTGACAATTGCGCGGTCGTGCGACGTGGCTCCCAAACAAAATTGGCGCCCTTTTTTCCCACAAATAGAGCTTTCTTTTGGTGGTATTTGATCACCTCTGCGGTTTTTATTTTTTTGCGCTATAAACAAAAATAGAGCAACAATTTTGAAAAAAATATATTTTTTACTTTTTGTTATAATAAATATCCCCCAAAAATATATATAAAAAAACGTATTCTTCTACAATAAGCGTTTATTGATTGGTTTGCGCAAAAGTTATAGCATCTACAAAATAGGGGATAGTTTTATGTCATTTTTATTAATATATATATTTTTTTACTAGTAATGGCGGCGATCAGTTATCGCTCTTTAACGAGCGATCGCGCCCACGCCCCTAGTGGCTGAAATTAATCATTGATAATTAATACTAATATTACGTGACTTTGCACAGCCGAGCTGACCTGCCGCCGTAAAACTGCAGCGGCTGGTCGGCAAACGGTTAAAGAGGGGTTCCAGATTCCGATAAGCCCCCCACCCGCAGACCCCCACAACCACCGGGCATAGGTTGTGGGGATGAGGCCCTTGTCCCCATCAACATGGGAACATCATCCCGATGTTGAGGGCATGTGGCCTGGTACGGTTCAGGAGGGGGGGCGCTCTCTCGCCCCCCTCTTTTCCTGCGACCTGCCAGGTTGTGTGCTCGGATAAGGGTCTGGTATGGATTTTTGGGGGGAACCCCATGCCATTTTTTTTTTACTTTTGCCGTGGAGACCCCTTAAAATCCATTCAGGTAAATTAAAATAAATTGATTGATAAAAGTCCATAAAGTGAAAAGTGCAACAGGTGCAAATAGTGTAATGGTAAACAATTCCTGTAAATGACATATAGTGCAAATGTGGAAATAAAGTGCTGTCTAACATCAAAAATAGTGATGTTGTGACTTCAAATGTAGTGAAATCTTCAGTGACCGGAATCTTCAGTGCTAATTACACCCGTAGGTGTACTACCTTCTTACCATACTAAGTAAGGCAATCAGCATGTCAGAATGTAAGGGCTAAATGATCGCTCTAGGAGAGAGGTCCTATCCGTATTCCTTTCCAGGGGTTCCGGTGTCCCAAAAGCCTGCTATCTCTATCCTCTAATATCCCATCTCCTGGGATTAGGGCAGTTAGTGCGAACTCAGGTAAATGGACTGGGTGATATTGGAAGAAATTAGAAAGGAAGGGACCTCTAAGTGTAGTATGATAATGCTTGTTTATTGTATACACATTAATAACTGTTCTGTCCACCAGACTTATATTCTGATAACCTGTATCTGTATTGTTGAAATAACATTTAAAGCGGAGGTTCACCCAAAAGTGAACCTCCACTTTTCGGAACCCTACCCCTCTCCAGTGTCACATTTGACACCTTTCAGGGGGGAGGGGGTGCAGATACCTGTATAAAACAGGTATTTGCACCACTTCCGGGTATAGACTCCCGTGGGAGTCCGGCCCCTCTACATCACCCCCCCCCCCCCCCCCATTGTGTTCTGGGAAACACTCGGCTCCCAGAACATAACAGGGACCAGTGGAACGCCGCAGCGCGACTCGCACATGCGCAGTAAGTAGGGAACCGGGCAGTGAAGCCGCAGCGCTTCACTTCCCGATCCCTCACCGAGGATGGTGGCCGGGGAAGCCGAAAGCCGAGCTGCTGCTCGGCTTCGGCTGCTGACGTCGCTGGCGACCTGGACAGGTAAGTGTCAATGTTTTAAAAGCCAGCAGCTGCTGTATTTGTAGCTGCTGGCTTTTAAAAAAAAAAATTGCAGGTGAACCCCCGCTTTAAGATTTGTAATTTACATAAGACAATCATTTGGAGTGCATGCTCCATCTAGTGTTCTTTTTTGGTAATGCTTCAGTTCTGTTATTTGATTTACTGTATGCCCAGGAAGCTGATAGTAAGCAGGGAATTCTGGGTAGAATCTTCACAGGAAGTAAAACCAGCCACCATGTTCTGAGAAGACACTGCAGGGAGCAGGACATTTCTTGCTCAATCTATCGCCATCAGTGTTGCTCAGCTTACTTTAAAAAAGTAATTAGTTACAGTTACAAATTACTTCTCCGAAAAAGTAATTGCATTAGTGACTCAGTTACTACATTGAAAAAGCAATTAGTTACTCAGCAAAGTAACTTACTTTTTTTTTAATATTCTACAATGCTTTGTTGAGATGATTTCCTTTCTAGAATGCAGGCGACAGGCGCTTGCCAGGGAGCAGTGAGTTAATGCTCCAAGACAAAAGAATGCCAGATCCTTGAGAGAAGAAAACCGGAAACAAATGGTGATTTTGTGTATATCCCAGCCTAGGTACATCCATCCCAACATGTATGTGCAGCTAACAGGACTTAAAACCCTTATCCATCTGCTATATATTACATCCAAGGAAGATGAATACCCCGCGCTGCCAATTTTGGTTAAATGGTAGCTGCTAACACGGCTCATATGAGAGAAGCAAAAAGAATTAGATGTGTGGAAAATGTGTAGCGCTTAAAGTGACTGTCTGTTAATGACAATCAAAAGCACAAAAAAAGAATAAACAAATTTTGTGTAAAGTAAAACAAATAAGAGACCCTGGGGAAACCAGGGACAAGCACTGTATATCTCGTGCGTGATGGACAGTGTAAAGATAATCTATTAGTGAGATGACACCCGTTGATGAATGCAATTAATCACATATGGAAACACACATACATTGAAAAACAAAAGTGATTGTTCATTTGTTTGGAAAGACATGAATAAATTATTGGCCACTGACTGCCAGGTGCAATAATGTCCCGTGAAAATAAAATAAAAACAAATCCTGATGTAAATAGGTAAAGACGAAGTGCCCTGTCCACGAAACGCATCGGGAGGACTCCACTGCCGCCCTACTTGTATACAAGCATTTTTTATTCAGCTAAAATGTAAGTTTGATAGCTGTAAATAAATATTTTATTTTTCTACTTAAACGGGATTACGCTATGTGGCCACTTCTTTCTCTTATCTCTTATACAAACCATTTTCTATAAGAATATCCACTTGGGGATCGCACTCCCAGCTGGGCTTCATCCATCCATCCCACGGAGGTTCTGCTGACCATTCAAAGTATTGCCTTGCCAAGGAGCCCATTGTGATATCAGCTACTACAAGCCTAATTTGACTTTCAGTGGCGTAAGCCATCTGAAGTCAACTGGTTCTGGTAAGCCTGCATTGCTTTCGGTGGTGGGAACAACACAGTGGAGAAGTTATTCATTATTTGTTATTCACCAATCATCAGATTGACTATTACCTATTTACATCAGGATTTGTTTTTATTTTATTTTCACGGGACATTATTGCACCTGGCAGTCAGTGGCCAATAATTTATTCATGTCTTTCCAAACAAATGAACAATCACTTTTGTTTTTCAATGTATGTGTGTTTCCATATGTGATTAATTGCATTCATCAACGGGTGTCATCTCACTAATAGACTATCTTTACACTGTCCATCACGCACGAGATATACAGTGCTTGTCCCTGGTTTCCCCAGGGTCTCTTATTTGTTTTACTTTACACAAAATTTGTTTATTCTTTTTTTGTGCTTTTGACTGTCATTAACAGACAGTCACTTTAAGCGCTACACATTTTCCACACATCTATATATTACATCCAAATTATAAGCTGGATTAAAATGTATGTTTATAATATACATTCCCTTGACGTTTACAGAGTCTGTAATTTAAAATCTTATATTAGGCTTTATAAGAATTTTCTATAGTTTATTGTTTATTATTTTAATTTATCTTATATAAGCTTTATTGGATGCAAGGGATCTGAAATGGGGATGTCAGATTTTTCTTTGTTGTCTGATGAATAGATTAAAATTACTGACCAAAAATAACCTGCTGATCATTGGTCTGTATATGTGTCCTGCACTTACCATGTTGACCACTTGATGTCGCTGTGTACACTGTGTTGTATAGGGAACGTTTGTTCTGTGGAACATTTTGTTCCGGCCATGTGTTCCCCGGATCATTGATCAGGTTGCGCACACAGTGTGTGTGATCGATGTGAGTTGTTCTCCTGGTGATAGGTCAGTGTGAGGCGGATGGGGCTCATTGTATCCAGGGCTCCTTGCGATTGGGAGTTTTAAGACCGCTGTGACAGGCCATCACAGCGGTCACATTATTCTAAAGCGGAGTTCCACCCATATTCATATTCATAGCGCCGGCAGAAGCAATTACTCTGCTGCCATCTAGTGGCGGTAGATGTAATTGCGGTAACGCCGCCCAAGTAATGGGAACTGCGTTACCGTGAGGGGAAGAGTAATCAGGTAGATTACTCGTTACCCTCAAAAGGGGCTTTGTTAGGTAACTGCGTTTATTGTAGCTCCGTTACATACAACACTGATCGCCATCACACCTTAGAGAACGTAAACGTTTTTACTATCACATCTTGTATTGCATATTGTTGTTTCTGCTATGTATGCTGTATTGTATGCAATAGTTTACTGATTGAGGTCTATTTCTGTTATTTTGTAGTTTCATCTAGCTTGTTCTAATAAACTGAGATCAAAGAAATATGTTATCTGAAGTTTATGGGATAAGAATGTTTATCTGAATGTCCTTGAGACAGAACAGTGACATTTTTAAGCTGACCTCTGAAATGAAGATAAGCTGACTTTGGAAGTCTGTACAGCCCAGGGCTACGCAGTCCATATAGTCAGAAGCCTTTAATTAACAGGCCTGCGGCAGGTGAAGAAAGAAACCACGCTACACAGAGACACGTTCTGTCAACCTTCGACACAAGAACGGTCTCTATACAGCAAATCAGCTTCTTCCCCATGTCCATGCCATGTCTCACAGTGGGACATCTTCTTACAAAACACATTCACGAGCAAGCTCATCTAAGTCATCTGTCGCAAATGCAGCAGGTATCGCCTTTTCAAAAGCTGAAGCAGCAAGAACCAGGGCTGCATTCACAGACCAAGAGCTGCAGATGAAAAAAGATAAGGCCCACCTTGAAGCAGAAAAGGTGAGACGGGAACAAGAGAGAGAAGGAAAGAGTATGCATGGAGCAAGAAAGAGAGAAGGAAAGAATATGCCTGGAAGCAGAAAAGGTGAGACAGTAACAAGAAAGAGAGAAGGAAAGAATACGCCTAGAGGCTGAGGCATCTCTGAAATTGCAGCAAGCTATCCTAGAAGCTAACATGGAGAGGCTGGCAGTGGACCGAGGCGCTGCCGCTGCCATTGCAGAGGCAGAAGCTTTAGAAGCAGTCGTCTATGATGAGCCAAGAGTAGGCAGCAGCATACTAGGCCTAGAGGAGGACCAACAAGATTCCTTGCAAAACACATATCAGATTATGTCTACCAGAACTGTGACCCAAACAGCATCCCACAACGAGAAATGAAACATGGCGTCAGTGAGTCACATCAAATACAGCAGCAACAAGACAACCTTGGACCCCAGTGCTACAAGAAAGAAAAATCTGGCAGAGTTCCAGACTTTCCAGTCCCAACCAAACCTTCTACTCCACAAGGTACCCGGCCTTCATATAAACACATCAAACACCTATCTTCACTCCAGAGGTGTATGCAAGAGCCGGTACGAACAGCCAACCTTATGCAAGTATGAGCCCATCACGCCTAAAGAAAAGACTTCTACCAGATACGCCTATACACCGCACCACAATACACCAGCAGCCTACCCCAATGCTAATTAGGCTACTGTAGACTTTGCCACGCACCTTGCCAAACGTGAGTTAGTTATCCAAGGACTTGTCAAATTTAGTGATCGCCCTCAACAATACAGGGCGTGGTGATCCTCTTTCCAGAGTGTCATTCAAGGTCTAGATCTATCCTGCAGGGAACACTCCTCGTAAAGTGACTTGGCAATGATTCTGCTGAGCATGCCAAAAGGATCAGAGACATTTATATAATCTACCCTAAGATAGGCCTTACAAACATCTGGAACAGACTGGATAGAGTTATGGCTCACCAGAGGCTATAGAGAGTACACTGTTTAAAAAGATAAAGGACTTCCCAAAAATACCTAGCAGAGGTTACCAAAGACTCAGAGAATTCAGTTACCTGTGTATGGAGTTACAAGTGGCTAGAGCAGAAGGGGACATACCTGGGCTTTCTTATCTTGGCTCTGCCAGAGGTATTAACACCTTAGCACAAAAACGTCCTTATGATTTACACAAAATATGGATTGCTCATGGCTGTAACTACAAACGAATACATAGACAGGCAAACAGGAATGAAAGATGACCCCAGCTTAATTTTTCCAGTGTATTATACCACTTCTTCTGGTCCTAAACAACTCAGAGCTCAAGTAGCAGTGCACAAAACTAACATTTCTTCCCTCAGATTTGCAGAGTCCCAGCCAGAGGATCAAGACAGCAACCCTACTAGGTTCGGCCCTCTACATAAGATGCTGCATCCTCTTCTGAAATGCAGAGCCTTCAGGTCAAAGACCATCCAGGATCCCAAAGCTTTCCTCAAAGAGAACAACATCTGTTACAAGTGCTGCTCTTTGTCCACACACTTCGCCAAGGACTGTAAGGTCAGTGTTAAATGCACAGAGTGTGACAGCACAGAGCACAACACAGCTCTTCACCCAAGGCCTACTCTAAGAACCTTCCCACCTGTCTTTGATGACAAGGAGCAAGGCAGGGAGACCAAAGACTCTAGTACAGATGCCACAGCATTCACTTCACAGTGCACTGAAGTCTGCAAAGGAAGTAAAGGTGGCAGATCCAGAGAGTTTACCCAAAAGGACGCAGAGACAAAGCAGTCAAGCTCTACGTCATCTTGGATGATCAGAGTAAGTCACTAGCTAGATCTGTGTTTTTTTGACATTCTAAACCTTAAAGGCCCCAGCAGCCCTCACTTCCTTAGGACTTGTGCAGGTACAGTGGAAACGGCTGGGAGCTGACAGCCTACACATTGAATCTATGAATGGGAAGAGCTGACAGCCTACAAATTGAATCTATGGATGATAAGACATGCCTACCCTTACCGACCATAATAGAGTGCAACCAGATGCCAGGCAACAGATTAGAGATTCCCACATCAGACGCAGCAGCTCACCAGACTCACTTGAATCACATAGAACATCTCAAACCAGAACAAGATGATCAGGATCAGATCTTATCTTACTCCTAGGGAGAGATATCTTGCAAGTCCACAAAGTAAAAATAACTGATCAACGATCCTCAAAACACCCCATATGCACAAAAACTGGATCTCGGGTGGGTCATTATAGGTGATGTTTGCCTAGGAGGTGCACACAAACCAGCATTCATTAATAACCTGCTAACTAGTACCCTCGAGAATGGTCGTCCTTCTGTTTTTCAACCCTGTCAAAATCACATCCTCATAAAGGAGCTACCACACAACAACCCTGTACCTCTTCCCTTCCTAAGTCCCCTCTGTAACAGCAAAATCTATGATGGATGACCAAAGCGACTTTGGAAGCACAGTGTTCAAGAGAACAAAGGAAGATAACCAGGTAGCAATGTCCATTGAGGATAGGCTCTTCCTAGAAGTTATGGAAAGGAGTATGGAGAAAGATGTACACACGATCGGTCCAAACCAATGAGAATGGTCCGACGGACCGTTTTCATCGGTTCACAGACTGATGGACTGATGCGTACACACCATCAGTTCAAAAACCGATGGTGTCAGTACGCGGTGACGTAAAACACAACGATGTGCTGAAAAAAATGAAGTTCAATGCTTCCAAGCATGCGTCGACTTGATTCTGAGCATGCGCGTTTTTTGGACCGATGCTTTTACGTACTAACCATCGGTTTGGACCGATGGTCAGGTGTCCATCAGTCCGTTTTTAAAGAAAGTTTTAAAACTTTGGTCCGATGGACCGATGGGCCATACACACGGTCGGTTTGGACCGATGAAACTGGACTTAAGTCCATTTTCATCGGTTTGGACCGATCATGTGTACGTGGCCTAGTAGCTGGGCTGCACCTCTTCCCTTTAAGCCACAAAAACAACGTTTGCCTAACAACAGAGAACTAGCATATAAATGTCTCACTTCCCTAAGACACAATCTTTAAAGGAAACCAGATATGGGAGAACATTTATTTTCCTTCATGGAGAAAATATTCCAGAATGGTCATGCTGATATAGCCCCAAAACTTAAAGCCTCAGAGGAATGTTGGTACTTACCCATATTTGGGGTTTATCACCCTAAGAAGCCAGGGCAGATTAGACTGGAGTTCGATTCCAGCGCCAAGCATGAGGGTGTCTTTCTAAATCATGTCCTTCTCTCTGGCCCTGACCTTAACAACAGAGGGCCAGATTCACAAAAGAATTACGCCGGTGTATCTACAGATACACCGGCGTAATTCGAATTTCCCGCAGGCGTATCATTGTTTTCTATCCAGAAAACATGATACGCCGGATTTACGCTAAGATCCGACTGGCGTAAATCACTTACACCGTCGGATCTTGAATGTAATGTTACGCCGGTCGCTAGGTGGCGTTTACGTAGATTTCTCATTTGTCTATGCAAATGAGCCTAATAATCCGATTCCCGAACGATTTTGTGCCGCCTCGTCGTCGTTTACGGCGTTTCCGTAGGCGTAAACTTACCCCTGCTATATGATTGGTAAATTTACGTAGGTCCGTCGTATGCCATGTTAAGTATGGCGTCGGGACAGCGTCGTCTTTTTCCGTCGTTTTACTAAGTCGTTCGCGAATAGGGCATTATGTCAATGACGCTCACCTCGGCTTCATTGACGTTTTCCGACGTGAGCTGGAGCATGCGCACTGGGCTATTTTTACGGCCGGCGCATTCGCAGTTCGATCAGTGCGGGGGCGCGTTTAATTTAAATACAAGCCGTCCCCTTTGAATTACGCGGCCTTACGCCGGGCCATTTACACAACGCCAACGCAAATTAAGGAGCAAGTGCTTTGTGAATACGGCACTTGCTCCAGTAAGTACGCCGCCGCCGCCGATTCTATGTGAATCTGGCCCAGACTATTAGGAGTACTTCTCCGCTTTTGCAAGGATTCAGTCGCATTCATGGCAGACATACAACAAATGTTCCATTGCTTTCTTATTAAAGAATAACACTGAAACTTTCTGAGGTTTCTCTGGTTTTGGAGACGTCACAGAATACCGCATGAGGGTGCACATACTTGGCAAAAGCCCTTCCCCTGCAGTTGCTATATATGGCCTCAGACACTCGGCCGGAGTGGGAGGGTCAGAGTATGGGTCAGATGCCAGACAACTTGTGGACAAGGATTTCTATCTGGACGATTGCTTGAAATCACTACCCACAAATGAAGCCACAATCAGTCTGCTCAAAAGAACTCAGGCAATGCTTGCTTGTTCCAACTTAAGACTCCACAAGATTGCTTCCAACAGTAAAGAAGTTTTAGACACCTTTCCTGTCCAAGATCATTCTAACGAGTTAAATGACTAATGCCCTGTACACCCGATCAGAATTTCCGATGGGGTAAAATCCGATGGAATTTTCTGTCGGAATTCCGTTCAAACTGTCTTGCATACACACTGTCAGACCAAATTCTGACCGTCCAAAAAGTGGTGACGTAAAACACTACAACAAGCCAAGAAAATTAATTTCAATGCTTCCGAGCATGCGTTGACTTGATCCTGAGCATGCATGTTTTTTCTCCGTTAGAGTTCCACACAGACAATCTATTTCTAAACTCCGATGGAAAAAAGTCAGATGGGGCCCACACACGGTCAGAATATCCATTGAAAAAATTCAGTTTCAACAAAACGTGTTTTACATATCAATAGACAGTAGTGGCCCAAAATGATTGGGACAAGAATGAAAACTGCTGGGGTCAAAATGATAGTCTTTTCTATTTATTAACATTCAATTTGCAACAGTCATGAGCTGAAAATTGTGTGTGATTGATGAAACAAAAACTAAAACTATGTCCCTTTTTTATACACAGGAAGACCTCAGCCAGGATGAGGGGCTGGAAATTGGCAGCCAGGAGGAGGCCGGGCCCAGTGGCAGCCAGGAGCAGTCCGGGCCCAGTGGCAGCCAGGAGCAGTCCGGGCCCAGTGGCAGCCAGGAGGAGTCCGGGCCCAGTGGCAGCCAGGAGGAGGCAGGGCTCAGTGACAGCCAGCAGGTGACTGGGCTCAGTGGCAGCCAGCAGGTGGCCGGGCCCGGTGGCAGCACAACAATGCAGATGCCTCCCCTCTGCCGTCCAACAAGAAGGGACTAGAGGGGTAGGTACACAGAGAAGGAAGCACTTTTTCTCATTAGGGAGGCTACTGCGGTCTTCAGAGAACCGCCCAACACTGATGAGGGCTATGCCACCCTAATGGCAGCCAAAATGCAGAGGATGGAGATGGGCCAATGCCTCCTCTGTGAGCCCCTAATATTTAAGACCATAAACAAAGCTTTGATAGGCCAATTTACCCAATATACTGACCTTGCGGAGGTCGGCCATCCTCCTCCACCACCTCCTCCTCCTCTTTCTCCTCCTCCTGCTACACATCCACCTCCAAAAGGCACAGTAGGCAGGTACATTTCAAAAATACAATGTCAAATTAACAAGTGACACCAACCAACCTCCTTGAGGGTCAAAAATGCAAGATAATAATGTTGTTGTAGTAACTTGACACACAACTAATAAAAATATATATGGAGATCAGTAGAAATTTGTTTAAAAAAATACACAACAATGCAGCTCTTGATTAAAATAATAAAAAAAAACATTATTATGGAGATTTGGCTTTCAAAATCAAAATATTATTTGTGAGATCCCGAGAAATAAAAAAGAAACAAGTTTGTCAGAAATCTATGTGAATACCAGCAGCAAAACAACTTTATAACTCTAGCTTTCTAAGAAGAAATTATGTGTTTCATTTAAAGCGGATGGTTCACCAAAAAGCAAATATTAAAAGCCAGCAGCAACAAATACTGCAGCTGCTGACTTTTAATATTAGGACACTTACCTGTCCTGGAGTCCAGCGGCGTCCGCAGCAGAGGATGAGCGATCGCTCGTCACCCTGCTGCTCCCCCCTCCATCCACGGCGAGGGAACCAGGAAGTGAAGCGCTCCGGCTTCACTGCCCGGTTCCCTACGGCGCATGCGCGAGTCGCGCTGCGCCCGCGATTGGCTCCCGCTGTGTGCTGGGAGCTGAGAGTTCCCAGCACGCAACGGGAAAAGCCCGTCTTTTGCCCGAGACTGCGGGCCGGAAGTGGGTGCGGATACCTGTCTTTAGACAGGTATCTGCACCCCCCTCCCCCCTGAAAGGTGTCAAATGTGACACCGGAGGGGGGAGGGTTCCGATCAGCGGATCTTCACTTTAGGGTGGAGATCCGCTTTAAACGATGCAATCATTTTCAGTGTGACGAATGTGCTATCTCCATTCTGAATGCTAGTTTTACCAAAACGAGTGATCTCGTCTCATACTTGATTCTAAACATGCATGTTTTTTTTTCTGCTCGGAAAAGCATACACACGACCGGTTTTCACGACGGGAAAACTGCGATGGAGCATACACATGCCCGGTTTTTACGGTTAAAAGCTGTCATGGCAGTTTTCCAGATGGGAAAAACGGTCGTGTGTAGTGTTGCTCACGAATTTTCGCATTACGAATATTCGTTACGAATATTGCATATTCGAGTATTCGCGAATAAATCGAATATCGCGGTGAATATTCGCTATTGCGAATATTCGTATTTTTTCAAATTTATTTTTAAAACAGATCACATCCTAGTGATCTCCATTGACGTCTAAAAGCATTGCTGGTATGATTAGAGACCCTGGGCCGAGTAGCTGAGGCGATCCTTTTATGTTGCCGAATATTCGCAATGCGAATATTCGTATTACGAATATTCGCGAATACTTTCTCTGCCCTTCTGTGTTTTGTGTATAAAAAAAAAAAAAAAATTGCTTTAGTTTAGTCATATAAGTTTGTGTAAGTAGAGTTAGTGTTTAGTGCATATTAGTTTAGTAATCCAGGAAATGATCTCCGTTTTCGCGTGTTGTTCGCGCGCATGCGCATGCGCGGACGAGAATTTTGCAATCAATTTTGCATTCGCATTAGCGAAATTTCGCATTCGCATTAGCGAAATTTCGCAAATTTATTTTTTTTATAAAATATCACGAATATTCGATATTAACGAATATTTCACGAATATTCTTCTATATATTCGTGAAATATCGCGAAATCGAATATGGCGTATTCCGCTCAACACTGGTCGTGTGTACGAGGCATTAGGATATTTTTCAGGGATGGACAGCCGCACTCCAAGGGAATTTCCAAGTTGTCTTTATTAAAAAAAATGGGCATACAAAACAAACACAGCCACAGGAAAAGACAGCCGACATGTTTCACACTATGTTAGTGCTTAGTCATGGCTGAAGTGTAGTTCAAACACAATAAAATATATATGATACCTCTACTTAAACATGTGGTCACTTTAATGAACACATAAAAAATGTGTATATATATGTATATATATATATATATATATATATGTGCATATACTTAATACACTTAATGGTATAATGTCATACCAATAATGGTAGTAAAAGAAATATAGATGAAATTAACCACTTTAGCCCCGGGCCTGTTTTTCAGATTCGGTGTTTACGAGACTAAAATATTTTTTTTTGCTATAAAATTACTTAAAACCCCCAAACATTATATATTTTATATTTTATATATATTTTTTTTTTCTAACACTCTAGAGAATAAAATGGCAGTCATTGCAATACTTTTTGTTACACCGTATTTGCGCAGCGGTCTTACAAGCGCACTTTTTTTGGAAAAAATTCACTTTTTTAAATAAAAAAATAAGACAACAATAAATTTGGCCCAATTTTTTTACATATTGTGAAAGATAATGTTACGCCGAGTAAAATGATACCCAACATGTCACGCTTAAAAATTGCGCCCGCTCGTGGCATGGCGTCAAACTTTTACCCTTAAAAATCTCGATAGGCGATGTTTAAAAAATTCTACAGGTTGCATTTTTTGAGATACAGAGGAGGTCTAGGGCTAGAATTATTGCTCTCGCTCTAACGATCGCGGCGATACCTCACTTGTGTGGTTTGAACACCGTTTTCATATGCGGGCGCTACTCGCGTATGCGTTCGCTTCTGCGCGCGAGCTCTTCGGGACGGGGCGATTTAAAAAAATTTTTTTTTTGTTTTCGTATTTATTTGGATTAAAAAAAATTATCACTTTTATTCCTATTACAAGGAATGTAAACATCCCTTGTAATAGAAAAAAGCATGACAGGTCCTCTTAAATATGAGATCTGGGGTCAAAAAGACCTCAGATCTCATATTTAGGCTAAAATGCAAAAAAAAAAAAAAAATTTTTAAATGTCATTTAAAAAAAAATGTCTCTTTAAGAGGCTGGGCGGAACTGACGTTTGACGTCACTTCCGCCCAGCAGAGCTACGGGGATGGACGAGGGAAATTTTTTCCCTCACTCGCATCCCCGCTGACCAGACGAGCGCACCCGATCGCCTCCGCCGCTACCGACGGCTCCGGTAAGCGGCGGAGAGCGCGGGAGCGCAGCGGGAGGGGGGGGGGACGCTCGTCCGCCACCGATAACGATTCCGCCGCGGAGACCGCCATTATCGTTTACCCGACCGCCCACAGAAGAGATGGATATCTCGGTTGTGGCAGCAGCTGCTGCCGTTACCGAGATATCCATCTCTAAAGTGCCGACGTATACCTGCGGTGGGCGGTCGGGAAGTGGTTAAGTAAAATGTGAAATAGACACATATATATATATATATATATATATATACACACACAAAGGTATACAGTGATATGAAAGATGTAAACATTACATGTGGAATACATGTGGTCAGAAAATGATGATAATGACCATAAGTGTAATATATCATACCTAGAATATAGTGTCTGTTATTATAGAAAATATCACAAACGTGTATGTCAGTGGGTACCTAAAAAATAAGTGAAGGGGTTATAAAGTATGTATAAAGGTATGTGATCAAATGGCTGAGACGCAAAATGCAAAACGGTTGATGTGAGTACAATTCTGACAATCTGGTAATGTATGTGTCTGACTTATACATGAATCTCATGTGTGATGATAATGTATGGTGACAGACTACGGATTATGAGGTGTGGGCATGATAACTTTACAAAGAAGGGGTATGGACATATGTGGATAATAAAAACATATAATGACAGTAAAATACGTAAATTAATGTACATGTGAATATAAACATATGTGAAAAAATATAAGAAGAAGGAAGGAAGGAGTGTGTATGTATTACACGTGTATTTTACATATATATTACACCCTAGTATGAATAAAAGCTTTATACATATGAAAGATATATCTGGTGTTAAGCTAAATCATAATAGAGGGATGAAACAATCATATATGACGATATATATAGAAAAAAGATATACCAGGGCATGTCCAGATTCGATCAATAGATACACATAAATCTTAACATAGATAAATATATAGGATATATAGGATAGATAAACTGCCTTCTGCCGGAACTCAATTATCAAACAGAGTTGGTACAGAGATCTGAAAGACCAGATAAAATCAGTCAAATAGAGGTATCCTTAATATGAATCAAATAAGACAACAAATTATGAACTATAAAAACATGTGGTAGCAATATCAGGCAGATCAAATGGATGGAAGTGACCAATATGCTCCACATGTATGCAGTTCAAGTAAAGATTTAAGCCCAAATCTAACGAAAATATGCATACTCCTATTTATAAACACCATATAACATGGCGTTGATATGTTCCCATGCATACCTTATACAAAATTAATGTCTTAAGAAAAAGACACTGGTAGTGCAACATAATGCATGGAACATGTTGAAAAGCCGATCAACCTAAAACAATCCCGAGGTATATCGCATGCCTGCGTGTAATTTAAAAAAGTAAAAGATTATAAAGGTTTTAAAAGAAAACATACACTTGAAGAGTCTAATCAAATGTGTAGATAAAAAGTGGTGGTAATGTTTATAGCAGAAGAATGGAAACCTCTGTGTGTGTGAAGACACACACCAAGACTGCTAATAACAGGAACGTATGATTTAGAGTGAATAGACTCTGGGTAGCAGAACCTCCATGGAACACAGTGTATACCATTTTATTTTTTTAAAGCAATCGCAGCATAGGCTAGATATGTTGGCTGGTCTACGCATCCAATGGGGAATCCAAAATATGAAATGAAAAAACAAAACAAAAAGAACCTGTATACATCATGGTGTATGTAGAAATGTGAGAGCTGATTATGGCATAAGTGTTAAGGAACCTGGAGAAAAGAACCTCATACTATGACTGTCATGGATGCTGATAATGGTATGTAGGCGTGAAAGGTGCCGAGGATGAATGCTAATAATAATAATGGGGCACATCCCATTCAAAATTAAGTCGTCTCGGTATTGTGGAATTTAAGTGAAAAATCCAAAAGACTTCACGTTTACATAATAATCTAAACTTATCTCCTCCTCTAACAGGACAAACAATTTTCTCCATTATTTGTATGGACAAACTTGAGATGTCTTTGGAATGTACAACAATTCAATGCCTAGCTACATTGGTATTGTGATCCTTGTCTATGTCATACAAGTGATCACTCAGTCTATCTCTTAACCTCCTGATAGTCCTGCCTACGTATTGTACATTACATGCATCGCAGGTGATAACATATATCAAAAACATAGTATTGCAGTTAACAAACTGTTTTATGTCAAAGTTTTTCCTGCGGGAGCATGAATGTACATACTGAACAGTTTTAATAAGGCAGCAGTATCTGCATTCCTTAGTGCCGCATTTATAGGTATCCTTGAAATGTAACCAATTCTCTGGGTTGTGCTTAGTTCGAAATAGACTGGGTGACAAAGTGCCACCCAATGTGGGAGCCCTGCGGCTGATGGTTTTGATGCCTTTAGACAGAATAGATTGATAGGTAGCATCATTATATAACACCGGCAGGTATTTAGTGACTATAAGGGGTGGAGAAAATAGGGGTGGAATCATTAAAGGAGGAGCGTATGTGTGTCTAATGTTCAAGTGGTTTTCTATTAATAGTGAAGATCTAGGTATACGATCCACTTTAAGGAGGGCTTTGTTGATGATCTTGGCAGAATAGCCTCTGGCTTTAAACCTTAAAGCCATCTCATTGGCTTCATTGGAGAAATCCTCCAATGTGCTGAACAGGCGTTTGAGTCTGAGAAATTGCCCAAAAGGAATACCTCTGATGGTATGTGGGGGATGTGATCAGTCAGCTCGCAGTAAGGCATTGCCGGCTGTACTCTTCCTGTGGAGTCCTGTAGTTACATAACCATCAACACCCATAAGCTTGACATCCAAAAAATCTAAAATGACAGGCTGTAGATTACCAGTAAAACATACATTTTAATTATTGTCATTCAAATAGCGTAACCAGATATCGAAATCGGCAAACTCATCAGAAATGATAAAAAGCAGGTCATCGATATAACGACAATAAAAAAAAACGTGTGATTTCGGCGGGGGCTATCATATCCAAAAATGCGGGACCTCTCCCACCATCCCATATAGAGATTGGCTAAAGATGGTGAAAACTTGGTGCCCATAGAGGCCCCACACTTCTGAAGGTAATAGACCCCGTCGAACATGAAAAAATTGTGGGTAAGGAGGTATTCCAATGCCAATATGATGAACTCCTGTAGGACCAATGAGAACCTGCCAGATTCTTTCAAGAAATAAGAGACCGCTTGTAAGCCTAAGTGGTGTGAGATGCTGGAGTAAAGGCTAGCCACATCACAGCTCACCCACCTATAATTCTTCTCCCAGGTGAAGCCATTCAATGTAGAATGTAGCTGTTTAGTATCTCGTAAAAAAACAGGAAGCTCAAAAACGAGGGGTTGTAGCTGCCCATCCACGGGGCAAGGATCCGATTCCAACAATAGGTTGGAGAGTAAGGCTCCGTGAGAACTTGTTAACATCTAAAATGGTTTTGAAAGGGTCAAAGTGATTAGTCGGACAAAAGTTCAGCCCTTTGGATAGCAATTCTGATTCTTCAGCATTCAGGGCTCTTTGAGAGATATTTAAGACATTTATAGTCATTTTCTCGTTGTCCCCCGCAAAGCGTATGGGGTGTGTTTTGCTTTTATATCTCTTCCCTCCCCGTCTTGTTTTCTTGTGGCTGCTCTTTTCTTTTTCATTGCTTTGTTGGGCCCGTGGGGGTATCCACTGGATCGTGTCCCCCTCGTCTAACAATGGTGCTGGTGACACCATGTTCCGGTCCGGTGATGATTCTGATCCTGATGTGGCAAAAGTGTCATAAGCTGTCTCATTCTCCAGGTCGGAGAAACTGACCTTCTTGGTTTTGTTTTTACGGGAACGCCTTGATTGATATGGAAGTTGTTTCCAGACATACACATTGTTACTTTCGTAATCTGTGCGATCTCTCGTTTGTTTCCCTTTTTTCGTGTCAATGACATATTTTTCCAATTTGTCCAGCTTCTTGTTGAGCTTTCCATCCAGGTCAGCAAAATCAGGGTGCGTTTGTAATGATGTAAGTTTTTTTTGAATGATGAACGAGCAGCTGTTCAAAGTATCAGTCCATTCTTGTTTCAAAACCTCATTAGACAGCTCAGCTGTGGGATTTTTTTTTCACCCCTATCCTTTTTCTTGATAAAATAGTACAAGCAGGGTCAACAAAGGGTCTCACCTCTGCTACATATAGGGTATTGTCAGATAGGTTCCTTATGAACTTTCCAGTCTGCTCTAGTGCTGATTGGGGAAAAAGATATTGGGCCAGATCCACAGAGCTAGTACGCCGGTGTATGTCCTGATACACTGGCGTACTTTCAAATTACCCGCATCGTATAATTAGTTTAAAGCCTCAAACCATGATACAACGGCTTCGGGCTTCGATCCGACAGGCTTACGTCTTCGTATGCCTTCGGATCTAAGCTGCAATATTTCTGCGCCCGCTGGGTGGAGTTTGCGTCGTTTTCCACGTCGGGTAGGCAAATGAGCTTTTTACGGCGATCCACAAAGTTACGAACGGCCGTCGCATTTTCTTATGTCGTCGCTAGTCGGCTTTTTCCGGCATATAGTTAAAGCTGCTATTATCCGGTCTATAGTTAGACTTGCCATGTTAAGTATGGCTGTCGTTCCTGCGTCGAAATTTCAATTTTTTTTTTGCGTAAGTCGTCCGTAAATAGGAATGTACGTAATGTACGCTACTAAAAAAAAAATACGTTTCGACGTAATTTTGCGCAATGCACGGCGGGAAATTTCTGAACGGAGCATGCACAGTTCGATCGCCGCGGGGGCGCGCTTTATTTAAATGATTCACGCCCCTACCCGCGTAATTCAATTCCGCCGCGAGAAATACACTACGCCGCCGTACCTTACGGGCCGAAATCTTCCTGGATGTGGTAATACAGGTGTGATAATACATCTGAGGTGTGAATGGGGCCTTAGAGCCGGTTCACACTGGGGCGACCTGGGATCCGACTTCAAGTCGCCCCAAGTCGCGCAGTCGAGAAAATGAATGGAAGTGAATGGGAGCCGTCTTAATGTACACTATTAAAGTCCCTCTGACTTCAGAAAAGGTTCCTGTAATACTTCAATGTGACTTATAGGCAACTTGTACCCATTGATTTCAATGGAAGTTACCTCAGAAGTCGGATCACTGTCTTAACTGAAGCAACAATACAGGAAGATAACATACATTTCTCAGGAAACTCCCCCCCCCTCCCTCCCACGGAACTGATTGTTGTTTGATTGGCCACTGGAAAGCCTCCTGTCCTGGAGGCAACTTGAAGTTGCCTTGTAAGTTGCCTGATGATTCATACTCAAGTCATGTCCAAGTTGCCTCCCAAAGTCCTGCTGGTAGTTGTGTTGCCCCTGTGTGAATGGGCTCTTAATGAGCATGCAGTCTGTGAGGAAAAATAAACTATACAGTATGCTTATGTTATTTTATATACTTTACTTTCATGTATACAATACCTTATGTTTGTTTTTGTTTTTATTACTAGTTTCCACCTCATTAAGAAGGCTGCTAAACGTATGCATGAAGATGGATTAAACACCCTGGAATACGAAATTGTCAGACACATTGAAAATAGACTTTTTACAAAAATCACAGTTAATATAGGATCATCACAATAGGATCTGATACTGTTTAGCTACATTTGAAAGTCATTTCTGAACCCTGATTTGCTTAAAGGTCATTCCTCTCTCTTTTTTGTAAGAGATAATTGACAATTTAAAAATTAGACCTACAGCTCTAGAAGATCTATAGAGCATAGTTGCCAACTGTCCCAAATTTCCCGGGACATTCCTAGGATTTAGACCCTTTTCCTGATTTTATTGCGTCCCAGGAAATTCGGTTTTCCAGCTTCTTCGCCGCCACACGGCCTGCCGCCGCTAGAGGTCTGCGATTGTCTCCGCCGGCCGCTATTTTTAAGAAGACCAGAAGAACAATGTGTGGCTACAATAGAAATTAAGCCGCTGCAGCACTGCTCACCCCCGCTCCGCCCTGTCTGTGATCTGTTATGTTCACCCACAGGTGAACGGGAAACTGTAATGGCGAAGAAGACACCGCTATACCCGATGTAAGGAGGGCCTCAATGGGGTGGGAGCCTGATGTAAGGAGGGGCTCCAATGGAGGGAGCCTGATGTAAGGGGGGCTCCAATGTGGGGAAGCCTGGTGTAAGGAAGGGCTCCAATGGGGGGAGCCTGATGTAAGGAGGGGTTCCGCTGGGAATGCCTGATGTAAGGAGGGGCTCTGCTGGGAACGCCTGATGTAAGGAAGCACTCCGCTGGTGACACCTTATGTAAGGAGGGGCTCTGCTGGGAATGCCTGATGTAAGGAGGGGCTCTGCTGGGAATGCCTGATGTAAGGAGGGGCTCTGCTGGGGACTGATACACTTTTTAACCACTTCAGCCCTGGAGGATTTGGCTGCCAAATGGCCAGACCACTTTTTTCCCTCAGTTTATGATATGTATTCTTCTAAATATTTTTTAGAAAAAAAGAAATCGCAATAAAAGTTTGATTGGTTTGCGCAAAAGTTATAGAGTCTACGAAATAGGGAATAGTTTTATGGCATTTTTATTAATATATTATTTTTTCTAGTAATGGCAGTGATCAGCAACACTTTTGATGCTATTTATTTATACAGCGATCAGTGCTATAAAAATGCACTTATTACTGTGTAAATGGCACTGGCAGTGAAGGGGTTAACCAGTAGGAGGGTGGGGAAGGGGTTGATTGTATCCTAAGGAGTGATACAAGGAGTGATTCTACCTGTGTGGGGGCTGGGCTACATGTGACACGACACTGATCACTGCTCCGGATTACAGGGAGCAGAAGATCGGTGTCGTGTCACTAGGCAGAACAGGGAGATGCCTTGTTTACACTGGCCTCGCCCGTTCTGCAGCTCCATGACATGATTGCGGGACACCGGCGGACATCAAGTCCGTGGGTCCCGCGGGCACGGTCACGGAGCTCGCGGGAGGGGCACGCAAATTCAAAGCAAGGTATATATACCTTGCTTTGCGCAGCCGTACCATTCTGCCAACGTATATCTATATGGCACGGTCGGCATGTGGTTAAATACACTTTACCCTAAGGGATTGGACTTGTACCTCTTTGTGTGAAAAGGTTTCCTTTTAGATGTTTATAACAAATTATGCCTGTGTAATTTAATATTGAGGATTTTTTTCTGAATACATTTTGAGATATATATATATATATATATATATATATATATATATTTCACCTCACATGCGTTCTGTGGTAAGAGACTGAAGCAGAATCAGTTTTTTCCAGACTCAGTGGCAGGCTTGGTTCCGGTCCGGATGTTGTGGTCCACTTGAGTCCACACTTAGGTGGTCTTCAAATTAGCAGGTAGAGAGAACAGGAGAGCTCTGGTCTGAGACTGAGAAGAAATCTGAGAGAGAGGAGCTCTGTTTGGACTTAAAAAAATAAAAAGGTTTGCTTTACCACATGTTTTGTGGGTGATGACGAGGACCAGCCTCACACCATATTGTGAGGAAGACTGCTGTATAGTTTAGCGCCAGACAGCAAGGATTTACTTTACTGTTTTTTTATTTGTTTTCATGATTTTACAAACCTCTGCTAAATAAACCTGGCAACTAGGGATGAGCTTTGCGTTCGAAACGAACGTATGTTCGACTCGAACATCGTCCGTTCGATCGTTCGTCGAATTTCGAACAAAATGATCGTTCGCGGCAAATTCGAGTGAAACGTAACGACCATTTTTAAAACTTTTTTTCCATTGATACTACTATCAATGGAATTTTTTTATTAAAAACAGTCGTTTTTTCAGGAGTCCTGCTCCTGAAATAACGACCGTTTTTAAGACTTTTTTTCCATTGATACATGTTCCCTGGGGCAAGACTCCGGTTCTGAAAGACGTTTTCCAACAATAACTTAAAAATTTGTCTTTAAAATGATCGTTTTTGAATTCGAACGTTTGAGTCCCATAGACTTCAATGGGGTTCTAAATGTTCGTGCGAACGATCGGACGGTTCTGGTGCGAAACGAACACGGGGGTGTTCGGCTCATCCCTACTGGCAACCCACCAGATTTTAAAGAAACTACCTGCATGCACAACTTATTTTCCAGAAAAGGTAAACCCCCGTAAGCCATTCTCCCACAGAGTAAATATATATTCATACACACACACACACAGTGGAGCTGATTTACGAACCGTTTTGCGCCTTAAGTTGTGGCGCACGGCGAGGCACAATGACAAAATGGTATTTACGAAACGTTGCGCCGGCAGCATAGCTCAATTTGCCATTTACCATTTTTTTCACAGCGCGCTGCACCATGCAAACTGCACACCACTGTAAAGTCAAAATAGATAGAATCTGGAAGTGCCAATACTATAGGGTTGTGGTTGGGTGACATGAGGTAGTACAGTACAAACTGCTCAAGTTGCAAAAATTGCCAAAATTGCATGGGAAACTAACTTTCTCCTAACAACTTGCTACACCTGCAAATACATCTAGAACTGCGTGGGGTCTATGTGGTCACGACGCATGCGTGAACAGCATTTGCACACGATAAGGTGCACCAGCTCACTACGCGGGCAAAATCTTGGTAAATCTTATGTGGCGCACACACATTTGCATATGTTGATCAGGCGCACCTCCATTTTTTTTTTGTTGTACGCTGGATCACTTTTAAGTCTTCATTTAAGTATATTTTTACACAGGACATATTAGCGTGTGTTGCTGTTAACATGTTACCTGTTATAGTTAAATTTAACTAAAAATACTCTTGCTTCGCTAGATCCTCATAAAAGGCCATTTAACCTTCCCCCTTTAATGCATATGTTTGCCTTGGACTAGTATTAACATTTAAAGGGGAACTCCACATTCCAATGCTCTTTTTTACTCTTTCTAATGCATATGTTTGCCTTGGAATAGTTTTTGCATTTAAAGGGGAACTCTACACTCTGTGAGCTTTTAGCTGCCTTCACCAATCCAAACCACATCCATATTTGAGACCAAACAAGGCCAGCTAGGAAAGGTGTGAGAAGAAGGATCACCCAATTCCCTCCCGAACCATGCACTCAACCTAGCTGGCTGCCTTTGGGCCATGTTGGGCTCAGCCCAATACCAAGCACAACTCACCTTGTCCACACTGGTTTAGAGGGGCTTTACACATTTTGTAAAGACCCTCTGTCTGAAGCCCCCCCACAACCCCAGTCTAGGCTTGTGTGGAATAGGCCCTTGTCCCCCCTTTCATGGGCTGGCCTGCTGTGTTTGGCTAGGGGTTTGTTAGTGTGTGGGAGGGGCACAATCTTTTGCGATTTTGGGGAGGTCTTTTTCATGTGAGGGTTTTCCTTCTAAGCCTTTCCAGACCCAAATGGCCTTGTATGTATGGGGGCAGGGAATTGTTTGTTTTGTGTTTAAACCTTGCAGCTGCAATGTAGAATTGTAATTTTTCTAGAAAGCAGTACATCATTTTGGAAACATGCTACAAGATGCACCACTTTTCAGGCAGAATAACCCCCCCCCCCCCCCAAGTTACTAGCTTGAGCCCACTCCCTGTGCAAGTTCAGCTAAACTCGCACAGTTTTACTTTTGCTTGTCATTCATGATTTTGGCTGAGACATTTCTGCAGGTTTTGGTGTGCAAAAATATGAAAAAGTAGGATAGAAAATACTTAGTGAAATCGGTGCAGTGCTGCAGATGCGGTGTTGCAATGATTAGGATGGTGCCATTGATGGGAATTGCTGCCAAATGCTGCCTATTTGACATGCGATTTGAGGGTGAAGCAGGGCTCAGGGCTAGTTCACTCCATAGAAGCGCAGTCCAGATGCATTCCAGATGCTTTTCTGCATGTGTGTTTATTATGCATTTTTTTCCCACGAACTGGAACGCACTGTAACTGCAAGAATTGTTGTCAACTATGCCATTCTAAATCGATTTTCGCGCATAAACCAAAATACATTAATTGCATGTGGTGTGAACTGGCCCTTTAGAAATTTGGCATATTTAAATGCATTTCTTCTTGTTTCCTTTTTGGTGTTGTCCAAATTGGTGACATTGATTTATGTCACTTAGGGTGGGACCTGGGCCCCCATACTCATTTTAAGGACAATAACTAGAAGATAAGCCAGCCAAGTGGTGCCTCCCAAAATTAACAAATCCTTTCCCATAGACTGCAATGGTATTTATATTCAAATTTTTGCACACATGTTTGCCTGTTTGTTTGCCCACCCGGACTAGGGGGTGTTTGTCCCATTTCTAATGTTGTTGTATGCTGGATGAGGTGATTCATTTAGGACAGGGGTGTGCCTTATTTTCTGCTAGCTGAGGAATTTTTGGTCTGGGCATGCTCATTGTCTTAGATATATTCCTGTGCCTTATGGCGAGTGAAATGCATTTGGTGTGGTCTGAGCATGCTCAGGCACTTAGTTAATTTGTGGTTATTTTTGTGTGTGAACAGCACTTGGATGTTTTTGGGCATGCTCATAGAGCGTGTTTTTTGGGTTAGTAATTTAACCACTTGCTTACTGGGCACATACACCCCCCTCCTGCCCAGGTGAAATTTCAGCTTCCGGCACTGCGTCGCTTTAACTGACAATTGCGCGGTCATGCGACGTGGCTCCCAAACAAAATTGACGTCCTTTTTTCCCCACAAGTAGAGCTTTCTTTTGGTGGTATTTGATCGCCTGTGCGGTTTTTATTTTTTGCGCTATAAACTAAAAAAATGGCGACAATTTTGAAGAAAAATACAATATTTTTTACTTGTTGCTATAATAAATATCCCAATTTAAAAAAAAAAAATTCTCAGTTTAGGGCGATACGTATTCTTCTACATATTGTTGGTAAAAAAAAAAAAAAAAAATCGCAATAAGCGACTGGTTTGCGCAAAAGTTATAGCGCTTACAAAATAGGGGAGAGAATTATTATTTTTTATTATTTTTTTTTTACTAGAAATGGTGGCGATCTGCGGTTTTTATTGGTACTGCAATGTTATGGCGGACACATCGGACACTTTTGACACATTTTTGGCGCCATTCACATTTATACTGCGATCAGTGCTATAAATATGCACTAATTACTGTATAAATGTGACTGGCATTGAATGGGTTAACACTAGGGGGTGAGGAAGGGGTTAAATGTGTATCCTAGGTGTGTTCTAACTGTGGCGGGAGGGGGGGTGACTGGGGGGGTGACCGATCTGTGTCCCTATGTACAAGAGACACAGATCGGTCTCCTCCTCTCCAGAGACAGGACGCTGTCTCTGTGTAAAAACGGCAATGAGAGATGATCTATGAGATCATCACTTATTCGCCGCACAGATCGCATCGCAAACGGCCACTCTGACTGGCCGTTCGCCACGATCTGTGATTGGCCGTGTCCAAGGGACACGGACAACACAGGGCTTCCCCGCAGCGCGCTCTACAGCGCGCGCTGGGAACGCCCAAAGGGGCGGCCGTCAAAAGACGGCAGGTTGGATATTCAGACCCGCGCTGTTGCCGTCATTCGACGATAGCGCGGGTCTGAAGTGGTTAAGGACATCCTTAACAGTCTCTACATTGGTTGAACTTGCATTCTGTGTGTTTCATGGGCTGTGCATGTGTTTTCAATTGCCTCATTAGCCCACAAGCCTATATTATATAAAGCTTGCACAAGGTAGACGTTACCTTGCCCTGAAAAGAGGCAAGATTGTGTGGGTGGGCCCCGGCAAGATTATATTTGGGTGTCCATATTGAGTTTGGAACATGTAGTTTATCTTTGTTTTTGTGTCCTTGCAAATCAGATGTGTTTTACAGCAAGTTTCTTTGTACCTTGTTGTTTACCCAAATCATTCTTGGTGGATCTTTTCTAGGGCTGGGAAAGTTAAAGATTAATTAAAGTTAAACTAACTTTCTAAGTTTTTCTTAAAGTTTAATAAGAAAAAATTACTTGCGTCAGTTCTACAGTTTGAATTTAAAACGTATTTGTGTGAACTGTGAAGTTAATTCATGGATTGTGGAAACTAACTAGTGTCAGGTGATTGTATATAGTGTATACCACATTTACCACAGACTAATGCAGAGTTGCAATGCAATGAGATCAGCTAAAAGTAGTTGGATCTGTATGTGCGTTATAATTAATCGAAATTAGTCGATTAATCAATTAAAAAAAAAAACGATTAATCGAACACGAAAATTTTAATCAGTAACAGCCCTAATCTTTTCACATGTTGTTGATGTTGGCGATGTTTGTCGTTTAATTTTGCTTTTTTACTCTGATGTAATTGTCTATGCTGCATTATTTTGTAGAGCTGAAACGATTAATCGATATTATCGATAATATTCGATAATGAAAATCGTTGTCAACGATTTTCATTATCGAATAATCGGTCCGCCCTTCCGCCCATTCAAAGCCGCGGCCTCAATTACCATTTGCCGCGGGCCCGCCGCGATCGAGCAGCAGGGGAGGTGGGGGTGCATGGAGGCACAGGATCGTGTGTCTCCGTGCGCCCCCACCACCTCCACCGCGCGATCGCCGCGGGTCCGCGGCAAACGCTAATTGAGGCCGCGGCTTTGCGGCCTTGTGAAGTCCCAAGCTCTTCCTTCTGTGAGCTGGCGCCATCTGGTGGTGGCCGTTTGACATTACAAGTTAAACAGCAACTGTAATGTAATTTTTCACTGCCATCTCCTTCCCTATAATTAGAACCCCCAAACATTATATATTTGTTTTATTCTAACACCCTAGAGAATAAAATGGCGATCGTTGCAATACTTTGTGTCACGCCGTATTTACGCAGCGGTCTTACAAGCGCACTTTTTTGGATTTTTTTTTTTAATTAAAAAATAAAACAGTAAAGTTATCCCAATTTTTTTTTAGATTGTGAAAGATAATGCTACGCCGAGTAAATTGATACCCAACATGTCACGCTTCAAAATTGCGCCCGTTCATGGAATGGCGTCAAACTTTTACCCTTTAAAATCTCCATAGGCAAAGTTTAAAAAAAATACAAGTTGCATGTTTTGAGTTACAGAGGAGGTCTAGAGCTAGAATTATTGCTCTCGCTCCAACAATCGCGGTGATCCCTCATGCGTATGTGTTCGCTTCTGTGCGCAAGCTTGTCGGGACGGGGCGCATTTTCTGGCTCCTAACTTTTTTAGCTGGCTCCTAAATTCCAAGCAAATTTGTCAAGCCCTGCCGTGAGGAATAGTGCCCCAGCATTGGTGTTCCCGGGAGGAATAGTGCCCCAGCATTGGTGTTCCCAGGAGAATAGTGCCCCAGCATTGGTGTTCCCGGGAGGAATAGTGCCCCAGCATTGGTGTTCCCAGGAGGAATAGTGCCCCAGCATTGGTGTTCCCGGGAGGAATAGTGCCCCAGCATTGGTGTTCCCGGGAGGAATAGTACTGCTGCAAAGTTGTGTAATGTTAATATTAAACGTTTTTTAATCTGCCATTTGAGTGTAACATGTTTTTTCATTATTACTGTTAAATAAACGAAAAAATTCCACATTACGTTTTTTTAATGATTTTATCCGATTAATCGATTAATCGAAAAAATAATCGGCCGATTAATCGATTATGAAAATAATCGTTAGTTGCAGCTCTATTATTTTGCTAATTATTTGTCAAGATGTTGTTAACGAATGTTAGAATCCTTAATATGTCTTTTTATCTCCTGTTACTTCCCAAAGCAAATTCATCAAACCTCTAAAATAAGATTTTGTTAGTCTCTCAAATTATCATGCATTGTTTTGGCTTTTCTGGCTCTTTTACAAGTCCTGTAATCTTCTTTTGTAACAATAAAAATGTTTAATTAATCATGTTTTTTTGGTGTGTTTTTTTTTCCCTCCAATGCATTTTCCAGCTGCAGCCTAACTCGGCTGATTGGCATGTCATGGACAAAAATCCTTTTTTTTATATATGACTTTTTTGAGACCATTCACATTTATACAGCGAACAGTGCTCTAAATATGCAATGATTACTGTATAAATGTGACTGGCAAGGAAGGGGTTAACACTAGGGGGAGAGGAAGGGGTTGGGGGGGGGTGTACTCTGGGAGTGATTCTGACTGTGAAGGGAGGGGACCGACTGGGGGAGGTGACCGAGCTGTGTCCATATGTACAAGGAACACGGCATCGGTCTCCTCTCCCTGACAGGACGTGGATCTGTGTGTTTACACACACAGATTCATGTCCTTGTCTCTGTGTAACGGCCGATCGCGGGTAACTGGCGGACATCGCAGCCACCAGGCACAGGCATCTGCCCTGCAGTGATACGCCGGGCACGCGCATTTGCCTCTGGCGGTGCTCGCACGCCCCCCGGTGGCCAGAGGAGCAAAGGACATCAATAGACGTCAGGCACTGTAGAGCCACCTTGTGGCTGGCAATGTACAATGCTAGGGCTCCAAGTGGTTAATATCAATTGTCCTTCAAAATGGGCATTTGTGTGTGAGAAAACTGCGCGACTGCCCTGTGTGCGACATGCAATAAGCGCAACAGATACTTATATATGTGCATGGGCATGTACTGGCGGCGCGCACATGTTTCAGGAACGGGCGGACACCCTACAGGAAGTTGCTAGTCCTGCTGGGAGATTCTACTGTAATAATGCCTCTCTTCTCCAGAGCTGAGATGATTCTCATTTGTAAAGTTAGTTTTATTTTTTTTATTACATTTTTGACATGAGCTGGTGTTTGTCTGGGTCATGTGTGTATGTCTAAATGCTTAGGCCTCAAAATACACAGCTATTTACTTCTTCAAGATTCACTTTCAGGCCAGTTTCTATATTGCTTCTATGGGCCAGATTCACGAACACTTGCGCTGGAGTATTTGGATATGCGCCGCGTAACTGTGATGATGCGCCGTCGTTTCTATGTGCCCGTACCCACCAAACTAGATGCGCCCAATAACGGGTCATTTGCGACCGGCGGAACGTTCCGACGCCAGAGTATCGTCAGCGCGTATTTTCGCTGGGCGCATCAGTCGCGCCCATTGATTTCCCCTGCAAATATGCAAATGAGGTATTTTTCCCAATTCACGAACGGATTAGCACCATACGCTGGCTACATGCGCCGCGCGTATCTGGTCCGTCCGGCGCAAAGTTATTTCTACAAAAGGCTGCTTTATCTTTACTCCAGACGGTCACAGGTCAGCAGGAGAGCAGCTACAGCAGCGTTACCGACGAAACTAGCAAGCTGAACAACAACACTTGCAAGGACAACACCTCTGTGTGCCAACATGCCAGGGGCACTCGTGGTCCTAAGACTAGTACTGGGTCCCTCGCTACGGAGGAGGCGGGCACGTGAGAGGATATACCGCACTCGTATGAACCTCTTTGGCATGGGGGATGAGGAGGTGTATCGCCTCTTCAGATTCAGCCCTGATGTAATACTTGAACTAACCACAACCCTGCAGGATGACATCACCAGCAAGACACACCGCTCACAAGCAGTGCAGCCACTGGTGAAGGTCCTGGCAACACTTCATTTCCTTGCCAGTGGATCATTCCAGCGTACAAGTGGAGTGGTGGCTGGGATGTCACAGTCCTCCATGAGCAGATGTGTGCACCAGGTTGTCCCTGCAATCCTCAGACGCATGTCCAACCAGTTCATCAGACCCACCACTGAGGACCTGCGGATGAAGGCAATGACAGATTTCTACAGCATTGCCAGATTCCCACGCACTGTGGGGGCCATTGATTGCACACATGTGGCCCTACAGCCCCCCAGTGCCACAGAGCACATATACCGCAATCGGAAGCATTGGCATTCCATCAACGTACAGGTGATAGCTGATGCCCAACGCCTCATATGGCACGTCCGTGCCAAACACCCCGGGTCCAGCCATGACAGCTTCATATACCGTCAGAGCCCCATCCCAGCAGAATTCGAGCAGAACATGTATGGGGACAGCTGGCTGGTTGGTGAGTGACAAGGGAGTCAGGCATGACTATCCCCTCCCGTGATGCACAACAGAAGTCGCACATGCATGACTAACATTCTCCTGTCTTTTACCTTACAGGTGACTCTGCATATGCACTGGGACCCCATCTAATGACTCCTTTCCGGAACCCCCAAACCAGAGGAGAGAGAAAATACAATGAAGCACACATCAAAACCCGTGGAGTGGTGGAGCAAACATTCGGGCTCCTGAAGTCCCGTTTCCGCTGCCTGGATAAGTCCGGGGGGACCCTATTGTATTCCCCTACCTTCGTGTGTCAGATCATCGCTGCATGTTGTATTCTGCACAACTTTGCTATGAGAAAAGGCCTGCAGATTGACATACGTGATGACCTGACCCCCGACCCACACAGTCCCCACCTGCCAGAGGACACCCAGTCTGCTGATGGAAGAGCAGTCAGGAGGGTCCTCGCCGTAGGCATCTTTGGACACTAAACCAAAACATTAATAACACAGACAATGCACGCATGCACACCACTGATGTCCCTAGATCACACACACCACATGCACATCGCATTGGATTAGCCCAAGTCCAGCATGTAGGAGTTGGGAGCAGTAACGCCAGCGTCAAGGCCCCAATGATGTCACTGTCCATTCACACACCTTTCACACGTCATTCATTCAGCCGTGGGGTTAACTTCACCACCACGGCCGAGGGTGACACCCCTTACTTTCAGGAGTGCCACCCTCTCACATTCACACACCATTCACACTGCAACGTGTGCAGTATCAAAATTAAAAAAAAATCTCATAACCTGAGAACCCAAAAAAAATAAAAACTCATGTCCTGAGTATAAACAAAAATATATAACAACCAAAAATAAAAAAAACCCTCATCTGGGATGACGGGGGCTCCTCCTTGGGGGCACTCTCGGGCTCCTCATCTGCCTGGAGGGAGTGGGTGGTGGTGGGGTGGGGGGCATCAGGAGGAGGCTGATCCCCGGGTGGGCCACTCCTGGGAGCTGTTGGCTGCATGCCCTCCAATGCCACAGCGATACGGCTCAGATACAAATTTGTTTGGGCCTGCATCCTCAACTGGCGGGTGATATTGTGCCGCTGGTCACGTTGCCGCTGCCTCCCCTCTTCCCGAATGGCAGCAGTGTTGTCTCGAACAGCTGCTGTCAAGTGCCGGATATCAGCCTGCACCTCCCCCAGGCTGGTCACAACGCCCTGCACGCGACTGGGCAGCTGTGACAGAGAGCCCAGGCTGTCTGCGACCCTGTCCAGGTGGCCAGCCATCTCCCCCATTTGCTGGGTCTGTTTGGCGTGGTCCAACAGCACCTGGTTCTCGACCAAATCACACACCCCCCTGGTCTTCCGGGTGGCCTTCCTGGGGGCAGAGGAAGGTTGTCCCCGTGGGGATAGAGTCGCCCTTGAGGGGCTACCTAGGATGGAGGAGGGGATCACAGAGGGCCCTGCAGAGGAGGAGGACTCCTCCAACATTAAAATAAACTCCTGTTCAGGGACAGGCTCCTCCACAACCACCTCTGCTGAAGTGGTGTGGGCACTCTCCTCCTCCACCTCGGTGTCTCCAGCACCCAGGGCCTCGTCTTCAGCATCCCGTTGGGGGGTTGGGGTGGACCGGCCGGCACGAGATGGCCCAGCACCGTCATCTGTGGATGACACAAAGCAGACACATGTTGGTGGTCCCACACACTTGGCACATGTACCCACCCCCCCCCCCACATGCAACACACCAAAAAGGGGGTAAAAATCACTTACCTGTCCTGGAGCCTTCCTCCACGGAGTCATAGCCAGGGACCCCCTCCAACTGCTCCCTGTCCAGGCAGCGGGCGACCACCTCCTCCTCCGCGGTCAGGGTGACAGGACATGGGGGACCACCACCTGTGCCCCTCTCATGGCTCCTAATGGTGGACACCTTGCCCCTCACCTTGCGCCGCAGGTCATTTATTTTTTTTTGAATGTCTGAAGCACTCCGGGTGGAGTACCCCAGCACATTGACCCTGGCAGCAATGGTGGCCAGGATACCCTGCTTCCTTTCCCGGCTGGTGTTCCTGCTTTTTTTCCCATGGAGAAAATCATTAAATGCCTCCATAGCCGATATTATCACTGTGACCTCCTGGGCATTATAATTTAGGTTCCTCCTCTCTTTGGGGGTAGCGGGAGCAGCCATTACAGGGCAAAAGTATCTTCCCTGGGGTGGGGGGAAGCGGAACTACTTTTGCGCCGGAATGGCGTTTCCGCCAGCGCTTTTAAGCGCCCAGCGGAACGCATTGCGCTGACGTTTCCAAGGAAGTGGTGCCGACGGAAGTTGTGAGCATGCGCACAAGGGGGGCGAGTGGAGCCGCACTCACTGCGCATGCTCCGTGGATGATGCGCTGAACGTAAGCCTCTGCGCTGGGCTCCGCCCATCATTTACATATGATCACACCCACTTCCACTTGCGTCGGGTTACGCCAGCGCATTATCGTTACTCTGGCGCAAGATTACGCGCAACTGCTATGTGAATTACAGGACTTGCGCTGAAAGGCTCTTCAGAGTAACGTAAATGAGAAGCGTTACTCCAGAGGAAAGATACTCTCATCTACCTGAATCTGGCCCTTTGTGTATATATCTATACCTAGATAGATATACACATACACTAAGGTGACCAGATTTTTTAAATGAAATCCCGGGACATATTTTTTCTTTACTAGTAATGGCAAAAATCGGCGACTCTCTGTCCGTCGCTGCCCGCCTCGCAGCCTTTCGGGCCCTGGCTACTACTGGATGGGGAGAGGAGGAAGATCACTCCGCCAGGGAAGGCAAGGAGATAGGCAGGCGGCTGGCCAGGATTTGAGCCAAGGCAGAAGAACATGCGAGCGGAGCTGAATGGGCATGCGCCCGAAACTGAAGAAATATTCCCTCCGCTCCGACCAGCACATAAGGGGCACAGATAATGGGAAAAATACAACCCCCCTATGCTAGTAGGCACGGCGGAGCAAGGGGGTGTGTAATTCTATTTTTTTTATTTTAATTCTGCACTGACTGGGCCAGATTCTCATAGAATTTCGCTGGCGTAGCGTAAGCCATTTACACTACGCCGCCGCATCGTACTAGAGCAAGTGCCGTATTCCCTGAGCATTTTCTCCGTAGTTTGCGTTGGCGTAGCGAAAATGGCCCAGCGTAAGCCCGCGTAATTCAAAGGGGGTGGCTTGTATTTAAATTAAGTGAGCCCCCGCATCGAACGAACTGCGCATGCGCCGGCCGGGGAAAAAGCCCAGTGCGCATGCTCCAGCTCACGTCGGAAAGCGTCGTTGAAACCCGACGTCAAAACGACATGATCGTCACTACGCAATGCCCCTATTCGCAAACGAGTTAGAAAAACGACGTAAGCGACGGAAAAAGCCGACGCTGACCCGACGCCATACTTAACATAGCATCCGACGGCACCTGACGGCATCCGACGGGACTTCGTAAGGTTACTCCTCATAGAAGCTGGGGTAACCTTACGCGAACGAAAACGACGTACGCGACGACAGTGCGGCGTAAAAGCGATCGGGAATCGGCGTAGTAGCCTCATTTGCATAGGCGAATCGGAAAACAACGTAAAGGCCAACTAGTGGCCGGAGTTGTCATTACAACTACGATCCGCAAGTGTAATGGTATTACACTTGTCGGATGTTGAGGCGTATCTATGCCAAAGTGATGCTAAGAATCACGCGCATAGATACGAGCCCAAAAAAACGGCGATACGACGGGGTATCTGAGATACTCCATCGTAGCGCCGCTGAGAATCTGGCCCACTGTCTTTGATATTGCCCCTGCCCCCTATTAAATCCAATCTGGGGACAAAACCAGGGACAGACTTGGTCCGGGGACAGTGTCCTCAATCAGGGGACTGTCCCCTGAAACTGGGGATGTCTGGTCACCCTAACATACACACCATTGTGAGATGTGAATGAGGGACACCTACTAACAAATGTATGTAGGCATAGGACACCCCCCCTACCACACTTCCTTAAAGGAGAATTAACCAAAAAATGTAAAGCCACAAGGACTATACTGGCTGTGGCAGAGATTTCACTGTTGGTCAGATCTTAAAAAGCCCAGGGAGGCTTTCCTTGTGCACAGTGTGCATAAAAAATCTCTAAAGTTGTTTACAAATGATCTTTGTGAGGAAGTCTGGTGTAGTAACTTTGCGGGTGAATTTGTGTTGTGGATTTGAAGTAAGGTATGTGTTGTTTACCCTGGGTGTGTCAGTTGTAGATCTTTTTTGTTTTTCGTCTTGTCCTAGCCACAGCCGGTCGAGTAAAAGGAGGAGGAGATTGACCAGGCTTAAGGAATTATTGTATGTCCCTCAGGGTTTTAGTGCTTAATAGAGTTGTCCCGATACCGATACTAGTATCGGTATCGGGACCGATACCAAGCATTTGCGCGAGTACTTGTACTCGCGCAAATGCTGCCGATGCCCTGTCCGATACTTCAAGAGAAGTAACAAGAGAGCAGCGGGCGGAGAGCACTGACAGCTTCAATACAGGCAGTTCTGAGCGCTCATACAGTCTCCTCCTTATCCATGGAGCCAGGGAGAGGAGGGGGGATCCTGGACACACATCACCCCTCGGGTCAAGTCCTCCAGTTCCCAGCACAGCGTCTCCACACCGCCCGGCATCCCAACTCCATGACCGGCACACACCCGTCCCGGACAGCGCTCACTCCTCCACAGGGGAAGACAATCCTGGGAACACCAAGTCCCGCAAACCCATGCTGTACGGCTCCTAGGGGTGAAAGGTGAGCATGGACCGCCGTTAAATGTGAAAAGTGTCACACGACATTAAAAAAAAGTATCGGTATTCGGTATCGGCGAGTACATGGAAAAAAGTATCGGTACTTGTACTCGGTCCTAAAAAAGTGGTATTGGGACAACCCTAGTGCTTAAAGCGGATGGTTCAGCTAAAAAAAAATATTAAAAGCCAGCAGCAACAAATACTGCAGCTGCTGACTTTTAATATTAGGACACTTACCTGTCCTGGAGTCCAGCGGCGTCCGCAGCAGAGGATGAGCGATCGCTCATCACCCTGCTGCTCCCCCCTCCATCCACGATGAGGGAACCAGGAAGTGAAGCGCTGCGGCTTCACTGCCCGGTTCCCTACGGCGCATGCGCGAGTCGCGCTGCGCCCGCGATTGGCTCCAGCTGTGTGCTGGGAGCCGAGTGTTCCCAGCACACAACGGGCGGGAGACGGGATGTGATGTAATGCCCGTCTTTTGCCCGTGAATGCTGGGCCGGAAGTGGGTGCAGATACATGTCTATCTGCACCCCCCTCCCCCCTGAAAGGTGTCAATTGTGACACCGGAGGGGGGGAGGGTTCGGATCAGCGGATCTTCACTTCAGGGTGGAGATCCGCTTTAAAGTGGAGTTCCAACCAAAAAAGGACATTCCCTCTGGTGTCCCATTTGGCACCTTGCTCCCACTTCCAGCCAAAGATCACCTCTGTGATTGAGTTGGTCCCAGGGACCTGAGGGCTAGCGCAGCAGGGAACCAGGAAGTGAAGCCAAAATTTAGGCAACAGCAGACCAAGATTGCTTTGGATTTTGTGTTGTTTGAGGTTTAGCAATGTGCTGTCATGCTTCATTGTTTGTCTTTTTTGTTTAGATTTGAGTTCTGATGAAGAGGGGGAGGAGACAAAGAGAGCCCCCCAGGTGGCTGTGGCAACACGTAAGTCTTTTTTTCCTTTGTCCCTTTTTGTTTGGGGAGGGGGTAATGTCGCTAGCTACCTTAGGGAGCCCTTTCACAAAGTAAAGATTTTATGGTGCTTAAGAGGTGTAAATAGCCTCTGTAAGTGCATGAAACCCGCCTCCCATTCATTCCAGTGGGCCTTTTCACACTGGGGTGTTGCAAGAGAAGCAAAAAACTCCAGAAAGCTGGATCTGTTGGGGCAGGTTGAAAGCATTGTGTACTGTGCTCACAAACTGCTCCTGCACATTGGAATCTTGGTTCTTAAAGGGGTTGTAAAGGAAAAAATGTGTTTTCATTATAAGCATCCTTTACCTGCAGACATTCCTCTTTTCACTTCCTCATTGTTCGTTTTTGCTCAGAAGTTGCTCTATTTCTTCTCTGTTCTGTTCACTCCCTGCTTGTCTGATTATTACTCACCACCGTGAAGGGAGGCTTTACTGCGGTAGTCAGTAACATGCTCGCCCCTCCTGGGAACTACATCTGTGTGGCAGGACGCTCTCTACGTGTTGGAGACTTTAAGGAGGTGTGAATTACTGGGCATGCCGCAATGCATACTGGGAAATGTAGTTCTTCCATGAACAAGTGCCGCAAACCAGGAAGTGAATGAGAGAACAGAAACTAGAACACCGGAGATGATATAGATGAAGGAATTTAATAGGTATTTACTCGTTTTTTAACAGAATCATTACACTATTCTGTCTGTCTACCTTGCAGACATTAATTTTAGGCAAAACATTTTTTTCCTTTACAACTCCTTTAAAAAAAATTGAAAGCAAAGCAAAATGGCCGTTTCAAAAAACAAGTTCTGTGTTAAAAGCGCATTGCTAGTGGCTGCTAAGTGGTCCCAATGGGAGTTATTTACTAGTGGGTGCAGAATCATGTGACAATCAGCTCAGAAATTCTGCCTTATATTTAAAGTATGGGATAAAATATACCGACGGGAAAAATGGCAATATAATTCCCCATTAATCCCATTGGCAGGAACAAGTTTTTTTTACTCCGGGTAATGGAACACGGATGGGAAGGTATATAGGGGAAGCACAATTAAAAGATATAGGGCCAGATTCAGGTAGATGGGCGAATCTTTATGTTGGAGTAACGTTTCTCATTTACGTTACTCCGCCGAAACTTTAGGAGCAAGTACTGTATTCACACAGCACTTGCTCCTAAAGTTGCGGCGGAGTAGCGAAAATGAGCCGGCGGAATTCAAATTGGGCGGGTAGGGGGCGTGTATTATTATAACTAGGCGCGATCCCGCGGCGAACGTACTGCGCATGCGTCGACTGTCAGTGCGCATGCTCCAAATTCTTTCAGGGAACGTCAATGACGTCAATCCCCATTCACGGACGTTTTACGCAAACGACTCGAATTTTTTTTTTCGACGCGATGACGACGGCCATACTTAACATAGGATACTCCACTAGGGGGCTGCTTTATCTTTACGCCGCGTATCTCTTACGGAAACGTCGGAAAGTCACTGCGTCGGGCCCGAATACGATCGTGAATTGCCGATTCTCGCTGATTAACATATTCTCTGCGTTAATCAGCGGGAACGCCCCCAGCGCCATTTTTAAAATTGCAGTTCCGATACAACGGCGTAATACAATTACGCCGCTCGTATAGGAACTCCAACCCGGCGTTTCTTGTTTTCTGACTACAGAAAACAGAAACGCCGGCTCAAAGTGAGAGTTAGGCTGGAGTATCACTGATACCCCAGAGTAACTCTACCTGAATCTGGCCCATAATGGCACAAGGAAAAGTAAAGACAGGAGTAGATTTGAGCACAATGCATGGGTGGTAAGTGAATGGGAGTATATACAACTTAAATATTTAGTAAGCACAATTCCCCAACCAATTAGAGAGAAGACACTGAACCCAATCGAAAAGCTTTGCAATATCAAAACGCCTATGAAATATGGAATCTCTCAAATGTATAATATATTAACAGACTTAGAGGGAAGTGGGGCCCTACCCTTCATAGGAAAATGGGAACAAGATCTCACAATTGAGCTAGACAAAAAACAAATGATAGGAGCAGTATACGACTATGCGTCAGATATCACTTCGATAGAAGCTAATTATAAGTGTCTGGTAAGATGGCACCTGACTTTGGAGAGAATTAATCAATTTCAGCCAAATAGGTCCCCCCAGTGTTGGAGGGAGTGTGGACAAAGGGGAACAACAATACACATGTGGTGGGAGTGCCCAAAAATAAGAGTATTGGCATAGTATCTTAGATTACATCAAGGAAATAACTGGGGAAAGGATCCCTCAAAACTCTTGGAACGTGTTGTTTCATGGGACAAACAAAACAAAAAAACAATATAAAGAAACGTTGGTCCCTCCTCTGCTCAATGCTGCAAAGGCTCTGATCCCAAAAAAATGGCTTCAAGTAGAGAAGCCATCTATAAAATGGATTCAGAGGGTGGATTATATATGTGAGATGGAGTACTTGTGCAGCAGGGAATGGAGGAAAGACACAGAGTAATCTGTAAGTAATGGAGTGAGTTTAAGCAAACAGAGAAATATGCAGCAGGTATGATAGAATCAGGTGAGATAAGTTAAGATGAAGAATATAGTAGATCTGGGGGTTGGGGGGGGGGGGTGGAGCTGGGGTAGGTTTAATATAGGAAGTAGGTAAGGTTTTAAAATGTAAATGAATTTTTGCATTGTATGTTGAAAAATTACTAAAATACAATTTGAATATATAGAAATTCTGCTTTATCAGTTAAGTTTAGACAATAAGACATGCAAGGTGATTGGTTTCTATGCAGTGCTGCACCAGATTTTGTAAGTTTTTCTGTAATCTCCAAATCGGATTGCTTGCCAAGTTTGGGGGAAATAATGCCTTTAAATATATGTATATTTGGTTACCTGATTTCAAGCAAACAGTCCACTCACTATACTTGATTACATTTGCAAATTGCTTGCCCTATTCCTAGGGTGGTGCAGATGTCATGTCACCAACCTTAACTTCTTACATCAAAGAACAAAAGTTTTAGCTTCCATTTTTAATTTTTTTTTGGAAATATCATTAAATTTGCCCATGGACTTACAGTTTTAGGGAACACAACTTTGCCAAATCTAGTTAGTGTATATGAAAAACATTGGCAAAGACAAAATCTTTGAGGTTAAAAAATCTCTACTCTTTTAGTTTGACTAGCTATGAATAGGTGAAGCCAAAATGTCACCCTTCCTGGCAAATGGACATCCTTTCAGCAAGCACACAGCAGATGTCTAGCACCCTCTCATGTTTCTCTGCCTGTGTAGAGAGGTGTGTTTGTTTGTCACACATGTAGCCCTACTCTTTCTCTACAAGTGTGCAACGTTTTTTGTCTGAGCGACCTACAGCTGGGGATCACCAATTTTTCAGAGCCAGGCACCCCTTCCATAGACTCCCATGTTAAACATCAGTCTAGTCATGGGCACAGTGAGGCACGCAGATGGACACCCTAGGATTATAGTCAAGTAACAATAGATTGTTCATGTTTTTTTAGGTAAAATTGGGTGCCTCGGGTCAGCTTCTACTCGAAATGTGAATGTCAACAATTTACTGACCCAACTTCCATGAAGACAACTTTGGAGATTTAATTAACGTGTTAAGTGACTCGTTTGTTTAAGGCTATGTCAAGTTATTAGCTCACAATTGTTCTAAAATACCCACTGAGACACAATTCAGGATTTAAACTATTTGCCACAAGTGGGACTCAGGATTGAAGACTTTTGTTTTTTCTCACAGGCCCTACTCAAGAAAATGTGGTGTCTGCCATCCAAAGCTAGACTATATTGAACAGCTCATCGGCCTGCCACAGCCTGAAGATGAGCCAAGTGATTTATTTTGTTTTCAAGTAATTATTTTATGTTATTTATTTTTTCTAGATTTTTATATTTTTTTATTTTGTAACAAACTAATTATATTTTTCACAAAATAGTTATCCAAACTTTCAATACCTGTCAGGGCATTAGAGCTGCCCGTTCGCGGCCGTTTACCGCGGGCGCGCGCATGCGCGGCTCGGGCGCGCGCGTGCATGTATTAGGCGCGCGCGTGCGTGGTATAGGCGCGCACGGACACGCTCTCCGTCCGGCCAATCAGTGGCTTAGGCGGGCTATTTAAGCCAGCCTCTTCCTCCTGTCTGGTTGCTGGCTTGTCACAGCTTCTAAGTGAATCTGATACCTCCGACCTTTTGATCCTGATCCTTTGACCTTTGGCTATTGTTACCGGACTGCTGCTGTCTCCTGATCTTGACCTTTGGCTTGAACTATCGGACTTCCTGATCTCTCCAACCCTCCTGACCACGGCCTGTTTCCCGGATTAATCTTCTGCTTGTTCCCACCTCCAGCTATCTGGACTTCCGGACTATCTCCGTGTGCTTCCTCAGCTGACCCCAGTGACCTGCTTCCGGATCAGTCTCTGCTCCACGGATCCAGTCTTCATCCACCTGTCGGTACCGGTGCCTCCCGGTGCGTCCGTCCCCCTGTACCCACTCCAGGGGGCGGATCGCGCTAGGTCGCAAAGGGAGCCGCCCTCAGCATCTTGGCCTTGGTGAGTTTATCTTTAACTACCGTGATAGTACAAGCCAGCCAGATGTCCGAGGCCGACAGGCCGCGCTCTCCCTTCGAGACTCTTTGCCTACAAGTCTCAGCACTAACCGACGCAGTACAGAAGTTGCAGGACGGATACGTACAAATGGATGGTCGCCTCCAACAAATGGCTGTCACGCCTGGACCCACGGCCTCTCCCGCGGCTCCAGCTATGGGAGCATCCACCTCCCAGTCTTCTCCAGGACCAGCAGTGGTTGTTTCTCACCCAGAACCTCGCGTCCCAACACCGGAGCGATTCTCTGGCGACCGCAAGAAATTCCGGGCGTTCAAAAATGCCTGCTCACTGTACCTGGCCCTGCAACCTAGAACTTTCTGTTCGGAAGCCGTGAAAGTAGGCTTTGTGATTTCTTTACTCACGGACGAACCACAGGCTTGGGCACACAGCCTACTGGAACAGAAGAGCCCAATACTGGACACTTTAGACACCTTCTTTAAAAACATGTCTGAACTATATGATGACCCCCTCCGTTCAGCTACGGCCGAAGCTACTCTCCACCAGCTGAATCAAGGAAGGAGACCAGTGGAGGACTTTATTGCGGAATTCCGAAAGTGGTCTGCTGACACAGGGTGGAATGAGGCCGCCCTAAAATATCAATTCTGCCAAGGTCTCTCAGAGTCTCTCAAGGACGAACTAGCTAGAATTGATCCACCTGCTACTTTGGAAGCTTTGATTCAATCAGCTACCCAACTTGACAGACGCCTACGTGAGCGACGTTCAGAACGCTGTCAAGCCACTCGTCCCAGCTGGACCCCACCAAGGTTCCCTCCAGCTCCTCCGCCTCTCCCGGTTCCGCCCGCTTTCTCGCTTCAGGATCCTGAGCCCATGCAACTCGGGATGGTCCGGGCTCCCCTCACGCCTGAAGAGAGGCAGCGTAGACGCCAGTCAAATCTGTGTCTGTATTGCGGTGGAGCAGGCCACTTCCTCCGCACTTGTCCTATTAGACCCAGTAAGTCTAGACCATCATCCACCTTCAATTACCACATTACCAACTTACCTCAGACTTATGTTATCCTCTTTCTCTCCCTACAGCTCCCGGAGGGGGCGACCCGGCTACCGGCCATCGTTGACTCTGGGGCCTGCAGCTGCTTCATGGACTCCGCTCTGGCCCAGAAGCTGCAGATCCCTTGTCGTCCTAAGGACCTCCCCTTACAGATCCATCTGGCAGACGGCTCACTTCCCCGCTCAGGACTTGTTACCCACGAAACCCTACCTATTCCTGCCGTCTCGGACACCGGACACCAAGAGTACCTGTGCCTAGACCTTATCCCGTCTCCTTTGGCCCCCATCATCTTGGGGCTTCCATGGCTACAAGTGCACCAACCCAGTATAGACTGGTGCGAAAAGGAGATCAAATTCCCCTCAGTCTATTGTGCCCAACACTGCCTCATACCTACTAAACCCGCTTGTGCTACCTTGATGACAGCGTCAGAAGACCTCCAACACGTTCCCGCGGTTTACTCAGAATATAGAGACGTGTTTGACAAACAACAGGCAGACCGCCTTCCTCCGCACCGGTCATACGACTGCCCTATTGACCTGTTGCCTGGTTCTAAGATCCCTTTCGGGAGAATTTTTCCTTTATCAGAGACTGAATTAGTAGCCCTTAAGGCTTACATCGACGAAAACTTAGAAAAGAAATTCATTCGTCCTTCCTCTTCCCCAGCCGGGGCAGGAATCTTCTTCGTCGAGAAAAAAGATGGCTCCCTCAGGCCGTGCATCGATTATCGGGAGTTGAATAAAATAACCATCAAGAACCGGTATCCGTTACCCTTGATCCCGGAACTGTTCCAGCGATTCCGTTCAGCCCGGGTCTTCTCCAAACTCGACCTCCGGGGTGCCTACAACCTTATCCGAATCCGGCCCGGAGACGAGTGGAAGACAGCTTTCAGGTCAAGGTTTGGCCACTTTGAATACCTGGTGATGCCTTTCGGGCTCTGTAATGCCCCTGCCACTTTCCAGCACCTGGTAAATGACATCTTCCGCCAATTCCTGGATGACTTCCTGGTCGTCTATCTAGATGACATCCTCATCTTCTCAGTATCCCTTGAAGTGCACCGGGTCCACGTTAAACAAGTCCTGGCCATCCTCAGGCAACATAAATTATATCTTAAAGCTGAGAAATGCGAATTTGAAAAGACCACCATTCAGTTCTTGGGCTTTATCATCTCGACCAATGGGATATCCATGGATCCGCAGAAAGTCAAGGCAGTCCAGGACTGGCCAGCTCCGACCGACAAAAAGGGGGTACAGCGGTTTATTGGCTTTGCCAACTTTTACCGAAGATTCATTGCCGGCTTTTCATCCACTGTGTCCCCTATTACCAAACTAACCCAGCAGGGATGTCGTTTCCACTGGTCCCAGGAAGCACAGGAGGCATTCACAAAGCTCAAGACCTTGTTTTCTTCCGCGCCTGTTCTAAAACACCCAGACCCAACCTTGCCCTTTATCTTGGAGGTGGACGCCTCGGAAATCGCCATCGGAGCAATCCTATCGCAGAGACAGGGACCTAAATCTCTGCTACACCCTGTAGCTTATGCTTCACGGAAACTAAGCTCTCCGGAAAGAAACTATGACGTCGGTGACCGGGAATTACTGGCCATTAACCTCCCTGGCGTTTTTCCCGTGTCTGACACGGGGTAAAAATTTGCTGCTACTATTGTTGATCCCGTGTCAGACACGGGCTCGCCTCGCAGAATCCAGAGACAGTTTACTTACCTTCTCCGTGGATCCAGCGATGCATCCCCGCTGTGTGAGCGAGCGGGTGCTCGCTCGATTCACACAGCGTCCCCGTGTGCCGCCGAGCTCCGTTCCCTGCGACGTTACGACGCACGGGGACGGAGAACGGCGCCAAATTCAAAAATGTAAACAAACACTATACATACAGTACAATGTAATCTTATAGATTACAGTACTGTATGTAAAAAATACACACCCCCCATGTCCCTAGTGGTCTGCCCAGTGCCCTACATGTCCTTTTATATAATAAAAACTTTTCTTTCTCCCTGCAAACTGTAGATTGCCCATAGCAACCAAAAGTGTCCCTTTATGGCAAAAATTGTTTTAGAGCGGCTAAAAAACAGCGATAATAAATTATAATCACTTGCAGAATTTAGCGATAGCGATTTGTGGGGAAATTCGTCATAAAAAAAAAAAATAATGACAGCAAAAATTCTGCAACTGAGCAAATTTCAGTGATTTTGATTTGATTACATTATTGAATAATTTTTACTATAATTATATTATTATTTGTTATAATTTTTTATAATTATTTATTATATTATAATTTTTAATAAAAAAATTCATACCCGGGATGCCTATTAGACTCTTGTTTAGATAGATTTAAGTAAGTACTTACTAAGAATTGCAGGCCTATAATACATAACACCACATTTCCTTGCAAAACAATTGCAACGCTTTTGGTACAAAATTCCAGACAGAATCATAACGCCAGGGAGGTTAAGTTTGCCTTGGAGGAATGGAGGTATCTCCTGGAAGGTGCCCTTCACCCCATTCTGATTTTTACGGACCATAAAAACCTGGAATACTTGCGATCCGCCAAACGTCTGAGACCAAGACAAGCTCGCTGGGCCTTGTTCTTCACCCGTTTTCAGTTCCACATCACTTTCAGACCAGGGTCTAAGAATGGGAAAGCAGACGCCCTTTCCAGAATGTTCACCGAAACACCCGATCCGCTGGAGCCTAGTACCATCCTAACCCCCAAGAACTTTTTATTAATTTCTCCAATTGACCTACTGACCTCTCTTAAAAGGGCCTCCGACCAATGCACCGACGAACTGGCACTCTCTCTGGAGAAACAAGACGGTCTACTGTGGTCACGGGGCAAAGTCTTTGTACCTACAGAAACAAGGCAATTGGTGTTAAGCACATTCCACGATCACAAGCTGGCAGGCCACTTCGGAGCACGGAAGACCGCGGAGTTGATCGGACGCTCTTTCTGGTGGCCGAAATGGAAATTAGACTGTAAGACCTACGTGTCTTCTTGTACCCGCTGCCAGCGTTGTAAGGGTCCGAACACCAAGTCCTGGGGCCTACTCAAACCCCTTCCTGTTCCGGAACGCCCCTGGACAGATGTTTCAATGGATTTCATTGTAGATCTGCCTCCTTCCGAAGGCTTTACTACGATTCTAGTGGTAATTGACCGACTGTCTAAATTAGCACACTTCCTGCCTATGATTGGTACACCCTCCGCGACTGAGACAGCCAAAATTTTTTTTAAGGAAATCATAAGACTCCATGGGGCACCCAAGAGCATCGTGTCAGACAGGGGTGTGCAATTTACTTCTAAGTTCTGGAGGGAGCTCTGCAAGTCGCTTGAAATTAAGATCTGCCTCTCGTCTGCCTACCACCCGCAGTCCAATGGCCAGACAGAGAGGACCAACCAAACGTTGGAGCAATACCTCCGTTGTTTCTGTTCATCATCTCAAGACGACTGGGCATCTTTGCTACCAGCGGCAGAGTTTGCCTACAACAATTCGGTTCACTCATCTACTAACCAGACCCCGTTTTGGGCCAACCTCGGATACCATCCTTCCTTCCTTCCGGACTCCATTCCTGAAATATCGGTCCCAGCTGTCCAGGAACGTATAGTTGCCATGCAACAAAACTTCCAGAAACTCCAGGAGACCATGCACCAAGCCCAAAAGAGTTACAAGAAGTTTTTCGACAGGGGGAGGAAGGACTGCCCGAACTTCGAAGCTGGCGAAAAGGTCTGGTTATCGGCCACAAACCTCAAACTACCAATCCCTTCCCGGAAACTTGGCCCTAGGTTCATCGGCCCGTTTAAAATCAAGCGGAAGATCAACCCTGTGGCTTTCGAACTAGAATTACCGGACTCCTACAGGATCCATCCTGTCTTTCACGCATCCCTGCTCAAGCCTTTAATACCAGACACCTTCCCTGGAAGAGAAGAACTCCCACCGCCTCCGGTGGTGATCGAAGGTGAAAAGGAGTTCGAGGTGGAATCCATTCTGAATTGTCGAAAGAGGGGGAGGCAACTTCAGTACTTAATCAAGTGGAAAGGTTATCCTCCTGAGGACAATTCCTGGGAGCCTTCCAGAAATTTACATGCCCCTCGGCTGATCCGAACTTTCCATCGGGACCACCCGGAGTTGATGAACAGTTTGGGCGTCCGGAGCCCGCCCCTTGGGGGGGGGCACTGTCAGGGCATTAGAGCTGCCCGTTCGCGGCCGTTTACCGCGGGCGCGCGCATGCGCGGCTCAGGCGCGCGCGTGCATGTATTAGGTGCGCGCGTGCGCGGTATAGGCGCGCGGCTCGGGCGCGCGCACGGGCGCGCACGGACACGCTCTCCATCCGGCCAATCAGTGGCTTAGGCGGTCTATTTAAGCCAGCCTCTTCCTCCTGTCTGGTTGCTGGCTTGTCACAGCTTCTAAGTGAATCTGATACCTACGACCTTTTGATCCTGATCCTTTGACCTTTGGCTATTGTTACCGGACTGCTGCTGTCTCCTGCTCTTGACCTTTGGCTTGAACTATCGGACTTCCTGATCTCTCCAACCCTCCTGACCACGGCCTGTTTCCCGGATTAATCTTCTGCTTGTTCCCACCTCCAGCTATCTGGACTTCCGGACTATCTCCGTGTGCTTCCTCAGCTGACCCCAGTGACCTGCTTCCGGATCAGTCTCTGCTCCACGGATCCAGTCTTCATCCACCTGTCGGTACCGGTGCCTCCCGGTGCGTCCATCCCCCTGTACCCACTCCAGGGGGCGGATCGCGCTAGGTCGCAAAGGGAGCCGCCCTCAGCATCTTGGCCTTGGTGAGTTTATCTTTAACTACCGTGATAATACCTGGTCAAATGTCCTTTCCTGTTTAGAATTTGAACACACTCTGAAACCCTGCAGGTACAAAACACATACATATCTGCCCAAGTCTGCTACTGTAGCTTGAGGCATGATGGGCAGATTTTGACCATTTCAGCTGCAGTGCTAAAAATTCTCTCAGGTGATTAGTTACAAAAGGAAGGATGTGTAGCAGATGTCAATAGGAAAACAATCTCTTCTAACTTCAGCTGTTACCTTTAAAGTTGTTGTGTTTCAAGATTAATGTTTGCAAGGGATTGGAGCTCATACAATATTTAGTTTTAAGATTCTTTGCCAAAAAAAAACAAATGTAAAGTGCTTCTGTCTCCTTCTTCTAAAGATTTTCAGGGATCAAGTTAGCCAATAATCTTTGACAACATTTAGGTTTGGTGTGTGCAAGTTTGGGAAGACTCCTCAGTGGTCAAAAGGGGTTATGAAAGTGAAATCCATTTTGCACTTCAAGTGCAGTCGCTGTAGATCTGAGGGGTAGATCTGAAATGAGAGGAAGCTCTGCTGAATTTATTATCCAATCGTTTGCAAGCTAAAATGCTGCTTTTTGGTTTCCTTGCATGTCCCACTTGAATCTACAGCAACTGCACTTTCAAGTAGTGCGAAGAGGATTTACCTTTTGTAAACAACCCCCATTGCATTTGTTAAGAAGACTGGCAAAGGGTCAGTTAGGCTACTATGGTATTCTGCTCAATGTGTGCCTAGCTGGCACAATCTTATCCTCCCCTCCAGTGAAGCCCGGAGTGACAAAACAGAGGAGGATAACGCAGGGCTGGCATGACTGGGGTGGAATCAGGGGCAAGAAGGGTTAAAGAAGGAGGAGGTGCCTTCAGGGGAGTGGCTGTAGGATTAGCCAGGGGAAGGGGAGGAGTGCCATATATGGGGGGGGCGGAGTCGGCGCCAAAAGCTCAGGCAGAAGTGAGGGAGACACAGGGAAGCAGTTTTTTATCCTCTGCTCCCTGAAGTTAGACCAGCATGGACATTGACACGCTTTTGGCGCGGCTGCGGGCCGCGGCGGCGAATCGGGAACCAGGATGGCTGGAGGAACAGGTGGGGGGCCTGATCGAGGATGTGGCGGGGGGGTCTCGGGAGGGATCGCGGACACCACGCGCTCGACGGTCGCACCCGCCGGAGCGTTATTCGCCGACCCCCACCGCCAGGGCCCAGCGGCACAGTCGGAGCCCACAAGGGGACCCGTCGCCCCCCCCGGCCAAACGAACGCATGCTTTGGCTGGGGGTGATGGTGGACGGCATCCGCCGCCCAGCCTGGGCCCAGTGGGCGGGGCTTCGGGCAGCAATGGCGCCCGGACCCCAGCCACGCGTCGGAGCAGCATGGAGCAGCCGATCCCCCCCCAGAGCGTGGGGACGGCGGGGGGGGGATCCCAGCGCACAAAACGCGGGGCAACAGCCGGAGGGTCCTCCAGGATCGGGGCCGCCGGTTCCCAGGCAGGGGGGAGGCCGGAGTCCCCAGAGCGGAGGCCCAGTCGGGGCTGCAGAGCAGCAGAGACACCCACGGCCGGGTCCAAGGGTAGAGGACGATCCGCCGGGAGGCTGGGATCCACGGCCTCCAGGCCTCCTGCGCCTGGGAGGCAGACGTCGCCAGTGTCGCCGGCCTCGGAAGATCCATCCGGGGATGAGGGATCAGAAGCGGAGGAAGTGTCGCCCACGGTGGAGCTGCCGGTATCGGCTGTGAGGGACGTGCCCGGCCAGCCTGGTAAGACACCTTTCAATTCTAATAATGAATTTGCTACTGCTTTGTGTGCACTGTTAGGGGTTGGGGGTGGGGGTCCTTCTGGGTTGCCAGGTAATGCTTTACCCACTGTGAGGTCGCCGACCGGGGGCCCCGGGGTGGCGGGGGTTTCGCCTGCTGCCCAGGGTTCCCCTGGTGGGATGCAGGATTTGTTGGGTGGGTTGCAGGACCTGTTGCACCGTTTCGTTGGGGGGGGTACTCCGCCGCAGGCGGCACCATGGGTGGGGAGGCCCAGCTGGGGGGGGGCCCCTGTAGATGGGGGGGCGCATGCCCGGCTGGGGTGTCACCGGATGGTGGGGCTAGCAGTGACGCAGGGGGTGAGAAAACGGGGGGGGTCAGGACAGACGTGGTAAGGATGGATGATTCTGCAAAAGGTGAGGTATACGTTTGCTATGAGGGGCCGCTGGGGGCCCACCTGAAGCAGGAGGTCAGGGATAAGATCGAAAAAGGTGAGTACGTGGAGATTTTTTCCCTGTTGCCATTAGAAAAATTTAATTTAGATAGGGTGAAGCCGGATAGTTCAAAAAAGGATGATGAGGAGAGGAGGCGATACAGGTTGATTCCCCGGACGTTCAGCAATTGGTTGCAGGCATTTGCTATCATGGCCAGCGTTATAGGTGAAAAAAGCCCGGAACACTGTTCTGCGCTTTTTGGTTATATGGACGCCATTGGGGAAGCTTATCGGGTTTATGGGGGGACGGGGTGGTTGAGGTACGACGAGCAATTCCGCCAGCGGCGGGCTGTGCGTCCTACATTGCGATGGGATCACAAGGACATCGTCCTGTGGATGCGGATGATTTCCGCGCCCCGGACGAGTACTCCGTTTTTTCAGGGCGGGGCCGGGGGTACACCCACCTCTGGATCGCCGGCCGGAAAGAGATGGGGTGTGTGTTGGCAGTACAACGAAAGTTCCTGCAAATTCGGGGGTACATGTCGTTTTAAACACGAATGCTCCGGATGCGGGGGGAATCACCCCCTGTCCCGCTGCTTCAAAAAAGGTAAACGGACGGGGGATGCTGCTAAAAAAGGGGACAACGCCGGTGAAGGGGGAAAGGATGGAGCCTTTTCTAAGTAGGTACCCTGACAGGGCCGCGGCGCGGCTGCTCGCGGCCGGGTTTTCCGAGGGTTTTGTCATTCCCTGTTCTTTGTCGAAGGTGCCTCCCTTGGCTAGGAATCTGCGGTCTGCCTTGGAGAACCCGGACGTGGTGTCGGCAAAATTGGCAAAGGAGGTTGAGTTGGGTAGAATGGCGGGTCCGTTCACAGAGATGCCATTGCCGGATTTGGTGGTGTCGCCTCTGGGGGTGGTCCCCAAGAAGGAGCCAAACAAGTTTCGCCTCATTCACCACCTGTCCTTTCCAAGAGGGGGGTCGGTGAACGATGCAATCGATCCGGAGGCATGCACGGTATCCTACACGTCATTTTTTTTTTTTTTTTTTTTCACATCAGCTCATACCATACATGTGAGACCCGCTCATGCTTGAGGCTTCAATCGTCTCTACTAGCGGTTGCATCATTTGTGAATCGTTTTAAGGCTGTGCTTGTATCGCTAGATTATTAACCTTTGCGGAAAAATTTTTTTTTTTTTTTTTTTTTTTTTTTTTCTCTTGTCTTCATCAAGAGATACAAAGAAAATTTTCCACCCCCCCCCCCCGAAGACCCCTCCCCCCTCCCCCCTTGCCCTAGGTGGCTCCCGGGACCCCCCCTATATTCTCTATTGCCACTAGGAAAAGAAGAGAATTTGGGTATGTTGAAAAAGATAACGTCTCAGGGCCCCTCCCATACATTTCATTTACAGCCAACTCCCTCTACCTCCTCTGTCCCTCTACAAAGTTCCATGTTGTCTTAAAAAGTCCCCACTTGCTCCATTTGGAGCAGTAGTCATTATTCATTCCCGTGGCAGAGTCTTTCAGTTCCTCCATCCTGTGTATTTGGTCCACAGCTTCTAACCACTCCCAGATCCGTGGGCCTTCCCTTTCCTGCCATTTCATTGGGATCATCTTTTTAGCTGCATTCAGAAGGTGCGGGAGTAGCGATCGTTTATATCTCTTCACTCCTTCCTCATTACAATGGAAAAGGCAGGTCCACGGATCTAACTTCAATTTGACTCCCGTAATCTCGTTTATATACGACAATACCGAGGCCCAGTACTTTTTGATTATGGGGCATGTCCACCAAAGATGGGCCATTGTGCCTCTCTCACCGCACCCCCTCCAGCAGTCCGCTGACTGATCTTTTTTGTACTTACTCATTTGTACAGGGGTGAGGTACCATCCGGAGATACATTTGTAATTCATCTCCGCCATCGAGGTATCGATTGCGGAGGCGTGGGTCAGATGCATTATCCTATTAATCGAGTTGTTCCCTCTATCTATCCCTAATTCCTTTTCCCATTTTTCTACTAGTGGTGTAGCACCTCGTGCTCCTATCTTAGTGAGTATTTTATATAGCTTAGATATCGTGCCCCTGGTGTTACCGGTAGTGCACAGCCTTTCCAAGGGAGTCAGCTCCGTCCCCGCTCGCAAAGGCTGTGGAAGCTTCCCAGTGAAGTGTTTGATTTGTGAATAGTGCCAAAAATCTAAGTTCCATGTATCTACCCTTAGTTTCAAATCCTCGAAGGTCATCAATTCACCTCCCTTGATAACATCCCCTAGATATACCGTATCTTTTTTAATCCACTTCCCTCCGATTTTTTCTTCACCCGGTGCAAAATATGGATTATTTTTTAAATTCATAAGTGGAGAATTAAGTGGAATTTTAATGAATGTCAGGGCCCTGTCCCACATTCTCAAAGTACTTTTTGTGAGTTTTAGTAGTTTGTGCTGCTGTGATCGTTTTTGTGTGGGGATCCATAGAATTTTACTTAGTTGGTTCTGGGATAGGGATTTCTCGATTTGGACCCACCTTTTCTCTTTTTTATCTCTAGCCCATTCTACTGCTCGGGAGAGTACTGCCGCCTTATAGTAACCTTTAATGTCTGGGACAGCCAGGCCTCCCTCCAGTTTGTCCTGTTTCAAGTTTAATAGGGAGATTCTATACTTTTTGTTTTTCCAGATGAAGTTCATTGCCACAGAGTTTAATTTATTCAGATATTGAGAGGGTAGAGGGATTGGTAATAGCTGAAATTTATATAGTATTTTAGGAATATATATCATCTTTAGGATATTTATTCTGCCCATCCAAGAGATGGGTTTATTTTTCATTTTTGTTAGTTCACCTTTAATTTCATTTAATAAAGAAATGAAGTTGATCTTGTAGATCTTCCTTTCTGTATTTGCCAGCTTAATCCCCAGGTAGTTGAGTTCTTTTTGCCAAGGAAAAGGGGAGATCTCCTTTACCCGTCTGACTTGGTTTTTATTGAGATTAATGTTTAAAATTTCTGATTTGGTCGTATTAATTTTGAAATTAGAAATTGCGCCGTATTGTTCTAGCGTCAGAAGGATCTTGGGGATAGTTTTTTCCGGGTTGGTGATATAGAACAATATGTCGTCCGCAAAGGCGGACAGCTTATGCTCTTCCTCACCGACCCGGATTCCTGTGATTTCAGGGTCATTTCTGATCACGGACAGGAGGGGTTCAAGGGACAAGATAAAAAGGAGGGGAGATAAGGGGCACCCCTGTCTTGTCCCGTTGCTCAACTTTATGGTATCTGATAGGGTGCCATTAATCTTACATCTTGCTGTCGGCTGATAATATAATGTCTTAGTCCAGTTTAAGAATCTGTTCCCCATTCCTACTGCGTCAAGAGTGTGAATCATGAGTCCCCAGTCTACCCTGTCAAAGGCCTTCTCGGCATCAATTGACAGGAATAGACTGGGGATCTCCTCTATCTGGGTCTTTTGCATCAACAGTAGGGCTCTTATGGCGTTATCCTTTCCCTCCCTGTTAGGTATGAACCCCACTTGGTCTGGATGGATCAGGTCCTGCATTACACCCTTCAGACGGTCGGCCAAAACTTTAGAGAAAAGTTTAGTATCGATATTCAGAAGGGATATAGGTCTATATCCCGAACAAAGGGATCTGTCTTTTCCTTCTTTGTGGATAATAGCCACTGCAGCGGCTGAAGCCTCCAGGCTAAGTTGATATTGTATGCCCAGACCATTAAAGTACCTACACAGTCTGGGAATCAAGATTTCACCGAACCTCTTGTAGTACAGGACCGTAAACCCATCTGGGCCCGGACTCTTATCGACTGTCATGTTTTTGAGGGCATTTTTTATTTCTATTTCGGTGATAGGCCTATCTAAGTATGCGCGTGAATCCTCTTCGATTGTGGGTAGTTTCGCTCTGTCCAAAAAGGCCCTTAATTTTTGTCCCCTTACAGCTTCTTGCCCGTCGGATCTTTGTATCGCGTAAAGTTCTTCATAATACTTTTTAAAAGTGTCAGCTATATCTGCAGTTGCGTATACTAATTCCCCATTTTGTCGCTTGATCTTTTCAATATAATTCCTAGTAGTTTTCTTTTTTGCCATTTTAGCAAGGTATTTGTTTGGTTTGTTTCCCCACACGTATCTCTCCCTAGTAATATTGTTTAGTTTAATCCTTGTTTCTGTTTCCATTATATCCTTTAGTTCATTTCTCTTTATTATTAGTTTAAGATATGTATTTTTTTGCCCTCTGTCTTTATGCCTTTTCTCTAGGTCCGCTATTTCTCTGATCAGTGTTGCCCTCTGCTTATTTTTCTCCTTTTTCCTTCGTGAGCCTTCCCTAATTAGAATCCCTCTGATATAGGCCTTATGTGATTCCCAAACGGTTGCCATGGAGATTTCGTCTGTATCGTTTATGTCAAAGAATTGCTTTAGTTCTATCCCGACCCTCGCCACTCCCTCGTCATCTCTAATCAGATAGTCATTTAATCGCCAGGGCATACGCTTGAAATCTGTGGTTGCAGTTTTGATTTTCATCATAATAGGGGCGTGGTCAGATATGGTCATTATCCCTATGCTGATTTCAGAGATGTAGTCCAACAACCAGTGAGCTACCAATGCGTAGTCGATCCTGGAGTACGTTCCATGAGGGGTTGAGAAGAACGTGTAGTCCCGCTCCCCCGGGTGGAAAGCCCTCCAGGCATCGACCACCTGGCCGTCCCCCATTTTTTGTGTGAGTCGCCTTAGATTCGAGTTGTTGACATCTCTCCTCGGGCAGGTGCTATCCTCCTTGGGATCTATGACGAAATTTAAATCCCCCATAAGAATTAGATAACCCTCAGCGAATGTATTTATTTTGTCCAGGATCTTGCATAAATACTTTATGGGGTGTCGGTTGGGGGCGTAGATATTGACTAGTGTATAAACCCTGTTTCCGATAGATCCTTTGAGGAATAAGAACCTGCCCTCTGGGTCTGCCAGTCTTGCCATCAGGGAGAAACCCACCCCCCTGGTGAAGCCGATAGCAACCCCTCTAGCTCGGCTAGTAATCGCATCGCCATAATACCAGATGGGGTATGTGGGGGAGTAAAGTTTAATATTTGAATTCAGGGTCAGGTGTGTTTCCTGGATGAGGATCACATCTGCTCTGTATTGTTTAATTTCCTCAAGGATCTGCATTCTTTTGCCCTTTGAGTGCAAACCCTTGACGTTATAGGATAAAAACCTTACCTCCGCCATTTAGCCCTGGCAGTCCTAAGTTGCGCTATGGAGTCCCTGAGAGCCACCTTCCCCTTACCCCCGCCTTCCCTCCCCCCGCCCTTCCCCCCCCCCTCCCTCGAACCCCCTTCTCTAGGTGCCCGTCCCGCCTCCCCCCCGCCCCCCCCCCTCCCCAGCCTGTCTAAGGCCTCAGATCTGTGGGGGTCATCGTGCCCCATCCCACTAGATCGAGATGTCGAGGTGGCACTAACCCGAGCTTCTCCCGCCTAGGGCTCTTCTCCTTCGCCTTGGCCCTGATTTTTATTAGGCAGGAGGCTGGCCTGGGCTAGGGGTTTCCCCACTCCCCTCCCCCCCCCCCTCCCCCGCCCTCCCCCCCCCCCCCCCCCCCCCTCCCCGCTCATTCGGACCATCCTGGGGTTTCTATTATAGGTAAGTCCAGTTTGTCGCAGAAGATGGGAAGATCTTCTGGGAAAGTTAATTTAGCGAAAGTCCCGTCTTTTTGAGCCAGTAAACATGCCGGGAAGCCCCACTGGTACTTGATATTGTGGATCCTCAATTGCTCAGTAAGTGGTTTTAGATGTCTCCTCCTTACTAGGGTCTCCCAGGCCAGGTCTGGAAAGATTTGTATCTCAGAGTCGTTATAGATTAAAGGCGATTTTCCTCTTAGTCTCTGCCAGATCTCCTCCTTGTCTTCATAATGCCTGAACCTTATGATTACATCTCTTGGTCGTTCGCTAGTGTTCTCTTTGAGTCTGCCTAGGCGATGGACTCGCTCTATTTTAAGGGGTTTCCCCGCCTTGTCCTCCAGTAGAGGGGTGAACAGAGTGTTCATGATGTTTTTTAGATCTTCCCCCCTTACTTCCTTAATAGATCTAATTCTCAAGTTCTGTCTACGGTGCCTGTTCTCCTGGTCCTCTAAGCGGTATTGTAAGTTCCTTTGATTGACCTTCATTTCCCGGACTTGGTTTTTTAATTGGTCTAGCACTGAGTCTATTTTATCCACATTTTTTTCTATTTCTTCTACTCTCGGCAAGACATGGTTTATGTCTACTCTCAGGCCCTTGATTTCCTCTTTGATGGTGTCTTCCAGTCTCCTTAGCATTCTATCTAGGTCATCCATCGAGATCATGTGCTGTTCTTCCCCCCCGTGGCTTGTTTCTATTTCTCCGTCCATTGATACATCTGTAGACTGTTGCTGTACTCCCCCTCCACCCTTTCTGGCGGTGCCTGTTTTACCAGTTTTCTTTTCGTGCGCAGGGCTGTTGATGCCAGCACCCTGGGACATGTATTGTCTAATGGTAGAGGTTACTGGGGGGTCTTTAGGGGTTTTAGGGGCCGAGCCCCTAGTTATCTTGCTCATATTATACTTAGATCTAGCTCTGATGCGCTTCCCCAGTTTTTCCGCCCTGTTATACCCGGGGAAGGGGTATCACGACTAGGATCCGTTAGGTGTTATTTGCCCGGCGGTATCGTGGTCGCTTTGGAGTGGAAACACGGTCTGTCACCATATATTTATTATTTAATTACGGCCCGGCACTCCTGTAGAATGTTGTTGGTATTCAGCAAGGAGGGAATGGGTTAGGACGTGTGGGGGCTCAGGGTGTTTATGAGCTCACCGCTAAAACGCCCCTCCTGACTGGTGGGTAAGTGGCTATTTCCTTTGGGGTTTAGGGAGAGGAGAAATCATTAACTTTATGTTTGTCGGGTCTGGCTTAGTATCGGGTCGTATATATGGCCATTCACCTCCCATCCGTTGGAAAACAGAAATGTACCCGACTGCTTTCCTCGGACCGCCCTTCTCCCCTTCCTCCCCTGGGAGTGGATGAGTTCTGTTAGCACTGTTCGATTGAGCTGATACTATTGATCCTATGGTGATACTGGTGTTTCCCCTGAAGCCTTTACCCAGCACTTAAACGGAGACTTACTACAGAGCATATATTGCGTTGAAAGGAGGTCCATGATGAAGATGCATATCAGACAGTAAGCATTAATAATTGGAATGTTCTTACCAGAGGGCTTCCCTTCTCAGCACGATTCTGTCTCTGATGCGTAGTTGCTATAGCAGACGGCGGGAGCTGGGTTACCTGGTCCGCACTATGGCCTCTGGGTGTGATGGGGGGGGGGGGGGTTCGGGAGGGAAACCAGAGCTGTCCCCTATCACGGATCCGGCCAGGTCACTGACGAGCCATCCCTGCACGGTCCGCGTCAGCCCCGGTAGTTGTGCGGGAGAGATGGGGATGGCGCGCTGATGTTATGCGCTGGTGGGGTGGGAAGGAGCCGTCCGGCGTCCCGCTTCCATGTCGCAGCCTCTCACGCTGCGTGAATGACGGCGGTTCTCCATCGATCGCGCGGAGCGCGGCGTTCGTCCTCTCTCCTTCCCCTAGCCTCGGTCGCGTCGCGAGCTAGTCCCTCCCTCCGCACGCGCGCGTCACGTAACGCACGTCATGCCGCGGTGACAGTTGACAAAACCGACAAGCCTACACGTCATTTGACGCGGCGGTGCGGTGGGTGCGTCGGTACGGAAAAGGGGCTTTGATGGCAAAAGCGGACATCGAGGCTGCGTTCCGTCTGCTACCAGTACACCCTGACAGTTTCCGACTGTTGGGCTGTCGGTGGCAAGAGGGGTTCTACGTGGATCGCTGCTTGCCAATGGGCTGCTCGATCTCGTGCGCACTGTTCGAGACATTTAGTTCCTTCTTGGAGTGGGTGGTCAGGGATGTGTCTGGCTCAGACTCCGTCATTCATTACCTGGATGACTTCCTGTGCGTGGGCCCTCCGTCATCCAGGGTGTGCGCAATTTTGCTGGCAACATTGCAGCACATGGCTGATAGGTTCGGGGTGCCTCTGGCGGCCGACAAGACGGAGGGCCCAGTCACAGCATTGAGTTTCTTGGGAATCATGATTGATTCCGAGGCGATGGAGTGCAGGCTACCGGTGGATAAGGTGGAGAACCTTCGGCTGGAGATTCGGGAGATGCAGGGGCGGGACAAGGTTCAGCTGCGGGCCTTGCAGTCTTTGCTGGGCAAGCTGAATTTTGCTTGCCGCATCATTCCCATGGGCAGGGTTTTCTGCCGACGGCTGTCGGCAGCTACAGCAGGTGTTAGAGCTCCAAAGCATTACATCCGTATAACAAGGGAAATGAAGGCTGATTTGCAGGTGTGGCATACGTTTCTAGAAACGTACAATGGGAGGGCTATGTGGATGTCGGGGCCCGTCAGCAACTTTGACTTGGACTTGGCCACGGATGCGGCCGGGTCCACGGGCTATGGGGCTTTCTTTAAAGGAAGATGGAGCGCGGAAGCGTGGCCAGAGTCCTGGGTGTCAGCAGGTTTTGTTAGGAACCTTGTGCTGCTTGAACTATTCCCGGTAGTGGTGGCGATAGAGTTGTGGGGGGCGGAATGCAGAAATCTGAAGATCAGGTTGAACTGTGACAACATGGGTGTGGTGGAGGTCATCAATCGGGTTTCCGGCTCCTCATTGCCGGTGATACGACTGCTGCGCCACCTCGTGTTTTGCGCTGTTTACAGTGGAACATATTTCTGTACGCAGTGCACATACCGGGGTAGAGAACAGACTCGCTGATGCTTTGTCTCGATTCCAGTGGGACAGGTTCAGGGAGCTGGCCCCAGGGGCGGATGCAGTCGGGGTCCCTTGCCCGGGGTGGATGTGGGGACTTGCGTTGGAGTAGCAGCAAATTGGATCAGGAAGTCGGTGAGTGGGCAGACATGGACCCGCATATTCTAAGGTATGGGAAGAATGGGATGGTTTTAGACGGCTGGCGGACGCTGGGCTGGGGGAGAAGGAACTGGGCTGGTTGGTAATGTACTTCGTGGTGAGGCATATGGAGAAGGGCGTGTCGGTGTCGTCCTTGGAGAAAAAATTAGCGGCCTTGGCATTTTTTGTTCAAACTAGAGGGGCGGGAAGATTTCACAAAAATGTTCTGGGTAAAACAGGCGGTTAAGGGATACAAAAAAGGGCGACAGTGCAGGGATGGACGCGCGGAGACCAGTGTCGTTTTCTATTCTTTGTAGGATTTTTGAAGTAGTGGGGAGGTTTGTTCATCGCGGTACGAAATACAGTTGTTTCGGGCGTTTTTTTTTTCGGTCGCATTTTTTGGGGCGTTTCGGGTGGGGGAAATAGTCAGTCCTTCAAAGCGGATGGCCGGGGGCCTTTTGAGTGAGGACGTCAAGTGGGCAGAGGACAAGGTGAGTTTTCGGCTGCGGCGGTCTAAGACAGACCAAAGAGGTAGAGGGGTAGACGTAGTGCTATATCCGCTGCCGGGTTCTGAAGTGTGCCCGGTGCGGGTGGTAAGGGAATTTTCTGAAAGGAAACGGCCAGCGGGTGGTGGGCCGTGCTGGATACATGAGGATGGTTCTTTTCTGTCACGTTTTCAATTTATAGCGGTATTTAGAAAATGTCTGCAGAAGGCGGGGTTGGACGAGGGATTGTTTGCCTCGCACTCCTTCCGTATCGGGGCGGCGACTGAGGCGGCCCGGTGCGGGTTGGATGAGGCGGCAGTGAGAAGGATTGGGAGATGGGAATCGAGGAGATTCCGTTCTTATGTGCGCCCGCATATGGTGGTGGAATAACAGGGTTGGGGGGTGCATTGACTGACATTCCAAAATGGGATTGTGGGGGGATGAATGTGGTTAGTCATGCTTGCTGTTTTGTTTTTCAGATGGAGAGCAGGCGTGCCTCGTGTGGATTATGGGGCATTCGTACGTTTGTAGGGGGGCCCGTAGAGCGGATGCCAGGCCGGGGGGAACGGCAGTTGGGCATTTCTAGGCGGGAGGCGACGATCAGGTGGGTTGGGCATCCCCGGGATGGGTTGGCGCAGGGTGCTGCCGGAAGTGCAGCGCTACGCTCAGCTCGACAGACCTCCGGACGTGCTACTGTTACACGTCGGGGGGAACGACCTGGGGATTCGGCCCATAGGGGACTTGATGTCCGCAGTCAAGGCGGACGTATTGACATTGCGGGCATCTTTCCCAAAGATGCTGATTGTCTGGTCTGACATTGTTGCGCGAACCACGTGGCGCATGGCAAGGTCAGTCGACAGGGTTAATAAGGGGAGGGTGAAAGTGAACAAGGTTTTGGGGAGGTTTGTGGCTCAGCACGGGGGTTTGGTGGTGCGGCACAGGGAATTGGAGATTAATGTGGGTATGTACCTACTCGGTGATGGTGTTCACCTAACTGATGTAGGTACAGATTTGTGGGTGCTAGGCCTGCAGGAAGGGATTCAGAGGGCCCTGCGGGTGTGGAGGGGCCTGTAAGGAAAAGGGAATTTTTCCTTCCGGGCTGTGGCGGTGTTCTTGGTCTTGATGGTGAAAGTTAACGGAAAATGGAAATGATTGGGAGGCTCATCGGTGGGATGGGCTCCTTATGGGGTTATTGTGGTGGAACGGTGTCCGCTACAATACGGTGACGGTGCACTGCGGTGTTAAAAGGGGTGTCTCAGAGCTGGAGTCGGCTGGAGGCCTGGGTATGGTGATGGTACGCAGTGCTGGTGGTGAAGAAAAGGTTAATGGGGGATTACCGTCAAGACCAAGTAGGACTGGTGTTAAAATAATAATAAAAAATGTTGGGTATTTATATTGTTAATAAGTATAGTGGAATTGTTGGAAATTCCTAGCACCAAAAAGTGTGGTAAAAAGTTTTGGTTAATCATTTAATTTTTGGTTACAAAATAAATGGCTGTTGTGGCCAATTTTATTCCAATTCTACTGTGTCGGTCTCGTTTACTGGGTTAGGGGGCTTGAGGGGGGGGGGGAAAAAAGGGGGGGGGGGTGGTTTAAAAAGGTATGGATATGGGGGGTAGGTTTAAAGTATTGATATGGGGGTGGAGTAGGTTTAAAGTGATGGGAGCCCATTGAAACTACGCTAGTCAAGTGAAGCCCGGAGTGACAAAACAGAGGAGGATAACGCAGGGCTGGGCATGACTGGGGTGGAATCAGGGGCAAGAAGGGTTAAAGAAGGAGGAGGTGCCTTCAGGGGAGTGGCTGTAGGATTAGCCAGGGGAAGGGGAGGAGTGCCATATATGGGGGGGGCGGAGTCGGCGCCAAAAGCTCAGGCAGAAGTGAGGGAGACACAGGGAAGCAGTTTTCCCACCCACCCTCCCTTGTTTTGTTCGATGTGGTGTTGTGCGTTTGTTTTCTTTCTTTCAGATCGGTAGAGAGATGTCACGACAGCAGAGGCGGTGTTCTTGGTCTTGATGGTGAAAGTTAACGGAAAATGGAAATGATTGGGAGGCTCATCGGTGGGATGGGCTCCTTATGGGGTTATTGTGGTGGAACGGTGTCCGCTACAATACGGTGACGGTGCACTGCGGTGTTAAAAGGGGTGTCTCAGAGCTGGAGTCGGCTGGAGGCCTGGGTATGGTGATGGTACGCAGTGCTGGTGGTGAAGAAAAGGTTAATGGGGGATTACCGTCAAGACCAAGTAGGACTGGTGTTAAAATAATAATAAAAAATGTTGGGTATTTATATTGTTAATAAGTATAGTGGAATTGTTGGAAATTCCTAGCACCAAAAAGTGTGGTAAAAAGTTTTGGTTAATCATTTAATTTTTGGTTACAAAATAAATGGCTGTTGTGGCCAATTTTATTCCAATTCTACTGTGTACAAGGAGAAAAATGGAGTGGAGGTATGCACTATGTGAGCTGGTCAGGTGGGAGCATATTAGAACTTTGGGAACAGGGAGATGCTGTGTGATGTGAAGTATCAGAATGCTTTGTTTGGGTCTGTCGGGGGATGTGAGGAAGTGGGGAGACTAACTAATTGTGAGGGATGGTCCACCAGGGGTAAATCAGAATCGTAGTAGAAGTGTTTTTCAAACAAAATGTTTGGAACAAGATGAATTTCGAATACGATTGATTAACATGCCCAGCTGCTCCAGATTTGACACTATCCAGTTTAAGAAAATCAACCCCTTAGTTTCCAGGGCTATGTCAACCCTTCATTTTTTCCCATGAACAACAAGTTAACCACTTAAGACCCAGACCAAAATGCAGGTAAAGGCAAAGTAACAGACTAAACAAACGAACGCAGCTCTCTCTGGGTCTGCTACATATATATGTATCTATCTAACTATCTACATAGATATATATAATTATTATTTATTTATTACAGGTACTTATATGTAGTGCCTGCAATTTATGCAGCACTTGGAATGAAAGACAAAAGAAGCTCATTTGATGCTATGGGCAACAGCACCAGTTGAGATATAGCCCGTCTCAGACATCTTTTATTAACCACTTAAGACCTGGACCTTTAGGCAGCTAAAAGACCCACCAGTTTTTGCGATTCGGTACTGCGTCGCTTTAACTGACAATCGCGCGGTTGTGCGGCGTGGCTCCCAAACAAAATTGGTGTCCTTTTTTTCGCACAAATAGAGCTTTCTTTTGGTGGTATTTGATCACCTCTGCGGTTTTTATTTTTTGCGCTATAAACAAAACTAGAGCGACAATTTTGAAAAAAATGCAATATTTTTTTTCTTTTTGCTATAATAAATATCCCCCAAAAATATATAAAAAATAGTTTAGGCCAATACGTATTATTCTACGTATTTTTGGTAATAAAAATCGCAATAAGCGTTTATCGAATGGTTCAATTTATAGTGCTTACAAAATAGGGGATAGTTTTATTGCATTTTTATTCATTTTTTTTTTACTACTAATGGCGGAGATCAGCGATTTTTTATTTATTTTTTTATTTCGTGACCGCGACATTATGGCGGATACATCGGACAATTTTGACATGTTTTTGGGACAATTGTCATTTTCACAGCAAAAAATGCTATATAAATGCATTGCTTACTGTGAAAATGACAATTGCAGTTTGGGAGTTAACGACTAGGGGACCTGAAGGGGTTATGTGTGACCTCATATGTGTTTCTAACTGTAGGGGGCGGGGCTGGATGTGTGACGTCATTGATTGTGTTTCCCTATATCAGGGAACACACAATCAATGAGGGTGCCGAAGTGAAGAATGGGGAAGCTGTGTTTACACACAGCTCTCCTCGTTCTTAAGCTCCGGGGACCGATCGCGGCGATCGGGTCCCGCGGTCACTGAGCTTCAGGCCGTGCGCGACCCACCGCTGGGATTTTTAAAGAGGATGGAAAAAACGAGGTGCGCTACAAAAGTGAAAATCAATACATATATCCAAAAAATATGGTCATAAATAATTGTCCATGTATGCATAAAAGCGAAACAAAATGATCAGAGTCTTATGATGAACAACATAGATCCAATACACCAGTGAAATAAGGTATGAAAACAAATGCTGTGGTGACAATCTGATGAAAAAAGCTGATAGAAGATCCTCCACCGTGAAAGTATAAAATCTGCTTACCAGATTTCCGGTGGCCTCTTACTTAAAAGAAGACCCCAGAAAGCATGTAGGTGGTCACTAGGAGGATGAAGTTGGACCAGACCAGGTGTCATTCCCCGTTGAAGACAGTTGGGTGAAGAACTTGATTTGAATCAACATGGAGAGACACAAAGGGCCACAATAGTGTAACACCGTAGAATAAAATGTATTTAAAAAGAGACAAAAACTCACTTACATGGTAACATGTAACGGGTGACACACCAATACCATTCACCTGGTATTTAGCTTTTGACCAATCGAGTGCTGAGAGTTTGGGTCCAGACCTCAAACTGAGGCTTGGTTCCTTGCTTTCGGCCGATTGGCCTGTGCGGTCAGGTGGGTGGATGGGCGTCGCCGTGGCCCCGCGTCGACGTATGACGTCGGCGTCTGTGGTCACGTGACGTGGATATCCCCTCACCTCGTCCCGTCACAGCTTATTTTTAACAACTTTAGGGTTATTATGTGCCTTATCGGACATCAGTGTCTTTTTTTTGGATTACTTCCGGCCGGAGTTCCAAACTGACATGCCTATATATAAGAAGGCCAGTATGGTGGCCTGAGTTTATGGGAGGAACCCGGAGGGTATTTAAGCAGCCCACTCACACATGCTCTTTGTCGGTTCAGTGTGCAGTACTACACGTCACTGGGCCGACTCTTCCCAGCTCACCTCATGTCCGTGAGTCTGCGCATTCAATCGCATTCGACACCCTCCCACCCTTTCCTTTTTCAGGGCACTTCTCAGCATATCCTTCTTCAACAACTACCCATTACTTACTTTGGGTATGCCCCTTTTTCTTGGCATACTGACCAGACCACCAAGGCACACTTCAGGTCTATTTATGTTGTAAGTCTTGTCGCGTGTTTATGTGATCCACATCACTCTCAGTCAGAGGGCCACGACCATAAACTATGTTACCATGTAAGTGAGTTTTTGTCTCTTTTTAAATAAATTTTATTTTACGGTGTTACACTATTGTGGCCCTTTGTGTCTCTCCATGTTGATTCAAATCAAGTTCTTCACCCAAAAAAGACAAAAACTCACTTACATGGTAACATAGTATATAGGCATGTCAGTTTGGAACTCCGGCCGGAAGTAATCCAAAAACCAACCCGTCCAGTATGGTAAGGAAAAGGTGTAATCAACGGGGGGTGATCCGATGCAACACAAATTCCGCCCGACCGGTTTCGCGAGATATCGCTTCCTCTTGGGGCACGGGTGACACACCAGATCACCCCTCTTTTAAAAGGTGATCCATGCTGTAACAATCCGAGCGTCATCGCAAGCGTCAGCAAGGACGCGCGCATGCGCACATACAGGCAAACCAAGCCTCAATCTGGTCAGCCCTGCAGCGCGCATTGCGCCCACCACCGAGAAGCGCTGAATGACACAAAACATGGTCACATGAATTAACAAAGGTGTTTTTATATTAAAAAGACACTGATGTCCGATAAGGCACATAATAACCCTAAAGTTGTTAAAAATAAGCTGTGACGGGACGAGGTGAGGGGATATCCGCGTCACGTGACCACAAACGCCGACATCATACGTCGACACGGGGTCACAGCGACACCCATCCACCCACCTGACCGCACAGGCCAATCGGCCGAAAGCAAGGACCCAAACTCTCAGCACTCGATTGGTCAAAAGCTAAATACCCGGTGAATGCGATGCCCCAACCAACATCCATGGAACAAATCCTCATATTGAAAGGGATGAAAAAGTCTGTGGACACCGGCGGTGCGCCGCATCTTCAGGGATTAAAAAACATGTAAAATAAACAATAAAAATGACATAAATATCTCTTCTATTCTAGATTTCTTAATCTTGAGTTTATGCAAGTCACTCAGAACCACGTCCCTAAAAAAACTTTGATGCTAGGGGCCAAGGAACCTGGTGGGTTGAAAAGGGAGGCATTTGACAGGGTTGAATGTTTGTACACGCTAGTGTTCTGTTGACCAGAGATCGGATTAGTCAAAAAATGTCTTTTAATGCTAAGCCGTCTAGTGAATTTGTGTACATCCATATAAGTCTGAAACTTGCTGAGATTTCTAGGGGGGGGGGGGCGTATTTTAGTCCTTTATCTAGAAGCCTACATGGGGTCTTCTTTTAAGTAAGAGGCCAAGAGGCCACCGGAAATCTGGTAAGCAGATTTTATACTTTCACGTGGAGGATCTTCTATCAGCTTTTTTCATCAGATTGTCACCACAGCATTTGTTTTCATACCTTATTTCACTGGTGTATTGGATCTTTGTTGTTCATCATAAGACTCTGATCATTTTGTTTCGCTTTTATGCATACATGGACAATTATTTATGACCATATTTTTTGGATATATGTATTGATTTTCACTTTTGTAGCGCACCTCGTTTTTTCCATTGTTTGTTTTTACTGTTGTAGTTAGTACAGTCAGGTGCAGCTTCTTTAGAGCATTTAGTTGCTCCCAACTTACTTTATTAATTTTTATAGTTTTAGCGCAGTTGATTTCTCTATATACTTAAAGAGGATGTACAGGTACGTGCTTGTGCCCAGCCGTGCCATTCTGCCGACGTATATGTGCAGGAGGTGGTCCTTAAGTGGTTAAAAGCAACTTGATGGATCAATTGACAAGGTATATTTTGTGGGCAAGCAAAACAATTTAAGGTTATGTGCAAACACTTGTGGCAAAGAAAAATGATTATTTGAACTTAACACCTGTGGAGGCAAGTCAGCAGGAGCAGCTGCATTATCTGGAAAAGCCTAACAAAAAAAACAGTTAATTGTCTGGCATTACACCAAGTACATAGGACTCCTTTCAATGTTCCCCACACATTTTATGACTTGCATATACCCCCACATTGGATGCAAGATCACCCCCCCCCCCACTCCAGCAGCAGCCATAATCAACTGGTTCTGCAGTTCAAACAAAAAAAAGTAAGTAAACATCGAAAATCTTTCATTACGAACAAGTATTTTGCCCAGTTTGTATACGTGAATCATGTGGACAAATATTTTAATGTGACCTACAATAGGTGACTGTGATATTGTGTCAATCTCGCTCCCTTTCTCGGCGAGATTGACCACCTACGAAAAAGCCGTCATAGAAGCGACGGGGATCCAAATTGGATTCCTGCCAATTCTAGCCGCGGCGTTTGGCATGAATCGTGAGGGGAAACATCCACGCCAAATTTTAAATAAAAAAACGACATGGGCAGCCCTTAGGTCTGGTATGGATTGTAAGGAGAACCCCATACGCTGCAAAAACGGTGTGGGGGTTCCATACCAGACCCGTATCCAATCACGCCGCCTGGCCGGTCAGAAAAGCAGTGGGGACCAGCGAGCGCCCTTCCCCCCTCCTGAGCCGTACCAGGCCGCATGCCCTCAACATGGAGGGGTTGGGTGCTTTGGGGCAGGGGACGCCCTGCGACCGCCCCCAAAGTATCCTGTCCCCATGTTATTAACGACAGTGCCTCTTCCTGACAACCCCGGTTCTTCTCCTGCTCGCTCTCTGGTGCCTTCTTCGGGGGTGGTCGCTGATATCTTTTTTTTAGCTCTCTTATTAGAGACGGCGCAGCCCGCTCTTCTTTGCCGTCTTCTTCTTTTCTTCTTATGTTGACGCAACACTTCCTCCCGCTGTAATGCTGGGTGCGCGGCTCGCACCGATTTATATAGTCCTCTTATGATGTCACAGTCCCATCATGATCCGGGATCCATGGAGCATGATGGGACTGTGATGTCATAAGAGGCCTATATAAATCGGTGCGAGCCACGCACCTGCCATTACAGCGAGAGGAAGCGTCGCATCAACATAAGAAGAAAAGAAGAAGACGGCAAAGAAGAGCGGGCTGCACCGCCACTAGTAAAAGCTAAAAAGAAGATAGCCGCGGCCAGCCCGGAAGAAGGCACTGGAGAGCGAGCGGGAGAAGAACCGGGGAGCGCCAAGACAACAGCGGAGAAGATGGAAGAAGACCCCCCCAGGAGAGTTGAGAAGACCCCCGGAGCTGACTAATAAATTATTTTAAAACCCTGTGTTGTGTGTTTATTTTATTGACACTTTGCCTCCAGGTGAATGGGTAGGGGTACGATGTACCCCATATTCATTCACCTAGGGTGGGGGGCCGGTATCTGAGGGCCCCCTTATTAAAGGGGCTCCCAGATTCCGATAAGCCCCCCGCACGCAGACCCAGACATCCAACGGCCAGGGTTGTCGGGAAGAGGCCTTGTCCTCATCAACATGGGGACAGGGTACGCCCCCTGCCCCAGAGCACCCAACCCCCCCATGTTGAGGGCATGCGGACTAGTACGGCTCAGGCGGCGTGCTTTGATACGGGTCAGGTATAGATTGTGGGGGAACCGTTTTTTCGGTGTAGGGGGTTCTCCTTACAATCCATACCAGACCTAAGGGCCTGGTATGCCCCTGGGGGGGAATCCATGGCGGTTGTTTATTTAAAATTCGGCGTGGAGTTCCCCCTCATGATTCATACCAAACGCTGCAGCTAGAATTGGCGGGAATCCAAGTCAGGTCCCCGTCGCTTCTATGACGCGCTCGCTGGAATGTGCTTTTCCTATTCCAGCAAGTGCGAGATGTCGGCACCATGTTGCAGAGAATCAGCGCGATGCCGTCGTGCTGAAAACACATTCTTGCCGACAGGTACAGTAGCTGGGCAAAGGCTTGAAATGCAAATGTTGGCACTGGCAAACCAGCACAAAAACACCAGTAAAGAGGCCTTTGCCCTCAATATATGTGTTAGGCCGCGTACACGCGATCAGACCGGTCTGATGAAACTGGTCTGAAGACCAGTTTCATCGGACCAAATTGATCGTGTGTACGGCCCATCGGACCGTTGTCCGTTTCATCGAACCAAATTTTTAAAACTTGCTTTAAAATCTGTCCGACTGACACCTGTCCGTCGGACCAAAACGATGGTTAGTACACAAAAACATCCGCCCAAAAAACCTGTGAATGCTCGGAATCAAGTCGATGCATGCTTGGAAGCATTAAACTTCGTTTTTTCAGCACGTCGTTGTGTTCTACGTCACCGCGTTCTGGCCCAATGGGATTTTGGACTGATGGTGTGTACGCACATCAGACCATCAGACCACTTCAGCGTGGTCCGATGAAAATGGTCCGTCGGACCAGTCTCATCGGACTGGTCTGATCGTGTGTACGTGACCTGAGTGTTTGCTTTGCAATGGAGGTATTGCTAGCAAGACACCCTATTCACTCAATTCTGGATTTAAAGCATGAGCACCCACCTACACTCACTGCCACAGCGATCTGCTCCCACAGGCGGTCTCTGTCTGGAGCACTTGCACGGGAGGTGCCCAGGCCCTGGATTTGTGAATATCTTGCCAAGTAAGTTGCAACCAGGACCCGATTTTCCTCCTCGGAAAAGGGCGGTAAACGCCCTCGCTGTCTTTCTGTCTGATGGGATGAACCCTCCCCTGGTGACTCCAGGCTTGGGGACATCCTTGCTACTGGAACTGTTGGCCAATCTACCCCTCCTGCCTCCAGCCGCACCACGGCCTGACAACCTCAAACTCCTGGGCCTTCAGGTGGGGGCCATGGTCAAAAAGAGGCAGGAGGTCAGGCTACACAGCAGCAGTAGGCAAGTCTGTGGGGGGGGGGGGGGGTGTATTAAAGCCCAAGGCTAAGTGAGGGTATCTGAAAAGAGAAAACCAAAAAAGAAAAGATTATAAAGAAAGGGAATACCCAACACACCATGACAGCTTGGAGAGGGAATCCTGAAATACTCACTTTGGACATAAAATAGAGCAGAGGAACTAAAAAGGCCACACCCTAGCCTTAAAAAATTGTAAAATAAAAAGGGGAGTCAATGAAATGCTAGCAACCTGCAGCCAAAGGGGAGTGGGTACTTACAGTTTAGAATAAAGGGAGGCAGCCACAACCTAGTGTTATAAACCGATCAAGCCAATTCTGGTTAAAAAGAAAAAAACATCTGTAAAATAAAACCAAGAGGAATCAATGAAATGCTAGCAACCTGCAGCCAGGGGGGAGGGGGGTGCAGAGGGCGCAAAGTTTGAGAGCAGAGGGGGATCTAAAGGGATGTCACAAATTATATTTAACCACTTAAGACCCGGATCAAAATGCAGGTAAAGGACCTTGCCCCTTTTTGCGATTCGGCACTGCGTCGTTTTAACTGACAATTGCGCGGTCGTGCGACGTGGCTCCCAAAATTGGTGTCCTTTTTTCCCCACAAATAGAGCTTTCTTTTGGTGGTATTTGATCACCTCTGCGGTTTTTTATTTTTTGCGCTATAAACAAAAATAGAGCTTTTGCTATAATAAATATCCCCCCAAATATACCCCCAAAATATATATACATTTTTTTTCCTCAGTTTAGGCCGATACGTATTCTTCTACCTATTTTTGGTAAAAAAAAATCGCAATAAGTGGTTATCGGTTGGTCTTCGCAAAATTTATAGCGTTTACAAAATAAGGGATAGTTTTATTGCATTTTTATTAATTTTTTTTTTTTTTACTACTAATGGCGGCGATCAGCGATTTTTTTCGTGACTGCAACATTATGGCGGACACTTAGGACAATTTTGACACATTTTTGGGACAATTGTCATTTTCACAGCAAAAAATGCATTGTTTACTGTGAAAATGACAGTTGCAGTTTGGGAGTTAACCACAGGGGGCGCTGTAGGGGTTATGTGTTCCCTGTGTGTGTTTACAACTGTAGGGGGGTGTGGCTGTAGGTGTGACGTCATCGATCGCGTCCCCCTATAACAGGGATGACGCGATCGATGCTGCGGCCACAGTGAAGCACGGGGAAGCCGTGTTTACACACGGCTCTCCCCGTTCTTCAGCTCCGGGGACCGATCGCCGCACTGCAATGGCGATTGGATCCGCGAGTCCCGCGGTCCCGGAGCTTCGGACCAGGTCACGGGAGCGTGGATGTACAGGTACGTGCTTGTGCCCAGCCGTGCCATTCTGCCGACGTATATGTGCAGGAGGCGGTCCTTAAGCAGTTAAAGAGGCAATGCTATACATAGAGCTCAAGGCAAAATTACATTGAGTAAGGTGTAATAGAGGGAGCAGATAAGGCTGGCGACCCTATAGTGTAATCAAATTTCTAAACTCTATGGAGCCTTCCCCCCTCTGCTGCTGCAAAAAAACATGAAAAATCGTGTTTGAGAATCAACATGCACTTGACCAGCCCCTGCAGAGGCAGAAATGATGCAGGAACCATTTGGATGCATAAAACCATTACCCAGCAGTACATTACAATGCACGTGCTGCTGGTCAAAAGAAAACAACCTTGTTACCAAGAAAAATCAAAGATGGAACAATAGGCTGTAAAGGATTGTCCCTGGGGTGCCCTCAAGGAAAGAACAAACTTGTCTGTCTAACTCACATTCAAAATAATATAGTAATTTAATTATTAGTCTGGCCATACATTATCCAATTTTGGAATAATGTTCTGTACAATTTGATTTTGATTAACCTTTGACTATATAGTGCAATGGCCTGCCTGCATACAACATAACATTGTGTTTATTTTTACCTCATATTATATTTTTTAAGGAAAATAGAAAAGAGAATTGTACAAGAAAATTGAACATGTATGGCCAGCCTTAAACACCATGCAGACTATTATATTTGCAGCAGATTTTTGTCTTCAAATATAACAAAACCATGTAGTACAAGGGCCTGCCTGATTGCATACTAATTTGAGCTCCTACAATTTGACATCATATTATATGGTTTTGCTTAATCTGCAGCCAAAACTATGCATACATTCTAACAGTGTGTATGGGGTCTTAACCAGCATGTCTGTGTTTCATAAACACAGCATGGGATTGGGGAACAAACATTTAGCAGGCACTACACAGACCAGCATGCACACATGGCTCTCCTGAGTCTATAGGTGCCCAATGACAAACCTGGACCTAACTAGTCCTGTATGCCCCACATTAAAGCGGTTGTAAACCGCAAAAAAAAATATATTTTTTTTTTACACCTGCAAGGGAAAAGCCATAATGAGCTAATATGCACCGCATATTAGCTCATTATGAAATACTTACCTCGGAACGAGGTGTAGGGAACTTACCTGGTGCACGCCGAGCGAGATGTCATCTTGACTCGGCGTGTCTTCCGGGTATCGCCGCTCCAGCGCTGTGATTGGCTGGAGCGGCGATGACGTCACTCCCGCGCGTGCGCGCGGGAGATTTAAATCCGGCCAGGACGGCGGTGGCCGGTCCTTTGGCCGTAGATTCCCCCCTGCGCATGCGCCGCTGCAATCAGCGGGGGTAATATCTCCTAAACCGTATAGGTTTAGGAGATATTCTTTATACCTACAGGTAAGCCTTATTATAGGCTTACCTGTAGGTAAAAGTCGAAAAAGTGGGTTTACAACCACTTTAAGTAAATATATTGTGGTAATCAACATGTGTTTGCAACCAATATGTTTGTTTCACTCCTGAACTATGATAAAGTGATTTCACAAACTCTAACTAGCCTGCAATAAATGAAAGGATATTCTGAAATATGACTCATATATATTTCAATGTCATTGTACAGGACTGCTTATGGATCCTGTTGGAAGAAAGCCATCTTTACATCCTCCACTCATCTTCATTTCTGAAAAGTGTATACGTTGGGGCACAAGGCAAGAACTGGCATCTTGGACCTGCATAAACACCCTGGAATGCCAGAGGTTGTTTGGAAGCTGACCAGCCATTTCCCCTATCCCTCTCCTCTGTTTTGTGTTTAAAAAAAATAAATGACCTGAAATTGACTTTGGAGACCTTTTTCTTTCCAAAGCTGCATTTTCTGTGCCGCAACAATTTTAAAAAGAAGTTTCAGCACTACTTTTTGAAATTTTGTGTTGTGATTTACATTGATCTGTTCTGACGTGCAGGAGTACAATTGTGCAAAAAATATTCGTCCACTACTTTGTTCTTACTTCAGTGCAACTTGTTCTCCACATGGTTTTCAACAGTCGCATGACTGCATCAAAAATCACATTGCAAAGTTGCATTGTAAATCACACATCTTTGGGGCTGAAATAGTGTAAACAGAGGCAAAATCAGTAATAGGAAGTTGCACTGAAAATTACTTCTGCAGAAAATCAAACGGGCTCATTGCACGGAATCTAATTCATAGAAGATCTTACTAATTGCCCTGTATTGTCACATTTTAAGATATGAAAAAAGGAAGTTCTTGTGTTTATAAAAACTTCTTTTGTTTTGGATTGAAAGATTTAGTTACCAAAAGAAAGCAAAAAAAAATAAAAAATTCAAAGATATATTATAAGAATGAGCTTTGCATAAAAATAGGGGTTAATGAAATGAAGACAGATACTAATTGGCTAGCAAGACACACCCAATTAGATTCAAATGCGCCTACGCCGGCAGGATTTTGAGATTTAGCCCAGGTTCACACTGGGCTGCGAGAGTAAAGCCGTGCGAGTTCACCTGAATTCGCACGATTTCACTCCCGCCCGGCAGTCCCGATTTCGGCTGCGATTTCAGAGACATCTGTGCAGGTTTCTGCACAGATGTCAATGTAAATCGCAGGCTGAAATCGCAAAAAGTAGTACAGAGACTACTTTTTGAAATCGGTGCAGCGCCTCAGATGCAGCGTCGCACCGATTAGGACAGTGCCATTTCCAGCAATTTGCGGCAAAATCTGCCGTTTTAAAATGCGATTTGACATGCTAAATCGCATGTCAAAATGCACCAGTGTGAACCAGGGCTTACTATTGTAATACGTCTACGCCGACAGGATTGTAGATTTACTAATGCAGTGCGCCTCAGCGTGCGCCGATACGTGCGCCTAATTAACACAGCGCATTGTTCTTAGTAAATCAGCCCCACAGTAAATCAGATCAATCCTATTTATAGTGACGCTATGTGTTATTTCTACAAGAGGCCACAAGAGGGAGACAAATAACCTCAGACATAAATACACTGTCCCAGCCGTGGGTCGCGCACCCGTGGCGCGCTCCTGCGACCCGGTCCGAAGCTCCGGGACCCACGGACCCGATCGCCGCTGGGGTACCTACAGCCACACCCCCCTACAGTTACACAGGTGAGGTCATACATAACCCCTTCAGCACCCCCTTGTGGTTAACTCCCAAACTGCAATTGTCATTTTCACAGTAAACAATGCATTTTTTGCTGTGAAAATGACAATGGTCCCAAAAATGAGTAAAAATTGTCCGAAGTATCCGCCATAATGTCGCAATCACGAAAAAATTGCTGATCACCGCCAAAAGTAGTAAAAAAAAAAATTAATAAAAATGCAATAAAACTATCCCCTATTTTGTAAACGCTATAAATTTTGTGCAAGGCCAACCGATAAACGCTTATTGCGATTTTTTTTTTTACCAAAACTAGGTAGGAGAATACGTATTAGCCTAAACTGAGGAAAAACATTTTTTTATATATATTTTTGAGGGATATTTATTATAGCAAAAAGTAAAAAATATTGCATTTTTTTCAAAATTGTCCGCTCTATTTTTGTTTATAGCGCAAAAAATTAAAAACCGCGGAGGTGATCAAATACCACCAAAAGAAAGGACGTCAATTTTGTTTGGGAGCCACGTTGCACAACCGCGCAATTGTCAGTTAAAGCGACGCAGTGCCAAATCGTAAAAACTGTCCGGGTCCTTTAGCTGCCTAAAGGTCCGGGTCTTAAATGGTTAATAAAAGATGTCTGAGACGGGCTATATCTCAACTGGTGCTGTTGCCCATAGCATCAAATGAGCTTCTTCTGTCTTTCATTCCAAGTGCTGCGTAAATTGCCGGCACTACATATAAGTACCGTATTTATCGGCGTATACCGCACACTTTTTTCCCCTTAAAATAATGCAGTACACTCGGGTACATTCGGCCAGGCTCACGCATAAACGTCACAGAACGTGAGCACGAGCGAAGCCGAGCCTGGCCGAATGTAACCGAGTGTACTGCACTCGGTATATGTCGGCGGAGGCGTTCAAACTGAGCGCGGGAAGCGGGGATTCGACTCGAGACAGCGCTGGAGAAGCCTGGAGGACATCACCGAGGCCGCAGACGGACGCCGGGCAAGACACCAAAACTGTAAGTAATAAAATGTTATAACATTTTTTTTTACATGAACTTCGGGGCAACTTTAGGGGTGCGCGCTATACGTGGGAGCGCGCAATACCCCGAATAAATACGGTACCTGTAATAAATAAATCAAATTATAATTATATATATCTAGATAGATAGATATATATTTATCTATGTAGCAGACCCAGAGAGAGCTGCTTTTGTTTGTTTAGTCTGTTACTCTGCCTTTCAAGCCCAATGAGCTGTCCCAGCCAAGGGCGGATCCAGAGTCTAGTCTCAGGAGGGGCACTGCCAGAAAATATGGCCCGGATTCATATACGCCGACGCAGGGCAGAGAGGCAAGCATGGAATTTACAAATCAAATGCTCCCAACATCGCGCCGGCGTAACGTAATTTCGAGGACGCAAGTCGGCGTAGGTGGAAGTGGGTGTGACCCCATGCAAATGATGGTCTGAGCGTGGTGCAATGTTTTACGCCCAGCGTATCATGAACGGCGCATTCGCCGTGACACGGACGTATGCCCAGCACCCCTATGCACATGCTCACAACTACGGCGGTGCAACTTCCTGAGATACGCCGGCCTACCGGCTTACGCCGAGCACATAAATACGCCCAGCCATACGCCCGTCCAGCACAAAAGTACACCTTGTCTGATCCTAAGGTGGACAAGGAGAGGAGGAAGAAAAATGTCTCCTTGGAAGAGAGGGCTATTCTGACCTCAGCAATAGTGGTGCCAGGACCAGTAAGGCCAGGAAGAAGGAGATCTACCAGAAGATCACCCTGGAGATCAATGCTATTGGGCATGAGACCAGGAGCTCCTACGAGATTCAAAAAAAAAATAATGACATGAGACGGCGGGTCAGGGAGAAGCTGGCCAAGGTGAGGAGGCACCTCAGGGGCACGGGAGGTGGACCAGCTTCTTCTCTGAAGTTGACAGCAGAGGAGCAGGTCATCGCCAGCTGTATGGAGCAGGAGCAGGTGGAGGGCATGGAGGGCTTTGACTCCAGTGATCAGGACTTGAGGAGAGGTAACTGTGTTTTATCCCCCATTCGATGTGTAGCATGTGAGGGGTGCAAGGGAGCATGTGACCAGTGTGTGGGTCCACCAACATATGATAGCTTTGTGTCATCCACAGATGTGCTGGAGGGAGCTGGGCCGTCGTCTGCCGGTGTCCAACCCACGCCATCCCCAGGAACATCAGCCTCAGCCTGACCCCCTGGGAAGCCATGATCCATCGGTGGAGGGGAGTGCCCACACCTCTGCTCTAGAGATAGTTGAGGAGGAGCTGGTGGATCTTGATTTTAAGGAATGCCTCTATCTTGAGGTGGCTTCCATTTTGCCCGGATCCTCAGAGACCTCCACGCCCATGAGGAGAACCCCTTCCAGGGCTACCCCATGCAGGGGAACCCCCTCCAGGGCTACCCCCTCCAGGGGAACCCCCTCCAGGGCTACCCCCTCCAGGGGAACCCCATCCAGGGCTACCCCCTCCAGGGGAACCCTATCCAGGCTACCCCATCCAGGGGAACCCCCTCCAGGAATACCCCGTCCAGACGGACACAAGCCTCTCCATTCCCCAGGAAGGCTTTGAGGAAGACCAGGGGTGTAACTGTTATCCCTCCAAGAAGGGCTGGAGAGGGAGCAGGCAAGGCAGACACGCCACATGGGTGATCTAGCCTGTGACCTGCACCATGTGGCTGACAGCCTGGCCTCCTCAGCAAAGTGTCTCACCCAGCAGGCTGAGCATACCAGCTCAATCTTGGCCTGCCTGCAGGAGATGAGCGCAAACTGCGCTGCCATGGTCACATGTCTGGGTGACCAATCCGAGACCCTTGAGGCCCTGTGTCACCACATGGTGGCAGGGGGTCCCTCACCATCTGGGGACCAGGGCTCGGATGTGCTGGCCAGCCTTGAGCGTCATACAATGGCCATTGGGGAGCTGCAGGCCACAGCAGCAGGCCTTGTGGTGGAGGTGAAGAGCCTGGGAGTGGCCGTACAGGCCAACACTGCTGCCATCGAGGCGGAGACCAGACCAGACCAGCAGCAGGCAGCTGCGGATGCAGGCTGACACCAACAGCGTGCTAACACGCATTGCCGCAGCGTTGGAGGGCATGCAGGCAACATCTGCCAGGAGCCCAGGGGATGCACCTCCTCCTGATGCCCTACCCCCCCACCCGTCACCACGACTCTTGAGGAGCCGAACTCTGAGCACAAGGCCTGGCCCACGAGAGGGCAAATGACTCTCCTCAGGATGTATGCCGCTCAGACTATGAGCTTTTTTTTTATTTTGAGAGACGTGCACAGATGGATGTTTCGTCCTCTTGTAAGGGCATGCCATGTCGGACAATGGCATGATCCCTTTTCTTTTTGTAGTCACTGCACACGGTCAGGAGTGCAGGCTACAGTGTGACTGGTGTGTGAATGTGTGGGTGACATTCCTGCCAGCAATGGTGTGTCACCTTGGGTCGTCGGGGAGAGGTTATCCCCACGACTGTATGAATGTGGTATGAATGGACAACAACATCATTGGGGCCTTGGCGTGGCGTTGCTGCTCCCAAGTCCCGTGCGGTGGACTTGGGCTAATCCAATGTGAGGTGGATGTGGTGTGTGTGAGCTAGGGCCACAGTCGTATGCATGCGTGCATTGTTCGTGTGCCATGATGAATGTGTGTGTGTTTAACGTGCAAAGATGCATTCCACGAGGCAACTCCTGACTGATGTTCCTTCAGCAGACGGAGTCTCCTCAGGCAGGGGGGGACTGTGTGGTTCGGGGGTCAGGTCATCACATATGTCAATCTCCAGGCCCTTTCTCATGGCGTAGTTGTGCAGCACACAACATGCACCGATGATCTGGCACACAAAGTTTGGGGAATACAACAGGGCCCCCCCGGACTTATCCAGGCATCGGAAACGGGACTTCAGGATGCCAAATGTGCGCTCCAACCCCTGCACGGGTGCGTATGTGTGCCGCATTGTATCTTCTCTCTCCTCTGGTTTGGCGATTCCGGTATGGAGTCAGGAGATGGGGCCCAAGTGCATATGCTGAGTCACCTGGAAGGGAAAAGACAGGAGGATGTAAGCCATGCATGTGCCCCTCGTGATGTCTGCATCATGGGGTCGGACAGTCATGTCTGACACCCATGTCACTCACCAACCAGCCAGCTGTCCCTGTACACGTTCTGTTCGAATTCTGTTGGGATGTTGCTTTGACGGTATATGTACCTGTCGTGGCCTGGCCCCTGGGTGTTTGGCACGGACGTGCCTTATAAGGCATTGGGCATCGGCTATCGCCTGTACGTTGATGGAATGCCACTGCTTACGATTGCGGTATATGTGCTCTGTGGCACAGGGAGGCCGTAGTGCCACATGTGTGCAATCAATGGCCCCGATGGTGCGTGGGAATCCGGCAATTCTGTAGAAATCCTGCATTGCCTTCTGCCGCAGATGCTCATGGGTGGGTTTGATGATGTGGTGGAACAAGCGTGTGAGGATTGCGGGGACAACCTGGTGCACACATCTGCTCATGGTGGATTGTGACATCCCAGACACGACTCCAATTGTACGTTGGAAAGATCCACTGGCGAGGAAATGGAGTGTTGCCAGTACCTTGACCAGTGGCTGCACTGCATGTGAGTGATTTCATCATGCAGGGCTGTGGCTAATTCTAGGATGGCATCAGGGCTGAATCTGAAGATGCGATACACCTCCGATTCCCCCATGCCAAAGACGTTCATGCGCGTTCGGTATATCCTCTCCCGTGAATGAGTGAAAAGTGTAGCGCTAATACGGGAGTCCCATACAGGGTATCCCAATGCGATTTAACCACTTCAGCCCCGAGCCTGTTTTTCAGATTCGGTGCTTACGAGACTAAAACAGTTTTTTTTGCTAGAAAATTATTTAAAACCCCCAAACATTATATATTTTTTTTCTAACACCCTAGAGAATAAAATGGCGGTCATTGCAATACTTTTTCTCACACCGTATTTGCGCAGCGGTCTTACAAGCGCACTTTTTTTGGAAAAAATTCACTTTCTTGAATTAAAAAATAAGACAACAATAAATTTGGCCCAATTTTTTTATATATTGTGAAAGATAATGTTACACCGAGTAAAATGATACCCAACATGTCACGCTTAAAAATTGCGCCCGCTCGTGGCATGGCGTCAAACTTTTACCCTTAAAAATCTCGATAGGCGACGTTTTCTACAGGTTGCATTTTTTGAGATGCAGAGGAGGTCTAGGGCTAGAATTATTGCTCTCGCTCTAACGATCGCGGCGATACCTCACTTGTGTGGTTTGAACACCGTTTTCATATGCGGCTCTACTCGCGTATGCATTTGCTTCTGCGCGCGAGCTCGTCGGGACGGGGCACTTTAAAAAAAATTTTTTTGGGTTTTCGTTTTTATTTCTATTTATTTTATAATGTTTAACACTGAAAAAAAAAAAAAAAAAATTATCACTTTTATTCCTATTACAAGGAATGTAAACATCCCTTGTAATAGAAAAAAGCATGACAGGTCCTCTTATATATGAGATCTGGGGTCAAAAAGACCTCAGATCTCATATTCAGGCTTAAATGCAAAAAAAAAAAAGAAAAAAAAAGTCAAAATGTAAACAAATTAAATGTCTCTTTAAGAGGCTGGGCGGAAATGACGTTTTGACGTCACTTCTGCCCAGCAGAGGTATGGGGACGGCTGAGGGACGTTTTTTCCCTCAGTGGCATCCCCGGACAGCCAGCAACAGGACCCGATCGCCTCCGCCGCTACCGACGGCTACGGTAAGCGGCGGAGGGCGCGGGAGAGCGGCGGGAGGGGGGGGCACCCTCTCCCGAACGGCGATCTCGCGGCGAATCCGCCGCGATGACTGCCGTTATCGTTAACAGGACCGCCCCACGAAGAGATGGATATCTCGGTTGTGGCAGCAGCTGCTGCCGTTACCGAGATATCCATCTTCAAAAAAATGACGTCTTTGGATGTGGGGCCGGTCAGAAGTGGTTAAGAAGTAGGTAGCTCTGACCATACTATTCCAAAAACCGAAGGTGAAAAAATATTTCAAAATTCACTTTCAAAAAATATATATTACCCTCTAAGTGGCCTCTATATATGTCCTCAAGATTCGTGAGTATTCAAACTCATTTATCTAGACAGGTAATAGGAAGGCAACTACTGTGAGTAAGTGACAAAATCATGCAAACTGTGAGCATATAATAACACAAAAGGCAACTTTTGTAACTTGTGACAAAACCATGCGATATGAGAGCATATAATGACACAAAGTCCACTGTGAATAATTCGGGGTCACCGAACATGTGAGAATTTTAGTCCCAACACTTAATAGGAGTGACACACATGTCTTCCTTGTTGGTCAACTTGAATGCAGTGTATGGTTCAAGAAGTAGTCTTCACACTTTGCACAAATACAAATGGATGGGTACCCTTACCGGATGAGATGGACCCTCACCTCACCATATGGCGGGGGGTCTTACGAGCTTTTCTAGAAATTGTCTAGTCCGGATATCACCAGGATTGTAGTCCTAGGTGACCCCGGGTAATTCCCAAGGTGCATCGGTGTCCACAGGATGGAAATTCACACTTTGGTAGTGCCCAGCAGCGGCTCTATATGCTCTCATCAGGGGGGTGATAAAAAAAAAACAAGCGATTAAGCCACAGTTTTACTGCCCCCTCACAAGTTACAAAAGTTGCTTTTCATAAGTGTTCAGTTATATGCTGCTTCCAGGAACAGTTTGTAAACAGTGTAAACCTACGAAGGTTTGTTCACTGTACTCAGGCACTTCATGTACACAGTACGGCAGGGAATCTCGACGGTGTCAGAACACATCGTTCCGCCCGTCGAGGTGAGGGTCCATCTGCCGGCCGTCGAAATCGGCGTACCCATCCATTTGTATTTGTGCAAAGTGTGAAGACTACTTCTTGGCAACCATACACTGCCATTCAAGTTCCGGGCGGGCCGTCGAGGAAATAGAGATGCGTGTCACTCTCTATTAAGTCGGCTCGACGGGCTAAAATTCTCCGACGGGAAGCTCGCCGAGACCCCGAATTATTCACACGTGCCGAGGTCCTCGCTGGAATGTGTCATTCCATATGCGAGGTCTCATATCGCATGGTTTTGTCAGCGAGTTACACCTCGTTGCCGTTTTTGTGTTATTATATGCTCACAGTTTGCATGATTTTGTCACTTACTCACAGTAGTTGCCTTCCTATTACCTGTCTTGATAAATGAGTTTGAATACTCACGAATCTTGAAGACATATATAGAGGCCACTTAGAGGGTAATATATATTTTTTGAAAGTGAATTTTGAAATATTTTTTTCACATTCGGTTTTTGAAATAGTATGGTCAGAGCTACCTACTTCTTAAATCACATTGGGATACCCTGTATGGGACTCCCGTATTAGCGCTACACTTTTCACTCATTCTTGCTACAAATATCCATTTTGTTGTGTTGGCTGCTTGATTTTTATTTTTTGTTTTAGTTAGCGCAATATATCACTACACTATATCCTCTCCCGTGCCCTTCTCCGTGCCTGTGGACGCAGTAGTGCTATGATCATGGCTGGCCCTGGCATGTTGGCATACGGATGTGTTGTCCTGCAAGTGTGGTTGCTCAGCTCGTCTGTAACGGTGCTGCTCCTGTGCACATCTGTTGCTGGGTTACACCTGCTTTATGTGGAATAACTTTGCGCCGGGCGTACACTTACGCACGGCGCGTAGCCAGCGTCGGGCGCACGTACGTTCGTGAATTGCCATATCTCCCTCATTTGCATATTTGAATAGAAAATCAATGGGAGCGCCACATGCATCCAGCGCAAAATATGCGCCTACTCTACGCCGGCGTAGGCAAGTTACGTCGGTAAGATGAAGCCTATTTTTAGGCGTATCTTAGTTTGTGGGTCCGGCGAACAGATACGACGGCGCATATTTGCACTCACGCAGCGTATCTGGAGATACGTCGGCGTAAGTGCTTTGTGAATTCGGGCCTATATTTTTTGGGGGGCAATTTATCAGGGAAATGACTGGTGTTAGCGCTTTAATCATTACGGCACCATGGTTGTTATGGTGTCAGGATGATTGAAGTGCAATATTTATATGATTACATTGTAATATAAAATGAAATGGTTCAAGAATAAGGATGAGCTTCGTGTTCAAGTTGAACTCACGTTTGACTTGAACATCGTATGTTTGATCGTTCGTCGAATTTCGAAAGTTTTTGGTCGTTCGCACCAAATTCGAGTGGCGTGTCACGGCCCATAATTCACTGTGGCATCACAGTGCATTGCTGGCTGATGATTAGGCCAAGCATGCACTATGACCTGCATGCTTGGCCAATCACAGCGCGCAGAAAAACGGAGAGCCATAATTGGCCAATGCCAGAGTATATACGGCAGGCCCCTACTTGCAAACATCCAACTTACAAATGACTACTTGCAAACGGAAGGAGACAACAGGAAGTGAGAGGAAAACTACCCCTAGGAAAAAAAATGTCTCTTCTGTGAAGCCCCGTACACACGACCGGTTTTCAAGTAACTTGATGGGAGACGTATTCTGCCGAGAAAAACAGTCATGTGTACACTTTTCGCTGGAGAAAACCATTGAGTAACTCGTCGAGCCAAAAAGAGAGCATGTTCTCTATTTTCTCGACGGGAGTCGAATTTGTCTCGTCGAGTTTCTCGTCGGGCTGGTTTCCAACGAGAAACTCGAGCGTGTGAATGCTAAAAAACCCGCGCACCTTCTGTAAAAGTAGCGTTTGTAATGGAAATAGCACATTTGTCACGCTGTAACAGACTGAAAAGTGAAAATGTCTCTTACCAAACTTTTCAGTAACATGAGATTAGCAAAAGCAGCCCCAAGGGTTGTGCCAATGGAATCAAACTTCCCCTGTTGTTGTATGTGTTGAAGGCACCACGTTTGAGAACGAGGAGATTTGGTCTTTAACGTGTGTACGCAAAGCAAGCTTGTCGAGTTCCTCGACAAGACTAACAAGGAACTCGACGAGGAAAACGATGTGTTTCGCCTGTCGAGTTTCTCGGTCATGTGTACAGGGCCTAAGAGGTGTCTCCTGTCCACTGATGCTTTATCACCATTCCATGTTTCACTAAAAAAAAAACATTTTCAAAAAATCATTTGTCATTGGGACAGAAAGTGAGGTGCAATCTTCTGAACAGATGAGCACAGACAGCAAAACGCAAATGTTACTGGGGTGATAACCCTTCTCTATGTTTTCCAAAAAGCTTAAAAATCGATTTTTTGCCTGGAGCTACACTTTAAAACAGTACAAGTTCAAAATTACTAACAGATTCTACTTAACAACAAACCTACTGTCCCTGTCTTGTTTGCACAGCCTGTATACTGCTGTTCAAAGTATATAGGGCCAAAGGGGCTGGTAATGACCTGGGGGGGAAGGGGGGGAACCCATGCTATTTTTCTCAATGATTTTCATCCATATTGCAGGGACCAGACATTACATTAAAGCCGCAAGCAGTTTTAACCACTTAAGACCCGGACCAAAATGCAGGTAAAGGACCTTGCCCCTTTTTGCGATTCGGCACTGCGTCGTTTTAACTGACAATTGCGCGGTCGTGCGACATGGCTCCCAAACAAAATTGGCGTCCTTTTTTCCCCACAAATAGAGCTTTCTTTTGGTGGTATTTGATCACCTGTGCGGTTTTTATTTTTTGCGCTATAAACAAAAATAGAGCGACAATTTAAAAAAAAAAATGCAATAATGTTTTACTTTTTGCTATAATAAATATCCCCCAAAAGTATATAAAAAAACATTTTTTTTCCTCAGTTTAGGCCGATACGTATTCTTCTACATATTTTTGGTAAAAAAAATCGCAATAAGCGTTTATCGGTTGGTTTTCGCAAAATTTATAGCGTTTACAAAATAAGGGATAGATTGTTTTCGTGACTGCGACATTATGGCGGACACTTCGGACAATTTTGACACATTTTTGGGACAATTGTCATTTTCACAGCAAAAAAATGCATTTAAATTGCATTGTTTACTGTGGAAATGACAGTTGCAGTTTGGGAGTTAACCACAGGGGGCGCTGTGACTTTTAATGTTCCCTGTGTGTGTGTTTACAACTGTAGGGGGGTGTGGCTGTAGGTGTGACGTCATCGATCGCGTCCCCCTATTACAGGGATGACGCGATCGATGCTGCGGCCACAGTGAAGCACGGGGAAGCCGTGTTTACACACAGCTCTCCCCGTTCTTCAGCTCCAGGGATGGATCGCCGCACTGCAGCGGTGATCGGGTCCGCGAATCCCGCGGTCCCGGTCCTGGAGCTTCGGATCGGGTCACGGGAGCGCGCCCGTGACCCACGGCTGGGTATTAAAATCAACGTATATATACGTTGATGTGCCCAGCCGTGCCATTCTGCCGACGTATATGTGCAGTAGGCGGTCCTTAAGTGGTTAAATGACTTTTTTTCTTATAGTAATGTCATTTTGTGCAGGGACAGTTCTAAACACGGTAAACACGTGCCACGTCACAGGCATACTATACTAGACACCCAGCAGGTACGATATTTAAAGGAATTAAAAAAAAAAAAAAATCACTTTAAGCATCATTAAACTCACTGCTCCAGAAAAAACAACTGTTTTTAAAACTTTTTTTTTCCATTGATACATGTTCCCTGGGGCAAGACCCGGGTTCTCAAACCCGTTTTACCCGTTTTATAACTTGCATATTAGCCTTTAAAATGAGCACTTTTGAATTTGAACGTTCGAGTCCCATAGACTTCAACGGGGGGTTCGGCTCACCCCTATTCAACAACAAAGCAGAAACAGTGGGTGCCCGAGTGTATCACTTGCCACATCACCTGCCACCAGATGCAGCTTGTCACTTGCCACGTCACCTGCCACACGTTTCAGCTTGTCAATTGCCTTGTCACTTGCCACAGGTTGCGGATTGTCACTTGCTACGTCACCTGCCACACGTTGCGGATTGTCACTTGCCACGTCGCCTGCCACACGTTGCGGATTGTCACTTGCCACATGTTGCAGATTGTCACTTGCCACGTCACCTGCCACACGTTGCGGATTGTCTCTTGCCACACGTTGCGGATTGTCACTTGCCACGTCACCTGCCACATATTGCGGAATGTCACTTGCCTGCCACCAGATGCAGATTGTCATTTGCCACTTCACCTGCCACATGTTGCGGATTGTCACTTGCCATGTTGCCTGCCACATGTTGCGTATTTTCACCTGCCACCTGAGGGCGAAAGTTACTGCAGGGATGCAGGGCGGGCGCGGGGCGGTGAGAAATGATTGCATCTCTCTGCTCCCCCGGCCTTCGACTTGTTAAATGGCCACCCACCCGCTCACCCACAGAGCCGACCAGCTGACCGCCCACTCTCTGACTCTCACTCGTCGCAGAACCGCCTGCTCAGACTCTCAGGCATTGCAAGTTCTGCAACTACCGCCCACTCAGACTCTGAGGCGCCGCAAGTTCCGCAATTACCACCCACTCAGACTCTCAGGCGCCGCAAGTTCCGCAACTACCGCTCGTTCAGACTCTCAGGCGCTGCAAGTTCCGCAACTACCGCCCGCTCAGACTCTCAGGCACCGCAAGCTTTGCAACTACCACTAATTTCTCGGGGTAGCAATTTCCCCGTTGCCCCCCTGGATACACCCCTGGTTCCAGCCCCTCTGGCACACCTAGCAATGTGATTAATGGAATAACTCAGCAGGAATACACAACACAGTTCTTCTTGTAGTTTACTTGAAGAAAAGTAAAATTCAGGTTAACATTAGTCAGCCAGGACCTTTGTAAGTACCCAGGACTTGGTTGAAACAGTTTAAAGAAAACAGTCAGGAACACTATGCAAACAAAAGCAATAGGTAACAATATGTACAAATCAAATAGACTCCCCAATAACTTTTGGTGTGTGTGGGATCGTGTGACTAAAGGGAACCACAAGCCGGCCTATGATACCTCTAGTACACACCCAGTGAAATAACCTCAATACCCGTGGTGTGTCCCCTTTAAGAGCAACCGTAGCAATGTCCTGGAAGCAAAGGTTTGCGTTTTTTTTATCTTCACCGGCATTGTAGGAGCTCTGTGGACAATATTTGGATGTGGTATTCTATTAAAAACATTAAATGTTTCCTGGGCAAAGCCCCCTCGCCAATAGAGGGCGCCACTCTAAATAAGGAAATATTCTAGTAGTGACTATGTGATTAATTATATACAAAAGTATTAGAGCAGCAATAATAAAGGATAAGTGATAGTGATGTCGTCCATCCCTACAACAAATTGTAATCAGATCGAAAAAAATATTAAAAGATGTGAGGTGTGGTCGCAGTAGCATTCAGTCCTTGCTTAGCCTGTTGCAGGGTGTCCTTCTGCTTAGCATTACAGTCATGGTTCCTCTGGGCTGAAGCTGTCATGTAAATGGACAATCTGTTCCTCTTGGGCTGGATGCTAGCATGTACAATCTGTTACTCTCCACGGGCTGGAGTTGCAGGCTGTTATCATGCCCCTTGGTAGGCCGCAATTCCACTACAGACAATCACATCAGAGTGCAGATGCTCTCCTGATGGGGTGCAGACAAAAAGAGGCTCTGGCCTAGTTCCTCTGGCTTTTTACCTCGATCTCTCCAGTAGCATTCAGTCCTTTGATGCTGTCTCCTGATTGGCCTCAGGCTCAATTCCAATAGAGAGAGTTTACAGAAACCTCCTAGTTCCTCTGGCTTTTTAACAGTCCTTTGAGGGAGTTTCCAAACAAGCAGTTCTGAGTGTCTGTGTGTGAAGAGAGAAAGACAGCTGTCCCCTAATAGATTGGATCAGTCTGGAGATGCATTAAGGTGAAAAACATTTACCTTTACAACCTCTTTAACTTTATGACCACCCACCTAAATGCAAAAATACCCCTGACCCATCAAGGTATGGTCGCCACTGGACTGTTAAGGGTATGCTGTGGTACATGGCACCTTTCAGTAGCAAATTCTTTTAACCACTTGCCAACCAGCTCACGTATATTTACTGTGGCAGGTTGGCAGCGCTGCGCAAATTCACGTATCTGTACGTTGCACGTGCCCTCGCCGTGCCTCGCCGTGCCTATGGCGATCAGATTTGTTACAGAACCGATCAGTCTACAGGTCCAGTACAATTATTTTTGGCCTGGACCTGCTGATCGGTTCTGGTGAATGAAACGCCTCCTCTGCCTGTGTAAGTGTAAACACAGACAAGGGAAGTGATATCACCTCCCCTTGTGGAGCCTTTTTGGTTCCAGAGTGAGAGGAGAGGATATCTACTGTGAGTACAACAAGCACTATACTAACACCGGGCCACATAGGCACACTTTTCATCCACCCCCGATTACCTCTTGATCGCCCCCCCAGTTAATCCCTTCACTCCCTGTCACAGTGCCACCAAGTGCAGTTTTCAGATTTTTCACTGATCACTGTACTGACACTAATCAGTGTTAGGGCAGTTAGTAGTAGGCCTAGATAGGTTTAGGATACCGACCATTAACCCCCCCCAAATAAAAGGTTTAACCCCTTTATCACCCCCAGTTAACCCTTTTACCCCGTCACCAGTGTCACTAGTAGAGTGTACAGATCTATTTTCTTTTCTGATTGCCATATTAGTGTCACCGGTGAAGCTAGTTGGTTAGTTTCACGGTCAGTCTTTTATAGCATCAGGGTACCCCCATACATTACCTAATAAAGGTTTTAACCCCCTGATTGCCCCCTAGTTAACACTTCCACCCCCTGTCATCAGTGATCCTGTCACGTACCTGATGGTTGTGAGCCCAAATTGCAGAGTACGGCCTCCCTTATGGCTCCCACTCATGGCCCCCTGATAGGGTAAAAGTGGGCACAGGAGTAAGGAGTGGCATGGGTGCCTGGCAGAATCAAGAAGAGGAAGTGAATCAGTCCAGCAGAAGCTTCCTTGCAGGAACTGGAATACTGGAACTGGATCAGCTTAGCAGACTGGATAGGCTCAGCAGGCTGGATCAGCTTTGCAGACTGGATCAGCTCAGCAAACTGGACATGGAACTAGGAACAGACTGGAATCGTTCAGCTGGACTGGAACTAGGAACAGACTGGAATCGTTCAGCTGGACTGGAACTAGGAACAGACTGGAATCGATCAGCTGGACTGGAACTAGGAACAGACTGGAACCGTTCAGCAGACTGGAGCAGATTGGATGTTTAGACAGGCCAGGTCAGTTAACGGGCGGACAGCGAGGTACAGAGGTGCAGACAAAGGGGTAGTCAGAACAGGCCAAGGATCAGGTGCAGGCGGATAGCTGGAATAGTCACAGGTAAGCCGGGGTCTTTCACAGGTTAAGTCCCAGATCAGGTTTCAGATACACAACACTGTAGAGCAGACAGCAGGGATGGTGTGTGAGAGGCCAGCTTAAATACCCAGCCTGGCTCCAACAGAGGGGTGCACACGTATGTGCGGTTGCAGCCGCGATCGGGAACCGCAAAGTCTGAGTTGCCTATTTCTGGCAGGATCTTTATGACAGATCCCCGTATTAGTGTCACGGCTAGTTTGTTTTTTATAGCATCAGGGTACCCGCTGTATAAAACATAATAAAGTTTTAACCCCCTGATCACCCGGCAGGTTTTAGTGTCAGTTAGGGTCAGCATAAGTCCCGGGCAGGATCAGATTAGTGCAGGTACTCTAACACGCACACACATTAGATAGCTCCGTTACTAGTATAGTGTCTGAATGGATCAATATCTTGGATCTGATCAGAATTATATTAGCATCCCCAGTACTTTAGAGTTCCCAAAAACACAGCGTTAGTGAGATCAGCCCAGATACCTGCTAGCACCTGTGTTTAGCCCCACCACCTTGCCCAGCCCACTCAAGTGCAGTATCAATAGATCACAGAAAAACAAACAAGGCGCCTCCAAGTGCAGAAGTATAAAACTTTTAATATCACTTAAAGGGGTTAAAAACAATTACAAGATGGTGGATGAAACAGGCATGTAGCAGGTAAGTGTGTCCAGATGATGTTCCAGTGGCAGGGCATTCCCAGTCTGATGATAAAGCTTCCAGGGAAGTCCACAAGATAACAGTCAACTTGTGCTGTGAGTGTTCAGGGGACACAATTGTAGCTGGCCATCTAGAACCTGTCCTAGGTCGCTAATATAACCTACATGTATATACAGCTAAACCTGCTAATAACCTAAATGTAGTGCACATGTTTATATGTGAGAGACAAAAGCAGAGTTATTCACTGTGATTTTATGCTTGGATGTCATATAACAGTTGTATGTTGTGTTCACAGAAGCAAAAGAAAAAATATGCCTTTAAGAATCATTTATTTATATGACAGTGAAGGTAAGCTCAATAATACAGTAGAATTCATACCAGAAAGTATAGCGTTAAGCCTTTGTGACTCATCAGGAGTCTTGGCCAATCACAGCAAATCTCACATTGAGCAGGAGTCTTGGCCAATCACAGAAAGCTTTGCATCCATTCTGTCTGGGAAGTTCCCAGCACATGGGCTGGAAAAATCATTCCACCACAGACAGAGAAAAGAACAGACACACAAAACCAGAGTCCAGTTTTTATGGAAGCAAGGGGCCAAATAGGTATGTCTACAGTTATATATATGTTCCTATTGTAAATAATGTGATTAGAACTGTATACTGAACTGGTTGTGTGTTCACTTGTAGTTCCACCTAATTCACCTAATTCACAAACTCTGCAAACCCTGCAAACCTAACAAACTCACCTAACTGAACTAAACCAAACCAAGTTGCAAACCACAGAGTGAGGCCCCGTACACACGGCCGAGAACTTCTCGGCCGGCCGTCAGATTCGGCGACCAGCCCGTCGGGAAAGGCGACCAGCCATTCATCCCGACGGGCCGTCGAGCAAATAGAGAACCTGCTCTCTATTTGCTCAACGGGTTTCCCGACGGGCTGGGCTCGGCGAATCCGTACACATGGCCGAGGTTCTCGGCAGAATGAGGATACCAGCGAGATTCTCGCTGGTTTCTGCCGAGAACCTCGGCCGTGTGTACGGGGCTTTATACCTTTCAGAGAAATTAGGGAATGCTTTAATAACTTACAGAGAGAGAGAGAGAGTATAAATACTGAAGAAAGAAATATATCCACCATCTTATGTTAAATGACAAGATTGAATATTTGAACCGCCATTTTCTGTTATACTTTATTCAACACATGTTTTGTGGACTGTCTGCTGCGAAGCAGCAGTGTTATATATGAAGAAAAGTAAAGTTAATAAAGAAGTTGTAGGGTAAGATACAATATGCCCACCTTGGTAAAAGGACCCCTTCAGTACCGGGAGAATGAGTTTTAACCTTGCAGTAACGAGACGGACACAGTATTAGGTTAAAACCACACTCTGGTGTAATATGGCGTGAACAGTTCCTTTTATAAAACATACAAAACATATAGGAATACATAGGGATACTTGTCTTAATATCATTGGTTAGCATACTGTCACTGGGCGGGTGCTTAAGTTACACACTCGTGATCTAAGACTGATATGCGACATCCGTTTCAAACTGACCATTTCTATACATAGACATCACAAGACCTACACATGACAATCTTACTTACACAACAACATTTGTGCAATCGATGTAACAATGTGTTAACCCTTGACGTCCCTTCAATCCCCTCTTAGAATCCAAATAATTCATCAAATTATATGGTTCTCCCTTTTTATTCGATTTTCTCTATATTTTGTTAAATATTTTTGATAATGGCTCGGTGTGGAATCCCTTTTTCTATCATAATACATACTCAGATAAATCCTATTCGCCGCAGCTGTATCAGGGGTTCGGGATGCTTTGGCATTTATGCACATTATAAGCTTATAACAAGCATATAAAAATAATAGAAAAAGTAAAATCATTATAATAGTCATAGCAATGTCTTTCAGCCATGAAAATATTCCTCCAAATCCAAAATTCCCATTACCAAAAGGATTCCATGTTCTAGCAATGTCCCTAGCTTCCTGTTGCAGCTTGCCTACTTCTTCTCGTTTCATCAGAAAGGCTGGAAAAAGGTTAGACTTGACAATAATTTTCCTACTGTGGAAGTGGAACTAGAGCTAAGAAAGTCCATTAGAGTGGTGTTTAGGGCGGGGTCTGAAGTGTGAAAGACAGGGCTTTCAATTGAAGTAATTGAAAAGTTAATTTTAGCTTGTTGGCAAACTTCAGCTCCCCTTGTGGAGTTCCCCAACCTAAAACACCAGTCTGGGAAATAACTTCTACTAATAATTTGAAAGGTAAGGCCCCTTTCACATGAGCGGACGAACGGTCCGCTAATTACATGTCCGTTTACGGACTTGTAATGTGTCCCTATGGGAGCGGATCCGTTAGCGGATGATGCATCCGCTAACGTCCGCCTACGATCCGCGTCCGTCTGGATCCGTTTTGCGGACGGAAGAAAACTCTATTTTTCTACCGTCCGGTGGATCGGATCGGATGCAAACGGACAGACGGTCCGTTTCCATCCAATTCCCCATAGGGGATAGCGGAGGAGAGACAGGGCGGGGACCGCCCTGTCCGCCGACAGCTGAGCGGAACCCCCCGCTGAGCCGACGGACACACACGGAGCGGACCGAAAAACGGACCGCTCCGTGTGAAAGAGGCCTAAGGGTATTATTTGAAAGTATTCTTGTGACATTTGTAAGGACGAGAGAAGGTGAGAGAAGGTGTGTTATTAAGGAGGGGGGTGAAGTTTAGAGGTTTTGGGCATAAGCATATTTAAACTTCAATAATAACATTTTATCTGTAAAACCCTCTGAGTTCTCATTTCTCCTGTGTCTATCATGTGTGTTATTGATATTGTCCTGTTGTGGAGTGTTGGAATTTCCACAAATGCTCTTTATATGTCCCAAATCTTCAGGATGATAAATACAGTTAGTTATCAGTCAAACTGTCAGAAATACGATCAGGACAGTCCAAAATAGGAGGCACAAGGCTTTCCCAGAAGTCTGTGGTGAAATAAGCGATGTCATCTTGTCGGAGGTCAAGGCTGTCCGCCCCCGTTAGTACCTCACTTGTACTTGCTTCTAGGCAGCAGTTTTACTCGGATGGCATGGATCCATGTTGGGCTCTCTTCCGTCAGTATTACGGTCCGGGTAACGGCTACCACATTCGTCTCTGGACCATAAGCGAAGTCTTTGGCTCTTTTATCTTTGGTCAATCGTTTTACAACTACAACATCTCCTGGTTTAAAAGGGTGGGTGTTTTCCTGTGGAAGAGAAGGAAACTTACAGACAACTTTTTGTTCTAGCTCATCTAGTTTTGTTATAAATGTCCTAACAAAGTGGTCCTGGATTTGTTCTAAATCTCGTTCCTGTAATGCCAGGGGTTTCTTCGCCCATGGGGTGATATGGGACATGAAACTTCCAGTCTATTTTAAGGGATTTCATAAGTTCCTGGTTGACTTTTGAGGTGAAGGCTGGTCCTTTATCACTATTAATTTCCAGTGGGCATCCCCATCTGGGAATGATATGCTGGGTCAGAATTCTTGCAACTGTTTTTTTTCATCCCCAGCTTTAGTGGGATATACCTCTGGCCATCGTGAGAACATATCCACGATTACCAGGGCATATTCCTGCCTACCCTTATCACAGGGAATGTGTGTAAAATCAATTTGGAGGTGGGTAAATGGAGTTGTTAGATATTTGAGGTGTTGGTGGACTGCCCGATTGGGGTTGTTAGGATTTGCCCGGAGGCATGTAATACACCTCTGTACAAACCCAGCTACTAACTTTTCAACGTTAGTAATGTAAAAATAATTTTTTAGCAGTAGTAGCGTTGTGGCTTTACTGTTGTGGCCTACCCCATGGTGCTGGGCTATAAAAAGTGGTGCACTAGCCTGTGGGATACATGGTTTCCCCTCTTTGCAAATTAGTCCACTCTTTGGACTCTTTTGCAACACTGGATAACACCAATCATTTAGATCTGTGTCACTTGCCGAGTACTGGAGTTCCACTATCATTTGTGTGTCATCTAATGAGGGTGGTGTTAGTACGGCCATTTGTAGAGTAGCTGGCTTTTGTAGTGCGGCTTCTTTAGCTGTTTTGTCTGCTAGAGCATTACCTCTAGAAATCGCCCCCCCGTGTGTGCCCTACAATGTAGTATGGCTATCTCTGAAGGGAGGTGGGCTGCAGCTAGTAGATCATTGATCAACTGGGAGTGAGAAATTATTTTCCCATCCACTCCTATGAACCCTCATCTGGCCCAGATCATGGACCACGAAGAAGGCATACTTAGACTCTATGTAAATGGTGACAGACTGTCCCTCGAACAACTGGCATGCTCTGGTTAAGGCTATCAGCTCGGCAGCCTGAGCCGACTGATAGGGGATGGGTTTTGCTTCATGTATGCAGTCAGGTAAAGTTACAATGGCATATCTTGCGTTGTATGTGGTGTCATTTGGTCTTGTGCATGACCCATCCACAAACACAACATGTGAATCTGGTATGGGCAGGGTTGCCATGTCTAGTCTAGGGGAGGTTTCTGTTGTTACAGAAGTCAAACAGTCATGGTCTTGTGTGATGTCATCTGTCGTGCCTTTCAATCCCAATAATGCATTTAAGATAGGGGCAGGGCCTGCATTTGGGGAACAGTATCTGATTGACAAGGATGTGTTTCCTAAGAGGATGACTTTGTATCCACTTAGACGTTGGGCTGACATATGCTGGGTGTGTACCCCTCTTAGAAGATGGATGACATGGTGGGTAGTGTAAAGTGTGGTGGGGTGGCCCAGGGTGAAAGCTACTGACATTTCCACCACCATTGCACATTCCGCTAGGGCTCTCAAACAAGCAGGCATACCTTGTACAGAAATTGGCATTACCTTTGAAAAAAACTTTCCTCCGTGTTCTTGTGTCAGTACCCCCGCCATGGTTTTACAGTTGTCCCTTGCATATAACTGAAATGGCTTTACATATTCAGGGAGGCCCAAAGCAAGAATACACATGATTGCTTACTTCAACTTTTCAAAAGAATTTAACATTTCTTGTGACCATATTATATCTTTTGGTTTGTCTGACAATGTGCACTGCCTCAAAATGTTGTCATAGTAGGAACAGTCCGGTATCCACTGTCTGCAGTAATTTATCATACCCAGAAAAGATAGCATTTCCTTCTGAGTATTTGGGTTGACCAGGCCCATGACAGATTGGATACGGCTAGGACTGATTTTCCTACTCCCTTGACTAAACTAAGATATTCAACTTCCTCTTTACACCATTGTAACTTTTTGGGTGAAACTGTGTGACCACATTCATGTAACCAACCTAACAACGATAAACAATCTTCCCTGCAGGCCTCCCTTGATAGACTACAAACGAGGAGATATCCACATATTGTAGCAGGACAGAACCTTGGGGGGGGGGGGGGTGCCAGGGTTTTATTGTGGCTTGGAGGACTATGCTGTACACAACAGGTGAATCAGCATATCTCTGGTTCATACAGCACCAGGTGAGTTGTTGACCCTCGAAGGTAAATGCGAACAGAGGCCTAGTGTCCTCGTGTACAGGTATACTGAACAAAAGCGTTCTTCAAATCAATTACAGAAAAATAGGTGGCCTGTGCAGGGATGGAGGAAAGGAGAGAGGTGACATCTGGCACTATCGGGGCAAGAGGGATGATTAAACTATTGATAGCCCTTGGGTCTTGAACAAATCTGACACTACAGTCTGGTTTGGAAACAGGGTTGATAGGGGTACTATATGCAGAGAAGATAGGGGTTAAGATTCCCTTCTCTAAAAAGTCCTGTATCATAGGTCTGATTCCATCTAGTTACAAGATCCGGGTTTGACTGGATCCCAGACAGTACAGATTGTGTTGGGCAACTTAACCATGGCTTGGATGATACAACTCTTATAAGCAAAATCTGTGTTTTGCAAAATGAAAGCAACCCTGAGCGTCCCGCGCTGACACAGGAAACAAGTCATTGGCTACAAAACACGACAGCACTCTGGCTCTGTAAAGCATTCAGAATCTGTCTTATACGTTATACCAATTGATGAAGTGTCGACTTTACAATGAAAACAGTGGAGTAATTGCTAGACTGTTTCCCAACCCTTAGCGTGCACCAGAATGTATGTAAGATCTGTATCTGCCTGTGTGTGGTCAGCTAGTTCGATTGGAGTGGAGTCTCCCTCTAGTGGTGGTTAAAGGTAATGCAGGCTGTGAAGTATCACAGCCAGTCTTACGTGCTTAGTAGAAATTCCTTCTTATTCCTTTAGTTCCTCATATAGCCCCGTCACAAGATGCTCGCTGTGGTTAGTAATTCACCACTGGCAAGTGCGATCGTGACAGATTGTGTAAAGTACAACCTTATTGTGTCTATCTGGAAAATTTACCCTGCGACCTAAATACTCTGTACTTTCTTTGGGAGAGATTATTGAAACTAACTTTGGCAGATTTTTTTAAATTCCACTCAGTTATATTAAATACTAAACACATTTTATATCAAGGATGCGTCATACAAATTACACAGACGACCGGCTCAGTATCACTTGCTTTCATCAACCGTGGGTCATATAGCTTTCACCTAGCCACGGAGATGGGGCGTCTTATACCTTGCCACACACGTCTCAAAGTGGTCCTGGTCTAGCTCACCTTCTAGACACTTGTACCACACAAACAGATAATCTCTTATTACTCTAAAATTCTTAATACTTTAAACATATACTTCTAAGCAACAATAATTTAAGCAGTATCAATATAAGCAGCAGTAATGGGTAATTGTACCAAGGTGTTCTTATGCCTCCCCGAGACACGATTCTTAGTTATCCCTGATAACCTATATTATCTGGACATCCCCGATGTCTACATTATGGCGCCAACCACTCTTACCCGTATCTAAAGCACAATTAATTTACAGTTCCTGACTGCCTGGATTCATAGGGAATTCAGGAATTGATCGAACCCCGCTGACCGCATAAAACGGTTTACAGGGAGACCACCCAAATCCCGGACAGAGCCCCCAACTGTTAGGTAAGTTAAAATATGCCCACCTTGGTAAAAGGACCCCTTCGGTACCGGGAGAATGAGTTTTAACCTTGCAGTAACGAGACGGACACGGTATTAGGTTAAAACCACACTCGTGTAATTTGGCGTGAACAGTTCCTTTTATAAAACATACAAAACATATAGGAATACATAGGGATACTTGTCTTAATATCATTGGTTAGCATACTGTCACTGGGCGGGTGCTTAAGTTACACACTCGTGATCTAAGACTGATATGTGACATCCGTTTCAAACTGACCATTTCTATACATAGACATCACAAGACCTACACATGACAATCTTACTTACACAACAACATTTGTGCAATCGATGTAACAATGTGTTAACCCTTGACGTCCCTTCAGAAGTTATTTTAAGCATTTGGTGTGCTCTTTAACCACTTAAGACCCGGACCAAAATGCAGCTAAAGGACCTTGCCCCTTTTTGCGATTCGGCACTGCGTTGCTTTAACTGACAATTGCACGGTCGTGCGACGTGCCTCCCAAAAAAAATTGGCGTCCTTTTTTCCCCACAAATAGTGCTCTTTTTTGGTGGTATTTGATCACCTCTGCGTTTTTTGTTTTTTGCGCTATAAACAAAAATATAGCTACAATTTTGAAAAAAATGCAATATTTTAAAATTTTTGCTATAATAAATCTCCCAAATATATAAAAAAATGTTTTGTTTCCTCAGTTTAGGCCAGGGGTGCCCAATCGCTGGCCGCGGGCCACATGTGGCCCGCGGCGTCCTCTGATGTGGCCCGCCATGTCTTTCTCTGAGATGGTGGGTCGGCAAGCCCAGATCGCGGGTTCCCGACCCGCCATCTCTGAGCATTAGTGTGAAGAATCGGGTCATGTGCGGCGGCCGCGGCGGGGCTGGCCAATCCATGATCGCGGCTGGGCTGGCCTATCAGTGATCACGGCGGGGCTGGCCTATCGGTGATCACGGCGGGGCTGGCCTATCGGTGATCACGGCGGGGCTGGCCTATCGGTGATCACGGCGGGGCTGGCCTATCGGTGATCACGGCGGGGCTGGCCTATCGGTGATGACGGCGGGCTGGCCTATCAGTGATCATGGCGGGCTGGCCTATCAGTGATCACGGCGGGCTGGCCTATCAGTGATTGTGGGTAGCCCAAAGTCCCGCCTCCACCTCCACCGCATTGTGAACACCCCTGCCAGTGCCTTCACCTCCTCCAGGCTCCCCCTCTCCTCCAAACTAATGAAAGCTGCAAGCTGCAGGTGAGGGGGACAATACGGTCTGGGAAGAGAGGGAACAGCCAGCCAGAGTTAGTCAATATAAATAAAAAAAAACATCTGGTGTCAGTGTAGTGTAGTAGTCAGTGTAATTGTCAGTGCAGTGTAGTGGTCAGTGCCGTGGTAAGTGCAGTGGTCAGTGCAGTGGACAGTGTAGTGTAGTGGACAGTGTAGGAATCGGGTAGTGTAGTGGTCAGGATAGTGGACAGGTAGGTCAGTGTAGTGACAAGTATGGGATACAGGTAGGTTAGTGTAGTGGTCAGTGTAGGTATCAGGTAGGTCAGTGTAGGGGTCAGGTAGGTCAGTGTAGGAATCAGGTAGGTAGGTTAGTGTAGTGGTCAGGTAGGTTAGTGTAGTGGTCGGTATGGGAATCAGGCTGGTCAGTACTATTGTAGGAAGGGACTCAGGGAGTGCTAAATGTCCACAGGTTAGGGACTTTTGCCTTGCCCCATGTGCTGACAACCCACGCTACGCCACTGACGCTCATTGTGGCCCGCGACCGGTAACCATGTCGATAAAGTGGCCCTCGCTCTTCAAAAGGTTGGGCACCCCTGGTTTACTAGTTTTGGTAAACAAAATCGCAATAAGCGTTTATCGGTTGGTTTGCGCAAAATTTATAGCGTTTACAAAATGGGGATAGTTTTATTGCATTTTTATTATTTATTTTTTTGTTACTACTAATGGCGGCGATCAGCGATTTTTTTCTGTGACTGCGACATTATAGCGGACACTTCGGACAATTTTGACACATTTTTGGGACCATTGTCATTTTCACAGCAAAAAATGCATTTAAAATGACAGTTGCAGTTTGGGAGTTAACCACAAGGGGGCGCTGATGGGGATATGTGTGATCTGAAGTGTGTTTACAACTGTAGGGGGGTGTGGCTGTAGGTGTGATGTCATCGATTGTGTCCCCCTGTAAGAGGGATGACACGATCGATGCTGCCACCAACCACAGTGAAGAACGGGGAAGCCGTGTTTACACATGGCTCTCCCTATTCTTCAGCTCCGGGGACCGATCGCCACACTCCAGCGGCGATCGCGTCCGCGAGTCCTGTGGTCCTGGTCCAGCACTGTGACCCACAGATGGGAACTAGCACAGCACGTTGCTGTACGTGCATGTGCCCAGCCGTGCCATTCTGCCGACGTATATGTGCAGGAGGCGGTCCTTAAGTGGTTAAACCTACTGCTTCCATAGAACGGCGCTAGAGGAATTTCAGAGTAATAGACAGTCTTGTTGGACTGAAAAGTCAGAGATATCACAATTCTTCTAATGCCACAGCGCATGAGGCACTTCATAGTGCTGCGCCTGCCACAGTGGAACTATTATTCCCTTTGTGGGAAAAGCGACAGCGCTCCTCAACTTGCACAGTAAAGAGCGCATTTGAGCAGCGGAGCGCCGGCATATACCGCCAGGGAAGCAACCAATCCCTGAGTGAGCAAGTAAAGACACCTCAGCGGAGGCCATAGAAGGCCATAAAAGCGTGTTTACTCAAACTGCAGCCGACTCTTAAAGTGGTAGAACGGCAAAGGCAAGATAGTCACAGAAAAAGCGCCAACCCTCCTGTGACCCCGAGAGAGAAAAAGACGCATGGTGGGAGACCAAAGTCCAGACCTAGAGTGCCTGCACCGCCACCCACGAAGAGGCCACGTACTGCAGCCAGCTAGTTTCCCACCACTAGGCCCAAAGCCTGCAGCAGCGTATCGCAAGTCATCACAGAGCATCACAACTCATCGCAAAGCATCGCAAGTCATCACAGAGCATCGCAACTCATCACAGAGCATCGCAAGTCATCATAGAGCATCGCAAGTCAGCGCAAGCTTTGCATCTAGAAAAGACAAGTCTCCTCTAAGACTGACATTAGTTCCAGCAACCCACAGATCACAGTATCCTGCTCTTCAGAATAAGGTCAGAGCTTTCCTTTTATTACTTATTGCACATAGGCTTTGGCATAAAGAGACATTTTCGTGTTCAGGAATAAAAGACTGTAAAGTAAAACAAAGGACGGTTTGTAGTATACAGACTCTAAAGTATTTAAAATGAAAGTCATTTATTGCCTGCATCTATTGCTATTGCATTTAAAGTGAAAGTCATTTATTGCCTGCATCTATTGCTATTGCATTTAAAGTGAAAGTAATTTATTGCCTGCATCTATTGTTATAGCATTTAAAGTAAAATGTCTAAGCCTAGTATTACAATGCCACTGTAAGATAGATATGATAGAGGGTGAAGAGCAAGTGAACCTGTCTGAGGTAGAAGAGTCTGATGCAGCATTAGTCTTGCCCCAAACAAATGAGCTAAGACGCTCAGAACGTATCAGAAAACTGACCCCAAAAATGCTGGAAAATTTGGAGCAAGAAGCAGCATTAAAAGGAAAAAGGTTCACCAGAATGTATGATAAGTGGAAATTATACATTAAAGATGTTCGTAGAAAGCTAAAGCAAGATAGTATAAAAGAAAACTTGAGTGATCTGGTAGAGACGATAGAAGAGTGTGAATCAGAGCTTATGGCAGTGTATGTCAACCTGCGGTCATCCACGACACCTTCCCAGGATATTGTGAGGAACATGGACACATGTTACTGCAGTCACTAAAGATTTAGTAAAGCTCATGAGAGAATTATCATCTGAAGCTAACTATGATAACGTTTTTTTTTTTTTTTTTGCCAATTTGTTTTTATTAATTTTGACAACATACAAATGAAACATAAACACAAAAGGAAAAAAAAAAAAGGACAGCCAACACAGCACAACAATGGATCAGTGACCGGCCAACAAGGCCTAAGTACAAAATCTGTACAGCACAAAGAAGAAAACCATTAAAGAACCCAGAATTAACCCACCCCACCCCTCCCCCATCCGTTTGCTCAGCTCCTACTCTCTCTTCCATGAAAACACCGGAAAATCTCTAACAACAGCCCCACCACCCCTTCTTCCGCAAAAATCGAGCATGGCACCCCATACCACCCGGTCATTGCCCTCCAACTACAGCATTGAGAATTATGAAGAAGCCCACTTCCGCCATTAGGCCCTATCCAACAGTCAGGTCAGAGTTATACCAAGCTTGCCATACCCTGTCAAATTTTTTGCCACAACCCCTGGAAAGGTACGTCGCCTTATAGTATGGCATCATTAAATTGACCAGACCCTTCCAGAAGTACAGATTAGGTGCACCCGGCTTGCGCCATTTTAACAGAATGGCTTTCCATGCATAAAACAAAAGGATGTTAAGCAAGGTCCGATGAGCCCTGGATGGTACAACATCTTCCACCAACCCCAGTAAGCAAGTTCTAATCGTCAATGGGATAGGAATCAACAAAACATCTGGAATGCAAGAGGTGACCTCCGACCAAAATTGCTTGATCCGAGGGCAACTCCAAAACACATGTTCTGCCGCTGCAGGAGCAAAAGCGCACCTCCAGCATTCCACTGGCACCGATGGGTATATAGCCGCCAGCCTGGCTGGCGTATAATAGATCCTATGCAAAAACTTGAAATGGATTAACTTATCCCTGGCTGCAACCAGGTGCTGGAAAGGATGCGTCCACATCTCATCCCAGTCCTCCCCCTGAATATCAGGCACCTCAGCCACCCACCTGTCTCTGCACCTGGCAACCGCACCTGGACTGGAGGCAAACAGTTTTTTATAGGAAAACGAAAGAGTCTTGGGAAGGTCTTCCGTGGAGAGTAGGTCCTATAGGGGACCGACGCTATAGACATTGATTTAAATTGAGACGTGAACGCATGCCGCAATTGAATATAACGAAAAAAACTGCGTGTTCGGCAAATCATGTCTAGCTTTAAGTTGGTCGAAAGTTAATAACACTCCATCCATCGTGACATCTTTAAGTGTTTTGATCCCCTTTGACGCCCAGCACATAGGGTCTTCAAAAGAGTAGAAGTGTGACAATTTAGGATTCATCCATTGCGGGGTGGATGGAGACAAACCACTGTAGCTGGGGCTTGCCTTAATCGAGGCCTTCATAGAGACAGTAAGTGGAAGGTCCATCCTAACTCCCCTATGAATGGCCAGCCGCAGAGTTTCGTAAGAACCCAAATGCGCCGCCTCCAACACCATGGCCGAATCCCCCTCATCCGACGTTAAGCACCGATGAACGAAAACCAATTGTCCAGCCAAGTAGTATTTCCTCCAGTCCAGCAAAGCCAGCCCCTCCTCCCCCCATGGTTCCTGTAAGATCTTCAAACCTATCCTGGGCTGTTTGGGAGCCCACAAGAAGGTGCTTGTGAGCCCATCAAGTTTTCTAAAAAAGGATTTGGGAATCCAGATGGGAGCATTCCTTAAAAAGTATAGTATGACTGGGAGAATTCTAATTTTAAGCAAATTAATCCGCCCTTTAAGCGATAATGGAAGTTTCTGCCAGGCCTGTATCTTTTGTTTAAAGAAAACTAGGAGCAGCAGCAGATTCAGGGGCATGTAATCCCCCACCTCCGCCGTAACCTGGACCCCAAGATACGTAAGCTGTTTCACCCACTGCAACGGCAAGGCCGGGTCCGTAACGTCCCTGGCCCCAGCGTCCAGCGGCTAGATAGATGATTTGGACCAATTCACTCTCAACCCAGGAAACTGTAAAATGTATTTAAAATGCCCAGCGCTGCCTCTAAAGATTCCTTGGGGTCTTGCAAAAATAGCAACATGTCGTCTGCATATAGCGCCAGACACTCATCTATGGACCCTACCCTGATCGCCCTCACCTCCCCTGCCGCCCTCAATGCAACCGCAATAGGTTCCATCATAAGCACAAATAAGAAGGGCGCCCTAGCACCCTGCACCTCTGGACCCCTTTACATTACACAGCAGCTTGCACCACTGGGCCCCTAACATTACACAGCACCCCACAGCTCTGGACCCCTTTACATAGCACCCTGCACCACTGAACCCCTTTTAATTACACAGCACCCTGCACCACTGGACCCCTTTATATTACACAGCAGCTTGCACCACTGGGCCCCTTACATTACACAGCACCCCACAGCTCTGGGCCCCTTTACATAGCACCCTGCACCACTGGACCCCGTTATATTACACAGCAACCTGCACCTCTGGACCCCTTTATATTACACAGCAGCTTGCAACACTGGACCCCTTTACATTACACAGCACCCTGCACCTCTAGTCTAGCTAAACTCATTACAGTGTATAAATATATATACAAAACCTGGAATGCATATATATCATCTACACACTGTTGGCCAGATTCAGGTAGGAGAGCGTAACTCTATGCGGGCGTATCGTATCCTATTTATGCTACATCTCCGCAACTTTGACAGGCAAGTGCAGTATTTACAAAGCACTTGCTCCGTAAGTTGCGGCGGCATAGCGTAAATTGGACGGCGTAAGCCCGCCTATTTCAAATGTGGAAGAGGTGGGCGTGTTTTATGCTAATTACTCGTGACCCCACGTAAATTATGCTTTTTACGAATGGCGCATGTGCCGTCCATGGACGTATCCCACTGCGCATGCTCTAAATTACCCTGCAAATACTCAATTCTTTCGACGTGAACGTAACTTACGTCCAGCCCCATTCACGGACGGCTTACGCAAACGACGTAAAACGTAAAAAATTTGATGCTGTTCCGACGTCCATACTTAACATTGGCTGCGCCATCTTTTTGTTGCTTTATCTGTACGCCGGAAAAAGCCTTACGCAAACGGCGTAAAAAAATGCGCCGGGCGCACATACGTTTCTGAACCGGCGTATCTAGCTCATTACCATATTCAACGCATAAATCGACGGAAGCACCACCTAGCGGCCAGCGTAAATATGCAACTTAGATACGACGGCGTAAGAGATTTATGTCGCTCGTATCTAAGCAAAATTCCGGCGTATCTTGCTTTCTGAATACAGAAAAAAGATACGCTGGCGCATCTTAAAATTTACGCGGCGTATCAACAAATACGCCAACGTAAATTCTTTCTGAATCTGGCTATGAGGCCTCGTACACAGGAGGGGATATGTCCGCTGAAAACGGTCCGATGGACCGTTTCAGCAGACATCTCCGATCGTGTGTATGGGCTAGCGGACAGATTTGTCCACCCGACAGATTTCAAAGCATGCTTTGAAATCTATCGGGTGGAATCCGTCCGCCCGACATGTCTGCTGGTTAGTACACTTACCAGCAGACATGTCGTCCCGCACCGCCGCCCCGCGCCGCCGCTGAATGGATTCGCGCGGCGGGGTTTTACTCAACGTCGCGTCACCGACACGTGATTTGATCCGATGGTGTGTACACGCCATCGGATCAAACTCCAGATCGGACATATCCGATGGAAATGGTCCGCGGATCGTTTTCATCGGATATGTCCGATCGTGTGTACGAGGCCTGACTGACTAGCCTGCCTGCCCTATCTAACTCCAAAAAATTACACTCTCTCTCTCTCTCTGTCTCTGTCTCTCTCTGTAAACCAAGCAGCACAGATTAGAGAGAAAAAAAAACAGACTGATTGTTTGGGGTGCTGTCAGGACGCTGTTCTAACAGCAGAGATCAGATGAGTCTTTCAGGACTGGAGTACACTGGCCTAGCTATCGCTTTCCCTATAAAATTAGCAGCAGCAACACTGCCCCTCCTCTCACTAAGACTGCAGGTTCAGAATGAATCTAAAATGGATGCTGCCCTAGAGGTGGGAGGGTCAGGGAGGGAGGATATGCTGCTGATTGGCTGGAACGTGTCTGCTGACTGTGAGGTACAGGGTCAAAGTTTGCTCAATGATGACGAATAGAGGACGGGTCGAACATTGCATATGTTCGGCGGCAGCGAACGCGAACAAGCGATGTTCGCCAGGAACTGTTCGCCGGCGAACCGTTTTATACATCTCTAGCCCAGACTACATAGGGAGCGCTGCAAGATTGTTTGGAAGTTGGTGTCACCCTTATTCGGAAATGGGGTACCACTTCTACGCGGACAATTATTACACAAGCGACTTTTGGAAGCCGCACACACTGCCACTTTTTAGTCACCTTCTTGATTTTGGAATTGGCGTATGTGGCACCGGGGCTTCCAACAGCTTGTAGAATCCTGACTTAGACGGGGGGAAGAGAGTCTGCTTGAGATGTAATAATTTTCTTGCAGTAAAGTGGAGGGATATACGTTATGTCCTCTGTTCAAGCAGAAACGACAGTCCAAATTGCAACAGCGACTGGTGTCCACCATTACCACCTTAACATGGGAGGGTTGGACTTCAACAAACAGTGGATGGCGCCGAACTTAGTTGCTTAGTTGCTTAGTCGCCGAACTTAGTTGCCCATAGAGCCAGAGGCTGGTATAAAAAAGTGTCTGTATATCCATTTCAATTGGCTCTGCTGAACACTAATGTGCTATACAAAGTGTCAGGACGAACTGGATCCTTCCTTAAATTTTAGGAAGTGATCACCACATCATCATCATCTGTTTCATGACTGTGCCCCAATTTCCCAATGCAAATGCAGTGAGCCGGCTGCATGAGAGCCATTTTCCGGATGTCCTCCCTGGTACCCCTACCCAACAAGCACCCCAAACAGACACCTCTGTAGGAAACGCGGATATGGGTGTGTCCTGTCCTGACCAACCTGGTCTTTGCATCAGTGACTGTTTCTGTCGCTACCACACACTAGTGGAGCTTTAGCGTAGGGTACAGCACTGCACAGTTCTAGGGCACACTTTCACAGGGTCGCCAAAGATGCCATCACATTTTGAGAGACCAGAAACGGGAACCTTTAGCGTGGTGACGTACACCACGTTCGACGGCACTCTTTTCCATTGAAGCTCCGTCTCATAACTTGCTTCTGAGCATGCGCGGGTTTAAAAACGTTGTTTTCAAGGTCGTTTTGCCCACACACCATCACTTTTTATGACACAAAAAACAACGTTTTGAAAAACGACACAAAAAATTCAAGCATGTTGGAATTTTTTTTTGGTCGTTTTTTTGAAGACAAAAAACGACGTTTTGCCCACACATAATCAATTTAAATGACGTTTTAAAAAACTTAGTTTTTTTTCATTGCAAAAAACGACCGTGTGTACGCGGCATTAGAGTCGGTTCACACTGGGGCGACTCAAGTCGCGCTGTAGAGAAAAACAATGTAAGTGAATGGGAGCGGTGTTAATACACACTACTTAAGTCGCTCCGACTTCAGAAAAGGTTCCTGTACGACTTCAATCAGACTTCTAGGCGATTTGTACCCATTGATTTCAATGGAAGTCGCTTCCAAGTCTGATCACTGTCTTAATTGAAGCTACTTTCCAGGAAGATAACATACATTTCTCAGGCAAACCCCTCCCTCCCCCTCCCTCTCCCAGAGCTGATTGTTGTTTTATTGGCCACTGGAATGTCTCCTGTCCTGGAGACGACTTCAAGTCGTGTTGTAAATCTCCCCAGATCGCCCTGTGGTTCATGCTCAAGTCGTGTTGGAGTTGCTTCTGAAAGTCATGCTGGAAGTCATGTCACCCTAGTGTGAACCGACTCTTACAGTTACAAATAAAATTGATAAAAATAAAAAGGGTTAAATAAATAAATATATAAAATAAAAAAAGCAAAAAATAGTTGTCATTCTCTTGTTCTCTCTCTATTGTTCTATCGCTATTGTTCGGCTCTGTTGTACTGTATTTTATGCTTAACTGCAATGTTTTATTGTTACTATGTTTTATCATGTTTGCTTTGCATGTATGTAATTCTTTTATACTTTACTATGTATTATTAAGAAAGAGAAAAAACTAAAGCGCTAGCCAACAGTGAATAGACCCAATATGAGAAAAAATATAAACTAATTACATGCAGCTCAAATCTAGTATGTGCTAACAACAAAAATAGGATATAAAAGTGTAATGATGAGCGCAAACTTAAACTAAACTAAATAATCAATCCCAAACAAACAAGTGAGCATCGCTATAGGAATAGTGATAATAATCCAAATAAAATTAATAATCCAAATATGTGCAATACAGTGCACGTGACGTGACGCAATGCGTATACAGTGCACGTGACGTGACGCAATGCGTAAGGTCAACCGGAAGTGACGCGACACCCTGACCGTCCGGAAGTGCCATTGTTTTGGTGTTTTTATTCGTTTCTCTTTCTGTAAGTGTGTTTACCTTATTAAACCATTTTTAAGTTTACGTACTTCACCATGTGAGCTTCATTTTTTCTTTGGAACATCCGCTATATTTTCGACCGGATTTCGAATGTGGCTGAGACTGGCTTAAAGCGGAGCTCCAGCCGCAATTTTTTTTTTTTTTTTAAAGTCAGCAGCTACTAACAGTGTAGCTGCTGACTTTAAATAAGGACACTTACCTTGTCCTACTTGCCCGCGCTGATGGGCCCCCCGATGCCGGTCCCACGATCGCTCCGGGTCCCGCGCCGCCATTCAAACTATGGGAAACAGGCAGTGAAGCCGTACGGCTTCACTGCCCATTTCCTGCTGCGCCTGCGTGAGTCTCACGCTGGCTTGTGAATGGGCGCGCTGCTCTCTGAGAACACACACAGTTCCCAGAAAGCAGCCTGCCCCATTCACAAGGAGAAGGACAAGAAGAAAAGGCACCGTGGAGTGGAAGAGGCAGATTACGGACTTCCGCATAGCAACAGGTATTTCGGGTGAGTATTTTTTTTTTTTCAGGTTTTTTTTATTTAATTTTTTTAAACAACATGGGAAAATGTTGTTTTCCTGGGTGGAGCTCCGCTTTAAGGATTGCATCAGAGACGGCTGCCTACATGATCATCGTTGAATGTGTTTGATGCCCCTTTCTTCCTTGTGGAAGGTAAGCGCTCTGTGAGCACGTTCATCTGTGAAGTCTCATCTGGATGATTTTGTTGTTTACATGGATAGAAGCCTTGTCACTGATTGATTTACGTTTGTCTCCTCACTGGATTTCACCAATTTGGGACATTTGCTGCTGCACTGTATTGCACATATTTGGATTATTCATTTTATTTGTATTATTATCACTATTCCTATAGCGATGCTCACTTGTTTGTTTGGGATTGATTATTTAGTTTAGTTTAAGTTTGCGCTCATCATTACACTTTTATATACTATGTATTATTGTTAACAATTATTTTCTTTGCAGGTATGTCATTCAGCTACAGCACTGATTTATTCATCTTGACAGCAACAGCGTATGCTCTCACAATACGTAAATCAGCGACTCCAGCTCTGTGGAAGGTGGTTTCACCACCACAGTTAAAAAATAGACACCCAAAGCTATTTGCTTATAGGCATGTTGAGTCCATTGTATATTTTAGATTTTGCTACAAGTTTAGGGTAACTTACAAACATTTATTTTATTATTTTGGCACAAAGATGTCACTAAATGATATAGTGCTCGTACATGCCATGGGTATATTCCTGTACTCAGGAGAAGCAGCAGAATGTATTTTGGGTGTAATTTCACATATGCCCATGGCATGTTTGAGCGAAATATGATTTAGTGACAAGTTTGTGAAAAAGTCTACTTTCAAAATGGGGTTGTGCTATCTTGGCAATTCTTGGCCTCCTAAACTGGTAGTGGGGAGTGAAATCAAAAAAGTTTTTTATTTTTTTTTTTTTTTTTCAATCAATTGTGACAGATTTTTTTTTTAACCACTTGACCACTGGGCACTTAAACCCCCTTCCTAACCAGACCAATTTTCAGCTTTCGGTGCTCTCACAATTTGAATGACAATTACTCAGTCATACAACATTGTACCCATTTGAAATTTTTGTCCTTTTTTTCACACAAATAGAGCTTTCTTTTGGTGGTATTTGATCACCTCTGGGTTTTTTTATTTTTTGCGCTATAAAAGAAAAACGACTGAAAATTCTGTAAAAAAAAAAAAACTTGTTTCTGTCATATTAGCAGATTATTTCTCACACACAGCATATGCATACCACAAATTACCGTATTTATCGGCGTATATCGCGCACTTTTTTGCCCTGAAAATCAGGGCAAAATTGTGGGTGCGCGAAATACGCCGATACCCGCTTTCCCGCGCCGAATTTTGAATACTGCGCCGACATATACCGAGCGCAGTACACTCGGGTATATTAGGCCAGTCTCGGCTTCTTCCGCGGTCACGTCCTGGACATACAGGACGTGAGCGCAAAAGTTGCCGAGCCTGCCCGAGTGTACTGCGCTCAGTATATGCTGGCGCAGTATTCAAAACTCGGCGTGGGAAACGAGCGGGGAGGACGCGAGGACGTCGGACCCGCCGAAGAGGACGCCGGACCCGCCGAAGAGGACACCGGACCCGCCGAAGAGGACACCGGACCCGCCGAAGAGGACACCGGACCCGCCGAAGAGGACACCGGACCCGCCGAAGAGGACACCGGACCCGCCGCAGAAGGACACCCGAAGCCGCAGAAGGACGCCGAACCCGACGAGGCCGCCGATGGACGCCGCGCAAGACACCAAAACTGTAAGTACAAAATAACTTTTTTCCCACAGGATTGGGGGCACTTTGGGGGTGCGCGGTATACGCGGGAGCGCGTTATACCGCGATAAATACGGTACACCCCAAAACACATTCTGCTATTCCTCCCGAGTATGGCCATACCCCATGTGTGAGACTTTTACACAGCGTGGCCACATACAGAGGCCCAACATGCAGAGAGCGCCATCAGGCGTTCTGGAGCACCCAGACCAATTCGCCATCAGGCGTTCTGGAACACCCAGACCAATTCTGACATTTCTCTCCTACATGGAAAAATCATCATTTATTTGCTAGACAATTACATAGAACCCCAAAACATTATATATGCTTTTTTAGAAAAGACCCTAGAGAATACAATGTTACAAGTTTTTATCTCGCACGGTATTTTCGCAGAAATTTATTGAACGCGTGTTTTTAAAAAAAAAACTGTTTTGTGCTTAAGACAAAACAAAACAGTAAAGTTAGCCCAATTTTTTTTCATAATGTGAAAGATGAAGTTACGCCGAGTAAATAGATACCCAACATGTCACACTTCAAAATTGCGCACACTCGTGGAATGGCGCCAAACTTCGCTACTTAAAAATCCCCATAGGCGGTATTGCAGAGTATTGGGGTATTGCAAAGTATCATGCAGGGTATTTGGATATTGCCGAGTATTGGGTATTGCCGAGTATTGGGTTATTGCCGAGTATTGGGTTATTGCCGAGTATTGGGGTATTGCCGAGTACTGGGGTATTGCCGAGTATTGGGGTATTGCCGAGTATTGGGGTATTGCCGAGTACTGGGGTATTGCCGAGTATTGGGGTATTGCCGAGTATTGGGGTATTGCCGAGTACTGGGGTATTGTTGAGTACTGGGGTATTGCTGAGTATTGGGGTATTGCTGAGTATTGGGGTATTGCTGGGTATTGTTGGGTATTGTTGGGTACTAGGGGATTGTTGGGTATTGGGGTATTGTTGGGTACTGGGGGATTGTTGGGTACTGGGGGATTGCTGGGTACTGGGGGATTGCTGGGTACTGGGGGGATTGCTGGGTACTGGGGTACTGCAGAGCTGGGATGGATTGAGGGATGGCTGGATCTGTGACTGCATTTGTCAAAGATCCAGCCACAGCTCAGCTGCTGACACCCCGCTCCCCCCCCTCTCCTCGCACACTGTACCGAACGGTACAGAGAGGAGACGCAGGAGGGAGGAACCGGCGTCATCAAATGACGGCGGTTTGTTTACAGGTGATCGTGCCATCATTCGACGGCGCAATCACGTGGTAAACGGCCGCTATCAGCGGCAATTTACCGTGATCCGTGATGCGCCGTGTCTTCTAGACCCGGCGAGCACGGACACTTTCGCGAGCGCGTCACAGGGGACGCGCAATCGCGCAAGTGAAGGACGACGTCCCAGGGACGTCGTCCCAAGATAACTCCACCGCGCCATAGCAGTAAAATGCCTATGGCGCGGTGGGCAAGAGGTTAATGTGCTCAACAAGCCTCTTAGCAAATTCCTTGGGGTGTCTGCTTTCCAAAATGGGGTCATTTGGGGGGGGGGGGGGTTTGCACTGCGCTTCCATTATAGCACCTAATTAAATTAGATAAACTAAAGCTGCGTAAATTACAGAAAATGTACCCCAGTTTATAGACGCTAAAACTTTTGCGCAAAACAATAAATTTACGCTTATTGATTTATTTATTTTAGCCAAGACATGTTGGTTAATGCATTTGGCCTAAATGTATGACTAAAATGTAGTTCATTGTATTTTTTTTTATAACCAAAATTAAAAAAAGGTAATTTTTTTATTAAATTCTTTTCATTTATATCGCAAAAAATAAAGACCGCAGAGGGTGATCAGATACCACCCAAATATATCTATATTTGTGGGGAAAAAAAGGATGCAAATTTAGCTTAGGGAACAACATTGTATGGCAATAAACAGTTAAAGCAGCGCAGTGCCAAATTGTAAAAAATGCTCTGATCATTAAGGGGGCAAACCCCTCCGGCCACTCCAAGGGAAGCATACGTACACCGGAAGTGACGTGAGGAGGCGCTGAGAACGCCGTGTTTTTATTTCTCAGCTTGTTTTTATCTCTTCTATGTAAGGGTCTATCCACATGTACGTTCTTTAACCACTTAAGGACCGCCTCCTGCACATATACGTCGGCAGAATGGCACGGCTGGGCACATCAACGTATATATACGTTGGTTTTAGTACCCAGCCCGCGGCGCGCTCCCGTGACCCGGTCCGAAGCTCCAGGACCGGGACCGCGGGACTCGCGGACCCGATCGCCGCTGCAGTGTGGCGATCCGTCCCTGGAGCTGAAGAATGGGGAGAGCCGTATGTAAACACGGCTTCCCCGTGCTTCACTGTGGCCGCAGCATCGATCACGTCATCCCTGTTATAGGGGGACGTGATCGATGACTTCACACCTACAGCCACACCCCCCTACAATTGTAAACACACACAGGGAACACTCAAAGTCACAGCGCCCCCTTGTGGTTAACTCCCAAACTGCAACTGTCATTTTCACAGTAAACAATGCAATTTAAATGCATTTTTTGCTGTGAAAATGACAATTGTCCCAAAAATGTGTCAAAATTGTCCGAAGTGTCCGCCATAATGTCGCAGTCACGAAAAAAATCGCTGATCGCCGCTATTAGTAGTAAAAAAAAAAAAAAATAATAAAAATGCAATAAAACTATCCCATATTTTGTAAACACTATAAATTTTGCGAAAACTAACCGATAAACGCTTATTGCGATTTTTTTTTACCAAAAATAGGTAGAAGAATACGTATCGGCCTAAACTGAGAAAAAAAATGTTTTTTTATATATTTTTGGGGGATATTTATTATAGCAAAAAGTAAAAAATATAAATTTTTTTAAAAATTGTCGCTCTATTTTTGTTTATAGCACAAAAAATAAAAACCGCAGAGGTGATCAAATACCACCAAAAGAAAGCTCTATTCGTGGGGAAAAAAGGACGCCAATTTTGTTTGGGAGCCACGTCGCACGACCGCGCAATTTTCAGTTAAAACGACGCAGTGCTGAATCGCAAAAAGGGGCCAGGTCCTTTACCTGCATTTTGGTCCGGGTCTTAAGTGGTTAATAAATTAATATTGGATTATTCATACATACATACTACACCATTGGAGGCTTCTTTCCTTTCTTCCCACACTTTTATTTGAGTGTGACAGGAATACTCTGTGGAGGATAGATACAGTGCTGGGACGGCTGTAGGATATCCCAATAGTTGGCATTGAACAGGAGAAGCGCCAATAGATGTTTGGAAAGTATTTTGCATGAAGGTGGAATGAACTCTGTGGGGTAGATTCATGTAGATCAGCGGATCTTTTGATCCGCGTGATCTATTTTTTTTTACGATCCGCCTGCGCCAGTTTTTGAGGCAAGTGCTGTATTCAGAAAGCACTTGCCTCGTAATTAGCCCTGGCGGATCGTAAATCCCCCGGCAGAATGCAAATTCCGCGGCTAGGGGGAGTTTACTATTTAAATCACTCGCGTCCCCGCGCCGATCGTACTGCGCATGCGCCGCCGGCAAAATTTCCCAGCGTGCATTGCTTTAAATGACGTCGCAAGGACGTCATTGTTTTCGATGTTAACGCAATTAACGTATGGCCGTATTCCCGGACGACTTACGTAAACGACGTAAAAAATTCAAAACTCGATGCGGGAACGACGGCCATACTTAACATAGGATCCGCCGCACTTACCCCGCATATAGCAGGGGTAACGATCCGCCGGAAAAAGACGTACGCAAACGACGTAAAAAAAAAACGACGGCCAGGCGTTCGGTTCTGAATCGGCGGTTCTCCTCATTTGCATATTCGTCGCGTAGAAAAAAAGAAGTGCCACCTAGCGGACGGCGGGAGAATGCAGCCTAAGAACCGACAGTGTAACTCACTTACACCAGTCAGCTCTAAGGGAGATCTATGTGGAACCTGATTCGAGGAATCAGCCGCATAGATCCGAGCGTCGGATCTCACAGATCCGACGGTGTATCAGTAGATACACCGTCGGATCTCTACATGAATCTACCCCTGTGGTTCTTTGAGGTGAGGTGAGAGTTTTGAGAGCCTGGTCTATCCGGATATCAAGACTATACATACACAGCTACAATTGTGGCGCTATTTAAAGACTTTTATATTGCATTCACCTTATCAAGGGGTTGTGTTCCATTTCAGTCTTCATCTGTGGAGCCATAATATTATTCATTTGTGGAGCTTTCACAGCTTTTTACAGACCTTATCACTCTATTTTTGCACTTTTTTCATCATCAGTATTATCTGATTGATTATTTCGATGATTTTTTTTATTATCCACTTACAGTGTTATACACCCTTTTTTGCACATTCAAGATTACTTATATATTATCTTTTTGCACATTCAATATTACTGTTATTTGATGACTTTTGATTATTGCGCGAGATCACTTTGTATATGTATTTCAATTTTGTGTATTGTAAACACTAAGGCCTCGTACACACACGAGGCAATTCATTTGTTCAAATCGGTCGGACCGACCGATTTGAACAAATCTGTCTCTTTGGATTTTGGTTTGCTCACGTGTACACACGAGCAAACCAAAATCCCCGCCAGCAGACGGCGCGCTGACGTGTCGGTGACGTGGCGGTGACGTTGACGCCGCCACGTCACCGCACCAGGAAGTAAAACACTTCCGCGCATGCGCCGAATCCATTCGGCGCCGGTGCGAGACGACATGTCTGCTGGTAAGTGTACTAACCAGCAGACATGTCGGGCGGACGGGTTCCCACCCGATAGATTTCAAAGCATGCTTTGAAATCTGTCGGGTGGCCAAATCCGTCGGCTCGCCCGTACACACGATCGAATCTGTCTGCTGGGACGGTCTAGCAGACCGTTTCCAGCAGACAGATTTGATCGTGTGTACGCGGCCTAATAGGTGTTGCTGCACTTTTTCACAATAAGTAATTATTTCTGACACCTAGGGACATTCATATACTTAGGTAGTATGAAGGACACTTTTACAAATATAGAGGAATTATAGTGGTAAAAAAAAAAACATTTGTGGATTTTACTTTTTTGTATAATAATTAAGGAGTGGCTGGGTGTGTGTCCTATGCCTTCATACTTTTGCTAACAGGTGTCCCTCATTCACATCTCAAAAAGATGGAAGGTATGACTTTGTGTAATACAGCCATATAAGGTGCAGCATGTTATACGTAAGCTTGAGGCATTCTGGGTAATAGAGAGGCATATGAGGAACTGTGTTTGTAAAAGAAAGGTATTGGGCATTATACATGAGGCAAAGGCATGATACCCCGTTTGCAATAGAATGCCATAAGACACTGTGGGGGAATTCAGTGAAGCGGCGGCACCACTTTTCTGGTGTTAATCCCTGTTAATGTGTTGCGGCAAATTCAGGTAGTTCTACAATGTGGCACTTCTGCACTATGCTGTAATATGGTTTAAAATCAGGGGTCTATCTTGACTGCAGGCAGGTGACAGGTAGATCACGATCAAGTCCCTGTCCTGCCCACCCTGCAAGTGCTCCCCCACTGCCCCGCCCCCCACATTCCAGAGTTAGGTGACCAGATTTAAAAAAAAAAATCAGGGGACATATTTTTTTTTACTAGTAATGGCGGCAATCAGCGACTCTGTGCCCGCCACTGCCCCCTCACAGACTGTAAAGTCTCACTCTCCGGGCCCCAGCTACTACTGGGTGGGGAGTGGAGGAAGATCACTCCGCCAGGGAAGGCAAGAAGATAAACAGGCAGGCGGCTGGCCGAGACGTGAGCCAAGGCAAAAGAACATGCAAGCGTAGATAAATGGGCATGCACCCGAAACTGAAAAAATATTCACTCCATTCTGACCAGCACATGATCATCAGAAAGGGGCACAGATAATGGAAAAAAATACACCCCCTAAGCTTCTAGGCGTGGCGGAGGGGAGGTGTGTAATTCCGATATTTTTTTTAATTCTGCACTAACTGTCTTTGAAATTGCCCCAGCCCCTGTTCAAATCCAATCCGAGGACAAAATTGGGGACAGAATTTGTCCTCAATCAGCGGACTGACCCCTGAAACCGGGGATGTCTGGTCACCCTATCCCAGAGAGAAGCGATCAAACTGGGAAGCATAGGCAGAGGCTTTACCGGACCCTGACCCCTCTGTGTGGCCTCCTGACCCCTTGTATCTTGTCTTACTGACCCCTCTGTGTGCCCTCCTGACCCCCAGTACCATGTCCTCCTGACCCCTCTGTGTGCCTTCCTGATCCCCAGTACCATGTCCTCCTAATTCTTTGTGTGCCCTCCTGACCCCTCTGTGTGGCCTCCTGACCCCTTGTACCATGTCTTCCTGACCTCTCTGTGTGCCCTCCTGATCCCCTGTACCATGTCCTGCTGATTCTCTGTGTGCTCTCCTGACCCCTCTGTGTGGCCTTCTGACCCCATGTACCATGTCTTACTGACCCCTTTGTGTGCCCTTCTGACCCCCAGTACCATGTCCTCCTGACCTCTCTGTGTGCCCACCTGACCCCTCTGTGTGGCCTCTTGATCTCCAGTAAGACATCCTCCCAAGACCTCTATGTGCTCTCTTGAACCCCCCCCCCCCTCCTATCATGTCTTTATGACACCTCTGTGTGCCCTCCAGACCCCCCTTTACCAGGCCCTCCTGACCCGTCTGAGCTGTGTCTTCCTGACCCCCTGTACTGTGCCCTGCTAACCCTGTCCAGCTCACCCTACCGATCTCTGTACACTGCTCTACCTACTACTGACCTCTGTACACTGCCCTACATTTTACTGACCTCTGGGGGCTTGCTAGTTAAAGAGAAGTTCCAGCCTGTACAACAAAAATTAAAAGTCAGCAGCTACAAATACTGTAACTTCTGACTTTTAATATAACAACACTTACCAGTCCAGGGCGCCCCCGATGTTGGCACTCCAAGCCGATCCGTCCATCTGTGCAGGCACCGGCATCTTCTCTAAGGCCGCGTACACACGAGGGGATATGTCCGCTGAAAACGGTCCGATGGACCGTTTCAGCAGACATGTCCGCTCGTGTGTATGGGCTAGCGGACAGATTTCTCCACCCGACAGATTTCAAAGCAAGCTTTGAAATCTATCCGGTGGGAATCTGTCCGCCCGACATGTCTGCTGGTTAGTACACTTACCAGCAGACATGTCGGCCCCCACCGCCGCCGCGCCGCTGCCGAATGGATTCGGCGCATGCGCGGAAGTGTTTTACTTCCTGGTGCGGTGACGCGGCGGCGTCAACGTCACCGCCGCGTCACCGCGCCGTCCGGCGGCGGGGAATTTGATCCGATGGTGTGTACACGCCATCGGATCAAACTCCCGATCGGACATATCCGATGGAAATGGTCCGCGGACCGTTTTCATCGGATATGTCCGATCGTGTGTATGGGGCCTAAGGGAAACAGGAAGCGGAGCCTTGTGGCCACACAGCCTGTTTCCTACTGCGCATGTGCGAGTCGCACTGCACTTTCTGAATGGTCCCGCTGTCTTCTGGGAGTGGGGGGGATTTTATAGGTCACCGCACAACTAGGATTGCCACCTGTCCAGGATTCACCCAGACAGTCCAGGTTTTGAATCATGTGTCTGGCTGAATCACAGACAAATTAATCAGACCGGGCTGTGGCTCCCCAAGTAACCAAGATAGTCACACACAAATCTGTTGCTGTACGGGAGCTGCGGGTGGCTGTGTGGGGGTGTGTTTGACATCACTTGGGGGGGGGGCATAATGTCAGCAAGAGCAGTTGGACCACACCCACTATTCACCACAATGCACATAGTTACTACTCTACTTGGGGCACCGTTTAGAATTCACTAAAGTGTTCGGGTTTGGCTTGCAAAAAATGTGGCAACCCTACACACGATTGCCGCCATCTTACCCAGACGTGGGAGCAGGTTAGAGTGACCAGATATCCCGGTCTCCAGGGACAGTCCTCGGATAGTACAGACTTAAAAAAACAATGGGCTAGATTCAGGTAGCCCATCTTATAACGTATGTAACGTATGTCATTTACGTTACGCCGTGTAACGTATGTCATTTACGTTACGCCGCCGCAACTTTTTCAGGCAAGTGCTTTATTCACAAAGCACTTGCCTGTAAAGTTCAAGCGGCGTAGCGTAAATGACCCGGCGGAATTCAAATTCGGCGGGTATGGGGCGTGTAGTATTTAAATCAAGCGCGTCCCCGCGCCGAACGAACTGCGCATGCGCCTGGCCGTGCCTGAATCCCAGTGCGCATGCTCCAAACCATGTCGCAAATTGTCAATGAAAGCGACGTGAACGTAACTCCATTGGGAATGGACTTACGCAAATGACGTAAACGACGTCCAGTACGACGAGGTCCCGACATCCATACTTAACATTGGCTGCGCCTCACTATAGCAGGGATAACGTTACGCCAGGCTTAAGTCTTACGTAAACGGCGTAAACAGATACGTCGGCCGGGCTCACGTTCGGGAATCTGCGTATTTGCTCATTTGCATATTTTACGATGGGAACGCCACCTAGCAGCCAGCGTAAATATGCAACTAAGCTACGATGGTGTAAGTGCCTTACGCCGCTCGTATCTTAGCAACATTTAAGCGTATCTCATTATGAGCATACACTTAAATTTGCGCGGGCTCAGATTAGGACTTATGACGGTGTATCTACTGATACGTCCGTCTTAAGTCTTTTTTAATCTGGCCCATTATATCTAAATTACACCCCCCACTCTGCCGCTCCTACTAGCTTAGAGAGGTGTATCTTTTTCCATTATCTATGCTCCTTTCTGATGATCATGTGCTGGTTGGAGTGGAGGGCGCATGCCCATTCAGCTCCGCTCGCCTTGGCTCAAGTCCCGTTCAGCTGCCTGCCTGGTTATCTCTTAACTGGCAGAGTGTTCTTCCTCCGCTCCCAATGGGGTTGCCACCTCACCCCTTTAAAACCAAACACATATTAATTACACAGGTTCTGTGGCTGATTAACCCCTTCAATACAGGGCTTTTGTACACACCTCCCTACCGGGCCTATTCTGGCACTTCTCTCTTACATGTACAAATCATCATTTTTTTGCTAGAAAATTATGCAGAACCCCCAAACATTATATATGGGTTTTTATAGCAGACACCCTAGGGAATGAAACGACGGTCATTGCAACGTTTTTTCTTGCACGGTATTTGCGCAATCATTTTTCAAACGCCTTTTTTTTTGGAAAAAAAATTGTTTAATTAATTTTAAAAATAACAAAACCGTAAAGTTAGCCCAATTTTTGGTAAAATATGAAAGGTTATGTTACACTGAGTAAATAGATACCTAACATGTCACGCTTTAAAATTGCGCACACTCATGGAATGGCGCCATAGGCAACGTTTTGAATTTTTTTTTACAGGTTACCAGCTTAGATTTACAGAGGAGATCTAGTGCTAGAATTGTTGCTGGCACTCTAACGCACATGGCGATACCTCACATATGTGGTTTAAACAGCGTTTGCATATGTCAGCGGAACTTGCATGTGCGCTCGCTTTTATATATATATATATTTTTTTTATACTTTTTTTTTTTATTATTATCACTTTTATTCCTATTACAAGGAATGTAAACATCCCTTGTAATAGGAATATGTGTGACAGGTCCTTTTTGTGGAGAGATGACCATCTGGTGACCAGTCATTTCTATGCTTCCTGCCAGCGCCGGACGATTCTTTCTCCGGGCCCCCGATGGCACGGGAGAGCCTGGAGAAGCACCGGATGGCGGCAGGAGGTGGGGAACATCCCCTCCCGCTGCCTATAAGAACGATCAAGTGGCGGAACCGCCGCTATGATCGTTCTTATGTTGCACAGAATCGCCGGCAGAAGAGAAGGATATCTGAATGGTGCCTCAAGCTGCAGGCATCATTCAGATATCCCCCCACAAAGCCCAGGACGTCATACGACGTCCACCCGGGATGGGAGATCCCCTCTGTGGACGTCATATGACAATGGACCGGTATTGAAGTGGTTAAGGTGGTATTAAAACTCACTTGGTGCCTTATCTGCATTAAAATAGCCTCATGTGATTCATATGTGTTTGGGTTTAAAGGGACAAGGTGGCAACTCTAGCTCCCAACCCAGTAGTAGCCAGGGCCCGGAGAGTGAGACTTGTCAGGCTGTGAGGCGGGCAACGGCAGAGAAGTCGCTGGTTGTTGATTGCTGCCATTACTAGTAAAAAATAAAAAATAATGTCCCTGAATTTCATTTTAAAAATCTTGTCACCTTACTATAAGTGGAGCTCTGCTTTAAACATTTTTTTTTTTTAAAAAGGCAGCTGCACTCTGCTGAGCTTCGCTGTCACCATGTCGTCATGGTCTCCACCTAACAAAGGTTCCCGACCCTGGTTTACATCATAAATATTCATGACTGAAAACCAAAGACATTTGCAGCTTCAAACTCTCAAGCTAGAGATTAGTACTTTCATATATTCACCTCTCCCACGCCAAAAACGTCTGGAATTTCTTTCGCGTGGTTTTGTATATCCGAATAACTTGTGTTTCCCGTGTTCTATGCATTTGCCTTTCTAACCCACCAAAAAATAATGGTATAAAACAATCTGGTCTCCTTAAACATGGCCGCCGGAAGAGTAGTAGTCTGGCCTCTAGCGCTTAAACGCTATAGCACATGCGGATGCTGGCTTGTGGCCGTAAGACGTGCTCATTGATAGGTGGAAAGTTATGTCAGTCAAACAGACTTTTTTTTCATAGGTGAGTTGTCCGAGCAACAGACAGGAAGTGTGTGTCGGGAACGCGGGACAAAGTGAAACATGGTAGGTGCGGGCAGTGCGGGGAACGATTATTAGAAGACCGTTCTAGTAGCACAGGCTTGAGTGAAATGAAGCACGCTGTAGTGTCCTCATATACAAGCTGTCTGATACTGTGTGACTAGGAGGGTCAGGGTAGACGAGCATTACATGAAACCTTTGTAGTTTACGGTTCCAGAATCCTAAGCTTTCATTGTGGGGGGATAATGTTCTCTTGCTGCTTTAACCACTTCAGGCCCAGGCCAATTCTGACGCTTAGCCCCAACATGTAAAAAATCATAATTTTTTTTGCTAGAAACATTACATATGCGATTTATTTTTTTGTTTATTAGCAGAGACCCTAGAGGATACAATGGTGGCAATTTTTCAAACGCATTTTTTTATTTTTTTTGGCGAAACTTCTTGGCATAATGTGAAAGATGAAGTTAAGCTGAGTAAATGGATACCTAACATGTCACGCTTCAAAATTGCACACGCTCGTGTAATGGCGCCAAACTTCGGTACTTAAAGGGGTGTTCCAGACGCGTTTTTTTTTCTTGTTTAAAGTCAGCAGCTACTAACAGTGTAGCTGCTGACCTTAAATAAGGACACTTACCTTGTCCTACTTGCCCGCGCTGATGGCCCCCCCCCGATGCCGGTCCCACGATCGCTCCGGGTCCCGCGCCGCCATCCACACTATGGGAAACAGGCAGTGAAGCAGTACGGCTTCACTGCCCATTTCCTACTGCGCCTGCGCGAGTCTCACGCTGGCTTGTGAATGGGCGCGCTGCTCTCTGAGAACACACACAGTTCCCAGAAAGCAGCGTGCCCCATTCACAAGCAGAAGAAGCAAAAGAAAGGACACCGCGGTGTGGAAGAGGCAGATTACGGACTTCCGCATAGCAACAGCTATTTCGGGTGAGTATTTTTTTTTTTTTTTTAGGTTTTTTTTTTTTTTTTTTTTAAACTGGGCACTGAACTCGTACTTGTCCTAGAATTATTGCTCTCGCTCTAAGGGTGAATTGCCCAGGACAGCCCACATTTTGCAGGTCTGTCCTGCACCTTCATTCCAGGACAATACAAATCTGACACAGCAACCCCTAAAAAAGCCACATCACCGCTTACTCACTGACCGTACTTGTCCTGGCTGGGAATGCCTAGAGGAGCACAATCCCGCCCCCTGCTTGTGATTGGAGAAATCATAAATCCCCCCCCCCCTCTTGTGTCCAATCACTGCTGTGATTCGTTATAGCACAAGATGATTTTTGGGAAGGGGGGTGTCCCTGAATGGTAGTTTGGAAATGTGGTCACCCTAGCTCTAACGTTTGTGGGGACACCTCACATGTTTGGTTTGAACACTGTTTTTTCATATGTGGGCGGGACTTGCGTATGTGATCCCTTCTGCGTGCAAGCACACGGGGACAGGGGCACTTTAAAAAAAAAAAAACCTATGCATTAAGGTGAGAAAACTTCCGAGTATAACACCCCCCCCCCCCCCCTCCCCGTTTATACTTACCTGATCCCTCGAAAGTCCCGCGCTCGGCCCCGACATCTTCGCCGCTCAGCCTGGCCGTTGATTGGCTAGAGCCGATGGATTGAAAGCAGCCGTTGGCTGGCGCTGCTGTCAATCGCATCCAATGACGGGGCCGAATAAACGGCTATGGCCGCACGCTGTATCACGTAGCCAACAAGGACTCCACACAATGCGAGGGAGCTTGCATGAATGTGTGGAGTTCTTGCAGGGGAGGAGCCGAGACAGCCACCGAGGGACCCCAGAAGACATGGATCGGGGCCACCCTGTGCAAAACGAGCTGCACAGTGGAGGTAAGTATAACATGTTTGTTATTTAAAAAAAGAAAAAAAATCCTTTACAACACCTTTTTTTAATCTTTTTTTTTTTTACACTTTAAAAAATGTATAATTTGTATCTTTTGTATCTTTTATTCCTATTACAGGGAATGTTAACATCCCTTGTAATAGGAATATGACATGACAGGACCTCTTTACAGTGAGATATGGGGTTATTAAGACCCCACATCTCACCTCTAGGCTGGGAAGCCTAAAATAAAAAAAGATCACCGCTTCCCAGCCGAGGCAGCACCGTGTTTTTATTTTTTATATAATGCAGTGGCCGGGCGTGATGTCATAACATCGCGCCTGGCCTCCGACGATCATAGACTCCGGCGACCATCTGGGCTGCTTGAAATCTCTATGATCAGCATCCGGGGCCAGCAGATTCGTTGTCCAACTTGCAGATTACATCGGTGAGTCGGTAGAAGCACTGGAGGGCGGCGGTAGGAGCAATGTGTCCCCTTTAGCCACCCGCAAGAACAATCAAGCGGCGGAACAGCCACTATGATCTTTCTTAGGGTGTAGGGAATTGCTGGCTGAAAATGCAGATTCCTGAATGATGCCTGTATCCGCATCATTCAGATATCCCCACACTAATTCCAGGACGCCATATGACGTCCAGCCAGCTCTCCTCTCGTCCATCCCAAGTGATGTCATCCATAAGCACCTTGGATGGACTGAGGAGAGAGGGGTCAGCACAATGCACTCCAGCTTAGGTGCCTTCTGAAAGAGCCCGACCCCCGGCAGCAGATTCTTTCCTCGCTCTGCCTGCCTGTTATTGGCAGCAGAGACTTTCCTGGACTTGCAGCCTGAACCTTGCTGCATAGAATGCAGAGGCTTCTCATGCCCTGCAGCTGCATATAGGCAGAGGGCATGCTGCGGGAGCGGAGAGTGCCTGTCAGATTTTGACTGGTTTGCAGCATTCGCGGCTTTCCTGCACGCTCGACCAGTTGCGGTTTGTAAAGGCAGGGACAAGCATGCAATCTACCAGTCGCCTATTCGCGGTTGGCTGGTAGATCGCAATTGAGAGGTTGCCGATCCCCCAGCTCTAGAGTCTAGGTGATGTCGCCTCCCCCAGTCATTACAAGCTGTTGGTGCTCCCTCCTCTCCCCTGCAGCTGCCACTGGATTACATAGGGGGCGATCAGAGCTGCCTGAAAATAAGTATATACATCTTTCTTACACAGGTTAGTCAGCATTAGGGTTAGGAAGGGAGTATTTTCAACCACTTGCCTTCCAAGCCTATTCTGACAATTTTCTCCTACATATGAAAAGCACCCTTGTTTTCCAACGAAAAAAATTTAGAGCCCCCAAACATTTTTCAGCAGTGGACAGAGAATAAATGGTGGATGTTGCATATTTTTATGTCACCTGATATTTACAGAGTGGTATTTCAAACACTTTTTTTTTTTTTTTAGGGGGTAAATTTCAATTTAATGTGCAAAAACAAAATCTAATACCTGATTAGTAAAATGTAAAAGATGTTACGCCAAGTAAATAGATGCCAAACATGACCCGCTTTAAAATTGCATATGCCCGTATGATGGCTTCAAACTACGGTACCTAAAAAAAAAAATAATCTCCATAGGTGACGCTTTAAAAGCCTTTACAGGTTAGCAGTTTAGAGTAAGGCCCTTTTCAGACGGCGCTCCGATTAGGTCCGCTTGTGATTTTTTTTTTTTTGATCAGGTCCACCTGGGATACTCCATGTACCTCCTATGGAACAGCAGATGTCAGTGGTGACATGTCCTCTGAAATCCCCCCCATTATCCAATCCTGTCTGCCAAATCCAGATGGATGGAAACTCTATTTTTTTTACATCCGCTTGAAAATGGACAGGCGGTTTGTTTTCATCCGATCTTCCATAGAAGAGAGTGGGGATCTGACAGGTCCGTCTCGACACAGTGAGCAGAGATGAATCTGTCATCCACCTTCTTAGCAGGGATCAGTGAATTGACCCCCGATGAGCAAGTGGAATCTGTATAATGGACAAGCCCATGTGAAAGGACCCTTCCGGAAGAGGTTCGGCACTAGAATTATTGCTCTCGCTTTCGCCTTTTCCACATGTGAGGTGTTAACATATGCCTGCAAGACCTAAGTGTGAGCATGGGCGGTGGGGGCACTTTAAAATGTTTTTTTTTTTATTATTATTATTATTCAACCTTTCGTTTCTACAGTCTTTTTTTTTTTTTTTTTTTATATATATATTGCCATTACAAAGGATGTACAACATTCCTTGTAAAAGTATGCGCCATTACCAGTCCTCTATTTTAGAGAGATCTGCGGTCTTTTAAACCCAAGATCTCTTCCCTGCCCTTCAAAGCAGCTAATTAGACACCTATTATTCTGATCGGCTGCTTCACTAGTCGTTAACCAGCCCGTAAACACAAAATGGAGACCAGAAATGATAAAATACTTCTAGTTTCTTAGACCATAGAGATTATCAGGGACGTTTCAGTTCTCGATCATCAGTATGCTCAGCCAGTAGAACCACTACAGTCCTGGTCTCCCTGGTGGTGGGGGCCCTCCTGACACCTCTAAAAGCAATCCAGTAGCCACTAGGATTTATTTTACATAAAAGTACATCACCAGCCAAAAAAATGCAACTCAAGGACGACCAGGTCTTTCGCATTAGATCTTTAATGAGGCATTAGGGCCTTGATGTCACCTCTGCACTCCACTGACGTTAATGGAGTGCAGACTGCACAGCAGCCAGGTAAGTGACAGCAGTACCTGGAAGTGGCAAACATACCAGGGGCCCATGGAGAAATTCTCACTTCCTGTTCTTCTGTCTGTAACTCCACACAGTAATGTGAGGCTTTCTCCCTGGTGTGGAGTCGTGCTCGCCCCCTCCCTTGGACTAGAGGAGAGTCAGGACACCCACTAACACACAGCTCTTTTCTCTATCTGCAATGTAGAGCGTTCTGACTCTCCTGTACCCCAAGGAAGGGGGCAAGTAACAAACCTCCACACCAGGGAGAAAGCCTTGCATTACTGTGTGGAGTTAGACAGAAGAACAGGAAGTGAGGATTTCTCAGAAGAAATAAGGACATTAAAAAGCAAAATGGAAGGATGAGATAAGTGAAGGAGGACTGCATTGAGGTAAACAAAGCTATTTAGGAAAGATAAATTGTACCTTTACAACCCCTTTAATGCATCCTGTGCATTAAGGTGAAAAACTTCTCGCGCCTACTCCCCCCCCCCCCCATTTTACTCTTGCGGAGACGCAATCTTCCCCCTTTGCCAGGGGTTCTCGGCTCATGATTGGATGGATTGATAGCAGCGCAGCCATCAGCTCCCGCTGCTGTCAAACAAATCCAATGACATGGGGGCGGCATTCTGTCTATGGACGCAAATGCAGGACTCGGGAGCATGCCTGCAAGGTAACCCCCCCCCCCCCGGGAGAGCGCTTCTCTCAGGGGGTTTACCAATGCGAAGAGGAGCAGTGAGCGCCACTGGGGAACCCCAGATGATGATCAGGGCCACACTGTGCAAAACGAACTGAACAGTTGAGGCAAGAGTGATGTGTTTGTTACTTTAAGCTGCATTTTCCTGTTCAACCCATTTCTAGTTTTTGTAAAAACTCAAGACTCCTCAGAGGCACACTAAATAGGGTCTGGATTGCACTGGTTAATGCATAATGACGATTTTCAAATTATTACATTTTCATTTATGGTTTACAATGTGTTTTTGTGTTTTGCAGCTTCCTTTATCTTTGTTGAAGACAGCGCAAAACCATCCTATGGTATGTAGTCTCTTTTAAAGCATCTATTAACCACTTGCCTACTGGGCACTTTCACCCTGTTTCTGCCCAGACCAATTTTCTGCTTTCAGCACTCTCATACTTTGACAATTGTGCAGTAGAGGGCACTGGTGGGAGGGAGTAATGTGTCTACACTGATGATTAGTGTGCATGTCCCTTTTACAGAAGCCACTTCTCCCTTCCTCTCACTGTCAGTGTGAGGAAAGTAGTGCCGATAACCTAACCGGCTTCTGTTTACATTCATGATCAGCTGTGCTTGGACACAGCTGATCATGTGGTGAAGAGCTTCTGATTTGGCTCTTTACCTCAATTTGTTATCAGCAATGCCCGGAGGACACTGATCACAGAGCACAGCCGCTTGCACCTCGCAGTCAATTGGCAAGTGGTTAAAGTACTTGGGTTTTAATTGGCTTTTTCAAAGTATAACTAAAGGCAAAACTTGTTTTTCTTTTTGCATGCTAATCTCGCGTCGAATCTGAGTTTACTAAAGTCACAAAAAATTCTCGTACGACAAAATAAAAATTCGGACGTGATGTCATGTGTTGTATTGCATTTTCGACAGCTGTACTGATAAAATGAACTGTCCTGATCGGCTCTCTCGAAAGCTCTGTACTAAACATCTGATTATCGATAGATCTATTCGAATACGGCATTTTTCGGATCGTGTGTATGGGGCTTATATACACCGTTAGATTTATTTTTATTTGTTCACTAGAACAAAATCTCCATAAGATTTCACTCTCTTCCTGTCCTGGTGACAGCCCAAAATGTTGGCACTTTCTTTTACTTTCAGTTCTGGTGATGAGTTATTAGGACAAATAGAGAAGATGTATTTCCTAACAGGGCACAGACAATAGTAGTAATATGACAGGTGTTCTAATCCATCTCCACTGTATCCAAAGATTTAAAAAAGTCATACAGTGCAGAGCACAGGATTTATATTCTCATGCCATGGGTTATATGCAGCTCCCTTCAGGTGACTGGACACTGGCAAAAAAACTGAATACACATATAATCCTGCCCACTCTGTGAGCCTCCCATTGTTATTTTTGCTAGTATCCTTGAATGATGGACCTGTTTTCCTTGGGGAATAGTTTTATTTTATTTTTTTTAAGCTTCCATAGAAAGTTTAGCAGTTAACCTAGTTTGGTTACCCATTGGTACTGAATGTTGTGTCAATTGGTCACCTTGGCACGTAGTGCAACATGTATAGTTAGCCACAGGGTGCTAAAAAACAAAACTACTTGTCCAAGGGATTAAATCGGGGTCCCAGTCTACTTGACAATCTAGGGGCTTTATGGCAACTTAAACTTTTAATGTTTTAAACATTGTGCTGTTTATCTCTTCCCCGCCTCCCTGCCTGTGGCACCCCACCTGGCGACTAGCAGGGAGGAGAGAAACCAGTGAGTTTGCTTAAAAAGTAACCACACTGGTGGGGGTGGATGGAGTCTTGTTTGGGTGATGGGGAAGAGAGAAACCACATTTTTATTTTGGAATGGGAGAATCTAGAAGGTTAAGGCAGGCCATAGGTTACTCAATTTTATTTCCACCACTAAAAAATGTTGATGGGGGTAATGCCTTCCACAGTGCTATTGTGTTCTGCCAGTGGGGGTGTAGGGAGCTTTCTTGGCCAGGAAAATACAATGGTTACTGTTGGTGGCTATAGCCACTAGCTGTAATTGTGTAGAAAAATCTAATAGGCTGGTTGTACCCTAGTCAATTAATGGATTAACATGGGGTACAATTGGCCCGTCCATACATGGATCAAAATTCAGCTGGTACTTGCTGTACCAGCAGAATTTTGATCTGTGAGTTTGTTAGACGTTTCATTTCATGTTTATGCGGTTTGTGGTCATTCTTAGTTGTAATATTCTTGAAAAAAATTTAACTTTTATTTGATTTTTTTCCTTGATTAGTTGGTTGAATTAAAGAATGGTGAAACCTACAATGGGCACTTGGTTAGCTGTGACAACTGGATGAATATCAATCTACGTGAAGTAATTTGTACTTCTAGGGTATGTATGTTCTTGCACTTATGTTGTATGTTTTTTTCCTTTGTAGCCAGTTTGACAATAAACAGTCTCTAGTTTCTGATGCACCAATGCATACACTGTATAATGAATGCACCTGAAAATGTCCATGAATAGGAAGATCATTTGCTCATAGAAAAATGTAATTTAGGCGAGTGACCTTTTCAGAGTATAAAGGATATCGAACCTTCCTTATGGAATTTCTAACCCTAGATAGCCTGTCTGGATAAGATGGGAAGCAGAAAATTCTTAGGGCCCTACCAGACTACTCCCCCTTAGTTATTTCTTGTGCTAAGTTGACGGGTCGTGAAGAGGCTTTATGCTTTCCCCAACAGACCAGATCATTATTGCAGCATCATTTCTACAGGCTTTCAAATCATATGTGATGAGGATCTTATTTGAATAAGCTTTATCGGTAGGACAATATACATTTTAGCATTGCCAACGCAGTTTTTCCCCCATGTATTTTTCTGTGACATGCTGTCGCATATTGTGCAGCTAATCTCACCGTTGGCTCCTCTTCTCCCAGTAGAATTTTAAGTTTCTCTTGTGTTCATGGCGGACACAGCAACATAATCTTGACAATAGGTATTGGCCTTCTATCAGGAGAGGAATAGGCAGAAATGTGTTAATATAACTTTAAAACTGTACAGTACCGCCCAGGAGGCAGTCCCTCTGGGTACAACCCCTCTCCCTGCATGCAGCAGCTCAGTTTTTTTTTCTGCCTAGCATAGGAGTAGGACCTGGCTCCCTGTGTGCCCTTTGGTCTGAGATTTTTTTTTTTTTTTTTTCTATTTTTTTTTTTTCTCTCTCTGCTTTGATCCTGAGATCTACTATGAACTACGCTGGGCGACAGGCTGAATGTCCTAGATCCTTGTCACCCCAGTTTCGGCCAGTGAGCTTGTGCAGGCCTTTAGCTTTAACCCTCATGCTGGATCAGCAATGACAGACCCCGTTTGCTCCAGGGGTGGCTGGTGAGCTAGGTGCTCCGGGGCACACATATGACCGGCCTAATTACTGTCTGTCACAGTGTGCTGGGCCAACAGCTACCTCTGTACTGCTCGGGGTGGTGGATCTGTCAGCGATGCTTCCAGCAAGACTGGTAAGTAGCACCCTCCCCCTTGGAACGACTGGACATTCCCATGGAGGTCGATTGTTTTTTGTTTCTTTTTTCACCCTTCCTTTTTTTGCTCCCTCCTTCCTATGCTCTGAGTTGGGCCTGCTGCGTTAGCTGGGGATTCGCCTGGGAGGGGGGGGTCTCTGCTCTCTACTGGGGGCTGCACTGCGGGTGCGCTCTCCTGTGGGTGCTGTCCGGTTGGTTGTGTGTGGGGGGGTCTCTGCCTTTCGGGTGCCCGGGGTGTTCGCTGCCTGTGGTTTTTACTTTGCATTGTATCTTGCTCGGCCGCCATTTTGGCAGTGTTCGCCGCTTATGCTGTTTTGTTTTATGTTTTTTTTTTTTTCAGCGGCCATTGTCCTGTAGCCCACGCGCCCTGTGTTTTGTTCACACTTGCGACCATTTTATTGTAGCCTGCACGCTTTTTTTTCTACAGGGCGGTCGTTCAGCGGGCAATTTCTTGTTGATTTTGGCCTCTAGTGGTGTTCTCTGGTATCTGGACGGCGCAAACAGCCTGAATCGCACTGCAAGAAGACAGTGACACGTGCAGTTGTGTACAGAGAGCTCTTCTGCCGGGACAGGCGGACGGCAGTACTGGAGGCCTTTGTTGCCAGGGTGGCTGCGGTGTACGGGGGAAAAAAAGGGGGGGGGGAGTTCCCCCTACCATCTTCCGGGGATGTTTCTGACTCGGATTCGGGCCCAGCCACTGCTCCCTACCCGACCCAGTTTCTGATGTATCTGACGCAGACCACGACCATTCGGACAGTGAGGATGATTACGTGTCTGGGTGAGCGCACGATAGGGCACTTGTTGGAGCTCTTGTCACTGCGGTGCGGGATACTCTTAAATTGGAGGATAAGACAGATGCATCTACGGAGATGTCGGTCCCTTTCGGGTTCCGCAAGCCTACCTGCACTGAAAAGGTGTTTCCTTGTGTTCCTTATCTGGGACAAACTTCTCCACAAGAAATGGCAATCCGCAGAGGACATTTATGTCCCCAAATGTATTGCGGTCCGTTATCCCTTTTGAGGAAGATTTCCTGAAATGGACTTCCTCACCGATTGTGGACCCCCTGGTGTCCAGATTAAACAAGGTAACCACACTTCCGGTAGAGGGGGCTCCTGCCTTCAAAAACTCTGCGGACAGGGGGGCTGAGGCAGTGGCCCGCTCCCTGTTCACGGTGGTGGGGTCAGCAGTGCGTCCGGCTGTGGCCTTGTGTCTCTGATGATTACTGAGTGGGCAAAGATGCTGCACCACAAGGTAAAAGAGCAACAGGCTTCCCCCAACCTGTGTGGAACTTTTGTGTGCGAGTCGGCTTTGGATACGATTCCGTTGCTGTCCAAGGCCTCTGTCTCTGCGGTGGTACTGCATCGCCTGATTTGGCTAAAATGTTGATCCGCGGACCAGGCTTCTAAGAAGGCCTTGCTTTAATTACCTTTTATGGGTGAGAGGCTTTTTGGAGCCCCGCTGGATGGCATCAAGGATGCCACGGGAGTTAAGAGTACTCTGCTCCCTCAATCCAGGAAGGGTAAGGAGCCACGTCGTAGGCATGGGGCTCCCCTCCTCTGCTCATAAGCGGCTTTTTCGTCCACCCTGGAGCTGCAGGTAAGAGCTCTCAGACCGATAAGGCACCTGCTGAGAGACAAAAGCATCCCTAGTTTCCCAAGCCTGCGCACAAACCTGCATGAAGGTCTGCCCCCGCCCGACACTTGGGTGGGGGGTCGTCTTCGCACAATCGCGGCTCAGCGGTCTTCACTGCTCTCTGACCGGTGGGTTTGCGAAGTAGTTTCCTCAGGGTGCAAGATAGTTTCTCTCTCTTGCCCTCCAAACAGATTTTTTTTCTCTGACTTGTCGGGTGGCCCTGTTTGGGGTGGTACAGGATCTGCTGGCGCGCGTGGTGATCGTGCCTGTACCATTGCTGGAAAGGTTTCAAACCTGTTTGTAGTTCCAAAGAAGGAGGGGGTCCGACCAATCCTAAATCTCAAGGCCCTGAGTCAGCCATGACTAAGCACTGATCGAGTGCGAAACGCGTCGGCTGTCCTGTTTTCTGAGATTGCTGTCACTGTACATGTTTTTGGATTTACAATAAAGACAACTTTTTTAGTTTGAAAATCCTTGGAGTGCGGCCGTCCTTCCCTCTTTTCTTCATCATCACTGAATCTCAAGGTCCTGAACTGATTTGTGAAAGTTCAGGATGGAATCGGTGCACTCTGTTTTTGCGGCACTCTATCCGTGGGGATTTTTATGTTTTCTTGGACATCAAGGACGCATACTTGCATGGCCCCATAATTGTCAAAGACCAGAGGTTTCTGTGCTTTGCAGTCAAGGACGACCACTACCAATTTGTGGCTCTCCCTTTTGGCCTGCCGTCGGCACCAAGGGTTTTCACCAAGGTGCTCACCCCGATTCTGGCTTTGCTGAAACAGCAAGGTGTCGCTATAGTGGGTTACCTGGACGACCTGCTTCAAGCTCAGAATTGGAGGTGGATGTGGCGATTGCCACCCAGACTCTTTATGACTTTGGGTGGATTCTGAACCTCCAGAAGTCGGTGCCGACTCTGCGCCTGGAATACCTGGGCTTGGTTCTAGATTCCTTGGAGGCGAGTTTTTCTCCCCTTGGACAAATTACAAACTCTTCAGGCAGCAGTGAAGCTGCTGGCATCCTGCAGATGGTTGTCACTGCGCTGCGTTTTTTTGCATGTGAGTCCTGAGCCTCATGGTAGCCTCCTTTTTTTTAAGGCAGTACCGTATGCTCAATTCCCACTCGTGCTTTTACAGAAGGAGATGATGTCCAAATGGGACAAGCCTCTGGATTGTCAGATTCGGGTGGGCCATCTAGCCAAGACTTCCCTGGTCTGGTGGCTGAGATCTTCAGTCCGGAAAGTCGTTCCTTCCCCTTCGGTGGACAGTGATCATGACGGACGCCAGCCTGACCGGTTTGGGGTGTCCAGTCGGCACAGGGTCATTGGACGCAGGAAGAATCCCACCTACCGATCAATGTGCTGGAGCTTTGGGTGATCAAGCATTGCCTCTCCACGTGGTCTCAGATACTTCAGGGGCATCCAGTCTGACAACGCCACGGCGGTTGCGTATGTCAACAATCAAGGGGGGGGACAAGAGGCTCGGCTGCAGCCTCGGAGGTAGCTCACATTCTGTGATGGGCAGAAACGGAGCGTGCCGGGGCTATCGGCCGTATACATTCGGGCTTGGAAAATTGGAAAGCGGACTACCTAAGTGCTGGTTCAAGGAGAGTGGTCGCTACATCCGGATGTGTTTTCAACTCATTTGCAAATGATGGGGCACGCCAGACGTGGACTTCCTGGCTTTGTAATTCAATCGGAAGGTGTTGAGGTTTGTGGCCAGGTCCAAAGACCCCTGGGCAGACATGACAGATGCGTTGATTGCTCTGTGGGATATTATCGGGTGATTTATGCCTTTCCCCCCACTAAAGCTTCCCCCTCGTCTACTTCGCAGGGTGCAGACCAAGGGGATCCCGATGATCCTAATTGCTCCAGATTGGCCTTGGCGTCCCTGGTACACCGACCTAGTGCGTCTTGTGCTGGATGTTCCTTGGCTACTACTGATGCGACAAGACCTTCTGTCGCAAGGTCCCGTACTTCATACTGCTTTACGGTCGCTGGCTTTAATGGCTATTAAAAGCCAGGTGTTGAGGGACTGAGGCCTGTTGCATTTTGGTTGGTTCTACCATGCTGAGAGCACGGAAGTCTTCCTCTAGGAGGATTTATCATTGTACTTGGAAGGCCTACATCTGTTTGAGGAGCTGAAGTGGCGTCCACATGCATACTACAGCGTGGAGTGGACCAAAAGCTTGCCTTAAGTACTATTAAGGGCAGATTTCAGCCTTGGCCTTCAACGGCCCTTGGCGGCTCACTCGCTGGTGAGTACGTTTGTACAGGGGGTTTGACATGTGGCCCCTCCGGTGCGACCTCCACTGCCTCCGTGGGACTTGAATCTGGTCCTCTCGGTACTTCAGAGTTCACCGTTTTTAAAACATTAGGGAGATTCCTTTGACACACTCAAAAAGTTGCCTTTTTGGTGGCTATTACGTCAGTCAGATGATGTTTCTGAGCTGGCGGCATTGTCTTGCAAGGCTCCTTTTATGATCCTCCACAAGGATAAGGCTGTGCTACGCCCGCAGCCTTCTTAATTTCTTCCTAATGTTGTTTTTGGCTTTTCCTTTCAATGTGGGCATTGTACTTGTGTCCTCGACCGTCGCATTCAAAAGAGGCTCCTTTGCATTCCTTGGATGTTGTCTGAGCTCTGCGGGTGTACCTGTCAACTACTGCTCCGCTCCGGAGGTCGGACTCGCTGTTTGTTTCGGTGGCTGGTCCTAAGAAGGGCATGGCGATCTCGTTGACCACCATCTCTAGGTAGATCAGACAGGTCATGATTCAGGCTTATGCTATACAAGGGCGGACGCCTCCCTTTTCCTGTCACCGCGCATTCAACCCGGGCAATGGGTGTCTCCTGGGCTTTCCGACATCAGGCGTCCGTTTCCCAGGTGTGTAAGGCGGCGACCTGGTCGTCCGTTCACACCTTCACAAAATTGTACAAGGTTGATGCGAGTGCATCTTCGGATGCTTGCTTTGGCCGCAAGGTTTTGCAGGCGGCTGTTTAAGGTTGCATCTCCTCTGTTGAAGGGAGGGTAGCAAGGGAAGAGAGTGCTGGATGAGGTTTGTTTGCTGTTCCCACCCCTCGTTTTTTTTGACACTGCTTGGGGACGTCCCTATTGTCAAGATTATGTTGCTGTGTCCGTCCATGAACACAAGAGAAAAAGATTTTTGTACTCACAGTAAAAACATTTCTCTGTAGTTCATGATGGACACAACATCCACCCCCCCTTTTTTTTTTCTTTTTTTTTCACGGTT